>CM029474.1:29164813-30364813 GCA_017140325.1 Eucalyptus leucophloia subsp. euroa | reverse complement strand
AAAAAGGAATCATTACTAAAGCTGCATCACTTTCAAAAAGAGGAAAAGAAGTTACAAACGCTAGCAAGATGACAAAAGAAGAAATAACCAAGAGATAAGCTCTTGATATTTAGGTAAATTGCTCTTTATATTGTGCTTTATCTCCTACTGAATACAACATAATTTGTTCTTGTGAAACAACCAAAGAAGTCTGGAATAGGCTGCACATTACTTATGAAGAAATTGATCGAGTGAAAGAAACAAAGATCAATATTTAACTCGAAGTGTATAAAGCCTTCCAGATGAAGTCAGGAGAATCTATCACTGACATGTTTGGTTGTTTTGCAAAGATTGTAAACGGTCTAGAATATTAAGGACAATCAATCTCCAAAGACTAGAATCAAGTAAAGACTTCAATAAGGGAAACTCAAAGGATCATGCTGCTTTCTATAGACGAGTTGGTTCAGACATTTCAGTCTTATGAATTGGAGCAAATCAATGAGAAAGAAGATCCCAAAGGCAAGAAGTCAATTGCATTAAAATCAAACAATGATTTTGATGTTACAGACTCTGAAGATCATATGGATAATGAAGAGTTAGCACTTATGATAAGGAGGTTCAGGAAACTAAACAAAAAGGGAAGAATATTCAATGGAAAAAAGCAAAGTGCGCAAAGGTTTCAAAACAAATCAATTGTCCCAACAAAGACGATGCGCGATGGGTTGAGTGATTCAAGAACGGAGATTTTTTAAAGGGGATTTTTTTGTGGTTAAGTGTATGGAGTAGTGTATACGTTGGAGAAATGAAAAGGAATTAGAAAAGATAAAACGATCTCCTCCCAAGGTATAAAGGCCAGGCCACCAACCGGAAGAGGATCGAGATCTATGAAGCTCACCACCAAGGCCTAAAGCTTCCACCAGCCAAGGGTAAAGGACTTCGGGATAGGATAAGCTCACCACTAAGGCCTAAAGATTCCACCAGCCAAGGATAAAGGGCTTCTTGGCTCACCACCAAGGAGTGATCTACACTCCAAGGATAAAGAAACCGAAAGGAGTTATCCACTCTCCAAGGGAATTCACTCAAGTTGAGGAAATCTCACTGTTCTCATTTAGGAAACTCGTATTTCTCATACATTGGATAGTTTCCCCTATTTATAAGAGGATTTTAGCCTTAGGAAATATTAAAAACAAACTTTAATGACCTAGGAACAGGAACGTTTGACTCTTGGGCTACATAAAAATAAAAACAGCTAGGAACGTAATAAAAAGCCTTTATCACAGGAACTAAATGCCCTGAACTGAAACGTTCGACTCTTGAGCTATAAAAATAAAAACAGCTAGGAACTTAATAAAAAGCCTTTATTACGGGGACTAAATGGTCTTTAATCTCTGGCTTTCCACATTCTTGAACCGTTAGCTTTCCGTGTTCTTAAACCTTTGGCTTTCCATATGTTTGAATCGCTTTCGTCAACCTCTAGCCTTCCCAAAATTCGAGCTCCTCCCTTGATCAGAAAATAATCCTTATAAAACTTCATCAATTGGTCATACAAGACATCTAAAATGGCCTCCCATTGATACCTATCGATATACCACAAAGTATCGATAAGTAATTAATTCATTCAAAATGATCCATCGAAGCACATAATGCCCAACTTCTTTATTGCCTTGAATAAGCATCGATGGTTCTGAGTTGGTCCATGGAGCTACGTTGGATGCTCCCGCATCAAAAGATGTGATTTCTTTTGAATGCAAGAAAAAGGGACATATTAGACCTAAATGTCCTCTATTCAAGAAAAAGAAGGCAAGAGCTAAGAAATACATAAATGCACCCAAAGCAATGATATGTATTGATATTAAATCAAAATCGTACTCAGACTCTGGGATAGATTCAAACTCAGAGTTAGACTCAGATAGCGAAATCAAGGTAAGCTATTTAAAAATTCCTACTAAAGTATTGAAATACATTGATAAACTTTGTCTTAGTCTGAAAACCTCTCTATAAGGATTTCCGAGCTAAAAAGGGAGAATTCTGCACTTAAGGCAACAGAAAAATTCTTGGAAAGAAAAGTTTGAAAATCTAGACAAAAGTTTTGTTGTTTTAAAAGAAAATACAAATTCTCTTTCAAAAGAAAATACATTTCAATTATTTCAAAAAGGCTTTCGATAGGATCTGAAAAGTTGGAAAATGGGTCTTTGAATACAAGGACCTTATTTCAACAAATAAGGCTTGAGAATGACTTCATAAACTATTGCTCCAATTGACTTTCCAAAAGTAAAAGGAAGAATCAAATAAAGACCTACAAAAACCTTTTACATAAACCATTTTCAAAAAGTTTTTGTAAAGCCTGTTGGCTGAACTGCTTTGAAATGTTCAAAATGCAACGGCTCAGAACACTATGAGAAATAATATCCTATGGTTTGGAGACCTGTTAAGAATGAATGGGCAAAGATTATATATTGCACTAACTCTCCAAGACCCAAGACAATCTAGGTACCGAATAAAGCTTGAGTTCCTTCATTAATTACAGGTTACTATCGAGAAAAAGATTAAATAGTGTTTGGATAATGGTTGTTCGAGACATATAACTGGAGATTCAAGTTATTTTATAAAACTTGTGCAAGTAAATGGTGGAAAAATATCTTGCGGTGAAAATAGCAAAGGAAGAATTGTTGAGTGTAGAATTATAAAGATTGCAAGTCTCACGAACAACAATGATTTTTTGGTCGAAGCACTAAATTCCAATCTACTCAGTATTAGCCAATTGTGCGACACTAGATTCAAAATCAATTTATTTATCCTACTGCTTCTAGACCTGACATTTTATTTAGTATTTGCATTTATGCTTGATTTCAATCAGATCCCAATGAATCTCATCTAAGTGCTATAAAACGCATCATCAAATACATTGCAACTACTTCGAATTTTGGTCTGTGGTATCCCAAATAGCGAGACTTTACCCTCCTTGGTTATTCAGACGCAGATTTAGCAAGTTGCAAAGTTGATCGACAGAGTACTTCTCAGGAATCAAAGTACTATAGCTCTTTCAACAACAGAAGCAGAATATGTGACAACAACTAAGAAACTTTGGAATCGAAGACTCGTGCACCAAGATCAATCGTGACAGCGCCAGCGCAATTAATTTTATAAAAAAAAATCCAATTCTTCATTCGGGACAAAGCACATAGAGATTCAACATCACTTTACTAGAGATCATGTCCAAAATTGAGAAGTTATGATTCAATTCATTAATTCAAGGAATCAACTGGCAGACATATTTACAAAGCCACTGGAAAACCTATATGAGTCTATTCGCAAAGACTTAACTTCACATCTCTTAACCAATAAAGTTTGAAGGTGCTCAGACTCAAAGGTAAAGTCTGAAGGTGCTTAGTTTTAGAGGTAAAGTCTGAAGGTGTTCAGACTCAGAAGACCAAAAGTTACGACTGTAAGTTATTTCGATACTAGTAATTTATTTTTTGGTTACAAGCTTGAAAAGGCACAATCTCTTTTTATTTGGTATTTGATAGAAATTATCTTTCCAAGTTTTTGAATTTATGGCATTTTCAAAAAGGCAGTTACTCATTTTCAAAAAGGAAGTTATTCATTTTCGAAGAGGCATTTTTATGATGATTCATTTGCCTCACTTCACTTGCTTTATATACTGTTGCAATTCGTCTGGTCCATTCTCACTCTCAAACCTTAACATTCTAAACTCTCATTTGCTCTCACTTTTTCTCTCGATTAACCCAAAAATTTCTCACCTTTTCAAGCAACATTGAGAATTCCTCCCTTAAAGCGACAATAAAGTAAGCAACAATATTCTCAATTGCGTCAATCTCCTCCACCGCCTCAACCAGAAGAAGAAATAGTGGAAGTAATTGAACTTATAATAACACTAAGACCTAATTTTGCTTTCTCGCTTTACTCTAAGTTAAAGGAATGAGGTATTGCAATGTCGTTGATTGATGAGTTTCTTAGAGAAAGAGGATTAAAATATGAAAGGGATGGCTGAAAAGACCTTTACCAATTTTCCAAGTGACCCACGTTTTGGTACTATTAATCAACCACAAGAAGAGGACAACGATGAACGAATGTTTGCACATTTTTAGCCTTGGATGGGTGTGGCTGTTAATGCTGTCGGTGATGGAGCAAGCATTTTCCACTCTAAGGAGGACAAGAAAGTTTATTTGAATTTAATAAAAAGAGGGGTAATGAACCCTAGGAGTATTGACTTTGATTTTCTCGATTCAATTAGAGTAAATTTGGGAGAGAAGTTTGCACTTCTTCAAATGGAGAATTTTTGTTCTGAATCTACACTTACTTATCCTGAACTCACAAACCACTTCTATTTGACTCTATCCTTTTTGGATGCGAACAATCTCTCTTTCACGTTAATGGATAAGGAGTTTTTGGTGGATATGGACACTTTGACTAACATAATTGGGGTGGAAAGAGGGCGTTTTCAACCGATTAGTGTATCCTTTGCTCATGCTACTTTGAAATTCGTACGAGACAGGGATGTTGATTGGAAGTTCTCCTATTCGAAGATGAATGACTCAAACATCTCACTGCACAAAATTGTGATCAACTACATCTGTCCAAAATCTACATCTATGACTGATGTCTTCCGTTCCGAAGCAAGGCTAATGTATCCCATCAATACTGGCTGCAAATCCTCTTTGCCTTACACCATCCGTTCATATGTACAAGACAATGGTAAAAGACAAGGGGAAACTCCCTTATTCTACTCTTATCACGGGCCTTTCTCGACATTTTAAAATCCACATTCCTGCACCTTTATGTTTAATAAACATCACTCCAATGGTGATGTGACTTAACATGGTCATCAAAATGCATCTGAAAGAGCTTAACGAGGTGTGGGAGTGCGTGAAGCAGAAGTCTCCCGTCAAGATGAAACATGTGTCTATAGTGGCCAAAAGGAAAGGCAAGGAGCCCATGGATTCTCCAACAAAGAAGAAGAGAACTCTCATCTTGTAGGATGAGAAAAATGATGATGAGATGACTCTTTAAACCTTAAGGAACTTGATGAGTTTCGTCAGTTTTCGCGAGATTAGAGAAGAGATTGAGAAAAGAGATGAAGCAAGAAGAAGAGAAGAAGAGGAAGAGGAGATGAAGTAGAGGCTCGAGATGACTCTTTTGAGCCTACTTTGGCTGTATCCTTGTCAAGCAACTCTAAAAAGATAAGGAGTGGAACTGCTAGTGAGAAAGCAAAGTAACAACATCACTCTCTTGCTGAAGCAAAATAGGAAGAAGAATCTTCTTCACCTCCTAAAGGCACACAAACAGGGGGAGCAACGAATAAACGAGGTATTTCTTTGCCTATTCTCACTAGTGATGTTAGTCGGTTTTGTAGCAAATCTAGAGGATGTATATGCTTCTCTCCATCCAAAAGAAGAACTTATTGTACACAAACTGCAGAAGATCTCTCCAATCTCAGAGCTAGAATCAGCAAGACCCAGTGCTTCATTAACTCACTCGGTAGACTTTTCACACATAATGGATGTTCTACTGGATTTAAAGAAGGGTCAATTGGTTTGAACTATGAGATAAAAGAACTCAAAAAGGCTTTCTTGGCTACTTCAGTTTCATTACAAGATCAGTTACTTACCTTGAAGACCTAAGTGCAAGATCATGTGAAGGGTGAAGATTTCTAGCAATTGAAGGAGAATATTCGAAAGCCTGAGAAGACAGTGAGCTCTATGGGAAAATTCCAACTTGTTCGCCTACCTAAACAACCTTGACTCAACCCCTTTATCTTCAAACAACTATTTTTATTTGTTCTCAACTTTTTGCTATTGACAAAAATGGGGAGAAGTTTGATGCAGATTTGATTTGGTTTGGATTATTTTACCTTTGGACTTATTTGTGTTTGGTTGTGGCTTTTGACTATTTGATTTGATCTTTGATGCTTGCAGTAACTTAGCTTGTGACAATGGTTATGGAAGGATAGTTATTTTGTAGGACTAACATGTTTTATGCAGTTGCAGAATTGTTATTATTCATGTCCTAATCTAATTATCTTTTATGAGATATCTTGTTTTCCTTAAGTAATGTTTTGAAGGACAAAAGTATTCAAATCTGCAGGAAAGTTTTGTCACCATCAAAAAGGGGGAGATTGTTGGAGAAAACTCTCTTATTATTTTGAAGTTGACAAAACGTTTCCATTAGTCTAGTTTAATGACTTCAAGACTCAATTGTTAAAGGCTGATGAACTCCAGACTCTATCATCAAAGTCTGAAGGCTGCAAGACTCAAGAGTTTCTAGACCAACGATGAGAAGACTTATCCAAATGCGAGTTTATCTTTATTTTCAAGGATTCGGTTCGTACGATTTATAGAAGTTCTTATGGCTAGAGATAGCACGTTGAGATCAATTATTCTTATTGGAATCAATTAGGATAATCAAGATCTGATGAAAAGCAAAATATACTTGAATGTTCTATTTATAGAAATCTATATCCTAATTATATGGGCAAGCAAGATTTGTGGGCTATCATCACATTCCTTAAATGCCAATAGTTATAAAGGCATGAAGGAGTATATAAGGAAGACGCTCAAGTCATTCGAAAGTGTGCATGAAAGAAAAATTTCAAAGTCTGAAAGTTTTAATTCTTTGCTATTTCAATCATTGAGCTTAAGTTGTACTCAAAAGAGATCAAACACTTCTTAAGCCTTCGGGAAGTGTAGTAGCGTTTCTACACTGTGAAATCAAGGACGTGATATTGTAAAAATTCTTTTGATTTTCAGTGAAATCCAGCTAGTAGGCTGTTAGTGCGGGAGAGTAAACGTAGGCTTGGTCCCACTATAAATCTTGTGCCTCAATTTTCTTTCCTTGAACTCTTTACTTTGATTCATCATTTAGATAACTGTTTATAGTCTTTTTACATCTTCAGTCTATTATCCTCATAAGATGAGTAATCTATTAAATCTTGCAAAACTTCTTTTAACACCTATTCAATCTCCTCTTGGTGTTCTTACTAGCCTTATCACCTCGTACATACTTATTTTCTGTAGCTTCAACACAACTATCATACATCACGTCATACACAATGGGGAAAGAGAGCAGAGCCCCTACTTCTATATATGGTAAGCCACCTAAATCTAGAAATTAACGATTAAAACATGTCTCTTCAAATTTCAGCAATCCCACCTTCTCCTCTTGCTCTCATCAAACAAGCCACGTCGCTAAACGCGGATCATGAAATTTTCATCCAAGCATATGGGGGGATTACTTTCTCAAATATACTTTTGATCCTAACTCAATGGTAGCATTTAAGTTGTTGTACTTTGTGTTTCGATTTCCATATGAAAATTCTTCCATGGTTATATATTTTGAGAACTAAGAGCGTAAAAATAATTTTCTTGGATTATTGGGCACCATCCCACAGCAGTTGATAAAGAAAAAGAAAGAAGTTCCAATTTATTGGTAACTCCATGCACGTGTTGCCCCTTATGGCATGCACATATGACTTAACAAAAGTAGAAAGAATTTTGCTTCTATCAATTAAACTAGTCTGAATTCCTATTGATTATGGTCCATCAAATCATGAGCGATATATTTCTTGCATTCTTACTAAATTTAGTCATTTTCCTCTATTTTTGTTAAACTTTCAATTTTATATTATTGTAGATTTCTCAGGGCATAGTAAAGGAACGAATTAAGAGATTGAAAGGAGAAGCGAGGAACATGTTGACAAGTGTTGTGGATAAGCCTTCACAGAAGTTGAATTTGATTGACCAAATCCAATGCTTAGGACTTGCCTACCATTTTGAAATTGAGATTGACGAGCAGCTAGAACAAATACACAAAAGCTATTTTGAATTTCACTACAACAATAATGATGATGACTTACACATGACTGCTCGTCTCTTTTGATTATTGTGACAACAAGGTTACAATGTTTCATTTGGTATGTCATTTTAAAATCTCTTTGATCGATCAATTTGCAATTCTATTGCAAATACTAGTTTGATAGCCCATTTGATTGATTAATTGATTAGTGCGAACACATAATATCATTGAGATGTTTAGTTACTATTTGTATTTGTTAATTTGATATCTTTTTTCTCCGTACAATTCCCATATTTAAATTCGAATTTTCTCGTTTTGAGAGGTGAGAGTAGTACTTTGTTCAAGTTCCTTGGTTTGTTAAGTCATTTTTCCATTGCTTCCCGTTAATCTAGATATTGTGCATCATATTTTTCATGGCATCTCTTGATAGCATCTTTTCCCATGTTCCATTTGGCAATACAGAAATCTTTAATAAGTTCAAGGTCAAGGAACGGAATTTTAGCAAATTGCTCATCACTTGCCATCTAGGGTTTCATGACAATGACATTTTGAATCATGCTCTTGCTTTTACTAGAACTCACCTTGAATCAGTTAACAAAGATATAGTAAGCCACAATCAACTCTACAAAGAGGATTCTTTACATAATGCAGTCTCGCTCTCCTTGGCTAAACTCAATTTCAACTTATTGCAAGAGCAACATTAGAATGTTTAACTTCAAATTGCATTTTGAAGTACTTATATGTTCTAAGAACACCAAATTGCCATAGATTGATTCATGTAATTTCAATTTATCTTCAACTGAAAAATTTGTGTACGTGACAAGAAGTGTCACTCTTTGGATCATCAGTCTAAAGTACTTCTTATATATAGCCTCAAAATTCTATCAATGATATGTTTGCCTAATATAGGATTTGTTTGTAAACTATAGGTGGTTGAAGTGATGATGATTGTTTCCATATTTGACGACATTTATGATATCAATGCCACATTGGAAGAACTAGAACTCTTCGCAAAAGCAATTGAAAGGTACAATTGGCACTCAGATGCTTTTCTCATTTTCCAATTCCAAACTTATTCTAATTTAATCAATTGTAAATTAGGGTGACATGTGATAATTTCTAAACTTGAATTCAGGTGAGCTGTCGATGCCAAAGATGGATTGCCAGAGTACATGCAAGTGTGTTACAAGACACTTCTCGATCTACAGGATGAAATTGGCTACAAAGTGACTAGAAAAGGACAATCATACATTAAGCAAATGAAATCTTTACTCCATCCACTTGCAACATAATATCAAGGTATTGGATTAGGATGAGAGAATGTCATTTATCCAAGTCCCTTGCATACATTAAAGTTAGATTATTGACACAGCTTTATGTTTGATATGAATCATCAGATGAAAAACCATCTGAGAGCATACTTAGCCGAAGCCAAATGGTTCCAGCAAAACCTCGTACCAACAGTGAAGGAGTACATGCCCAAAAAGTCATTTTGACTGGTTATTACGCAGTGACCGCAAAATGGTGAAGGCTTCGAACGTGGCCTCACGGCTCATGAATGACATTGCCGGACATAAGCTATGTAAAAGCTATACAAATGAACATCATTTTGTGTAATGGAATTTCTCAATAAGACAAATAAAATAATTTCCATGAGAGATTTGTTTACAGTTTGAGCAAGAGAGAGGACATACGACATCTTTAGTGGAGGGTTTCATGAAACAATAGAGTTACGGAGCACGAGGCTAAGCGGGCTCTCCAATCGTTGTCCCCAAGCCCCTCCATGTGCGAATTCTCAATTTTGCATGTGGTGTACAATGATGAAGTAGATCACCACTCTCATGGTGGAACAAAGTTCAAAGATCTTGTGACTTCTCTTCTCATCGGTCCATTGCCAATGTGATAGTGGATGGAAGAACACGTCTAATTACCATCGATTGCATTAGACATTTTCGAATTTGCTCTTTGCACGAGTTGACTTATATTGAATATTGCTCTTTTTCTGTTTGTCTTCTATCATCTATGTAGTTAAATTCTAGAGGACAACCTCTTGCTCTTCAATTGCTATAGATGCTTTAGATTCCCCTACCATAGAGAAGCATATTTTGTAAGCTTAAGGACAGCAACCATGCAATTCTTTTGATTCGATTGGTTGTGTGTAGCTAATCCACAAAGCAGTCAAGATTGAGATTACTATCAAACATAGGGACCTCCACTTTAATGTCTCTTCCTCCGTATGCCTCCCTCTTCGTCATCGAATTTCATATTCAAAATCACTAGAGTTGTCTACAATGGAATGGGAATCGCCATTAGAACTTTGACGAGATTCAGAATCGTCACGTCGATGCCGTTCGTTAGGACACCTTGCTGGCTGTCCATGTCTAGCCGGATTCTCTAGAAGATTGAGGACTCGCTCCATTTGTTGCTGAAGATTTTGGATTACGCGATCTTGCCTTTCGTTGTACGCTTGCTCCAACTTGGAACTTGATCAACCTTAAGGAATTTGGAATAGAAGAAAGAAATGAATCAGTCAAATGAGTTGAACCTTGAGCTCTGATACTAATCTTTTGATGCGTGATGGGGCTTGTGATTTCATAACAAAATTTTTTGTTTTTTTGTTTTTTTGGATTTTTCTATTTTAGTGTATGGAGTAGTGTATAGGGGACGAAACGAGGGGGAATCAGAAAAGATAGAACGATCTCCTTCTAGGGTATAAAGGCCACGCCACCAAATGAAGAGTAGGATCGAGATCTATTAACTTCACCACCAAGGCCCAACACTTCCACCACCAAAGGATAAAGGACTTTGGGAAAGGAGAAGCTCACCACCAAGGCTTAAAGATTCCGCTAGCCAAGGATAAAGGGCTTCTTAGCTCACCACCAAAGAGTGATCTATGCTCCAAGGATAAAAAGACCGAAATAAGTTATCCACTTTTCAAGCCACAATGGGGATTGTGGGCTTGCACACGGACCGGTCTGGACAATGATTGAAAGTCGATGAAGTTGGCTTGCTTTCTTTCAACTTACCAATCCGGCAACATGGCAGAACAAAAGACGAAACCCATCTTTAGTTTCATGATATAGCACTCATGAAACTAATGTAAAAATTTGCTGATTTGAAAAGGGAACAATCGAGAAGAGCAAAGACTCGGCTCTTCAGAGCCAACGAGCAACTGATGCTAAAATCCTTACTCTATTTTTTGTTCTTGGTTTCTTACTCTCTCCCAATCTTCTCTTTTTTTGAAGTTGGGACAAACCAGGACAACTCTCATCGTCTCTCTCTCTCTCTCTCTCTCTCTCTCTCTCTCTCTCTCACGTGAATCTCTCCTACTTTTAGCCCAATATATGAGTGTCCACCATATATGTTTTGATGGACCCCATTGGTGTTGTCGAGCATCTCATCTTTTCATGTTGATTTCTTTACTAAACCGGGAACAGGAACATGCCAATCGTATTGAAGCTCCAACTAAGCCAAAAGAATGTGGCTGAGTCCCTATCTAGGGTCGTGCAAGTTTGGTCTTGGAAGCTCAAAGGAGCCTAGGGTCTCAATTCAGGATCATATCGCATGCCTGATGTGACATCCTTAATTTCTCTGACACGACTATGGTGAAATCGTTCATGATCACTCACGAGTTAACTAAGCTATTTGGTGAAACCGTTCATGTATATAACCGCAATAAAATCCCTAACAGCTAGTGGTAGGTTGGATTGGAGTAAAATTGCGTTCGATGGATTTTAACCACCAAATTTGATGCGAGAGCATCCAACATAGCTCCATCGACCAACTCAGAATCATCAACGCTTATCTAAGCTAAGAAAAAAGTTGGGCATTATGTGCTTCGATGGACCATTTTGAATGAATAATGTTAATTACTTATCGATACTTTGAGGTATATCGATAGCTATCAATGGGAGGCCATTTTAGATGTCTTGTATGACCAATTGATGAAGTTTTAGGAGGATTATTTTTTGGTGAGGGAGGACCTCGAATGCGAAAGGCCGAAGATTAAAAGGCATTTAGTTCCCGTGTTAAGAAAGGCTTTTATTAAGTTCTTACGTGTTTTTAGTTTTATGTAGCTCAAGAGTCGAACGTTAAAGTTCCTAGGTCATTAAAGTTTGTTTTTAATATTTCCTAAGGCTAAAATCCTCCTATAAATAGGGGAAAACTATCCAATGTATGGGATATACGAATTTTATGAATGAAAATGGTGAGATTTCCTGTGCTTGAGTGAACATCTTCAGAGAGTGGATAACTCATTTCGGTTTATTCATCCTTGGAGCGTAAATCACTCCTTGGTGGTGAGCCAAGAAGCCCTTTATCCTTGGCTAGTAAAATATCTAGGTCTTGGTGGTGAGCTCCTCCTATCCTGAAGTCCTTTATCCCTAGCTGGTGGAAGATTTAGGCCTTGGTGGTGAACTTCGTAGATCTCGATCCTCTTCTTCGGTTGGTGGCGTGTCCTTTATACTTGGGGAGGAGATCGTTCTATCTATTGTTATTCCCCTTTGTTTCTTCATCGTATACACTACTCCATACACCGCAAGCTGTCCCAGCCTTCAGCCCATGCAGTTCTAGCCTTCACCAAGCTGTCTCGCCATCGCAAACAAACACGTTCGACCCCTCACGTTCTCCGTCCCATGCCTGCTGTCCACCCATCTACTTCTAGCTCCAGTTGCCAGCCCATGTTCCTTCCTTCTTCCATCACGCCACAACCATGAAACCTCTGCAACTCCACTTTGTCCCGGTCACAGCAGCCTCGCACCGCCACCAGCAACACGGGCTCTGCTCCCTCAAGTAGAAGCATAACCGAACCTAGCAGCTTAAGCCCCCTGGAAACAAAACCGACTAGAGTAGAATTAAGCCATGAGGCTTGCGAGGTGTTTTTCAAACCCCTTTGGGCCTCCCTTGGAGCCACCACAGACATAGCACCTCACCGCTATAGCGCCACAGTAGCTGTGGACCTGTTTATTCGCTAATCTGGTGATTGTACTCACCCTTTTTGGGGACAAACATTTCAAACTAGAAGATATGCTTCTGCTTCTAGTCACCCCCAACACATTTTATGGTATTCCAGTTGACCTTTTGTGTGAGTGTTTGGAGCATCACCATCTTGAGATACGAGGGTTGGTTTTTGTTTGAGTGCGAGTACTAATCATGTTTGACATTGGTCCTCCTGCCGGCCCAGTGATTCAGGAGTTTCTAATTGTGTTCGTCCGCCGTGATGGGAGTACGCTGGGGCCGTTGTCACCGCCACTAGCTGATGGACTAGACTAGGTGTGGCCAAGAGTGATGGTTAGCAAATGAAGCATTTTTTGGACTAGCAATACTGATTGATGGGCTGATGTACATGGTTATTGGAGAGACGAGTACCTTTTGAAAATAACTGACTTTAGAAAAATCTTGGCATTTTGATGTACCAACTAAGATGTCCATTATGTTTATGTAAATAAAGGTGTTCGGCTTTAACTTATAAAATGTTTAGTAGGTGTGCATCGTTTTAATTTGTGAAGGGGAGTTGATGGATGTGCTTCCATTATATAATCTGTGCAGGGACCTATAGAAATGATATAAACCCCCAGGATTTATGGATTTATCAAATTTCTGTGGTATTAGAGTAATAGACTTTCAGGATGAGAGAAAGGCAAGTGGACTGTGGCGACCCTAGCAGATTGAGAGCCATTCGGGGGGGGGTTCCACAGTGGGTGGTATCTGGGGGATTAAACCTTTTAGACTAGAAGATTGTTGCGACACATTTTATGGTATTCTATCTACTTTCATGTGCGATTGGCATTTTGAGATTCTAAACTTTCTACTATCAGACTCTTACTTCCCTCAAATCTTCATCTCTTTCGACGTGAGCGAGTTGTAAGCTTGTTCCTATGTACTATCATTAGTGAGGCTGAGGTTTATTCTAAGTAATGTGCTAACAAGACATTTCCTATACTAAATTTGGCCATCTAGTTGTGTACTCGTGATGCCAGCTGATGGACCAGACTTATCAAATTGCTGCTATTTATACACAACGAATTTGGCTTAGTATCCTTCATGAAACCAATGTCAACACAATATTTTGTCTATCTAGGGGCAATTTAGCTCATGAGTGGATGCATCTTGAAGGTTAGGTCCATAAATCCTGGGGGTTCATATCATTTCTTTCATGATCACATGATGGATGCATCTATTGGAAGTGGACCACCCTTGAGCTAAATTGCCCCTATCATGGTGTTGGCATTAAAGAGCTTTTTATAGATAGAATACCAACTAAATTTTATTTTCCTCCATCACTCTTGGTCACACCCAGCATCACAAGGATGGATAGAATACATTTAGTTGGAAAATGCATCATCGTTTTAATAAAGGTGTATTCTTGTGTGTCATGGATTTGTGAAAGGGAGTGTCCGAACACTCGCACCCTCGTGATGCTAGGTGAGGTGAAATTTTCCAAACTTAGTAGTGCCCCTAGACTATCTAGTAGACAGTCCTAGAAGGGGTGGTATCATGTGGAAGTGGATCACCCTTGAGCTAAATTGCCCCTAGATTGTGTTGACTGATGGGGCTTCTGTTTATACTCATTCCTACAAAATTTTAGTATGAGGCCCGGAGCTTTATGGACTTATGCCTTTTTGAGTGAGTACCTTTTGAAAATGTGCCGGGGGTAACTGGTAGCAGAGGCATATATTCTAGTCTAAAATGTTAGTCCCCAAAAGGGGTGAGTACAACCACCCAACTATAAAAGATCCACTAAACTATATCGTGCAAAACCATTACTATCTAGTTTCATGCAAGATAGACAAAACATGTGATCAAAGAAATGAGTATGCATCAAATTCATAAAACTCTTTAATGCAATGACAAGTGTAGTTTCAAAACCAAGATCCACCATTTTCAGTCATACAGATCTCGATTATAGGGCCAAATTATTATGACACGTCTCATTCCATGCCATACAATTCCATTACCATCAGTTTTAACATTCAAAAGGTTTAAACCCCATAGGACCAATGTTTGCGTTTTTTTGGGATTACGCACCAAACCTAGTGTTGCGAAAGCCTCTAGGCATATATTCATAATACAACCAGGCATTCAGAGCGTGTTGCGTTACACCTCCAAGCATTTCACATCCCACCTGGCATCACGAGGAATCTTTGGGCTCGCCATGAAAATGGTTACCCTTACCCTCCGGGCATGTATTCAAAATACAACTGGGCATCCCGACACTCCCGGGGTAAACCTCTGCTGCACTACGAACCCCAGGCATCCAAAGGGCATCGACTCATTCGAACCTTTGGGGCATTCAGACTCCCGAGGCTTCGTTGACCCGAGGGTCCAATGGCAACATTAGCATCTTATGTTCTTTCGATAAAACATTTGCAATGCAACAACATCAGATGTTCCATGAGTCTTTATCAAATCTCAATGTTGAATAATATGCTGAATGCCAACACCATCATATCAAATGATAAATCAAGATGCATTCACCCTTGAGCTAAATTGCACAAACTCGGAATAAAACAGTCCAAAACTCTTGCCTGTACCACAGCTAAAGGAAAGGATTTCATGAAGGATACTAAGCCAAATTTGTTGTGTATAAATCATAGCAATTCACACAACTCAGTCCTAAACTTCTTCTGTCGGTAGAATCTATACTTTGGAAGAAAAACACTTCCCATTAAAAGAAATTTTGGGCCTCTATATAGGTTTAGAAAAATATGACCAAAAACATATGTATTATTTTAGACAATTCCTCACAACTTTCATAAAGAAATTAGAACAAAACTCGCCTTAGAACTGTGATGCGTGATGGGTTGGGTGATTCAAGAACAGAGATTTTTTTAAGAGGGGATTTTAGTGGTTAAGTGTATGGAGTAGTGTATATAGGGAAGAAATGGAAAGGAATAAGAACAGATAAAAACAATCTCCTTCTAGGGTATAAAGGTAGCGCCACCAACCGAGGATGAGGATCGAGATCTACGAAGTTCACCACCAAGGCCTAAAGCTTTCACCAGCCAAGGATAAAGGACTTCGGGATAGAAGAAGCTCACCACCGAGGCTTAAAGATTCCACCAGCCAAGGATAAAGGGCTTCTTGGTTCACCACCAAGGAGTGATCTACGCTCCAAGGATAAAGAAACCGAAAGGAGTTATCCCCTCTCTAAAGGAATTCACTCAAGTTGAGGAAATCTCACCATTCTCATTCATGAAATTCGTATCCCTTACATTGGATAGTTTTCCCCTCTTTATAGGAGGGTTTTAGTGTTAATGCATATTAAAAACGGACCTTAATAGCCTAGAAACTGACACCTTAATACATATTAAAAACAGACCTTAATAGCCTAGAAACTGAAACCTTAATAAACATTAAAAACAGACCTTAATAGCCTAGAAACCGAAACCTTCGACTCTTGGGCTGCATAACAATAAAGACACATAATAACTTAATAAAAGCCTTTATTAACACGGGAATTAAATGCCTTCGGCCTTCTGCATTCTTGAACCTTCAAATTCGAGCTCCTCCCTTGACCAGATGATAATCCTTCTGAAACTTCATCAACTGGTCATTCAAGACATTTAGAATGGCCTCCCATTGATAGTTATCGATATACCATGAAGTATCGATAAGAAATTGACATTATTCATTGAAAATGATCCATCGAAGCACATAATGCCCAATTTCTCTCTTGGCTTGGATAAACATTGATGGTTCCGAGTTGTTGGATGGAGCTATGTTGGATGCTCCCGCATCAAACTGTCTCTAGAAAATCTACAAAATTGTTGATTTTCACTTGATCAAATTTGAACACCACGGGTTCAGTAGGAACCCGTGCCTATACCACAGCTATTTCATTTCCAAAATGTCACCACATATTGTTTCTTTAGTTTAGCAAAATCAGAATATATAAAAATGTCTAAAGCATTTCCTCAATTCTTTAGTCCCAATCTACTACAATCACTCAATAAACCAGCATTCAGCATTCAAATTTAGACATTCTCAAGTCTGTTTGCACTACTCAGACAATAACAGTCTTGCATTACATAGGTTAGTAGACTTTTTTACTTGCCTCAAATCCTAAGTGTCAATGTTAAGCAAAAACAGAAGGCTTGTGGGTCTTGGGCGCAGCTCAACGGCAGCGATTGTGAATGGCGTCAGCGGCGGTGGCACGCATGCACGGCTGACGACGGTCTCCTCCTTCTCTTCGTCTCACCGTACACTCTCTCTTGCTGCTCGCTCACGAACTCTCTCACTCAAACTTTCTCTCTATTCCTCTCACTGTCTAAACTTTCTGCTCGGTTCTTCTCACTCTTCCCCTCAATTCTGAACCCTTTTGTTCTTTGATTAACTAATTACTCAATCTTTGCATGCAGGTTGCGATGGCGTCCAAGACCGAAGACAACTAGCTGAACGTGGCAAGAAGAAGGTCATTTGGTTGCCAGCTCTCCCCCCCCTTGTGTGCACTGACGTGTCCATTGATGGGGGCCTCTTGGTCAACAAAGTTGGTGAAGTCTTGAGGATTGTTGACCTGACTTGTCGACAATTGAGGAGGATTTGGGCCGGCAAGCTTATGGTTTTATTATCCCTAATACACGGCCCAATTTTTTTTCCTCTAAATATAAACCTTAATCTCCGCACATGCATGAGCTAAATTACAGCCTACTCACAAGGCTGCACGGTGTCGCAACAATGTACAAGGAGGTTCGATTCGTAGAGTACACAACTAGACGACCAAATTTAGTATAGGAAATGTCTTGTCAGCACATTACTCAGAATAAACCTCGGCCTCGCTAATGATAGTACATAAAAACAAGATTAAAACTTGCTCACGGTCGAACCATTTCTAAGGGTTGTTGAAATTCTCGGATGCCACACTAGGTCAACGCGCAAGGAGAGAAAGAAAACGTCCAAGGAGGTGTGTGGCTGCTGCACCTGTACGAGAGAAAGAGAAGCCGCTTGAAGCCTTTGAAAAGAAGCAAAGCCATACGTACGTAAAGAAAAGAAAAGACATTGGAGTTCTTGTTTTTGGATGTACGTAGAGCGTTTCCATTTTGAGCTTGAACACGTAGTGATTTTGTGTCGTGAGTTTATGTTTAAGTGAGTTGTTTATTTACAAATACTTTGGGTTTGGGCTTAAATCTAAGTGTGGCAAATACTTGAGCGTGTGAGCAATTATAAACTCTGATTCTTCGATTATAGTGGATTATTTGTTGCTGGCTCTCTCTGTGGACGTAGGTACCGATACTTGGACCAAATCATGTAAATTTTGGTGTCCCTTTTATTTCTTGTTTATTTCTCTAGTGATTTCACATTGACGTAAATTGCAAGACCAAGGGAGGCCTTTATGAGTGGTTGGTTATGCCATTCGGATTATCTAATGCTCCAAGTACCTTCATGAGACTTATGAATGAGATTCTTCATTCCTTTATTGGTCGATTTGTCGTTCTTTATTTTGACGATATTCTTGTTTATAGCAAGAACGAGGAGGAGCATATCTCTCATTTAAAACAAGTCTTCAATGTCTTGAGAGATTAAAAACTGTATGCTAAAATGGAGAAATGTGAGTTCTTCTATCCGAGCATTGTGTTTCTTGGTTATGTGGTTTCCAAAGATGGAATCTCTGTTGATCAAACCAAGGTGGAAGCTATGAAGACTTGGCCAGTTCTGACGTCCATTTCTGATGTAAGATGTTTTCATGGACTTGTTTCTTTCTATCGATGTTTTGTTAAAAACTTTAGTACCATCATGGCTCCTATAACTGAATGCATGAAGATTGATGCTTTTGAATGGACAAAGGCTGCTCAAAACGCCTTTGACATAATCAAGCATAAACTTTGTGAGTCCCCTATTCTTGCACTTCCTGATTTTGATAAAGTATTTGAAGTTGAGTGTGATGCAAGCGGAGTTGGTATTGGTGCTGTTCTAGTGCAAGCACAAAAACCATTGGAATATTTTAGTGAGAAGTTATCTGATTCCAAGAGGAATTATTCCACTTATGGCAAAGAATTCTATGCCATTGTCCGAGCTCTTGATCATTAGAGTCATTATTTGAGGCCAAAACAATTTGTCCTTCATTCTGATCATGAGGCACTTAAGTTTATTAGTGGCCAACGCAAGCTTAATTCGAGACATGCAAAATGGGTAGAATTTCTTCAATCCTTTTCTTTTGTCTCGAAATATAAACTGGGACACACTAATGTTGTAGCAAATGCTTTATCAATAAGATATTCTATGCTTGCGGTTTTGGACTCTAAGATTCTCCGATTTCAATCAATGAAAGAACTTTATTCTGAAGATGCGGAATTCTCCTCTATCATCAACAATTGCAAGCAGGGAGTTCAAGGTATATATTCTTTGCAAGATGGGTTTCTTTTTAAAGGAAATAAATTATGTGTGCCGAAGAGTTCTTTTTGCGAATTGCTGATTCGAGAAGCGCATGGTGGAGGATTGGCTGGTCATTTTGGTATTAACAAAACTCTTGAGGTTCTTCAAGAGCATTTCTATTGGCCAAAGATGAGTGGAGATGTGCATGCTATCATCTCAAGGTGTGCAACTTGTCAAAGATCAAAAAGCCATTTCCATCAAGGTTTGTATACTCCACTTCCGGTACCATTGCAGCCCTGGGAGGATGTTAGCATGGATTTCATTGTGGCTCTACCAAGAACTCAAAGAAGAAAAGATGCTATCGTAGTGGTCGTCGATCGATTCTCTAAAATGGCTTATTTTGTGCCATGTCACAAGACCAATGATGCATCTCATATTGCTGAATTATATTTCAAAGAGATTATCCACATTCATGGAGTTCCAAAGACCATCGTGTCAGATCGTGATTCCAAATTCTTAAGCCACTTCTGGAGGACTCTATGGAGAATGCTTGGTACAAGGCTCTTATTCAGCACAGCTTGTCATCCCCAAACAGATGGCCAAAAGGAGGTAACAAATCGTACTCTAACCACTCTTCTTCGTGGTATGGTGAGTAAATCGTTGAAAGATTGGGATTTAAAGCTTGCACATGCTGAATTTGCTTACAATCGATCACCAAGTTATACTATTGGTCGATCGCCATTTGAAGTTGTGTATGGAATTAATCCTCTCACACCCATTGATTTGATTCCAATTCCGTCTAACTCTCAAGTGAGCTTTGATAGCAAGAAAAGAGCTGAATCAATGAAGAAGCTCCACGAGCAAATTTGATCCAAGATTGAAAAGGCCAACGAATCTTACAAGAAGAAAGCTAATCAACATCGCAAGAAGACTCAATTTCAACCGGGCGATCTTGTGTGGCTTCACTTGAGGAAGGAGAGATTTCCATTTCGTCGAAAGAACAAGCTCATGCCTAGAGCTCACCGTCCCTTTAAAGTTACTCAGCAAATTGGTGACAATGCTTACAAAATTGACCTTCCAGGAGAGTTTGCAGTTTCGGCAACATTCAATATGGAAGACCTTTCTCCTTACTTGGAGGATGAAAACCTTCTAGATTTGAGGACAAATCTCAAACAACCCGGCGAGGATGATGCGGGAGCATCCAACGTAGCTCCATGGACCAACTCAGAACCATCGATGCTTATCCAAGCCAATAAAGAAGTTGGGCATTTTGTGCCTCGATGGATCATTTTAAATTAATAATGTTAATTACTTTGTGGTATATGAATAGGTATCAATGGGAGGCCATTTTAGATGTCTTGTATGAACAATTGAAGAAGCTTCAGAATGATTATTTTCTAGTCAAGGGAGGAGCTCGAATTTTGGGAAGGCTAGAGGTTCACGAAAGCGGTTCAAGAATATGGAAAGCCAAAGGTTCAAGAACACGGAAAGCTAACAGTTAGAGAATGTGGAAGGCCGAAGATTAAATGGCATTTAGTTCCCGTGATAGTAAAGGCTTTTTATTACGTTCCTAGCTGTTTTTATTTTTATGTAGCTCAAGAGTTGAACGTTTCAGTTCCTAGGTCATTAAAGTTTGTTTTTAATATTTCCTAAGGCTAAAATCCTCTTATAAATAGGGGAAACTATCCACTGTATGAGAGATACGAATTTCATGAATGAGAATGGTGAGATTTCCTCAACTTGAGTGAATTCCTTTGGAGAGTGGATAACTCCTTTCGGTTTCTTTATCCTTGGAGCATAGACCACTCCTTGGTGGTGAGCCAAGAAGCCCTTTATCCTTGGCTGGTGGAATCTTTAGGCCTTGGTGGTGAGCTTCTCCTATCCCAAAGTCCTTTATCCTTGGCTGGTGGAAGCTTTGGGCCTTGGTGGTGAGCTTTGTAGATCTCGATCCTCTTCCGGTTGGTAGCGTGGCCTTTATACCTTGGGAGGAGATCGTTTTGTCTTCTCTTATTCCTTTTCGTTTCTTCCTTGTATACACTACTCCGTACACTTAACCGTAAAAATCCACTCAAAAAAATCTCCGTACTTGAATCACTCAACCCATCACGCATCAACCAAAGTCATGGGAGCACTTTATTGATTCATTATTGTAGGGGCGTGCTACAATTATCTCAGAAGAATTAAAGTCCACCTTATTCTCTAAAGAGTGGCAGAGAAAGTTGCGAAGTGACGGTCTGACGCAAAGAGTAACACAAGCAGTGGTGATTCGGGGTAGAGAACAACATCAAGGATCTAGTAGTAGCAGAGGTAAAAGCAGATCGAAATTACGCTATAGAAAGTCTAAGGGATGCGTGAAGTGCTTTAAGTGTCACAAAGAAGGGCACATCAGGAGAGCTTTTCCAAAGGAATAGGCGACCACGTCCAATGATATCCCCTACGCATCTAATATGTGTCTAGAAATGAGATAAACTTAGCGAGTGAACTCCCTAAACCTCACGTAGGAGGGTTGTTTACTTTGGAGACGCCCTAAACATGCAACTTATCTTGTCGATGACAGATCAATAGAAAGGCATTTGCTATGCATTATTTATTAGTAGGAATTATGCCACTCAACATGCGACACTCTATCACGTGTCCAATTATAGTATAACAATCACTACGTGTGTGCACCATTCCATTAAGCATACGACATTCACAATTGAATAATCCAGGCATGAATAACAATATAATTCCATGCACAATGTAGCAACTTAAATCTCTCGAGTCCTAATCAAAGGCATACAAATCCATAACCTAATTTGCGCCTTTCTAACTCAAGCATCAGCCTGTAGGACTTTAATTCATGCACTTTTCTGATGTAACTCTTATATATCCATGCTACACATGTGCAGACAATGGCATCATTCTTACCATATGCATTAAGTATTCATGCACTTTACACGCATGGACGTCTCAAGAATATCATGTGTTAAATTAATATCTCGAGTTTGAATTCGGATAACGATTTATTAAACCGAATTTGTTAATAAAGATTTCCCAAATAGATTTTAAATTGGATGAAGAAGCCCTTATTTTCGTGGACTCCTTATAGCTGAACAAAGGAGGAAAATTAAATAAAAGGAGTAAGTTTCCTCTTTTATACATAGGAGTTGAATTCATGCAAGTTTCTTCTTTTCACGTTGAGGAGAGAGAGACACACGTAGGAAGCCTGCACGAGAAGCCTACGAAGAAGTGGTGGGGCCCAAGGTCAAAAGTTTGACCTTGGGCGCGCACACACACACACACACGATATTTGTGTTTCTTTTGGCTGATGATAATAAAGGAAAGAACCTTGTACGTAGAGCCAAAACAGAAGTGGGCCTTGGTCAATGCGTATATATATAAAGAAAACGTCCAAGGAGCCAAAGAAAAGAAAAGACGCTGGAGTTCTTGTTTTTGGGTGTACGTAGAGCATTTCTAATTTGAGCTTGAAGACGTAGTAATTTTGTACCGTGAGTTTATGTTCAAGTGAGTTGTTTATTTACAAATACTTTGGGTTTGGGCTTAAATTTAGGTGTGGGAAATACTCGAGCGTGTGAGCGATTATGAACTCCGATTCTCCGATTATAGTTGATTATTTGCTACTGACTCTCCCCGCGGACGTAGGTACTGATACTCGGATCGAATCACATAAATTTTTGGTGTCCCCTTTATTTCTTGTTTATTTCTCTGGTGATTTTACATTGACGTAAATTGCAAAATCTCGTCGTTTCTGCATATTATATTCCAACAATTGGTATCAAAGCTTGGTTGGGATCAAATTTCTTGATTGTGATTCTGAGCTTTTACTTGTCTGATTATTATTTAGAAATTCTGTTATTACAATTGTGTCTAAGAGGAAATCTGAAATTAAGAAGTTTAACGGGAGCAACAACTTTGTGTTATGAAGCATTAAGATGCGAGCTTTATTGACAACACAAGATTTGGCCTATTATAATGAAAGCCTCTAAGAGGGTAGAGCTAATGGAAAAAGCAAAGCGTACAATCCTATTAAATTTGTCGGATGGGGTCTTATAGAAGTTGTTGAGGAGAAAGATGCCGCAGCATTATGGGCAAAACTTCAAGCACTCTATGTGAAGAAAAAGTTTGAACAATCGCTTGTACATGTTGAAGAAGATGTTTCAATTTAGATATATTGAAGATACGTCTATCGGAACCCACCTAGATGAATTTAATAAACTTATGATGGATTTGAAGAACGTTAGTAAAATACTGGATAACGAAGAATAAGGCATAATATTGTTAGCCTCTTTACCAGAGTCATGGGAGCACTTTATTGATTCACTGTTGTAGGGGCATACTACAATTACCTCAGAAGAGGTAAAGTCCGCCTTATTCTCTAAAGAGCAGCGGAAAAAGTTGCAAGGTGACAGTCTGGCGCAAAGAGTAGAGCAAGCAGTGATGATTCGAGGTAGAGAACAACATTGAGGATCTAGTAGCAGCAGAGGTAAAAACATATCGAAATCACGTTATAGAAAGTCCAAGGGACGCGTGAAGTGTTTTGAATGTCACAAGGAGGGACACATCTGGAGAGCTTTTCCAAAGCGAAGGAGTAAAGCTGATAGGCAGAACAATATCGAGGATCTAGTAGCAGCGGAGGTAAAAATATATCGAAATCACGTTATAGAAAGTCCAAGGGACGTGTGAAGTGTTTTGAGTGTCACAAGGAGGGACACATCTGGAGAGCTTTTCCAAAGCGGAGGAATAAAGCTAATAGGCAGAATGCCACAAGTATTGTGACAAACATTGCTGAGGTGAACAATAGTGATGCAGAAGCTGTTATATGTGCAATTTCTACTTCGTCAGGAGAGGAATGGGTGCTAGATTCAAGGTGTTCTTATCACATAACACTTCATAAGAACTAGTTTGCTACTTACCAGACTGCAGATGGTGGTAAAATTCTTTGGGGAGTAATGCAGTATATAAGACTGTGGGTATAAGGACAATTTGAATTTGGATGCTTGGTGGGGTGATGCGCATATTGATAGATGTGAGGCATGCACTAGAGCTCAAGAAAAATCTTATTTCTCTGGGGACACTTGATGACATCAGGTGTAGGTACACCATTGAAGATGGAGTACTGAAGATCTCTCGAGGTGCCATGATAGTGATGAAATGGAAGAAAGTGAATACTCTTTATCATCTACTAGAAAAGATCGTAACCGGAACCGCTATAGTTTCATTAGGTGAGTCAGACTCTAACTTGACTCAATTATGGCATATGCATTTAGAGCACATGAGTGAGGTAAGTGTGATGATGCTAAGTAAAAGGTGATTGTTGAAGGGTCAGAAAACAGGGAAGCTAAACTTATGTGAACATGGCATCTATAGGAAGCAGCACTGAGTTAAGTTTACTACAGCTATTCATTCAACCATACAACCAATTAAATATGTTCATTCAAATGTTTGGGACCCGTCTTCGGTTCCTTTGAAAGGAGATGCCCGATATATGCAGACATTTATCGACGATTATTCGAGAAAAGTATGGGAATACTTTCTAAAGCATAAATATGATGTGTTTGATTGGTTCAAGAAATTTAAGGCATTGATTGAGAAACAATCAGATAAACAAATCAAGTGCTTGAGAATCGATAATGGTATAGAGTTCTGTATTAAAGATTTTACCGAGTTCTACGAGAAAGAATGTATTGTAAGACACCGCACAGTACCTAGGACACCACAGTAAATCACGTGGCAAAACGGAAGAACAGAATTTCGCTTGAGCGAGCTCGATGCATGCTTTCGCATGCAAGACTTGGCAAGGAATTTTGGATCGAAGCAGTGAACATGGCATGTTACCTAGTTAATCGATCTCCATTATCTGTTATCAAGTAGAAAGACTCTTAAGGAAGTATGATTAAGGAAACCTATTGATTACTTCGAATCATGTATATTTGGATGTTTTGCGTATACTCATGCGAGTGATAGTAAGCTTGAGCTGAGGGCGAAGAAATGCATATTTCTGGATTATGCATATGGGGTAAAAGGCTACCGATTGTAGTGCACCGATCCCAAATCACCCGATTTTCTAATCAATAGAGATGTGATATTCGACGAGACTGCAATTGTTCAACAGAGGAGTTTTGAGACACAACCATCAGAAAAGACAAATCATGGTGTCATTAGTGATGTGAAGCTTAAAGTAGAGATTCCAGAGACCTCAAAGGTAACATAAGTTGAGACTATAGATGAAGTTGTAGCTCCTGAAGTCGATGATAGTGAACAACCAGCAAAACTGCAGCACACTATAGCCGCAGATAGATAGAGACGACAAATTAAATCACTGGCGCGTTATTGTTATACAAATATTACTTATGCATTGACTATAGGTGGCGACAAATGAGCATCCGTTTTACTCTGAGGCGATGGCTAGTTCGAAATCGCCATAGTGGCTTGGGGTTATGAGTAAAGAGATGGAGTCACTTTATCAAAATCAAACATGGAAGTTTGTCAAAGTACCTAAGAGTCAAAAGATTGTCGGAAGTAAATAGGTCTTTAAACGGAAAGGGGGCATTCCCAATGTTGAGGCAGCGAGGTATAAGGCGAGACTTTTGGTGAAGGGATATACATAGCGTGAGAGCATTTACTACAATGATGTGTTCTCTCCTGTAGTAAGACATACTCCTATTCATGTTTTAGTTGCTTTAATTACCTCGCAAGATCTTGAGCTAGAGCAGTTAGATGTGAAAACTGCATTTCTTCACGGTGAGTTGGAGGAGCATATTTACATGAAACAACCAAAGAGATTTTCTATTTCGGGTAAGGAAGATTATGTCTGCTTGTTAAAGAAATCTTTGTATAATTTGAAATAGTCTCCTAGGCAGTGGTATAAACGTTTTGATGCTTTCATGGCTAGTCAAGACTACACAAAAAGTTAGATGGATAGCTATGTTTACTATAGGAGATTGGTGAATAATCATTTGATTTATCTACTCTTATATATTGATGATATACTGATAGGAATTAAGAATATGTCTGATAATGATGTGCTTAAGATGAAGTTAAATGCTGAATTTGAGATGAAAGATTTATGTGCTGCAAAAAAGATATTGGGTATGGAGATTTTGCGTGACAAGATTGTAGAAGTTTTACGTCTATCTCAAAATAAATACATTGAGAAGATTGTGGCATATTTTAATATGCAGTTGGCAAAATTTGTAAGTACACCTTTAGAGAAGCACTTTCAACTTTTAGATAAATTATCACTTCAGACTAAGGAGGAGGAGAAACATATGTCATGTGTTCCTTATTCCAAGTGTTGTGGGTAGTATTATGTATTCTATGGTGTGCACTAGATCTGATATTTCATAAATTATAAGCATGGTTAATCACTATATGAAGCGTTCTGGTAAAGCTCATTGGGAAGTTATGAAGTGGATCCTCAGATATGTGAAGGAAACAACAAACGTGGGTATAGTGTACCGGAGAGACAGCAATGGTAGAGAGATCACTGGTTTCGTGGATTCAGATCACGTCAATGACTTGGATGATTGCAAATCTTTAATAGGGTACGTTTTTACGCTAGCGGGTGGTGCAATTAGTTGGAAAACATCATTACAAGATCACATTACTTTGTTTTCGACTAAAGCAAAGTATATGGCACTAACATTTGTAATTGAGGCGATATGATTACAAAGTTTGTTTTCGAACTTTAAGTTAGAATAGAAAATCGTGGACATACACTGTGATAACCAATATGTGAGATATTTGGTGTATAATCCAATTTATCACGAGCGAACGAAACATATTAACATTATGTACAATTTCATCCAAGATGTCTTAGCTAAGAATAATGTTATTGTTAAAAAGATTGCTATAACATATAATCCGACAGACATGATAACTAAGTCTGTCCCTTTAGCGAAGCTCAAGCTCTGCTTGAGCTCTATTGGCATCTATGGAAAGTGAGCAACCTTTGGGGCGTTGGAAGAGCAGCATGGATGATAAGTACTATAAACCAGCTTCAAACATCAAGCCAATGTGGAGAATTGCTAAATTAATGTCTCGAGTTTGAATTCAAATAACGATTTGTTAAACTGAATTTATTGATAAAGATTTTCCAAATAGATTTTAAATTGGATGAAAATGCCCTTATTTTCTTGGACTCCTAATAGCTGTACAAAGGAGGAATATTAAATAAAATGAGCAAGTTTCCTCTTTTATACAGAGGACTTGAATTCGTGCAAGTTTCTTCTTTTCATGTCGAGGAGAGAGAGATGCACGCACGTAGGAAAGCTTGCAAGAGAAGCCTACGAAGAAGTGGTGGGGCCCAAGGTCAAAAGTTTGACCTTGGGCGCACACACACACACGATATTTGTGTTTCTTTTGGCTGATGATAAGAAAGGAAAGAACCCGGCACGTAGAGCCAAAACGGAGGTGGGCCCAGGTCAACACGCATATATATATGAAGAAAACATCCAAGGAGGCGTGTGGCTGCTGCACCCGTACAAGAGAAAGAGAAGCCGCTAAAAGCCTTTGAAGAGAAGTGAAGCCATACATACGTAAAGAAAGGAAAAGACGCTGGAGTTCTTGTTTTTTGGCATACGTAGAGTATTTCTGTTTTGAGCTTGAGCGCGTGGTAATTTTGTACCGTGAATTTATGTCCAAGTGAGTTATTTTTATTTACAAACACTTTGTATTTGGGATTAAATTTATATGTGGAAAATACTCGAGTGTGTGAACGATTATAAACTCTGATTCTCCGATTATAGTGGATTATTTGCTGCCAGCTCTTCCCATGGATGTAGATACCGATATTCGAACCGAATCAAGTAAATTTCCGGTGGCTCTTTTATTTCTCGTTTATTTCTCTAATGATTTTGCGTTAACGTAAATTGCAAGATCCTGTTGTTTTTGCATATTATATTCCAACATCATAGCATTCCATACTACCATGTCATCCTCAAGACCATGCTACACAATATAATATAGTCATGCGCCCATACCATCCAATATTCTGAACCTGATTACATACAAATCTCATGCACTTTCCACACAAATATATCAAATTATTATGCTTGCTCAGGGCCCAAGACCAACCCGAAGGTTCGTAGTCATTTGGCATAACCAGGCATCATCTCGCCCTATCGAGCATGGGAACGTCCTGTGTAAACGCATCAAGATGGCATTCTTGTAAGGAGCATCGTTTTGAAATCCATCCGCAAACGGCATCCTGTTAACATGAGGGCATTCGAATTGAATCGGGTATCGTCCCACGTAAATGCATCAGGATGGGTTCGCTACCCCACGTAAACGCATCGAGGTCTTTAGATGATCACACGGGCATACCATCACACAACTCACGTCTATTGTTATCTTCCTCATTAGTCACGTATGAATGCTTCAATGGCATGTCAAGCGAAGTGTATCTCATGATTTATTGAAATTACATCAATAAAATATGTCGAGCACGAAACGAGAGTCTATGGTTTGACACGATACGTTAAGCATTGGCCTAAGTCCAATTCGAATTGGAAACAATACACCTCGAAATCACACCGAGACCAAGAAAGAACCAAGCCGTCATGACATGATCACCGTCTTAATACCAAACTTAGTTCGGCAACAATACGTCTCAATATCACAGTAAAGCCAAGAAGGACCGATCCATCGTGACATGATTACCGATTTAGTACCGAACTTGGTTCGAGAATGATACGCCTCAGTATTGCTGATTTAAGAGAGAAACTTGACCCGCATCTGTAGTTGCTAGAAGTGGTGTGCTAGTGGTAGTTAACCCACCAGCTTGGGCAACACTCTTAACTTTTGAGTGGCCTTTAGTGATTCTTCTTGTCGGATGACCTCTTCTTTAGAGGTTTTAGATTTATGGCTAGTGGTATGTGAGGATGTCCTCACCACCTTTAAAGAGGGACGAGCTTTGGGTGCTATGGGTTTTGAGTGCAAAGGTATTTATGCACAGAAAGAACAAGAATTTTGAATAACTAAAGCAGAAGAGATACAAAAGAGTAGGTATAAGCAGTGTCAATGAAAGAGTGAACGCTAGCTCTCTATAAATAGGAGCAGTGTATTTCACGAAGAGAGAGAAATTTAGCCGTTGTTTCTTCAGCGGTAATCCGTAGTTATTTCATAGTCAAAGTTTACCGATTAAACAGGCAGTTAAATTGTGTTTACAAATTCTTTTACAACAATTGTGTCAACTATAGATAGGGCATAGATAGTCAAAATAGTAACAAGCACAGTATTTGTAAAGGTAACTTTTTTGAACTATACTTGTTGTTTTTGTCGTATCCGATGATTTTGACATAACACATTAACTAATGTTGTCATTTTATAGTATTAACATATGATTTTTAGTCTACGCATTAGGAAAAAGATAAAAATTGAGATTCGAGATTCTAATAAGACCCCATTTCTCAACAAAAAATTTTCGATTAAGAACCTTGTTTCTCAAATTTTTCAATTTTAGGTTCTAAATCGATCAACAACAAAATTATTTTTGTTTTAGCCATGATTAGGTATAGTTACTTCGGCATTTGGTCTAGAGAGTATTCTAAATCCATTCGTGCATTTGATTTCTCGAATTGCTGTGTCAAAAGATAATTATTGTTTTACATCCTAAATAGAGGGTCAAAATTGATTCTTGATGATCTACAAATAGACGATTGTTTTTTAGCTTGTTTTCTTAATATGATTCCAAATCCGAAGTCAATTTTAAAAAATTCACATTAGAACTTCTCAATTTGAGGGATTTTACTCTCTTGAAGGCAAGAAAACCAAGCCACTATGCTTCAATCAAAGAAATTCATATTGACCCATTCAAGACTAAAGTCCATCTAGACCAATTTTAATATTTGACCTTGATAGCATTGGCTTGAGTCTCGGTATCTAAATTCAAAGTCAATTTGAATGCTCTAGGTGATCTTACACATGGGTATTTAGTTGGATAGGGCAGTTAAAATATTAATTGAACCCAATTTCAATTAATTTGCAATTTTTGCCATTGAATTGCAAGTTTGCGCATTTTAACCCTTTTAGGCTCAAGTTTAAGTAGCCATGGTTTTAGTGCGTTATGTTTCATAGTAATTGCTTAATGAGGTCAATAGAGGACCCATAAATCACAAATATAAAGCTTAATTGGCTTAATTGGATCGAAGTCGGGCAAATTCCCCTCTAATCAGTTGAATTTTCTCTTCAATTTGGGCATAGGACCAAATTGCATAAATTGTGAACCCATACCGACTATAGGCAAGTGAACTAGCCAGAATCGGACTGGACTAGTCAAAAACTGGTCAAACCTATGCAAACCAATTTGATTGGTTTGATTGGTCACCGGTGAGGTAGGTTGGTGTAGCCCTTTATTGGCTGATTCCGGGATCCTCGTTATGCCAATTTTACTTATGCACTCTCAATTACCCAAGATTTTATGGGTAGGTCCTCATATTTAGTAAATTTGCATTTTCACCCTTAATTAGACATTTTGATGCAATTCTCGATTTTCACAAATCGAACTTTCGAAATCAAGTTTTGTCTGTTGGATTAACATTTAGATCGTCGGATCAAACTGATGGTCGAGATCGATCAATTAGGGCGTGTTGTAAGTACCGATTCTGCATAAATCTCTCTCTTCATATCAAACCTCTCTCTCTCTCTCTCTCTCTCTCCTCTTTTCCTGCTCTAACCGTTTCTCTCTCCTCGTCGGTTCAGTCATTGCCGCCCAAACTAGCCTCATGTCGGTAATCAACGATCGCCAATCAACCCCACCCCCCTCGATAGCCGCCTCCCCTTGCCCAGTCTTCCTTAAGTGAGTGTGAGTAGGCTCAGCCTTGATAGGAGTTGTTTCGATCAAGCAAAACCCAACCACTGCCAACCGATCCACTTTTGGATCGTTTGCGTTTTCTTAAGGATCTGATCACTGGGGCTGATCAAGCTATCGCCAGGCTAGGTCCGGCTCCATCCCAGCTCTATCCCCAACCTCTTGATGGTCAAGGATCTCCAAATCAAGCCACCAGCAAATCAGCCCACAAAATAGTTCTGGTGGCTTGATTTGTTCTTGTGGCTCAAAGATCGGTCCAACCAGTGGCTGACAACGACTCCACAACCACCGAATCTGATCCGATCTGATCCTAAGTCCATCCCCGATCAAGGTGTGGTCGAGATCAATAGGTACGGTTGCCAAATCATCTCTAGTGACAAATCCTCTCCGGAGAGTGCAATGACTGGTCTGATTAGTTTTGATTCTGTGTTTGCAAACCAAACCAGCGGTCCAGCCAATCTAGGTGATCCACAGTGGTCTGATTCAATCTTTGGAGGTCCGTTTGTGTTTCGATGTGGTTTGATTTATCCAATTGCGGATCAAAATCGACAAAAATCATGAAAAGGTAATCGAGGCTAGGATTCGCCATTAGATCAATAAAAAGCTTTAAATTTGAGGATTATGTGTTTATCAATGTTTTATTGTGGTTCAAGGTAGATTGAATGCAAGTTCACTGTTGATTGAATGATTTTGGAACTTTCTTGGTCATGTACCTTTAAATCCGACCTTTCCTCCCTCCTCTAGCAAGTGGTGATGAGATTGGATTACAATAGGCTTGGCGACTCCGCTAGGGACTGGTTACTAGTTTAAGAGGATTTGAAGCCATTAAAAATGGTTATCGTGTTAAATAACGTATCTCATGTAGGGTCGACCGCATGTCAAAGTCACTTGGAAAATGCGGCTAGTCGTTGACTAGGTGTTAAATGGTTTTGCACATGGGAGATCTAAGGGGATTGATTCAATTGGCTCAATTTGTTTTGACCCATTCTAGTATAAAGTCTAATTTGATTAAATTGAGGTCTAATTTGATCAATTGAACCTCAATTGTATATGATGGCTTTAGCTCATAATGCAATTTGAGGGAAAGTGGAGAAATTGAGATGTGATAAATCAATCCTATCACACCAAACTAATCCAATTCAAACCAAGATGACCCGATTGGATCTAATTTGGCTTGAACCACTAAATCAATCCTTAATTGAACAAATGTGGCAAATTGAATCAATTAGGACGGAATTGGCCATACCCATGGTGAATTTCAAGAAAAGTAATGCAATTGGGATATTTGGCCAAATTGAGCCCATTCTAGTTTACTCAAATTGAATGAATACCAAGTCAAACTATAGGGTAGTTGAACATCAACAAGCACAAGTAGTCGACAAGTCTCTCTCCCTCTCCTCTCTTCATTGTCTTCTTCAACCTTCATCCATGAGGAGGGTTTGAGCTAGTCTCACCCTCCCCTCCATCTATAGTTGATTTTATTTAAATTTTCTTGTTCTTTTATTCTTTTTTCTTCTCTCCCAATCTAATTTTAAATATGAAAAATCGAACTTTGTTAATGAGAGTCTTTCCATCCCAATTTATATCTAAGAGTTTAATAATATTTTCGAGAATTCAATACCTCGATGATCTGTCCATGTAGAGCCTCTCGCCTCCAGTTTCAACAATGATGACAAGAGTTGTGGTGTCTCCCTAAACTATAAAGATTTGCTCTTCCAAAAGTTAAATCAATGTTTATTCAACAAATTTTGATTGTCTTCGTACGACAATAATGTAAAGAAAGTCAAATCTAGGCCTGCATCGCCAACTAGCAATGCCATAGCTATTAGAGAAGAAATTTTTGGGGCGTGCTCATCATTGACGATGATACGAGATCTAGTGATTGGCCACCAATTATTTTTCTTGACATATCCATTCTTATGAAACAAATATGCCCTTAATTTTACCAATGCTCTGTTGATCTTTCTTATTTTCTAGATTTGGCTTATTTCGTAATATTTTGACCTTTGCTTTACTTCGATATACTTTGCCAAAAATTTATATGCTTCTCCTTAATCATCTTAAAAAAGAAGCCAAATCATGAAATTTGAGGCAAAATTGAACAATTGAATTATCCCAACTGAATTTGAGGCAAAATTGAACAATTGGAATTATCCCAACTAAACTCGACCAAAAAAAATTGGTCCAATTTATGTCTAATTGCTCTCAATTTGGTCGACTCTCTCTCTCTCTGTCTCTCTCTGTCTCTCTCTCTCTCTCTCTCCCCCTCCCCCTCCCCCTCCCTCTCTCTCCCTCTCCCCCTCTCTCTCTCTCCCCTCGCTCTCTCCCTCTCCCTCTCCCTCTCTCTCCCTCTCTCTCTCTCTCTCTCTCTCTCTCTCTCAAGCAACCAAAATCTCTCCCTCTCTCTCTTCATTGTCTTCTTCAACTTTTAGCCATGAGGAGGGTTTGAGCTAGCCTCACCCTCCCCTCCATCTATTGTTGATTTTATTTAAATTTTCTTGTTCTTTTCTTTTTTTACTTCTCTCCCAACTAGGAGCTCTTTTCTCCCAATCTTATTTTAAATCCGAAAGATTGATTTTTCTTAATCTACTTCTAGACCTAGGAGTCCTTCTATCCTGATTGATATCTAAGAGTTTAATAATATTTTCAAGGATTTGATACCTCCGTGATTTATCTATTTATGGCTCCTTTACCTCCATACGGGAGTTATGGCATTTCGCTAAATTATAAAGATTTGTTCTTCCAAACGTTATATTAATATTTATTCCACATATTTTGGTTTTCTTCATACAATAATGTAAAGAAAATCAAATCTAGACGCGCACCATCAACTAGCAATATCGTAGCCATTAGAGAAGGCATTTCCGGCGTATACTTATCAATGATACAAGATTGAGTAATTGACCACCAATTATTTTTCTTGACATATCCATTATTATGAAACAATTGCGCACATAATCTTGCCGATGGTCCGTTGATCCTTCTTATTTTCTGAATTTGGCTTTATCTTCTAAGATTTCAACCTTTGCTTTCCTTCGATTTACTTTGTCATTAAAATTTATATACTTCTTCTAAAACCTTTTGAATAATTAATACAATTTTTGTCGACAAAAAAGAGGGTCAAATCATGAAATTTGAGGCAAAATTGAACAATTGAATTATCGTAAATCAACCCGCCCAAAAATAATTGGTCCAACTTACATCCAATTGCTCTCAATTTGGTCCGAATTAAACCGGTCGAATCTCTCTCCCTCCCTCCCCACCTTCCCCCTTTGAGCTAAACGACCCCTCTTTCCCTCCCTCCTAATTGAGCCGAACGACCAAGCGAACCAACCAGTCAGTTCTCTCTCTCCTTGCATCGAGAAAATTTACCTTAGCCACCCAATTTGACATGTCATCGATCCATGTGACGTTTTCAGCTAAAAGGGAACTTGCTTAACCACCAAGGAAACAATGTGAGCCCCAAGTAATCTTTATTTTTTGTCAAAAAATCATTTCATTCATTTCCACAAATATACAATAAAGAAACCCAGTCCAAATGCAAACCAAGACAAATAATAGACAAATCCAAAACAAAACAAACTCCAGATAAGAAGATAATCATGAGAACAAAATTAGGACACACTTAGAGTAGATTTGTGACTTTGTCAAACCAAAATCGTACATTAAACAATACCAATAATAGTGCATGATCAAGGTGCACACATTGCAAATTGACTTATCCATCAGCCAAGAACGAAAAAATAAGTCCCACATAGATGCCTATTTACACTACATCTATGATACACAAATGGATACTGTCAAGCAGACAATTAAGAGCAGCGTGAATCATGGACCAAGTAACCCGTTGGAAGTTATTGTTCATACCCAAACTTCGGTCATCAGATTAGATAATAAAAATCAGCTAGAAAATGAGGCAAGTAATCGAAATGATTGGGTTTGGATTGGACTCATACAAATCCACACTATCAAAAAACCATTTTTTTTCCCCAAATTAATGTGCAAGATTTAAACAAACTTGCACAATGTTCACCCCATCGACACAAAATATTGATATCCATATACTTATAGCCTTCACACCGTTCCAATAATTACCATATCCTTTTCCCTTGAGATGTCGAGCCAAATGCATTCTCTTGAAAGCAAGAACAAACAAATGAATCATTCACTATGAGCTATCCAATAAAGTCTTTCAAGCCATCTTATTTCTAGGCAGGAAAACTGTTGGGTCTGTATTTATGCCACTGCCACCTCATAATGATTGCTTTGAATGAAACCTATGATTCTCCTCGTGTAAAACACAAACCTTAATCACCTACATAAGACAACCGACGTACACAGCCTGGGGATATTTCCTATGCAACTGTGGCCATTGCACAAAGAACTGATCAGCTACTCTCAATTTGTACAGAAGCAAGCCACTTAAAGACAGTCTCCTCACCCTAGCTATGCTCTCCACGTAAAATATAGAAGACCATCTAATTCCCAGAACCTGCCACAGTTTGAACACTGTTTTTCAGTCTTATGGCATACTGGTCAAATATTAATTTGACAAATACAACGAAAACGAAAGAACCTGTAGGTGGGTGGGTGGGTTGGTGTGTCACAGAGAGAGAGAGAGAGAGAGAGAGAGAGGATAGTTCTAAACCTTGAATAAGAAGGCAATTATGCAAAGTGGAATGCACGTCCCTGGGCCATTACAGAGGATCTGCATTTCCAATGTGACAGGTATCAGTCAAGTGAGTAAAGCAGTTTTTATAACTAATAAAGACGAGAGATATTAAACTTTATAGAAAGAAATTACCACTTCTGGTCTGAGTTGAATCATGATATATAGTGCATGAGCAGTGGCAACTAAAGTCGTCCAAACAGAAGTTATATATGATTGACCAACCTCTCTGCTTCGGTATATCTGCATGTACTTTGCAGTTTCCCCTGAACTGACCCCAGCCTAAACACACAATAGATTTCTCACTAAGTTGGGGTATATTACGAATTTCAGCTACAATTAATAAAAGACAAAGAACGAACAACATGAATCAGGCTGAGCCAGCGACAGACAACTGCACTACTGGAAGCCACAGTTTTCCTGCATTTTAGCATCACATGCTTGTTTTGTGTGCACGTGTGCGTGCACGCGCATGTGTTGTCCAACTAGTGATATCTGAATTATTGGCATCCCAAGTCTACCAAATGATTCTGCATGTCTGTTAAAAGCATAATGAGTCATGATACAAAGATAATGACACTGAACCAGGCATGCTATAGACCCTGTGCATGTGATAGAACAGAATGGAAGATGAAATCTCAATTGCACTGTAGTTTCCAAAGGTTATTTAAGCAAAACTGGATTTCACACTATCTAACTAGCAAGTTGATCACCACGCTTTCTTTTGTCCATTTCATTAATAAATATTTGCCCTATTGTTTCCCATTAAAATGATTGGACACTCACAAAGCCAGGCCGATGACCACTTCAGTGTGAGATTGCCTAACCCTATGAAATCAGGTTATACAGGAGCATGTTATTGCAGAAGCCAAAAAGTCGTAACAGGCTATATATATGGCAGGGGCCATAAAACAGTTTATAAAGCAATCTTTTGCTACAGGATTGTCTAACACTTTGGCTACAATGTACTATTTTATGTGCTATTGTGAGGACACTATTGACTGATTTAATATCTGAAGTTTTGTTCCTTATTTGCATGAACATGAATCAAATGCGGTCGATGGCCTACTCAGCCACTTGCTTCCCATAAGAACCTCTTATGGTACTTTTTTTGCAGACAACTGAAGTAAGATATCTGATATGCAATATATCTAGTAGAAAAACACTATCTATAGAAATGTAGCTCACAGTTTTAAGCTGAGCTTATCTGCCCACTAATTGCTTTTCCAACTCTAAGCTCCCCCAATGGTCTGGTGATTCCTGTATACAGTTGTTCCTCCATGCAGGAAAGTGAATATATCTGCTCCGTTATCCCAAGGGCCTCATATAGTTATAACTACGTCTATTTGAAGAAAAAACAACCAGTAGTTTGACTCAAATTTAAGTGAAGGCAGAGTACACATGACTAATATTTTTCACATCACCAGTTCAAATTGGTTTCTACTCTCCTCAACAATCTGATCCTTTCCAGTACATGCCTTCACAACCATTACCAAGGCCAATGCTCTATTATTACCCACAAATGATCTCATCCAACATTCCTATTCCATATGGAAGGAGGTCCCGCCACAATCAAAATTTCATATTTAATGTGAATCCATTCATGAAAACCATATCTTTGGGCATCTTTTGAAAGAATAATGAGGCGATTACAGTTCTACAAGAACAAAAATGACAATAATAGAGAAGCACCACAAGCATAAAGTCAGAAATGACATTACTAGATCATTAAAGCATATAAGCATAAGTGCTTTACCACATCGACCAAGGAGTCCTCCAACACACGAGCTTTTTGTAGACTCATTATGTCAGTGGCAGCTGCGACATAGAATCTAGGTGCGAACCTATCTTTCCGCAACACAGACAAGAGATTCAACATCTCAGCTGTATGACCCCCTGCAAAAGCCAATGCTCACACATGATTAGACCAGGATGCCTTCATCACGAATGCAATTCAGAAAGAAGCTAGCAAGTAAATCGTTTACGAGCTTACCTGAGCCTAAAATAACAAGAGTACTATAGGTCTTTTGGCATTTCCCATGAAGCAATTTTCCACTCCGAAGTACAACGTATAGAAACCGGATCAGTATCAGAAGAGCAAGAGCAGTAACAGCAGCTACAACAGAGCCGAGAGCCATGATCTACAGGAAGTATCCCGTGCTTCCTTTTGCTAATTCAAGATTCAAACTTGTTTCCTTTACGTCCTCCCAAGCTAACCTGCAGGATCATATGTCGATTTCGTTGATTTATGGCATCATGAAGGAGAAATGAGAACTCAAAGTTACATTTTGGATTTTCTACTTCCACGATTACTGCACAGTTTTAAGCCCAGAAGCGGACTCCGCACTTGGGTTTTCATTTTAGAAACCAGTGCCTCAAGGCATCGAAAGAATTCTGATAAATTACGACAGAACAGATGCCACCCAAACCCAGTGAATTACGCTGCGCAGAAACGCAAACCCCGAATTTCTACACGCAAACGGCAAAAATTAAAGTCGACCCACCAAAATAGGAAGATTGCTTATCCGCGAACCCTTTCTAGTTGTTCCACCCGAGGAGGAACCAGATGAGGATCGGCCAAATTCACGAAGATCAAGGGCACGGAGACGGAGCTGAATCGACGAATCCGATGAGAGACAAGACAAGTCCAGAATGGGGTCCGGCAAGCTAGAAATCGCTTGTGAGAAAAAAAGGCAAAGTGCGAGTGAAAACCTGTTAGGAGAAGATTAGGCATCGGGTCGCCGCCGATCTGCGACGCCGGCGCTCTCGTCCAACGGACGCGCTCATACATGCACTCACAAAACAGATAGAGAGAGAGAGACAGAATATTGTCCAAAATATACTGGGAATGCTTTTTCGAACGGCCTTGACCGTGGAATATATTATCGTTTAGTTTGTCTTTGCACGAAGATCATTTGCCGGAAATTCTCCCAAAAAAAAATTCCTACTAGTCGAATTCAATCATCGACTCTTTAATTATATTAATTTAATTTTAAATCTTTTGACGATTTATTAATTTAGATTATTATTCTTTCAATTATGCTAGTTTAATAATATATTTATCAATTTAATTATAAATTTTTTGACAATTTGTCATTATAGTCATTTTGAACAAATATACAAATGATAGGTTTAGGTTATAAATTGGCAAATCTTCATAAGCTTTAGGGCTAAATTGATGTAATTGAAAAGTTAGAACTAAATTAACAAATCATGAAAATGTTTAGGACTAAATTAGTACAATTGAAATATTTATAAATAAATTATCTATCGTACAATAAATTTAGGATTTTAAAGCAATTACCTCTTGATTTGTCAAACCTCGATTACATGTATAAGCAAGTATTTGGGAAAGAGGCTAATTAAGGAAAAGAGAGGAGCGAAAACAAGCATAGGAATGCGCATTGGGGTAGACCCAGTGAGGGATTGAGGCACTAAGGGGGATCGCGTCCCCTTTTCTTGCCCCGTAAGTGGTTGAATTCTAACTCAATGAAAACCCTCTCTCGGATATGAGAGCTCTCCCCTACCTCCCTTTGGTAGCTGTCCCCCAAACCCTAGCCTCTTGTAATCGTCCGAATCCCAAAAACCCAAAACTTTAATAGTTCTCAATATGATTTACCTTACCCTCTCCTTGGTTCCTTCGCTGCTGTTGTAGGATAGGGTTTTCCTCTTTTGATGGCTTCAAGAAGCACGAGATCCGAAGGTTTGGCTATTGTCTTTATTTGCAGACTTTCTTCTGGGTTGTTGTCGCTTGAATGGGGCTTTCTTCTTTTATCCAAGTCGAGATGGATTTCTTCGGTTGGCAGCAATACATGGGTGTTGAGTTCTGATTCTGATTGAATGGGGTTCTTCTTAAATCCAAGTCGGGATGAAGTCCTTCGGTTGGCGGCAATTCGTGGATGTCAAGTTTTGAATCTGATCCTTAGCCTCCTTGTGCTTTGGAAATAGCAGTTTCTTAGGGAGGAAAATGGATGAACCCGGGGCAATGGATTGTCCTCTGGCCTTATTGTGTAAGAGGCTAGGGAATCTGCGAACAGAGGTGGATGCCCCGCCTCGGGAAAGAGTAATTTCAGAGGTGATGCTAGATGAGTGTCAACGTACTGTGTTCGGTAAGCTATATACGGGAGGAAATATCAATTATCAAGCATTTCTTACCACTATAAAGTGAGCTTGGAAGGTAGATTCTGTGAGTTTTGTGCAGCGCAAAGCAGATATTTTGTTATTTACCTTTGATTCTGAAATAGATAGATAAAAAAAAAAAAAAAAAAAAAAAACAAGTGTTAGCAAATAGCCCATAGTCCTTTGCGACCAATCTATTGATCCTTAAACCATGGGAGCCTAATAAACCTGCGCAATGTTACAAATCTACAAGCTGTGAATTCTGGGTTCAAGTTCATGGGTTACCTATCGAATGGTGCAGTGAGGAGGTTGTGTCACATATTGCTCAAATATTAGGTTGCGTAAAGGAAGCAAAAGTGGAGAAAAAAGGCATGGCATTTCAAAAGGTGGAAAGAGCAAGAGTAGAACTGGACTTAGATATACCTTTAAGGCCTGGTACCTTATATAATTCGGGAGAGGAGAAAGTTTGGTTGAATTTTAAGTATGAGAGACTACCTAGATTCTGCTATTCCTATGGAAGAGTTGGGCACTTTACAATAGGTTGCAAAGAAATCCCTTATGATGAGACTAAATTTGAAGACAGGAAGACAAATAGGTTTGAGCATTGGCTAAAAGCAAAGGCCAAGGAGAATAGTTCGTTTTGGCAGATCTTTTATGATGACAAGGTGGCTAAAGAGGAGGAAGTACAAGAAGACAGCAACCCTTCATTTCATGATACTCAAATAGTTATCTTCTCGGGAGAGCAAACAGCAGCAAAATCCACAAAAACAACTCAATCTCTAAACAGGGAGCATGTGGATATACTTTTACCTAAACAATAAGCGGAACAGCAGAAGAAGAAAGGAAAAGGCATCATGGATATAGAAGAACCAGAGCAACAGCTTCTGTCGACTGTCAAACCATCATCCCAGGAAAAAAATAAAGCAGGATTAAAGAAGGAAAGCAGAATTTTGAAAAGCTCACCAGCAAAGAAACTAAAGAGGTATACCTCTTATCATCCTACAGCTGTAGAGGTGGCGAGTTTGGATGAAGATAATTTGCAGGATACTCCCATTAGTCTTTCAGAAGAAACCATGGGAAGGGCTTTGGTGGTTAGCCCAAATAAGCCATCAGGTTACAAATGAGGACTATTTGTTGGAACTGTTAGGGGTTGGGCACACCAGTGACACTCTAGAATTTGAGAGCCATTTTGGCTTAGGAAAGGCCCAATTTAATTATGTTAATGGAAACAAAAAACAAAGAAAATGTGATTACTCGTATTAGGCGGCAGCTGAAGTTTAAAAACAGTTTTGTGGAGAATCCAAGAGGAATTGCGCGGGTGGTGATGTGGAATGAGGAAGTGGATGTAGAAGTGGAATTTATCTCTCAGGAAATGGTTAATTTGATATGTGTTGATCATGAGAGTCGGATTAAAATGCGGATAGTTTGTGTGCATGCCCCAAATATATATGGGGAGAGATTACAATTATGGGAGAGATTGAGACAGATTGGTTTTTCTAATACACTTCCATGGGTTTGCTTGGGGGATTTCAATGAAACACTATATTATTGGGAGAAGGTGGGAGTAAGGATGGTAGAGAATTATCGTATGCAGGCATTTCATAATTGTATACATGATTGCTCTTTAATGAAAATAGATTGTAAAGGGTGTGCTTTTACTTGGTCTAACAACAGAGAATGGGCTGATTTGGTAAAAGAAAAATTGGATAGAATGTTTTGCTCATTGGATTGGTGGCTCATGTTCCCAAAAGCAGAAGCCTTTGCTCTACCAACTGTTGGGTCCAATCATAGCCCACTCCTCTTGGTGAGTAGTGCTGAAACTGTTAAAAAAAGAAGAACATATTTTCACTTTGAGGCTTTTTGGACAGAAGATGGTGAATGCAGAGATATAGTTAAACATGCATGGAAATCTCAAACTTGTTATGAAGTAAGATTGAGAGATAAATTACATGCCACATGCCAAGCATTGAAAGAATGGAGTAAAAGGAAATTTCCCAATAGCAATATTTGTATAACAGCCCTAACGAACGAGCTTCAATCCTTAACTAACAGGCCAAGCTTACACCAAGGATCAAACAGGATAAAGCTTACACAAGAAGAGATTGAAACATTATGGAGAAGAGAGGAAATGTTTGGGGGTTAAGATCTCGAATTAATTGGCTTTGTTGGGGAGATAAAAACACGAAATATTTCCATGTAGCAACAATCCAAAGAAGGCAAAAAAATAGGATCACTATGCTGAAAAATGCATTGGAGTAGTGGATTCGAGGAAAACAGCAACTTCAGAACCTCACAATGTCTTTCTTTGATGAGCTATATATACTTCGGTAGGGCCTCGAAACTACCAACTAGTACTGAATCAATGTCCTACATTAGTCGGAAATGATATTAATGACTGGTTAGTGGCTGAAGTAACAATGGAAGAAGTTCATGCTACTGTGTTTCAACTTGGAGCTTAGAAAGCTCTTGGTCCAGATGAGTTAAATGGTATTTTTTATCAGCATCATTAGGATATAATTAATACTGATGTGTTTGAGGAAGTTCGGGGATTTTTTCTTTCAAGAGTATTGGAACCAGCCCTCAACAAAACACATGTTACATTGATACCAAAGATCTCTCATTCGGAAAAACTTGATTAATATCACCCTATTAGCCTTTGCAATTTTGCATACAAAATAATATCCAAAATTTTGGCAAATAGACTGAAAAGATGGTTGCTTATGCTGATTTTAGGAGAGCAAAGCACCTTCGTTAGTGGAAGACAGATTCAAGATAATATTTACATTGTTTAAGAGGTGTTGCATCAATTGAGAATGAGGAAAAGGCAAAAACATTTTCAAGCAGTGTTGAAACTTGACATGTAGAAAGCATATGATAGAATAGAATGAGATTTCTTAGAAGGCTGCTTGCTGAAAATGGGGTTCTATGTTAAATGGGTTCACTGGATTATGCAATGTGTCACTACAGTCAACTTTAGCATCAAGTTTAATAAGGAATCACTTCCTTATTTCGCTCCCACCATATGCATTAGACAATGAGACAATTTATCACCATATCTATTTATTTTCGTGGCAAACACTTTGTCATCATTGATGGGTAAAGCTCTACAGGATGGGAATATTAAAGGCATTAAGCTAAACGGGTTCAGCCCAACTTTGACTCACTTACTATTTGTGGATGATTATATATTTTTCTTGGATGGATCATTACATGAATGCCAAATTATTGCAGATGTTCTTAATTAGTATTATTACGCCTTAGGCCAAGCTGTAAACCTAAACAAGTCTGGCATCTTATTCAGCAAAGACAGTCCATCTCTATTAAGGGATAACATGAAAAGAGAACTGAGGGTACCAGAGCTAGACAGATCAGGGAAGTATTTAGGCATTCCATCTAATTGGGGAGCATCAAAGAGACAAATGTTTGGGTGGATTTTAAATAGAGTAAATATGAAATTAGAGGGTTGGAAGGAACAACTCATATCAAAAGCAAGAAAGGAAATACTTCTGAAATCAGTGATGCAGGTGGTACCACAATATGCCATGTTAGTATTTAAAATTCCAGTGTCAATTTGCAAGGCTATAGAGAAAAAATAGCTAATTTCTGGTGGAAGAATAGTGAATCAAAGGGTGGTCTACATTGGAAGAGATGGGAAATCATGAAAATGAGGAAAGACAGGGGAGGAATGGGATTTAGAGACTTGCTTATTGTTAATAAAGCCCTATTGGGTAAGCAAGCTTAGAGAATGGTAAAAAACTTGGATGCGTTGTGGAGTAAACTATTAAAAGGGCTCTATTTTTGTCACAAAGACTTTTGGCATGCGGATAAAGGGTTTAAACCTTCATGAGGGTGGAAAAGTTTGTTGTTAGGAAGGGAGGCTATTGCGGAGTCAGTGAGATGGTCGATAGGAAATGGAGAAAATGTCAATATTAAAACAGATAGATGGCTGAAGAAAGGATTAATTGGAGGGCCTACAAATAGAAATGATCCATAGAAAGTTTCTGAGTTGATAATCTTTGAGACACAACAATGGAATGAACTGTTGATAAATAGCCTATTTGATGAGTAGACTACTTAGGAATTCCTCACAATTCCAATCAATCGTCATATCACCAATGATGAATTAATGTGGATAGGCACGAAGAATGGTGCCTATATAGTCAAAAATGGCTATAACTTGCTAAGAGACAGATCAACAGCAAGCAAAGCAATAGAACATCCTTCCTCCTCATATCAAACACCATTAGAGCTATGGAATGCAATATGACATATACATACTAGCCCAAAAGTGAAGATCTTTATCTGGAATGCTTGTCAAAATGCCATACCAACCAAGGATAATCTATGGAAACCAAAGATATTACCTAATCCGGTATGTGATATGTGCCGAGATAAGGTGGAAATGGTCGAACACACCTTCCTCCTCTGTCCATGGGCTACAAAGGTATGGAACTACCTGGAAATCAACCTACGAGTAGACGCACACGAGGTTAAACGCAGAGATGAATGGTTGGTACAATTTATCAGAAGAAATTCACACCTTCCATCTCTAGACAGGATCGCCAATCTTCTTTGGCAAATATGGAAGGAACGCAACAATTTTGTTTTATGAAGTACAAAACCAAAAGTCTACAAAGTGATAGATCTAACAAAATTTCAGCAAGCTAGCTACCAAAAATGGGGATTTCGCCATACTCGGGAAGAAAAAATCGAAGAGAAACAAATCTCACTTACCTAGCAAGCTCCGAAAGCCAGCTCCTTCAAGATTAATGTAGATGGGTCGTTGTGCGAGGGATCGACGGAAGGAGTCGTGGCTTGCATCGTTCGGGACTCCTCCAGTAGCCTCATTGACGAATTCACAAAACTTGTCCAGGTGGAATCGGTGCTGCAACTTGAAACCCTAGGGGTTCTTGAAGCCCTGAAGTACTTGAAAGAGAAAAAAGTCGGGGAGGCTTTGGTTGAGACTGACAACCAATTTGTTGTGAACTGTTTGACAAAGGCAAAAGAAATGAACTGGCAAGCATGTGCAGATTTGTTCGAATGTAAAATTCTTCTGCAACAGCTGCCGTTAGTGGGCTTGACTTGCTGCCCACGATCAGCAAACGCAGTAGCGGACTGGTCTGCGAGACAATAGCGTTTGAAGACTCTTCCTTCATATTAGTGGGCCTCTCCTCCTCTAACCCTTTGGACGTTGTTATGTTTGGATGCCCCAACTACGGGATTTGTTGTCTCTGCCGTATAAAATAAATAAAATAACTCATTTTGTCCACAAAAAAAAAAAAAAAAAAAAAAAAAGTGGTTGAATGGGACTGGACGGTGTGCTCCCTCTCTTCGCTGCAGGATGGAGCAGTGTCTCATTGTGGTCTCGCCCAAATATTGATGTGATTGTGATTCTAACAAATTGCACAGTGACTCCACAAGAAAAAAAAGACCTTAAGATAGAGGTGTCAAAATGGTTCATATATGGGTCACTTGTTTTTTTTTGACAAAAAGTAATTCAATAGGTTTAACAATTAAAGATTTTGATAGGTAAATCTTAGGTGGGTCTTAAGTGGGTTGGATTTAAAATCCATTTTCACCCAAAACCTCACAATCTCTCTCTTCTCTCTTTCACTTTACAAATATATATAAATATATATATATATATAAATATATAAACCGAAATTATAATTATTTTTTATTTTAATTTTCTTTTTTTTTTTTTTTTTTTCTTCCTTCGGTTGTCGGCACGGCGATGGCTGGCAACTAGTCGGGGCGAGCCTCAAGCTCGTCGGCATTGGGCGAGCTCAAGCTTGCTAATCTAGCGAGACTCGAACTTGCTGGCGTCGGGCAAGGGGCGAGCTCGAGCTTGCCTGACATCGGCGAGCCTCAAGCTTGCCGGATCTGGCGAGGTGGAGGCCTCATTGATGTCCGGCAAGGGGGAGCTCAATCTCGCCCGATGCTAGCAAGCCTCGAGCTCGCCGGATCTAGTGAGGCAAAGGCCTCGCCTACGTTTGGCGAGGCTCAGGCCTTGTCGATTTGGCAAGGCTCAAGCTTGCCAGCGTTGGGCGAGGCTCGAGCCTCACCGTTCTGGCGAGCCTTGAGCTCGAGGCTCACCTGTGGCCGGTCGTCGATTGTTGTCATGGCCGGCGGTCGGCCAAAGAAGAAAAAAAAAGAAAATTAAAATTATATTTTAAAAATAAAAATAAAAATAATTAAAATTTCATTTTAAAAACTATAAAAAATTGTCTATTAAATTTGTGTTATATAAAACTATTTTAGCAATACCATATATATATAAGAAATAAACTTGGAAGTATTTTAGTAATATAATCTTAAAAAAGAAAAAAACATAGGAATAAGTTTTTCTAAATTTCGTTAAATATGAAAATATTTTATTAATGTGGGTTGGATTGAGTATGGGTTGGATATGGGTCAGGTCGAATATGGGTCGGAAAATTTATATTAAGCATAAATATGTCATAAATGGGCTAATGAGTCTATTTGGGTCGAACCATTAATGACTCGACCCAAACCCAACCCTACCCACCCATTTAACAGCTCTACCTCGAGAAGAAAATATCTGGTGATATCAAAGTGACACGTCATTAGCAAACATCACACGCATTTCCTTATTTAGATCCATTCATGGCTTGGCATGTGGCAACGAAACATAATTAGATTAAGCAAAATGAAAATCTAACCATCTACCGAAAAACCAAAAATGGGCCATTGCAGCTTTTAAGGGAAAAAAAAAAAAGATTGTTTGCCCGCCCAATCAATCTCTCGTCAGCCCATCTTAGCCCATCATAGCTTTTCGTTCTAGAGAGAGAGCTTTGTCATTTCATATGGACCCCATCGGAGAAAAAGCAAGCTTATCTTCCATTTTTGCTTAGATCTCCGTTGCGCACGGCCGAAAGGTGCTTTCACAACTTTTCCCAACTAGCGAAGAGCACAATCGATCATCCATTGTGTAAAATAGAGTTGATAGACTAAGGGCGCGATTGGTAACGTTTTTATTTAAAAATTGTTTGTAATTACACAAAATTTATGTTCACGAAATAGAAAAAGAATAGAAACACGTTTGTTAAATTTATATAATATTTTTAGTTTTTTAAAATATTTTTATTCTTTTTTTTTTTCTTTTTGGCCGATTGCCGACCATAGCGGTGGCTGATGACCCGGCTAGGCAACGTCCGGCAAGCTCGTTGGGGCTAGGCTGGCCTTCGACGAGGCTTGGCCTTGCCAAATCTGGGCGAGGTCGAGCCTCGTTAGTGGTATGGCAAGATCACGGCTGGCTAGGCGAGCCTTGCTAGGCCACTGGTGAGGCTCGACCTCACCCAGGCGGTGCGAGATTGGCCTCACCCTAGCCTGGCAAGGCTCAGCCTCGCGCTAATTGGGGAGGCCGAGCCTTGCCGTGGTCGCATGAGGCTCGACCTTGCCGGGCCACCACCAGGCGACACCGTCCTAGAGGTGGCCTAGCGAGGCCGACCCAGCAATGGCCTGGCAAGGCCGAGTCTCGCGCGACCACGGTGAGGCTTGGCCTCTTTGGGGGCCGGCAACGCTCCGTCGAGGTCACTGACCCTCATCTGGCCGATCGCCGACGCCGGCCATGGCCAAGGCCGATGACTGGCAAAAGGAAGAAGAAAAAAAAAAAAGAAAAGAAGAAAAAGGAAAAATGAGAAAAAAATTATTTCATGGAAGTGTTCCCGAAAACAAGAAATATGTTTTTTCTACTTCTTATTTTTGTTTCAAATATGTTCCTAGGAACAAAAAAAAAATATTTTTATCCATGGAACAAATGTGTAAACAAACGCGTTTCTGTTCTTTTTTTGTTCCCCGAAACATAAAAACAAAAATCAGTTTTCCAAGGAACAGAAACACATTTAAACAAACGCGCCCTAAGTATATACTCTGAACTGTAAAATAAGAATTCACCGTCCAATTTATTAGATTTCAGTATCAAAGTCATGTTCAGTACAGGCTGATAAGTCAATTGTAAAATAAGGATTCCTCGTATATTTGGGAGAATCCTGGTATCAAAGGCATGCTAGCGCAGGTTTACATAATAATTTGAATACTGCAAGAACCGTAATGGCTCTCATCATATAAGGACCGTTACGAAATGCTAGCAAAGTGTAATTAACCCCCAGCCCCCGCGGGAAAAAAAAGAACTTCGAGAGGGGGAAATCTGCATAAGTTCAAATAGAATCCAAGTTAACTTATCAGCGTTTGGTGAGGGTAAATTAATCCCACTTGAATCTGACAAGAAAAGCTTCCAAAGAAAATCAGAAAAAGAACGATTATTCCATCTTAGAGGTGCGGCTATTGCAAACCTCCAGCCGCACCTGCAACTCTCGGGAGACAAATGTCAAGGGGAGGCGGTGCACTCCTCAAACGACGGAGACCACCTTGCGGTGGTCATATCGGTCGCCTAATTCTCTCTTTTCTCTCTCGCCTTTAACTCTTCCTGTGATGTTTCTATCGAGGTGGAATGACCCCAGCGCAGCAAAAGAGGCAACCATGGCGAAGGTGACCGCCTTAAAAAGTCGCACCAACCATCGTGAAGATAATCTTTCGTTCGACTATAGTTCCTAGATCTAGGGTTTAAATTTTCTTTTCTTTTCAAAGCCTTGTCTAGGAACCACCGAACACCTCGATAGATTTGATCACATCCATCATTACATCTCTATTTGTCAACATTACTATAGAAGCGATTCGAGGAGCTCCTTGTCTCCTGCCGTATCATATTGGACCTTCTACCCTGACAGTAAACGCGGCCAGACGGGAGCAAAATATGGTTTTGACAAATATGAGATGGAGCAACATAACAAATTTTTGTATTCAGGACAGCACAGTTGTGTGATTTAACAATATCCAGAATCCCATAAAGAAGCATCATTGGCTGCCTAGAAGTACCATCTCAGTACGTAAAATTTATCTCTTGGAACCAAAAAGATCGATGCCAATCAAAATCATAAGTCAGCATTTGGCTTATATATTTTTTTGGACTGCACTCCGCCCCAGTTTCTAAATCACTCATATGAAGCTGAAAACAACCATAAATTCCATTTTTATGCGGTTGGCCAAGCCAAAAATAAGACGATCTGCCAAAATTTTTCACAGAAAAATTTGGAAATGATATGTATAACAGATTCACAGAAAAGGAAAACTTAGAAATGGTACAGATATATAAGATTCACAGTACTGTTCCACAGCCAATCAGTATCAAAACGAAACCCCTGACCCATCATCAATAGGATTTGCGCAAATGTGCAAACTGCAATGCAGTCACTGACATGCTACTTGCTAGTTCCCATCCAGCCTCAAGGCCGTAATCAAAAACAAAAAAGGGCTAGACATTTCTTGACTATAAACATCTAATAGCCCATCACAAAATTCAAAAGTATGGCTTATCAAAATGAAAATCTTAACATCTACTTAAAAGGAAAACTAAATGATGACATGGGAGACAATAATCAATTCACCATAAGATTTGAAATGTAATTTCTCAACTCTTAACTGCTGCACATGTCAATGAGACAACACGTGCAACTACAGTGTCACACTGCGAAACAAAAAGGGTTGGAAGTGTGTTCATTGGTTACATCAACAGATCATCGTACCTGAGATGGGGAACAGAGTAAGCCTGAGGCATCTGCCCCTACCACAGCAAGATCACACACACCACAAAGCTTTCCTTCCTGGCTAGGCACAAACTGGGAGCTGCAGAATGGGCAGGAGACATGCTTCTGTCCTCGGTATATTGGCACATAGGTAGCCCCACATACCACAAATGGGTTTCTAAAATCATAATTTAGCTCAGCAACGTCTGTCATATTTCTCTCAGCCGCCTGCAGAACTTGCCTTGCCGTCTTTGCTTGGTTTTCAATGGTGGGATTGGTCTCTAGAAGCCGCTGGGCAAAGTTTGCTGCTGTAGCAAGGTTTCTCGCCCTGTAGCATACATTAATTGCATTCAGCAATGCCAACCTCAAGTGAGGCACTTGAAGATTGCAGTGAGTGAAGTAGGCTGCAAGCTCCTGCTGGCGCACAGGATCGTCCTTAATTTCTCTCCTCCTGACCTCCATTTGCAGACCCAAGACATACTCTTTGACTATAATGATCAGCTCCTTAACTTCATCAACTTCCCTTCTTGATTCCACAACTATAAGAGGAATTGTGTGAAGAACACTGAGGAAAAGCCGCAGAGCCTCAGTAAATTTCCCTCCTGTTGTGGCACGATAACCAGCCCTGAGCTTCTCTTCCAGTTGAGAAAAACTGAAAATAACTGCCGGTGGACCCCGAACATTAGGGGTTGTAGACTCACTCCAACCACGCTCAACAGCCAAAGATATCACTGGAGCAGAAGAGAAGGCACGTAGATAGGTGTGACTGCCACTATGAAGATCAAGGAACATGGATCGTAGGGGAGCAAAATTACGAATTCCAAGTTGCCTGTTCAGCAACCTCATTGCTGTTTCGAAATTACCAGCGGCTGCATGTTCAGCAGCAAGAGATGATTTCTGGATCCATATTTGATTTACTGGCATGCCCGGAGTTGGTGCAACCCAAAAAGTCTGGCGAGAATTGACAGAAGCCCTAGGGGTTTCTGCCTCAGGAGGGAGCTCCAAATCTTCAAGGTCCCAGCCTCCCTCTTCCTCGTTTTCTTCACCAGCTTCTCCATCCTCCACAATAGCCGTCACATCTCCATTGGGAAAACTATTCACATCAACCACATCTAGTTCCTCTCCCCAATCACCTTCGACATCCTCTTCATCTTCATCTGCAGTACCCTTGCCAACATTATCCAACCCACCTTCGAATATGCCTTTCATGACTCTCAAAAGAGGCCAATCACCACCACACATTACAGGCATTGGGGGCATCGCAAGGGAAGGTCGCTTCTTATCTGGCAAAGAAGGAACAGAATCTCCCAATTCAGCTGCTAGCCTTTCAGCTACATCCTGTAATCCATGCACTGAAGCCGCTGTATAAGCAAGATGCAAGTGCCCCGCATTTTCTAATATTTTAACACGCTCTCGAACATCTCCCAAGTACAAAGCATTATGAAATTGCCCCATAACATCATTCTTCACTTCAGCAATTTTCAGCATTTTGGTCAATTTGTCTATGTTTCCAGTTATAAGATAAAGGAAAGAAAGCCTCTCAAAGTTCTTAGTTCTCTGGTAAGCATACTCAACAATGCCGGCATTGCCTTGGCGAAGAGCTTCAACCCCCAATCTGTACCAATGATCCTTCTCATCAATTTCCTTGGCTGAGGCAACTGCAATTTGGATATTGCCACTCTCTAGAGCTAAACTGAACCGTGTCCTCTCATCCTTTACAAAATGAAGAGCCACTTCAGGAAATCCCTTTTGCTGCAGATAAGCAATCATAGCCTGCCCACAGAGTTGAGAGTTCCTTATCATGCTCATGACATGATCATATCTCTTCTTCAGGAGAGATAACTTGAACATATACTCTGTGGAATCAATAACTATAGCTCTACTCTTTCCATCACGATCCAAACAAAAGATGGTATTCCCTGCAATCTTTGTGATGTAGATAGGGACATCAAGAGTTCTAATTATTCCAGTATCACCATTAGGGAGGCAGTACTTAATGTGGTTCAATGTAGTATAGATAAATACCCCATTGTCATCCCATGCTCCACTCTTTACACGAATGGTCTCATGGATAGTGCATTTGTGGACAAGGTTCTTGCTAGCAATAAGAATTGCGTGTTTGCTTAGCAAGGCAACACTTTCCATGTCATTTGACCATACAACATATTTGATAAAGGGGGCTTGCAGCTCACCAAGAACCAACCTCTGCTGGAGATCAAATATGTAGACTCTGTCTTCTGCCCTGCACAGCAAGTTACCTGTTCCAGCATAAAAAATTGCATCTGCAGCAAAAGGAAGCCCACTCTTTTTAACAATCTCATTCTTTAGATTCTTGACCAATACTTGATTGCTACTTTTGTCAAGCACTGCAAACCTATTTCGAGCTACGAAAACAGCAGATCCCCCAGCACCTCTCTTTGCCTCTTGACCACTGTCACCCCTTCCAGCGCTATCTTTTGGTATGACATACAGTTCATAAGATCCTCCATCCACATCGGAGCAAATAAGAACCGCATTTTCTGTAGGACTGTAAGAGAGCGTCTTTGGACTTTGGTTGAGGCTGGTAGATCCAGGGCGTCGAATAGGAATAACCTGGGTGTCCCTTTGACTAGAAAACTCATAAAAGCGCAAGAAACGTTCTTTGGTGTAAAACAGCATATCATTGCTCACAGCAAAGGCAGGTCGCTCTCTCTCCAACTTAAACACTATCATGCCACTGTCATGACCTGCTGCCAAAAGATTCATTTCAGGATGAGAAGCAAGTACCCAAAAACGGTCATGCTCCCGTCGAAAAGTTTGAATTCCAGTTCTCTTCGTCGCATCCCAAACGCGAATACTTTTGTCTTCCGAATTGGATACAATTATTTCTTGTTTTGTATGGAACATTACACAAGACACGTTGTTCATATGCCCTCTAAGAGTGTCCACTTCCCAAGCCTTTGTATCTGGAGACAAACATGTGTATCACTTCAGACTTAACTCAATTAAATCTTCTGATTCATAAATTACAAAATTTCATAGTTCTAGCAAATTATAAGCAAAAATGATTGCATGATCACAAGTAGGAGTTCCGGGATTAGCTTTAGGCTTTTATTCTCTTAAAGTATGAAATCAAACTTAATTTTTTATAATTAACACCCAAAAATTCATTGCAAGGAATGACTTTAGAAAGAAACCAATGTCTTTGGAACAAATACCATTCATGCGCCATAACTTTAATTGGCGATCATCCGCCCCAGAGACAATTAGGGGAAGGGTGGGATGAAATGCAGCCCAGTTGACACCTCGATCATGGCCTTCCAAGACATACTTTACAACAGCATCCACACCACCAAATAAGTCTGTATTCATCTGACTCAGCCGCAACAAGTCATCACCAGGGGAAGCTGTCTTCTTTTTTAAGGCACTGATATCCCACACACGCACGGTCTGATCAAGGGAAGCCGACACAACAAGGTCCTCTTTTGGGTGGAATGAAGCACACATGACATAATGATTGTGACCGGTCAAGACAGATATGCAAGTACGAGACTGCCAATTCCATATGCGAATAGTCTGATCATCGCTGGCACTCACTATCCAAGGATGCTCATGATGGAACTGCACAGTACGAATGTAATCAAGATGTCCTAGAAGGGTGAAAAGACACCTGCATGTCTTGTAGTTCCAAACTTTAATTTTGTAATCATCTCCTGCAAAATGGCAAGAAATTTATGTTAGACTCATTATCGTACAAAGCATGATGTTACTCTAATACACCATGGTAAGTATCCAAGAAAACTTTCTTACACAGCAGAGCTCATCTTCAAATGACTCCAGTCCAGGTTAGTCAAAGATGAAAGAAGCACCTAAGGCCCTAGCATACTAAAATGCACCAGGCCAGAAGTGAAAAAAAAAAGAGGCGGAGGGAGGGGAGGAGCAGCATGCCCAAGCGAATCAACATGCAATGACAAAAACAAAAGGAAGAAGCGATACAAAATCTCAACCATTAAAACTATGTCAAATCAAAGAGTAAATTGAAGGGGAGTAAGAGCACTAGTGTTGCAGACTAGAGTATTGAGAAACTCCAGTAGCCTTCAAATCTTTAGAAAAATGCTTTAACCCCAAATTTGCTTTGTCAAACCTTGACCATGGCTGAAAAAAAAAACGTAAATGGAAGAGGGCATCTTTATCAGACACAAATCAAGTGTTGGGTTTCTAAAAGCAGTTGAAGTTCCCAAGTGAGGGAATTAGCATTTTGCCCTGATTGCTCCCGTGCAAAAAGTGTGTGCCTTGCTGAATGGTGTTCGTCTTGTTTGGCAAATAACAAGAAGCAGTCCAATTTTTACTGTAAACACCAGGGCCAAAACAATCTGGCTCTTCAGACTACTGATCAAGTGTTCAGTAAAAGAAGAATCTACTTGGCAACTTGCTAATAGAGCACAAAGGTTGCATTCAATAGCAAATCTAACCTATCGAAGATCAGCCCAACTATACTACAGATGCTACAGGGCTTGCTACAAGGATATACACTCTGATTAAAGGGCTTGCTACCCAAACAATCTTCAGGGTTATACAGATTCCAATATAAATAGAATTGCTTTCTACACAACGAATTGTTTTCTAAGACATTGTTAAATAACTGCATATATTGTGCATTGTATGAAAAATGTCGGAACATTGACTGTCATTTTAAATTGCTAGACATCTATGAAGGCAATATCAGATCCAAATTGCAAATTGCTAGATTAACACCTTCTAAAGTCAATTTGATAAGAAAGTGAGAACCAACAATTTTAATCTAGAACCTGTGATTATTGATTTTGAAAACCAGAGAGAGAGAGAGAGAGAGAGAGAGAGAGAATCCATGATCCTCCATATACCATAATGTGAAAAATTCCCTCTCCTGTCTTTCCATGCATATAAGTCATATCCCGGCTGAATTAGATTCTTTTTATAATTAATATTCTTGTGGAATGAACAATAACAAGGAACAGGGGATCAAACCTAACAGATACAGGAAAAACTAATCGACTTTTTAACTTAATTTGAGTGGCACTAGTGGTGATGTCAGTATTGCAATTCACCCGGGACTGGCAAATGGCTAGTCAAGCCATCTCGATGGGGGGATCAGGACTGCGGAGTGTGGTGGATTGTTGTGATCCTAATTGCAAGGCATGGAACTTGGATCCTAAGTAGATGTTATGGGACTTTGATTTGTGGCTTATATGGCCTTAGGCTGTCCCACCTCAATAGTTAGCTTTTGAAGTGTGGTTCTCCTAAGGCCCATATCAATGTACTTCCATGTTGATATGAAAGATCTTGTCCCCATGCCCACATTGAGCTGGCTCGACTAGCCATTTGCCAGTCCCGGGCGAATTGCAATACGGACATCACCACTAGTGCCACTCAATTACAACTAGACCTATGAAACAAGTTGGTTCTGTTGGTTTGGCATGAAAATGCTTCATTAAATTGCGAGGAAAATGAACTAAATATATTGAGTAGACAATTACAGGATCAACATAATAAATAAGGACATAGATACCATATCCACTCTGTTGCAATATAATGTAAAATACATGTTTCACTATATTCTAAATTGTGATTGGAATTATGTGCATTTTATATGGACCACTCTCCCTCTGATTTCTACTTTTAGCTCAATCAGTTGTTTGACACAGAAAAAAATGCAAAAGGAAAAAAATAAACTTGAAAATTTCCCTTGGTGTAAAATAAGGGAATAAATTTCAATTTTTATTACTTTTAATAATTCAGCACAAATATTAAAAAACACGTGTGCTAATCGGAAGATTATCGATTGCTTTAGCACTAAGATTCTAAGAAATCCTTCCAATGCATTTTTCTTTTATGCTTGGTGGTACAGTTTAGACTGCTTCAATGTTGCTAACAAATAAGATGGGTTTGATTCTAACCCATTCAGACCCATTTTTAGTTGGTTTTTGTTTCTTAGAGCTCATTTAAAGCCATTCATAAAATTGTTGTGACCCATTTTAAATCCAAACATAGTAGTATGAGTGGAAAAATGGGTTAATATGGACCTTACAAGAACCACAACTCAAAAGCTAATACAGGAGCTTTTCAAAGTCTCATTCCATTGATGTGGGATCCAACTCACATAAATTAGGATCACAACAGCCAAACAGCAGCTAACATGGAAGATGCATTTGAATTTAGGTTAGTAGATTCATGTCATATTACAGAATCAAACAATACCTCCGGACACAAAAAGAGGTTGTGACTTGTGGAAATGCACCCCACGGACAGGGCCATCATGCTCGTCGAATCGATCAATCAGAGTCCCCATGCGGTAATCCCATAGCTGGATCACGCCGCTGTGGAGAGACGCGAGGATCCACGGTCTCTTACTGTGGAGACTGAGCCCCTTCACCCTATTACTCTTCGTCTCGAACTTCGTCAACATTCTCCACCGATCACCGAAAGCTCCACCACTCCACCGCCGCAGTCACGCCAAGAAAAACCCACTGCGCAGCCGCAAACAGACCAGATCAAACCAAACCCAACATAAATCAAACGCGAGCGCCCCTCATTCAAAACCCGCCCGGTCTCTTCAGCCACCGCGAGAAATCAAGCTAACGCACAATCAAGCAAGGCCTGATGCACGGTATTCAAAGAGATCTAACGCCTGCGGCGGCATTAGAGTAGCAACGAGATTCGCGCGGTGGCGATGAAAATTTACCTCGGGGATCGGCACACGGATGCGCGAGATCCAGCGAAATCGAAAACGCCGCAATCCCTAGATGAGCTTGTATCACATACTGATATAGGAGCAGAAGAAGAAAGAGGGGAAAGAGAGGATTAAGAACAAGCGGTTCTCCCTCCGTAGATCTGGTCTGTCTGTAGTTTCCTCTGTGTTAAAAAACAGAGCGCAATGTCGAGGCGGAGGAGGAGGAGGATGGGGGTGGGAATTGAGCAGCTTACGGAGGGCAAAATGGAGAATCCGGCGCGCGGTTCGCGTCTCCGGTCTTGAACGCGGTCCTAGCCGTTGGATCGGGTCTCGCGGGCTGGTATCTTTGTACTGTGTATCATCGTTAGGCCAATCTCCATTTGTTTAGCATTTTTTGTATTCATCCGCGGATTCACGAATAAGCCGTTTCAACTCGAGTCTCCTAAGTAGGGGTAGGTTCTTAAACTGGACTAAACCGATCCATTCTCGGTAGTTCAGGTAAGAAACTAACCGGCTTCCAATTCATAATATTTGAAACTAGTAATCAGTTGATTTCTATATCCAGGTATATATCAAACCACCCAAATTGAACCAACAAATTTTCTTTTTTTATCTTTTTTACTTATTATTACTATAAACTTAAAATTGACCAATTCGTAGTAGGACTTAAGAACTTCTACAGACACTAAAATCTCCTCACTACTCAAACACAAAGAAAATCTAAAAGTCGGTGCACGATTTGAGTAAATACGTTTGAATTTTTCTTACTTTAGACTATCAAGTAAAGTAATAAATTATGCATTTGAATAGATATCTTATCAGGCAACTAGAGAAACCAACAAACAAATTTTGGATACAAGAACTTGTCATAGTATTTGCCCATTTCCTTCCACTAAAAGTTCGAGATATGTTCATAGTTGCAACAATGAACTTTCTTTGTTGCAACGGAATAAGAAGTTTGATAAAATAAAATAAAAAGGAGAAAAAAAAAGAGTGTGGAGCTCATAGAGCATGCAAATTTTCTCTTGTGTTCAAAGGATAGGTTTTCCCATATTGATTAATAACCAAAAAAAAAAAAAAAAACTAAGTAACAAATTGAATTGGCAATGTTCAAACTTTGAAATGATCTTCCTAGTCAATGGATCTAACTTGCTAAGGGAAGTCATCTATTTTATACCCATATTCAAACCAATTGATCCAACATTGATATGTTGAGTGCTCAATCCTATTAGCATACAATACCACCAACATTCTAATTCTCTATCGAGATTAGATATACTTTAGCAACTACATGTGTCTCTAGAATTCACCCAAAGCACTATTTAAGATCGAAAGCTTTGAAATTTCACAAACACAATTAGAAGTAACCTCTACGAGTTTACCAAGATTAGATATACTTTAGCAACTACATGTGTCTCTAAAATTCACCTGAAGCACTATTTAAGATCGAAAGCTTTGAAATTTCACAAACACAATTAGAAGTAACCTCTACAAGTTTACCAAAATTCTTCCAATCAACCATATTGTCAATTCCAAACGCAATTGAAAGATATTGTCCATGGTGTTGACGTAGATTTGTTGTGAGAAATCAATAACTCTCTCGATTTGTACATCTTGCTCTCTCTTAGTTTGTAGAGCCTAATCTATCTTTTTTTGCCCTAAATCTTCATTTCTTCAGAAACCCCAAATCAAATGGACAAATCTTGTTTTCCCCTCTTCCTTCATGGGCTCCCACCAAATGATTGAAACATTCTGTCATTCTATTCCCTGCTTTTATACAAGCCCTAGATTCTCCCTCTCATAAAAATTGATTCCTATTATATTCATCTCACAATATGTGCTCTCCTTGCTTGCTACTACAAAAGGGAGTTGGCTAAATTGACTCATGAATCACCTACATTTGGAGCATCGGTGGGTTGTGTTGACAACATTGTTTGCCCACTAATTCAGTTCATTTTTTGGCTTGGTGTTTCTCTGTTTCTTCAACTTGGTGGCCTCGAGTGGACTTGTACTTCTAGCAAGTGTTCTCGTGTTTTCCCTAATCACTCCACATAGACAACCATCATTGCATTGTTAACAATGGAAGGAGATAAAGATGGATCTTGGATACAAAAACTTATCACAATATTTGCCCATTTCCTTCCTAAAAAGTTCAAGATATTTTCATAGTTATGGTTGCAACAATGAACATTTGTTCTTGCAACGAAATTAGAAGTTTGATTTTTTATTTTTTTTTAAAGTGTGGAGCACATAGAGTATGCAAATTTTTCCTGTGCTCAAAGGATAGGTTTTCCCATATTGATTGATAAAAAAAAAAAAAAAAAAAACCAAGTAACAAATTGAATTAGCAATGTTCAAACTTTAAAATAATCTTCTAGTCAATGGATTTAACTCACTAAGGGAGGTCATCCATTTCATATCCATATTCAAACCAATTAGTCCAACATTGATATGGTGAATGCTTGATTATGTCAGCATACAATCCCACCAACATTCTAATTCTCTATCGAGATTAGATATACTTTAGCAACTGCATGTGTCTTTAGAATTCACCCTAAGCATTATTTAAGATCGAAAGCTTTGAAATTGCACAAACACAATTAGAAGTAACCTCTTCAAGTTTACAAGAATTCTTCCAATCAACCACTTTGTCAATTTTGAACACGATCCAAAGATATTATCCATGGTTTTGACATAGATTTGGCATGGGAAATCAATAACTGTCTTGGTTTGTACAGCTTGCTCTCTCTCGATTTGTAGAGCCTGAGCTATCTTTTTTTGCCCTAAATATCATCTCTTCAAAAACCCTAAATCAGATGGACAAAGCTTGGTTTCTCATCTTCCTTCATGGTCTCCCACCGAATGACTGAAACATTCCACCATTCTATGCCTTGCTTTTTATACAAGCCCTAGAATCTCCCTCCCACAAAAGTTGATTCTCACTATATTCACCTCACAATTTGTGCTCTCGTCCCTTGCTACTACAAAAGGGATTTGGCTGAAGTGAAACAACAACCAACGAAAAAAGAGCCTTTGTCATCGGTTACTGTTCACCCATCTATCTTAAGCTGGACACGTGTTGTCCTGTTCACCCGATCTGATCTTTTGCTAATCCCCAAAGCTTCAACTGTTCGTTGGAGCTGGTTTTTGGAGGATTGTGTCGCCCTACCTCCATCTCCATTTCCACCGAAGCTTTTCCTTGGGACGCATTACTCCGGTAATTATGTCCATTTTGGGTTTGGGATTTCTGGGTTTCTATTGTTCTTTGGTTTGGTTGGGTTGGTTACTCTCTTGGACGATGGATTCTCCTGTGTTTGAGAATGCGAATTCGGCAGGGGCCCAACACAATGCAGGTGCTTTGGTAACTCCGAACATACCTCTTGTCCCAAGTGATGCCCTCCTGATGCGGGAGCATCCAACGTAGCTCCATCCACCAACTCGGAACCATCGATGTTTATCCAAGCCAAGAGAGAAATTGGGCATTATGTGCTTCGATGGATCAGTTTCAATGAATAATGTCAATTACTTATCGGTACTTTGTGGTATATCGATAACTATCAATGGGAGACCATTCTAAATGTCTTGAATGACCGAGTTGATGAAGTTTCGTAAGGATTATTTTTTGGTCAAGGGAGGAGCTCGAATTTGAAGGTTCAAGAATGCGAAGGCCGAAGATTAAAGGCATTTAATTCCCGTGTTAATAAAGGCTTTTATTAAGTTATTATGTGTCTTTATTGTTATGCAGTCCAAGAGTCGAAGGTTTCGGTTTCTAGGCTATTAAGGTCTGCTTTTAATATGTATTAAGGTTTCAATTTCTAGGCTATTAAGGTCTGTTTTTAATAGGTATTAAGGTGTCAGTTTCAAGGCTATTAAGGTCCGTTTTTAATATGTATTAACACTAAAACCCTCCTATAAAGAGGGGAAAACTATCCAATGTAAGACATACGAATTTGATGAATGAGAATTGTGAGATTTCCTCAACTTGAGTGAATTCCTTTGGAGAGCGGATAACTCCTTTCGGTTTCTTTATCCTTGGAGCGTAGATCACTCCTTGGTGGTGAGCCAAGAAGCCCTTTATCCTTGGCTGGTGGAATCTTTAGGCCTTGGGGGTGAGCTTCTCCTATCCCGAAGTCCTTTATCCTTGGCTGGTGGAAGCTTTAGGCCTTGATGGTGAACTTCGTAGATCTCGATCCTCATCCTTGGTTGGTGGCGCTGCCTTTATACCTTGGAAGGAGATTGTTTTTATCTGTTCTTATTCCTTTCCATTTCTTCCCCGTATACACTACTCCATACACTTAACCACTAAAATCCCCTCTGAAAAAAATCTCTGTTCTTGAATCACTCAACCCATCACGCATCACCTCCCTACTCATGCAGCTGGACGTAGGGGTCGAAGCAGGGTAAGGAATTCACGCGCTCCTCAAAAAAGGGGTAAGTCATGTACCCCAAAAGTTGGGCAACCTGGTGTCCTTGCTCAATTAGATTTAGCTCCTCCTGATCTCAGGCCTTCTTCTTGGCTTCCAAGTAGTCATAGACAGAGTTTAGCTTGTGATGCGGCAGACCCATCACAATCTCTGAATAAGTTCGACCTTGATGCAAGCCAACCAGTAAGCCGTTCTTGGGCTAATGTGGCAAAATTAGCCACTAAGGGGTACGACCTCACCTACATGCCACCTGATTTGATAAACAATAGGCCGGTTGTACATATATCGGATGAAATTCTTGAAACCAATAACTCTAAGTTGAGGGAATGCTTAGCGGGTTATTACGTTGGGAAGAAAATGCCTTTTAAGCTAACAGAGGCGGCTTAAAGCATATTTGGGGACCTCACTTGTTGGAAGTCATTGCCAACAATAATAGCTTTTACTTCTTCCATATACCGGACATTGAGTTCCGAAGAAAGATACTGGATAGAGGGCTTATCATGGTGGCCAAAGTCCCTCTTATCCTCTAACAGTGGCACTCGTTGATGGAAATCAAGAGAGGCCTCCATGAGACTGTTCCTATTTGGGTGTGATTGAGAAATATCTCATACTCCCTCTGGTCAGTAATGGGCATTAGCGCGATGGCTAGCGTTATCGATAAACCGTTGTATGTTGATCAACAAATGGAGCTCATAAAGATGATCTCCTACGCCCGTGTTTTCATGGAAATCAATGCAAGGCACGCCACTTGTGAATCTATTCCGGTTGAGCTAAATGGCAAAACTAGACTGATCTTGGTCGAATATGAATGGAAGCCAAATGTATGTCCTTCTTGTGGTACTTTTGAACATCAGTGTGCTCCTTCCAATGTCGAGAATTGCCCCCTCTACTAATTTAAAGTCTTCTTCTGCTGCTGGGAAGGCTCTTATGGCTATCAATTAGCCTTCAGAAACTCAGCCAAAGGATGGATAGCAAGAAGTCCAAGGAAAGCAGAGCAAGCATCGAGCTTCCTCTTCTTCTACTCATGCCTCTTCTTCTCTCGATAAAGGTAAGGCCCAATCCTACCTTGCTATGTAGAGCACTGCACCAATTACATGTGGAACTCTTGAGAGATCCTTGTTGGGTGCTCCCCCAGAGTGATCCCTCCCAACACCTAATTCAACAGCCCTTAGACCGCGTTCGGTGACTTCCTCAAACTCGAAGGATGAATCTGACAAAGAGGTTAATGATCATGGCTCTAAGTCTAAGCAGGATGGAGCTCACGTTCCCTCTGCTTCCCTGGAGAAGATGTCCCCTCCTTAAGAACAATTACAACTGTTGGAACCCCCCGGCAGCTGAGTGTTATACAGCTCACTGGAACTGACAGCAACCCTTCTGAAAGTCCTAAGCCCAAAGCCACCTCAAAGAAGAAGAAAAGAGGTAAAAAGTGGTAGCTATTACCCTTCTTGTACATATGTATATAGCTGTGTGGAATGTTAGGGGTATTGGTGCCCCCATTAAGCAAGCTGAGATTGGAAATCTCATTAGAGCTAATAACATTTGTTGCATTGGCATATTGGAAACAAAGTCCTCAACTGTGATGTTTTCTGTTATTTCGGCTGGGCTAGCTCCTAGCTGGAGCTGGAAGGCTAACTATGATTTTTCTCCCAGAGGAAGAATATGGATTGGGTGGAACCCTAGGCTGGTGGAGTTTGATACATACTCATCATCATCTTAGGTTATCCATGGAAGTTTAAAGTGCCTTGGTATGAGTACAACTTTTCATCTTTCGGTAGTATATGTTGAACACACTTTTGTTCTCAAACGTCCCCTATGGCTAAATATCATCCACAATAGCTCCTTGCCTGTTGATCTCCCTTGGTTGATTGTAGGCGATTTCAATGCCATCAGGCATCTGTCTAATCGTATTGGTGGCTCTTCTTCTTAGCTGCTATCCTATGATGAGTTTGGAAACTACCTACATCAGGTAGAATTGGATGACCTGAGGTATCTTGATTGTAGATTTACTTGGGCCACATCCTTGGGAGACAACTAGAAACAAAGGAAAATTGACAGAGTACTCGTCAACACACAATGGAGTAGGGTTTTCTTCTTTTTTGAGGCATCCTTCCTGCCATTCGGAATTTCTAACCATTCCCCCCTATGGTTATCAGAATACTACATGCTCCAAACTCAAGAAAGCCATTTAAATTTTTCAACTTTTGGATGACTCACCCGTCTTACAAGTTGATAGTTCGGCAAACTTGTGACTCCCTAGTGATGGGATTGCTTATGTTTATCTTGTACAGCAAACTCCAAATGCCGAAAATGAGGCTCAAACATCTCAATAAGGAGTCATTCTTTGATATCTCTTCCAGGATAGCGAAAGCTAGGAATGCTCTAGATCCATCTAAGATGCCCTTCTTATGGACCCTTTCAACCAAGCCTTGGCAAATAGGGAGCGTGACCAAATCCTGGCTTTCTCAAATCTCTGGCTCCACGAGGAATTGTTCTATAAGTAGAAATCTAGAGTTCAGTGGCTCAAGGAGGAGGCCTTAATACTAAGTTTTTCCATCACTCCGTTGACAAGCGGCACCTTCAAAATAGAATCACTTTAGTGATGGACAATGAAGGGACTCTGATTTCAGACCCTACTATTATGAGATAGAAATTTATTTCTTACTTCAAAGATCTATCGACGCCTTCTTCCCTTGATTCCTTACCTTTAGTCATAGGACATCAAAGCAATGCTGGACCACGTTCTTATTGAGGATCATATGCGATCTATGGCTAGGCCTGTTATGGATGAAGAAATTCACGATTCGATGTTCTCGCTGGCGGCAGGCAAGGCCCCTAGTACATATTGTTTTTGTGTTGAGTTTTTCAAACAAAATCGGGATGTCATCGGCCCCTCGGTGATTTTGGCGATTAGGGACTTCTTTAGTACAAGTAAAATCCTTAGGGAGATTAACAACACTATCTTAGTCCTTGTACCAAAACGCCCCAACGCGACAACCATAAACGACTATAAGTCAATTGCTTGCTGCAATACTATCTATAAATGCATCACAAAGATTTTGGCTAATCAGTTGGCTTCTGTTTTGCCTACTATTGTCAATCCTCCGCATAATGCTTTTGTCAAGGGTCATCGCATTAGTGACAATATTTCGCTAACTTAGGAGCTGTTTTGTTGGCTTTCATCTACACCCCTATCTACCCTGATGTGTTATTAAGGTAGATTTTCGTAAGGTTTATGATACAGTTAACTTGGACTTCTTGGAACTAACATTGCAAGCCTTCGGAATTCCCGAGCACTTAGTTAAACTCATGATGGTATGCATTCGAACACCTAAATTTTTTGTCACTCTAAATGAAGAACTTCATGGTTTCTTCCCGAGTGGTAGGGGACTCCAATAAGGGGGTCCCATGTCTCCCTACCTTTTCACGTTGGTGATGGAGGTGTTCATAGGGATTCTCAATCTCTAAACTTGGCGGCCTAAGTTCAAAATCTTCTGGTGGTGCAACCCACTCGATTGTCCCACTTATTTTTTGCTGACAATGTTCTCCTCTTTTCTGAGGCAAATATCCCCTCATTATCCCTGCTCAAGGATGGTATTACTCGGTTCTCTCAATGGTGTGGCCTAGCCTCGAACTTGGATAAGAGTGAGATTTTCTTCTCTGGCATCTAATCTGATTCTCAGAGTAGCATCAAGAACTTCCTTGGTTTCCAGGAAGGTTCTCTGCCATTTCAATATTTGGGAGTGCCTATTATAGCATCAAGGTTATGTAAGGCTGACTATATAGCATTGATTAATGCAATCACGTTGAAGGTGCAATCATGGACCCAACGTTTCCTCTCTTTTGCGGGATGCTTCCAACTAATCAGATCAGTTCTTCACTCAATCCAAGTATAGTGGGCGAACGTTTTTATTCTACCTAAGTCTGTTCTTGATACCATAGAATAGGTCCTTAGACAATTCCTATGGAAGGGTCCAGAGCTTGGATCTGGAGGTGCGAAAGTTGCTAGGATCAATGTGTGCCTTCCAAAGAATGAAGGTGGCTTAGGTATTCGTAGATTGCGTGAGTGCAACAAAGCAGCTATGCTAAAACACATATGAAACTTATTCATGGATAATGAGTCATTGTGGTGTAAATGGATCAACTCTAATTTCTTGAAGAAAAAGAATTTATGGATAGCAGGTAAACCGACCTTTTGTTCTTGGGCGTGGAAAAAGATACTGGACCTACGGCAGGACTTTCGCCACTTGTGTAGGTGGCGAGTGGGAAATGGTTGCTTTGTTTCGTTCTGGTTTGATAATTGGCACCTCAGAGGCCCTCTGAGCTTTTTTTTTTTTTTCACTTGGACATTTATCGATCGGGTATCCCTAGGCAAGCTACGGTCACTAGCTTCTTTACTTACTTTGCCTCGGTGTCTAGAGTCCTCGATTCATTAGCTTCTTAGCATGAACCTCTTCCTATTTTAAGCTAAGACGTTGACTGCTTCTGATGGCTCGAACACCAGTCTAGAGTCTTTACAATCGCTTCCGCCTGGGATAGTATTCATCTAAGAGGCTGGTCTGTGCCTTAGGCCTCCTTTATCTAGAATCGTGCATTGATCCCCCGATTCAAATTCCATTTGTGGCTCATTACTAGAAATAGATTGCCCACCCAAGTCTTGCATCTAACCTATGGCAGAATTTTGGATGCTAGTTGTGTTTTTTTGTGAATGTTGGCCTGATTTTGTTGATCACCTCTTCTTTGGGTGTCGCATCACTGGTGCTTTTGCTATCTTCTAGGCTATCAGGAGATTCCTTCCACCAATCTCTTGCTCGATTCGCATTTGGAGCCTTATGCAATATTATTTGGAAGGAAATGAATAGTATCACCGTCCATGATTGCGAACATTCTTTGCCGACTCTGAAGAAGCACCTAGACAAGGTCGTTAGGGACAAAGCTTTGACCCTCCAACAGGTCCCGGATATCCGCATTAAGTAAAATGGTACATAAATTATGTGAACTCCATACACTCAACAAATGTTATATTTAATCTTAGCCAAGAGACCAAGAAAGGCATGCTTTGGTGGGAGCATAACTTGGCTTTTATGCACAACTTCTCTTATGACATTTGTGTGCATATTCGATGCAGGACTCTTGGTGTATGACTTGTCTCTCTAGTTTATTGTGGTATTCAACCTTCCATGCAAATGCCTTCAATGTGGGACTCTTAACTTGTCTCTATTGTTGTGTCTAACCTTACATGTAAATAACAAGAGTCCCACATCGAATGGGCATGCAAAGAACATAAGAGGAGTTATGCATAAGAGCCACCAAGCCATGTCTAATTAAAGCTCGCCGTTCTCAGTTTTTTTATCTAAATATTTGCATCTCAATAACATTTAGAAAAATCTTAATAATTAAAAGTTAAAATTATTGTCTTAATATTGTTGAAGAAATAAAATCAAATTTTAAAAAATAATTTATCCAATCTGGTCTAGGCAATTCCATCCTTACAAATGGGAACTAGGTCGATTTGATTGATTCCAATTCTAGAAAACTAGTAACCAGACTGACACCCCTTGGGATCGAACCCAACCGGCCGGTTCGATCTAATTAGTTCCTTTTGATCACCACTAGTGGAAATGAGACAAATGACTAGATTCCAAGGAAATTCAAGCAGAGTCTGGGTTGATTTGACCAATAGGTAGATGAGAGACGGAAAAAAAAAATAACTAGACAAGAAAGATTTGAATGACTTAAAGATTTGAATGACTTAACCCCCTCCCCCAACATATAGAAGAAGAAGACAATTTAGAACCAACTTCTCCTTTGATCTAGAATTCCCTTCATCGCGGGAAATTGTAGAACATGAGCAAGGCAAATTGAGAAAGAATAGAGGCAGGGATGGTGAGAAAGGAAAAATGTTTTGCCCATATGATCAGCAAGCTACAAGCTATCAAATATAGGATAAGACCCAACTATTGGAAACCCTCATTCACATGGTAGAAGAACTCGAAAGATGGGCTTTGGTGGCTAACTCGAATAAACCACTAAATTACATTTGAAGCTTTTATGTTAGAACTATCAAGGGTTGGGCACACCCTTGAAAGTCCAAGCTTTGTAGGCCCTTATGGCCCAAGATAGGCCTAATGTAGTGCTCTTAATGGAAATAAAGAATCAAGAGCTAGTGGTTCATAGAGTTAGTACGAAGTCAGAGTTCTAAAACTACTTTACTGTGGATCTTATGGGAATTACTGGGGGGCTAGCTTTGTGAAATGATGGGTGTTATTTAAATGTGAAATCAATAAAGAACAACTTCATTGATATTGTAATGGAGAACACCAAACTGAGGCTTGTCTTTAGGATTACCTTTGTATATGCACCTACTATTTTCCAAGAAAGGTTGAGATTATGGGGCCAGCTTCAGCAATTGAGTGCCATCAATACCCCCACCATGGATTTGTTTGGGGGATTTCAACGAGATATTGTATCATTAGGAAAAAAAAGGTGGGAAAGAAATTAGCAAAGCAATATAGAATGAATACATTTGGAGATTTCCACAATACTTGTGGTTTAATGGATATGGAGAGTAAGAAGTGCGCGTTCACATGGGCAAATGATGGTGAAGGGTAGGATCTTGTGAAAAAAGAGACTTGATATGGTTGTTTGCTGTATTAATCGGAGGGTCTTATTTCTTGAGGCATAAGTTGTTGCCTACCAACTAAAGGCTCAAATCATAGGCCCTCTTATTGGCATTATCAACAGAAAGGGTAACGAGAATGAAAGCATGCAAATTAAGCGTACTTGTAAACTATCTAGCCTAAAGGAGTAGTGTAGCACAAAAAATCAGAAAAGTGGTTGTAGAATTGGCTTGCTAGAGTAAACATGACTTTCAAAACAATAATAATAAAAAAAAAAAGATAAAGTTTTTAAAAGAGGAGCTTTAGGGCATAAGAATTCTCAATTGTTGTAGGCTACTTTACATAGAAGAAAGGAACTTGTTGGACACATTGAGAAGACGTGGCAACAAGAGGAAATATATTGGGGGCTAAGGTCTAGAATTAGTTGGTTGAAATGAAGAGATAAAAATACAAAATTCTTTCATGCCACTGTTGGAGAAAACTTCTTTGAGGGTTTTGAAGTTGACAAAACGTTTCTATCAGTCTAGTTTGAAGACTTGCAGACTCTTACATCAAAGTCTGAAGACCTCCGGACTGCCAAACTCAAAACCCAAAATCTATCCTCATTGACAGTTTCTAGATCGTTGAATAAGGCTTATCTAGAACTGAGTATTTTGTTAAGAATTTGATTCTATCGACTGAAGAAGATTTCTTGGTTGGATATAGCATGTCGAAATCCATTATTCAAATTGAGATTAATTCAGGGATTTTGGATCCGTTAATTGGCAAAGTAAACTTGGAAGGTTCTACTTATGGAAACCTAGGTCCTGATTATGTGGGCGAGCAGGATTGGTGGGCTATCATCAGATTCCTTAAATAACTTGACATCTTCCTAATTGATTCTGTCTAACGGATATATTGGAAGAATTCCTTTGGTAAGTGCCAACGAATGTGATGGCATGAAGGAGTATATAAGAAAGACGTTCCAGTTGTTCGAGTAAGTGCGTGATAGAAGAATTCCAAAGTCTGAAACTCCTTGGTCTTAGTTAATTCAATTGTTGAGCGAAATCTTGTACACAAAAAAGAGTTTATATCTTTGTGAGACCTTGAGGAAGTGTAGCAGAGTCTCTACACTATGGAATCAAGGAAGAGCTCTACTGTAACAACTCTTTTGTTTCATAGTGAAATCTAACCAGTGGGCTGTCAGTGCGGAAAAGTGGACATAGGCTTGAACTAAACTCCCTGTGTTCTTATTCTCTTCCTTATGCTCTTTTACTTTGATCGTAACTCAATTTGTTTACAAGAGTCTAATTTTCTTTTCATAATCTATTGCTGATTAGAGTTGCACACTTTACTCGGAGAAATTTATTTTTACACCTATTCACCCCCTCTAGGTGCTCATACTAGCTTTCACAGCAACTATCCAAAAGAGGCAAAGTAACATAATTTATATGCTTAAAAATGGGGAAGATTTATGGGTTCAAGATACCAAGAGTTTGAAAGGAATGACAACGGACCTTTTCAAAGAACTCTACAATTCAATGGGTCCCTGAGATTTTGATCCTGTTTTGTAACAATGCCCAACTATTATAACTGAGGAAATCAATTGGCACCCGAATGCAAAAATCACAAGGGAGGAAGTCTAGAAAGCTGATTTTCAGTTGGGATGCTTGAAAGCTACTAGGGTCAGATGGGTCGAATGGCCAATATTATCAAAACCATTGGGAGGACATAAAACAATGAATCTTTAATGAGGTGTAAACTTTTTTTTTTCAATTTTGGTCATCTCAACATAGAACTAAACAAAACTCATATTACCTTGATCCCAAAAGTTTAGAATCCAGAAAAGTTAGACCAATTCAGGCCAATTATTCTAGGTAACTTTGTGTACAATATCATATTTGAAGTGTTGGCTCCCAAAAGTTGTAGCATGAGAACAAAGTGCCTTTGTAGGGTAGGCAAATTCAAGACAATATATTGATAGTGCATAAAGTTTTGCATCAATTAAAATTAAGAAAATGGAAGAGAAATTTCAAACTATTTTGAAATTGGATATGAAGAGGGCATATCACGTGGTTGAATGGGATTTTTTAGAGGCATGTCTATTAAAGGTGGGATTTTAGTGAACGTTGGGTATAAAGAGTTATACAATGTGTTGCCTCAGTTTCCTTGAGCGTGAAATATAATAGTGAACCATTACCATATTTTCAACCGACAAGTGGTATTTGGCAAGGAGACCCCATGTTCCCTTACCTATTAATCTTGATGGTCAATACTCTCTCGACTTTGATGAAAAAAGCTATGCATGAGGGGACTCTAGCAGGGATCAAATTGAACAGGTTTTGTCCAACCCTTTCCCATCTCCTGTTTGTTGAAGATTCAATATTTTTCTTAGATAGAAAAATGAAAAGTGTCAAAATTTAGCAATGACATTAAATCAATATTATTTCGCATTTGGGCAAGCAATAAACTTGAATAAATATAGAATCACTTTCTGATAACTCTATTTTAGATAGAGTATTTTCACTAATTTAATCTTGATATTTGCTAAGTTTTGATAAATTTTGGGTGAATTTATTTGCTACTCATTTAATTTTGTTGAATTTTCTGAGATATATAACTTTTGGATTCATAAAGGACCATATGCATAATTTTCTCCTATGTCTATATTAGAGTTATAGATTAGTCTTTGTGCTTCAATATCTTCCAAAATATCTCAATATCTTTCAAGATATCTCATTATCTTCTAGAATATTTTAGTATCTTGAAAAAAAAAGCCAACCAAGACGTAATGGGAGGCTAACCTAGGGCAAATTTTTGGAAGCTATATAAACCCCTCTTATGTGCATATTTCAGATTTTGGAGAAGCCTTGGAGTTGCCACCAGATTTTAGGTTTTCTTAATTAGCTTTTGTGCTTTTATTTTTATCAGTGGAATTGGCGCATGTTAATGAGAGAATGAGGAGGCAAACCCAAACCTATTTGTAACTCAAATTGGTTAATTTATTTTAATTTGGCTTTATGTTCTTTTTAATTTTTGTTGTTAGTTTAACTTTAATTATGTTCTAAATTTCTTTAATTAGAGCTACAATGGATCTTAACCACGATTGATTGATTTTCAAGACTTGTTCATGCAATATAATTTTTTATTATGAGGTTGTCTATCATGATCTTAATGCTTTTAGAAGTTTGACCAACTTTTAAATGATTATCAATGTATGCATGATATTGGGTGGAGATTGCATGCATGAGCACTAGTGATATTGAACCATAAATTAAACCTAGGTCAAGGTACACTAGGTTGTTTGCGCAATTGTTGTAGTAGACCTAGGTTGGGACTACTTAGGTTGAATCTGGGAATTTCCATAAGAACTTAATGCTTTTAGATAGTTTAGTCAGCTTCTTTCTAGCAAGTAGGGAGGGGTTATCAACCCTTATGGGAATGGCCAAGGTTATTGACAGAAAGAGACAATATATGAGAATCAGTGATATGATAGATGGTTGAAAAAGGATTATAGGGAAGTCGAAAAACTTGAATGACCCAAAGATAGTAGCCAAATCAATCAGTACAAGAGAAATGTGCTAGGATGTTGAGAAACTAAGAGAGTTCTTTGATGGACAAATAGTGAATGAAATCTTAAAGATAAGTTAAGACGGATGGCTACAAAATCAGCACCTATATAGTGAAAAGTGCATACAATTTGATGTGAGATAAAGACAATTCACAACATAATATGCAAGCATCAACATCATCTTTGGAACATAACCCCCCTCCCCCCAAATAAAATTTAAGATATTTTTATGGAGCCTATGTCAAAACTCACTTCCCCCAACATAGAATCTTCATAAGTGAGAAATCTTACCCTTGTTAGCATGCCTTTTCTACGATCGAGAAGTAGAGACAATTGAGCACATTTTCTTGTTTTGCCCTTAGACAGACTCAGTGTGGACAAATCCCGAGATGAATATCCCAGTTTCGTATCAAAGTTCAACACAAATTGAGGTATAGCTACAAGATCAAGTTTGTATAGTCAAGCAACTCACTTACCTTCGATGAGTTAGTGTATCTCTTGTGGTTTATTAGGAAAGAAAGGAATGACTTTTTCTTTCAAAGGGGACCCCCAAATTTAAAAGTCCTAATTGACTCGGAAAGGATGTCACTTCATAATTTCAGTAAGTGGAACGTCTAAAACTCAAAACTTTACTCAGAAACAACGCAATCGACAAAAAATTGGATCCCATTGAAATGGAATACCTTGAAAATCAACATTGACGGAGCTTTCCTAGATAGTGAAATGGAAGGGGTGGTCTCAGGGATCCTCAGGGATGATAAAGGTGCTCTACTGGATAGTTTTGCCATGGAAGTTTCGTCTTTATTGCTGATTCAAACGGAAATTTTGGCTTCCAATGAAGCTCTAAAGCAGTCTGAATTGAGGAGGGAGAGTGTTATGAAGATTGAGACTGATCGTGCTAAACTATGGGAGGAGCTAAAGGGGAAGACGCACATGTGGAGGGAGAAAGAGACGCTCATTGAAGGGGCTTGGATCCCAATGGCCCAATTTAAGTCCATCTCGCTGGCCCATTGTTATAGGTCCGCATTGTTATAGGTCCGCAAATAAAGTAGCTGTTAAAGGCCCATTGTTCAAATTCCCTTTCATTTTTTCGGTTACTAGCCCCCAAACCTCATTGGGATTTTTTGTGTTTGGATGCCCCTATGTCGGACTTTTTGTTTAAGAACTCTTGAATTTCAATAAATATCGAGGAATATTTCTCCCAAAAAAAATTTCTGAGCACATTTTTCCAAAATCATATTTGGAGAAATAACAAATGAATCAAATATAAACAATATCATTCATGTCCAGCTCCACCAAGATCCTATAATTATTTACATATTCAAAGCTCTTTATGGGCAATTAAAAAATCCCCAATAACTCTAAAGGTCGAGAAATCAATCTGCGTAACCCAAGGACATGCAAGCATGTATTAGACAAAAAAAATTAGTGTTTTTCGTGAGAAAACAAAATTGTCAAGAAATTGAACGACAATCAAATATGAAATTTGTCATCACGTTCCCACCATCAACACCGACGAGCTACATGATCACTCAAAACAATTTTAAATCACAAAGGTGAAAAATACCTCTTTCGACTGCAATGCATTCCATCAGGTTAGTAACTGCCAATGCCACACTACCCACTAAAAATTGACATCCACCGTAGTTGCGGCACTACAACCAAAAATTGTGAAAAGAAGAAATCGACTCCAATTAGGAAATGCTGGCAATGAAAGAACAACCCCATGACCCTCATATACTCACGCACGTGGATGGCTATGTAGCCACGTGTAAGTATTGAACAATTTCTATACGCATCCGGAGCACGCGAGTCCATCCCATCTTGGTCAGTGAAAATTGTGAATCCTCCCCTCAGACTCACATAATGTGATGATTGAGATGAATGAGCTCACTTGCACCGAATACATACTAAACTTGGTGCTTGGTCATTGACAAACAGGGGCTCGAGCGGTGATTGTTTTCTTGTCGAAGCCAACAAAATAACCCCCATAACGAGAGTTATATGTGTAAATCATTCAGAACTTACGTTTATGGTTATATCTCCGAATGCGGAAACTTTGTTAGCATTATTCATTTAATCAGATGTCCTATGAGCATTGGAATTTTCCTTGTTTATGCAATATAATCATATATAGAGAAAATAAGAAAAAGAATGGCAAAAATGAGGAATTCAAATCAGAAAATGTTGGAGGGTGGATATCAGATCAAGGATTCCTTAATTTTGTTCCCTAAATTTATCTGCAAGCATTAGAAGAAATATATCAAATCAAACATTCTCTAATTTACCCCCTAATTTTATGCAAAAAACAAACAATTGGCTAAGGATAAAGGTCTTGGATTTACCCTATAAGTAGGAGAACATTGAGAGTGCAAGGGGACAACGAGGTTTTTATTTTTAGATTTTTTTTTTCATTATTCTAAGAGATTTTCAAATATGTTTTAAGAGAAGACAAAGTGCTAATAGAATTCTTTTTCTTTAATTCAAGATGTTTGGTTTAATTCATATCTCCATTTTTTTGTCTATTATGTTATAATTTTCTTTTGTTAGGGTTACAATGTAGCCTGACTATAATGATATGAATTTTATGATTTTTACGCGGACAAGTGATTTCATTCACGTGAGTTATATATTACTATGCTTAATGCTTTTAAGTGACTTGCCACCACTTGAATGATTAAATATGCATGTTTGAGATTAAGAAGTGATAATATACAGATGCTCCTTAAAATATATAATCATGAATTAAATGTTGATAGAAATATCATGTTATTTGTGTAACTTTCGGTGATAAAATGATCCAAAAGATTCATCATAAGTTGGGAATATTCATAGATTTTAAGGCACTTATGTTTATTGAAATTCATGTAAAGATATAGTAGATTAATAAATTGAGTAAGTTTACTATACCTAGGGATATGATAGTAAATAAATTAGAAAAGTCCTATATCACGTATTTGATATTGTTCTCGTGCACATAATCAATGCAATTTAGTAGGCTACCAAGCGATAATCTAAATGCTCACGTCGATACTTTTCTTGAAATCTGTGATGCCATTAAATATAATGCTATTAGATTGAGATTATTTCCATTCTCTTACATAACTAAGGGTTGGCTCTGTTTTCTCCCTGTGGGATCGATGATTACATGGAAAGATATGACTCAAAAATTTCTTGGTAAGTTCTTTCCACCTGCAAATGATGCAAAAATGCGTAATGATATTACTAATTTTATGCAAATAGATAATAAATCATTATATAAAGCATGGGAAAGATTCAAAGAGTATTTTCGGAGATACCCATATCATGGATTACCCATATGGATGCGGGTACAAACTTTCTATAATGGGTCTAATACAAATCTTTGTTCTATGATTGATGCAATTGTAAAGGGAACTATGAATAATAAAACACCAGAAGAAGTCTATAACCTACTAGAGGAAATTGCACCAAATAATTGTTAGTGGCCTATTAAAAGGCTACCAATGCGAAAAGCTAGTGGAGTTCATTGAGTAAATGCTTCTGCTGCAATTGGTTGTACAATTTGAAGCACTCAACAAAAAGCTAGATAACATGAGTGTTTCACCCATGAAAATTCAAAATATGACGTGATTTTTGTGGTGGAAGCCATGTTAACACAGAATATCAAGTAGGTAACTATTTTTCACAACCTAGTGCAAATGCTAACTTTGTTAGGAATTTTAACAAGTCACAAAATAATTCCTACTTCAACACGTACAATCTAGGACGGCGCAATCATCCAAAGTTTTCATGAAATAATTAGAATGTGACTAGACCACCACTAGGATTCAAACAATCAAAAGAGATAGTCAAATCTGAAAGTTATAGTCACCAAACTTGCTAACACCACTCACGACTTCATCAAGAGCATGGATGCGAGATTTTAGAACCAAGAGGCTTCAATCAAAAATCTGGAGATACAAGTGAGCCAATTAGTAAGCATGATGTCAATGATATAGCAAGGTTCTCTGCGTAGTGACACAGAGAAAAATCTAATTGAAAACATAAAGGCTATAACCCTGAAAAGTTATAAACAAGTGGGAGAATAAAATGTCAAATAAGAGATTTTCAAAAACAAGGAAAAGACAATTAATAAACAAGCAAAAGAGGCAGGCAAGAGCAAACTTTCTCAAGATTATCCCAAGCCATATGTGCCACCAATTCCATTCCCTTAGCGACTCTAGCAACACAAAATAGAAAAACAATTTTATAAATTTCTTGATGTATATAAAAAAATTGTGCATTAACATTCCATTTGTAGATGCCTTAACCTAAATGTCTAGTTATGAAAAGTTTTTTAAGGAGATTTGACAAACAAAAGGAAGCATAGAGGATTTATGAAACTACGAAATTGAATGAGGAGTGTTCAACTATTCGACAAAACAAATTACTTCCAAAATTAAAAGATATAGGGAGTTTTACCATTCCTTGCACTATTGGGGATTCTTTCTTTGAAAAAGCATTGTATAATTTAGGTGCAAGCATTAATTTGATGCCTTTTTCATTTTTCAATAAATTAGGATTGGGCAAAGTAAAAGCAACCACAAGTGATTCAACTAACTGATCGATCAATTAAGTATCCAAGAGATATCTTGCATATTTCATAATTCTTGACATGGAAGAACATTTTGATGTACCAATTATCTTAGGTCAACATTTTCTAGTAACAAGAAGAACCTTTATTGATGTACAACAAGGAAAGTTAATTCTTAGAGTTCAAAAAGATATTGTTTTCTTTAATGTTTTTAAAACAATGAAATATCCATATGATGATGATTTTTGTTTTAGAGTTGAAATAGTTGGTAAGTTGGTGAAAAAAAATTATTAAAGAAAATATGTTTTAAAAACCCACTTGAAGCACATCTAGTTTGACAAAGGGACATAAAAATTGAGAATGAGGAGATAAAGGAGTATGCAAATTTCATGGAGGCAATTCCACCATATTCAAAGCCTCAACCATTAATTGAAGAGCCTCCAAGTCTTGAACTCATACAATTACCTTCTCGTTTGAAATATGTTTTTTTAGATGGAGTTTCTTCTTTGCCAATAATTATATCTTCTTAATGGTGTAATTGGAGGAGAGAAACTACTCAAAGTATTGAAAGAGCATAATGGTGTAATTGGATAGAAAATAATTGATATCAAGGGAATTAGCCCTTCACTTTGTATGCACAAAATTTTGATAAAAGAACAATACAAGCCCACTATCCAACCTTAGAGGTGTTTAAAGCCCTACTTTGAAAGTGGTTACAACAAATAAAAGACCACCATTGAAATTCATCCTCTAGAATAACAGCATTTGAGACAATTTGGCTAAAAACTATAAAGCAAGCACCTTATAGGAGGCAACCCAAGCATTTTCATTATCTTTCTTCATTTATTTTTAAGTTTGCTTTTCGCCAAAAAGAAAAAGATTAATTTTTCTCTGTTTTATCCAAGTTAATTTTCTTGCTCAAGGAATCATGTTCCAGGAGTTTAGTCATCAAGGCTATCTATAGACACATCCTAAAATAAGGAGAGTTTTCTTGTTCCTATTTTTCTTACATTGAGGACAATGCTCCATTCAACTTTGGGGGGAGACAAAAATTTTTCTAAATCTGAATCTTTTTTCGGTTCATAGTTGCAATCCTTGTTGAGAATTTTTCTGAAAATTTAAATTTTGTTCAAACTTGCAACTAATGTGTAAGTTAATTTTGACTATGATTATGTTGATCCATAACTGAGCACTAAAAGTCATTAATTTTTGAGTTGCGTGTGAATCTAGAGAACATTCATGTGAAGTATGTAATTTTCTTAGATCTCACACATATCTTAGAATTTATTTGATTTTCTTTTGAGACGAAATCCTAGACTACATCTAACTAAGAAAATATTTAAACAATTTTGGGATTGACTGAGCCTTCAAGCCAGCCGTGTTTATTTATCCCTATTCACTATTATCTATTTTTCCATTGACACCTATATGTGTTTAGGCTAGCTTTTATCAAATTATATCATGGCCCCACACCTAGGAACACATTGATCTAGATAAAAATTTATTTGAGCCTAATAGTAATTTGTGAGGAAGGGTGGAGCATGAAAAAAAAAAATTGATTGTTATGGTTATTAGAGGTGTATCATCAAAAAAAAAAAAATTGCTTTTATGGTTCTTTATCCAACTTTCAATTGAATGAGTTTTTTTTTGGCTATTCAATAGGTTGGAAATTTTTATGTTATATCAGGAGGGACTTTGGGAGGCACTCTACCATAAAGCAATTTGAAAACAAAAAGACCAATAAAAAAAAATGAATGATGATATGTGGTGGCTGAAAGATTTTCTTGAATGAGTGAAATTAGGGACAGTGACATTGATTATAATTAGATACTAGAAATTAATGTGTTTTTGGGTGATTTGAGTTTAAAATTATTGTTATCTTACATTTACCCTAGCCCTACATTAAACCAAGAAAAGTCCTATTAATTTTTGGTTGGATGATTAGCTTATATTAGTGGAGAGATGAATGAAAAGCAAACCTATAAGATTTGGTCATTATTATAGAGAATTTTTTAGAGGTTGCATACCAATGTAAATTTATCTAAATTGCATATAATTCGAAAAGATGAGGAGTCACACACACACTTGGATCACATGGTTAGAATTAGTCTTAACTTATAAATCAATTTTCAATGTCTAAATGAAATTTGTCTTTTCCTTTGAATTGGGAATTCGAGCAATTATGGAATATGTCAAGGAGGAGGTTTTTGGATTGAGAATATATTATCTTGCCTTTACTCAAGGACTAATGTTAAGTTTGAGGATTTGATAACTCTATAAAAATAGAGTTATTTTACCTATTTTAGTAATAAATAATGCAATATTTATGAGAAAATATTTGGATTTCCTTCTAGTCATTCGAATTTTCCTTATTTATGTATCATAATGAAACATGGAGAAGACAAGAAAACGAATGGCAAAAATCATAAATTCAAGTCAGAATCCGTTGAAAGTGGATATCAAATCAAGGATTGCTTCAATTTGTTCCCTAATTTTATCTACAAGCATTGAAAGATGAATATCAAATCAAAGATTCTCTGATTTACTCTCGAATTTTATATGAAAAATATGTAATTACTTAGGGATAAGGGTCTTAGATGTATCCTATAAATAAGATGTTATTGAGAGCCCAGGGGACAGCAAGGTTTTTATTTTTAGATCGTTTTTCATTGTTTTAGGAGTTTTTCAAGTATTTTTTAAGAAAAGACAAAGTGGTGATAGAATTATTGTTTTTTTTTTTTATTGAAGATGCTTAGGTTAATTTATATTTATGATGTGGCTTGACCATGATGATATAAATTTCATGATTTTTATGCGTCAGATGATTTCATTCATGTGAGTTATATATTATTGTACTTAATACTTTTAAGTGATTGGCCACCTTGAATGATTGGATGTGCATCTTTAAGACTGAGAAGTGATAATATGCAATTACTCCTTAAAATATATAACTATGAATTAAATGTAGATAAAAATATACCACATTATTTGTGTAACTTTCGGTGATAAGATGATCCAAAAGACTCATTATAAGCTAGGAATATTCATAGATTCTAACGCACTTATGTTTATTTAAATTCACATAAATATATAGTTGATTAATAAACTAAGTAAGTTTGTTATATCTAGAGATATGATGAAATTCCACTATCACATATTTGATATCGTTCTTATATGCGTAACAATCTAAAATTCATATCTAGTGATTATAATGAAATCGGATGCTCTAGCATATCTATCTAATTGATTTATTGCATTTAATTTTCAAATTTTGTTTTTAAGATTTTTAGTTTTAATTTATTCTCAATTCTATATTGATATGTTAGATAAATTTTAGAATTACTCTATTTTTAATATTTAATTGGTTTGTTATTCATCAATCTCTATGGGACGATATTTTTTTCTTATCATTATATTACTTGTTCAACGCATTCACTCACATTTAAAATTGTATGAACAATGATATCATTCTCCATGCTATTTAGCAATGTTATACGAGCAAGAGAGTTCTTCTTCTTCCCCATAGCAAATGCATCCTTATCCCTCTTGTGTTAAGTAGTAGTGCCTTCTTGAGGTTCTTCCATAATTTAGTTAAGAGCTTCAAGTGCTTCTTGCTCATCCAAAACACATTGGAACTTCATCTTCCATATTTCATAATTATCACCATTGAATTTCTTTCCTTTGTTTAGCTCAACCACTATGTTCTTAGATGTTGAAGCCATTACATTTGAATATTTCAGACATATATACAGAATTATTAATGCCTATCATTTATGCATCCATTTTGCATAAACTAATCATACTAATGAATAAATTTAAATAAGGTTTCAAAGTCGAAAGGTCACTTTGTTTCCAATTATCATCTAAAATCCTAATATGAAACCATCATTAATATAATTATCTATGCAAAATTAAGTTCTTTAAAATTACTGAAACTTTCTTGAATATCTTACTAGATATACAAATAAAGTAATAACAATGACGAATAACATTGAATATTCACAACTAAATTTTCCATTTACAAAGTTCAAATCTAACAGAAAATATCAACAAGGGGAAAATATATATACAAGGGACAACAAAACTAAAGTTATAATGTTAGCGCCACTCTTTCTTCTTATAAATCGGGAAAGACACATAAAATTTCTTTTATGGTCCTATTTGGTAGCCAAGGAAAGGCCCTCGGAAATCCCTTAGGTTTTTGCCATGGCACATTCATTCTTCGCCAGGATGCATTCATCCCAAGGGTCAACGTCTTCGTTGCCTTCACCCTTATATATTGTCTCAAAAAATCCACTGCAAGTTTTTGATAATCTAGAACTATATTGATTTCTCATAGACCATCTAATAATTCCCACCATTTAAATGGAAGAGTGTTTATTAGGGTTTTGATTTTCTCGAAGCTTGGCATATGGTAACCATTTCAAATGATCTCTTGTATCATCTCATTCATCTTGATAACGTGTGTAATCATGTTAGCATTGGGATATAATACGCGGAAACGATAGGATCTTGCAAATGACGTCAACGCGAAATCACCAGAGAAATAAACAAGAAAAATAGGACACCAGAAATTTACGTGGTTCGGTCCGAGTATCGGTACCTACGTCCACGGGAAGAGCCAGCAGCAAACAATCCACTAAAATCGGAGAGTCAGAGTTTACAATCGCTCAATCGCTCAAGTGTTTCTCGCACCTAGATTTAATCCAAAACCCTAAGTGTATAAATAACAACTCAATTGGAAATAAACTCACGGCACAAATTACCGTACATCCCTTGCCTCGAAGTATAACAAGCGCACGGCTCAATCGTCACTTTGACATGCGGCTTCTCTTCGGCGGACGTACGCGTGAACGTGGGTTCTCTTGTGCGGCTACGTTCTTCGTTGGATGCTCGTACGTGCAGAACCCTAAACAAGGAAGAAAACTCTCTGCTTCTTTTATATATGTGGGCCCAAGTCAAAGGCCCACCACCACTTTTGAATTCCTACGCATGGAGTACTTCACGCCGAACGTGTGTGTGTGCGAGTGTGCCCAAGGTCAAACCTTTGACCTTGGGCCCCACCATTAATCATCCACGTCCAGAGGCTTCACCGCTTCATTCTTCTTCTTCAATTCGGATTCCGCAAGTTTCCGCAAGAGGAAATTTTCCTTAAATATATTTTATTTTATATTTCCTCTTTTTCAGCGAAAAACTCGAGTCATAATTTAACACTACCGATAAATAGCTAACTCATTTCTTGGACTCAAAAGCCTCGACTTTTTTTCATCCAGCCTTGGGTATATAAGCATGCGTAAAATATGTACCCCCATTCCCACGACAAATGCAAAACTAAAGGATTACTCATAATCCATGGTACAACACAATAGAGATGCTCATTCATATACACATGAGCCAGCAATCATATTTCCAAAATCACAAGGAAATACAAGAGAAAATGCCATATATACCCAAAAATACAAAATATTAGAGGGTTCATTATGCATTTTTCCATACTTTTAAGCACCAAACATGTAATATGAATAAACCAGAATGTTGAGCATTCCATGCAACTACTCCGGTACTAAAAATGCTCCAATCGGAGCTCCCATGCAAACTACACGTGCGGACAAAATTTTCATTTTCTTTGTCAGTCAATGGTTGGTCAATGGTCAATGGGTCGGGTCAATCAACGTGTCAGGTCGGTCAAGGGGCAAATCATAATATTAGCAAAGACTAAAGGGCCAATTTAGCAAATCACGGAATGGGGGTAGAAATCCTTATACTATGGAAAGCAGGCACTTATGGTGCATGTGTGTGTAGTTACCGCACGTGTGCCGCGCACGCACTAATGAAAGCCACCCCTTGCAGCCGCGTGTTGAGGCGCATCCGATGACCCCTGGCAGCGTCCATCCCTTGATTTTCTCATCTCAACGAGAACTATTTGCCCATATATTCAAAAACAATTTTTTATTGATGGAATTTCGAGAGGCGGCTCTGAACAGTACAATCGAGTGTCGATTTCCATACCTAAGCGACCGTCAGTACTGATTCACAATTTCTAGCTGACCCTTGTTTGAAAACAAGCTAATGATTTGTTGTTTACATACAATGTATTATGATCACGAAACAAAAACAAAGCATAGCTCTAATACCAATGAAGGAACCTTATTCCTAACTTATCAAATATCAAACTTGAATCGCTGATCAAATGAGTATATCGTGCTTAAGAACATACCATAATTTTCACAGATTAAATGCTCTGATTGTAGGCTTGAGAATTCCATAGCGAATCATGTGTCAAAGGCAAAACATTCAGGGAAGACAGAGCGTAATCTTTCTAAGAATGGACCAAATATCCAATAAAGAGAAACACCTTTTTTTTTCTCTATTACTTTTCTTAAAGATAACACAATTAACTATATAGGTCATGAGTTGCTTTAGCCCCACATAGGCGGCCTAACTCATTAGAACATAACCCATTAATAACCAAAATGATACATGATAGGAAATCTCAAATATCACAACAAGGCAAGTCAAAGCTCCAAAATAAACTAGAAACCAAGGCATATCACTATAGCATGATTAGCAGAGATAGTTATGGGCTCGTTCTTCAAGAACAAATCTAGGATTGCATCCAAGCAAAAAGATCAATGACCAATCACCAAACCACACAGTATCATCAATGATAAGCACATACCGAGATTTCCATTTGCGATTATGGCTTTACTTTTCGGCAATGTATGCCTAGGTTCAGCATTTTTCAACAGCATCACCGTATGGAGACAACATAAACATGTTTAAAAAACTCAAATCTAACACCTGTGAGAGCAAGCCATATAGCCAAGGTAAAACACCAAAACTTTGAACTAAAACATGTTGAATGAGCACAAATTTGACAATGAAGCTGCTTTGAACACCATTGAAACTAGGAAAAGTACTTATTCATTAAGACTCCAAAATCTATACTTAGATAGGAGAGAAAAGCACCTGAATATAAGATTGGGAGAGCAAAAGTCCCGGATCTAAAACTAGATTGGAAGAGTAAGGAAAGAAATACAAAGGAATAAAAGCAAACACAACTAGGTGGGAAGGAGAGATCTAGGTCAAATCCCTCCCCTCCAGAAGTGGAATAGGCAAAAAAAGGTTCAAAGAGGCAGAGAGGGGATTGGGTTGACAAGTAGGTGGATTGGAAGATTCTTCGAATCACTCTCATTGTTCCTGTAATTGAATGCATTTCTTAGCTAGTCAATTACTCACGTCTTTCAATTGAGTGCCTTTGTTTCATTCGTTTGAACTTGCAAATTGCTTGTACTTTTGCGACCTTTGCAATTCATGAGGGAATGGTAATTGCTGAGAGGGTAGTGAATTAGGCAGGCGATTTGCAACGACAACCAACATCATAGACTCCCTGAGTAATGCGTACCAAGAATTCCTCGCAACCGCAACAAGTGTTCTTGAGGCTAGGGAAGTGTCCGGGGCCCATAAAATAGATGCCGCCACTACTACCCTAGAGAACAAGTAGCACCAGGAATTGTTTTGGGTGGCGTATGATGCGGGAGCATCCAACGTAGCTCCATGGACCAACTCAGAACCATCGATGCTTATTCAAGCCAATAAAGAAGTTGGGCATTATGTGTTTCGATGGATCATTTTGAATGAATAATGTTAATTACTTATCGGTACTTTGTGGTATATCGATAGGTATCAATGGAAGGCCATTTTAGATGTCTTGTATGACCAATTGATGAAGTTTTAGAAGGATTATTTTTTGGTCAAGGGAGGAGCTCGAATTTTGGGAAGGCTAGAGGTTCACGAAAGCAATTCAAGAATATGAAAAGCCAAAGGTTCAAGAACACGGAAAGCTAACGGTTCGAGAATGTGGAAGGCCGAAGATTAAAGGGCATTTAGTCCCATAATAAAGGGTTTTTATTAAGTTCCTGGCTATTTTTATTTTTATAGCTTAAGAGTCGAACGTTTCAGTTCAGGGCATTTAGTTCCTGTGATAAAGGCTTTTTATTACGTTCCTAGCTGTTTTTATTTTTATGTAGCTCAAGAGTCGAACGTTTCAGTTCTTAGGTCATTAAAGTTTGTTTTTAATATTTCCTAAGGCTAAAATCCTCTTATAAATAGGGGAAACTATCCAATGTAGGAGATATACGAATTTCATGAATGAGAATGGTGAGATTTCCTCAACTTGAGTGAGAATGGTGAGATTTCCTCAACTTGAGTGAACTCCTTTGGAGAGTGAATAACTCCTTTCAATTGATGCGTGATGGGTTGAGTGATTCAAGAACGGAGATTTTCAAAGGGGATTCTTTTGTGGTTAAGTGTATGGAGTAGTGTATACGGTGAAGAAACAAAAAGGAATTAGAAAAGATAAAACGATCTCCTCCCAAGGTATAAAGGCCACGCCAGCAACCGGAAGAGGATTGAGATCTACGAAGCTCACCACCAAGGCCTAAAGCTTCCACCGGCCAAGGATAAAGGACTTCGGGATAGGAGAAACTCACCACCAAGGCCTAAAGATTCCACCAGCCAAGGATAAAGGGCTTCTTGGCTCACCACCAAGGAGTGATCTACGCTCCAAGGATAAAGAAACTGAAAGGAGTTATCCACTCTCCAAAGGAGTTCACTCAAGTTGAGGAAATCTCACCATTTTCATTCACGAAATTCATATGTCTCATACATTGGATAGTTTCCTCTATTTATAAGAGGATTTTAGCCTTAGGAAATATTAAAAACAAACTTTAATGACCTAAGAACTGAAACGTTCGACTCTTGAGCTACATAAAAATAAAAACAGCTAGGAACTTAATAAAAAGCCTTTATCACGGGAACTAAATGCCCTTTAATCTTCGGCCTTCCACATTCTCGAATCGTTAGCTTTCCGTGTTCTTGAACCTTTGGCTTTCCATATTTGTTCTTGTGCAGAGAGACTAGTTCATCCACATAAGCTCTGGTTTCTTCATCATTCTAGCTCTGGTCAATATATGAATGAGCTTGCAGTAACCTTTCACATCCGGATCGATAATCCTATGCTTGGAGGCAAACTCAAGCCTCAAACGAGCATTGGGGTTCAAGCGGAGATGGTGAAGAATAGAGTTAGTCATCAAAGAATGCGAAGGGTCATTTCATGGCGTTGAAGCAATGGAGGACTAAAAGTCTAGTGATCCGGCTGAGGATCTCAAGTTAGCTCAGCTTGTAACAGTGCTAGTATGAACACCTAGAGGGGATGAATAAGTGTAAAAATGAATTTTATAAAACTAAGCAACTTAATTCAATTTATATAACAACGAAAGACTTAAGATTTAGAATACATGCAATGATATATATAAGACTATCAACTAAGTAAAAGGATAAGGGAAAGAGAATTGAAAACACGATGATTTATAGCGGTTCGGTTTAATCCAAGCCTACGTTCATTCTCCCGCATTGACAGCCCACCAACTGAATTTCACTATGAATCAAAAGAGTTGTTACAATAGCACGTCATTGATTCCACAATATAGAGACTCTGCTACACTTCCTCAAGGTCTCACAAATGTCTAAACTCTCTTTTGAGTTAGAGGTCTGCAACTTGATAGCCATAACCCTTAGGGCCATCATTAACCTCGGATCTGAGGCTGGCGATGGTCGTAGCACCAGCTTGCGTGCAGATCAATTTTGATGAAATTGATTTGACAACCATGGCCAAGCTCTATTAGCAATGCTCGGGCAGCCTGCTGTCGTCCCCGTGATCACTATACCAATCTCGCATGACCATGAGCATGGGTAGTAGGGGTGAATAGGATTGAGGCGAGAGAAAAGGCAAGGGGAAAAGAGAGGCAAGAGGGGCTTGATTGTAGATTTTCGGTGTACATCAAGATAAATGAGTCTTTCATGACATGTGCCGAAGAAAGTTAAGGATTAGGATCTTTTGTAATCATAATATCCCAACTCACGTGTGAATTACGTGATGAGATCGATTGCAAAGACCATTAGCAAACATTGCGAAATAGCTTACCATATTGTAATCGAAACTCCACGGAAAGGGGAATGATCATCCTCATGAGTCGGCCCCCTACCGTCCAGACATTTGCTTTTTACACATGGCCTCGTCACCTCATTTCACTGAAGTAATACAGAAGCGTAATCTCAGATTCTTGCGTAGTGCTTAATATTCGCACCTAAAGCCAGCCACGACGACCCCCTCTTGGCTTTTTCAACCATTATTTCTTCAACCAACCGCAACTTTTGAAGGCAGGCCATGTGAGAAAATCCTTGGAACTACACGACCATTTTGATTCCCTTTGCTTCCTTTTCCTTCCTCATCATTCCGATTGCCGACGACTTGCGTATCTCTGCGCTATATATATAATCATCATCATCCGAATCCACGTCTGACAAAAGTGATAATTTGTCGTTTCTCGGCGTTGGCCCAATCCGCCCTTCTTTTTTTTCTTGCGTTCCCATTTGATTTCAGCTTGTGTCGCCATCACTGAATTGTGGGTGGGCGCCTCCCATCTTGCACGGCACGTCGTTTAGCTGAAGCTTGAATTGAATAGCTAACGGTCAACCCCAGCTTGCAGCGACTAACGAAGTGATCATAGTCGTTCTCTTGTGAAGTTCTAATCACTAGTTCCCTACCTTGTTCAAACCTCTAGTTGGTACGTGCCGATTTCGTCTACATTCAAACAAACTTGGGTCTCAGTCTGTTTTCTCTCAAGTAATTTGCTCTATATTCCATTAATATATGACAATTGAATGATATAAAACAAGCATCGATATATTCGGATGATCTTGTGAGAGTGCTTCAAGGCACTATAAATAGCACATTTGCTGAACATATTCTAAAATGCGACAAATTGGTATTTCAGAACAAGCACAATGATATTACAAATTAGGTCCCTTTTATATGCATAGGTCCCTCAACTCAAATGTGGGTTTTTTAAGATACCATCATGGTGTACCATGCACCCAGACCTAATTTGTGATGCAGTGTATCATGGTTTAGTATTGTGTCCTAAAATGTGAAAAATGGGTACCAAATGCAAATGTGTGTGTACCACATATAGGAAAAATTGTCCAAAAAGTCTTACACTTATTGTCCGGTTGCCAATTTAGTTATATATCTTTCAACTGTGTCAATTTGGTCCTAAGATTTTTGACAATTCACCAATTTACTTGAAGACCTTTTAATTGTGTAAATTTTGTTATAAAACTTTTGATGATTCAACAATTTAATTTTAAACTTTCTTATCGATTTGCCAATGTAGTCCTTATGGTCAATTATCCAAATAATAGGTTGATGACTAAATTGGCAAATCTTCAAAAAGTTTAGAATTAAATTGATAAATTGTCAAAAACTTTATGAGTAAATCGGCATAATCAAAAGATTTAAGACTAAATTAGCCATTGTATAATAGGTTTATGACTTTTTAGACGATTATCCCACCACAAATGATGAGATGGGCAACACTTTCGCTTGCAATAGCCACAGAGCCAGACGCATGTGGGGGTTATTATTGGCATTATCTTAGGAACAAATGTTATCTCTCAATATGACCATTTGCGGTGCGCACAAACAAGAACTCAGAACCTCTAACGAAATTACAATGGTTTTAAGTGAACAAGAATGTAATATGTCGTTAAATAAATGAAATTACAATTATAATATGACAATAATGTTGGTATTGTCTTTATATCAGTCAATAATAAATATGTGTCGTAACAATATCAGTTTTTTACTCATTTAACACGTTTGACAAAAGGTCAAACGAAATTACGAAGAAACATTATAGAGCAACTCCATGGGGCTCACCCAGCTTGAATTCCTCACAATGTCGAAACGGTCATGAGCCGAATAACACCCCACGACAACTACAAGAAGAAGATAGTAAAAGGGCGTGATTGACAGCGTAAAGTGACCTAAAAATCGATCTCTCTATAAACGATTATAAGTGGCAAAGAGGTGGTCGGATCCTTTTTGGTTCGGTTAATCTAGGTTTCATATTGCCACGGATACGTGTATTCTCGGTTTACAAATTTTGGGTCGAGTCGCATTTCAGGTTGTGGTTCTGCTCGAGTCATTACTAGTCCCAAATTTTATCAGATCTCAGATAATTCAAATGCAAGTCTGTCAAATGCACGTCTGTTTTATCCGGTTTCGATTTTAGCAGGTGGCACATTGATGTATTAGGTTAATTTCACTCTGATTAAATTCGATTTTGGTTCATACTCCATACCATCCATGCCGGTCTATAGGATGATTTCTCGTTTGCTTGGGTTTGGGTGGTGTGCGGTTCATTTAGGAATCTCTTCTTTGATAATGATTCGGGTCGTGTTTGCGTGGTCGAATGATTTTGGTTCTTTAGATTTGGGTAATTTTGGATACATGTCGAGTCGGTTAAGGATTGTTGATTTTTCTTAGTCAACTCGAATTGCGTGGAATAGGTTTTCGGATGGGATTGGGTTTTGCCACCTCTGCATATGGCAAACCAAATAATACTAGATAGTTTTTCCTTCATTTCCTGTAAAATAACATCGGATCCATGATTTCATATGCCCGAAAAAGAAGCACGGCTTCATCTACGTTAAAAACTAGCAAAAAAAAAGTGAAGTTTCTCTACTTTGGAAATTTGTTCATTTCTATAGGGAAAATTGTACCGAAAGTTCTAAACTGTTGTCTCCATATGCAATCAAATCCTAAATGTTTGATTTGTGCAATCACATCCTAAACATTTTTTAATGGGTGCAATTTAGTCCTCTTGGCAAAGTCACGTTCAAATTCACTTTACGTGGCAGCTGGAGCCTGACTTGAAATTCTTCTAATATTATTTAGCATAGGTAGCATTGACATGGTTCCACATTATATATAAGTAAAAAAAAAAGTATGTGTGAATGACCATCGGGGTTAGGGCTTTTGGGAGAACCACCGCTACAAGGCTTGCAAGCCCTTGTCCAAATGTAGATGAGGGCCACCTAGCAAACGCTCAAGCACACATTATTCCTTTCTCTACTCTGATTTTTCTTTTTGTAGTTTTATTCTAATTTTTTTAAAGAAAATTTCAAGTCTTTTCAGAGTGGTGACACATTAGAGCTGCATGTGCAAAAATTATATAAAGAAGCCATTCAAGACTTCAATGTGTCAGATTAGGAAATTCAGTCATGAACTCTGTCACTAGAAGTAGTAAATTGCACCCAATAAAAAATTGTCAATGAATCAATTTCATAACATTCATAACATTTAGGATTTGATTGCACATTAGATCGAAGGATTAGGACAATCGGTTCAATTTGTTCTTTCTTTATATCAATGGCCTACTATCATGTTAAAACATCATATTATAATAAGATGAGCAATACCTAAAATAAAAAAGCTTGTCATATTATCGATTGATCTATCGCCCATTGTGCAAAGTAACATCCTTTTTTTAATCTTTTACACAACTTGAGTGCGCATCGTGTCCAAGACGATGTGTACCTTCATTTCGGAGGAGGATCCCCATCCCCATTCTTCAATGATCTTTTCATTATGCGGTGCTTTCGAGCGAGATATGTACTTTCTCTCATTGGATTTGGCAAATTTTCTACTTTAGAACATAGTAAACTACTTTAAGTTACTATTCTGAGGATACTTAGAATCTTAGCAAGATTTTAACGGAGTTAAACCTCGATTATCTCTCCTATGAACCAATCAGATTCTGGTGCCTAAAACGAGCATCTCAAAAGGCTTCTTGGCTCCTCCTCCAAGTAGTAGGAGCAAAAGATCTCTAGAATATTGTAATGCTAAAGGAACGAAAGATTAGCTTAGGGTTTGGACATATTAATCTTTTTGAGGGCTCTAAGTTAAGCAGTGACGTTCAACAGGCAGTACTAATGAAGAACCTAGAAATCGAATGAGTAATGGGAAACATGTGTGCACCTCACGCGATAAGAATGAAAAAAAACGACAGTTACCACTGTCCTATAGAGAGACACAAATCCTAAATCTCAATACCAAGTTACGTTCTAGAATGAATCTTTTATTTTAAAGTGTCTAGGGTTAAATGATTTGCTAATGCCTCATGCCATAAAGTTGTGCCTAACATACATTAGTTTTAGCTAGGGAGACCAATCCTTTCATTGAAGTGCACCCCATCAATTTCAGTTGTCCTTTTTGCACATGCTAAAGTACTAGAAGTGCCAAAAGAAGAAAGAAGAATGGGCTCCAATTTGAAACTTCAATATCAATACCTTGTGCCCTTGTTCTTTGCTACATGATCCAATCTTTTATTTATTGTATTAAAAAAGAAAAAAAAGAAAAAGCATGCATGCCCATAGCCAATGATTTAAGTGGAATCAAACATTGTCCTTCGAAATGTTCAAGTAAAGGTACAATGGTTGTATAGCATTGACAAATTTTCATATTTCTAAGACAAACTCAATGGGACACCATCTCCCTAATCGCTAGAAATTCTATACAAGTTTAAGCGATCATATCTTATATCGCATAAAAAAATGTGTTATAGTTGGCATGTATATCCCCTCGTAAGTTAAGATTTTGTCAATTTCATTCTGAGTCCTAGGGTTTTAACTTATATAGCAACTCCTCGTTCCACTGATCTTTATTATTATATAATGTAATTTTATATATTTCTGTCACTTTAGGCCGCTATTCTCGAACTTGGGGAGAAAAAGGTAAAATATGAAAAATAATTGCCTTTCAAAGATATTTAGTAACTGGGACCGAGCCACTCCTTTTTCCAACTGGCGTTTCAGCTCAATGACTTGAGCATTTAGGGTGCGTTTGATAACCTTTCTGTTCAAAAATTGTTCCAAGGAACAGAATTCTATTTCTGTTCCTTGGAACAATTTTTGACCGTAAAGACGTCTTTGATAAACTTGTTTCAAGAATAAAAAATAAATAGAAACACGTTTGATAAATTTATGTTCTTTTTTTTTTTAATTTTTTAATATTTTTATTTTCTTTTTTCTTTTTTTCTTTTTTTTCTTCTTTTGGCTGGTCGCCGGCGATGCCGAGTTTGGCAACCAAGAGCCTCGCCCAGCCACGGCGAGGCTCGCCCCCCAACCTCTCCGGTGGCTAGGCAAGCTCGGCCTCGCCGAATCTGGGCGAGCCCAAGCTGGCCCAACCAAGGTGAGCTCGCCCAACCAAGGCGAGGCCAAGCCTCACTAGGGGTCGGCGACGCTCGGCCTCGCTGGCCCTCGACGGCCGATCGCCGGCCATGGCTACGGCCGATGACCGATCAAAGAAAAAAGAAGTAAAAAAAGAGAAGACAAGAGAGGAGAGTTCAGAAGTGTTTTCAGAACAAAAAAATAATTTTTTGTTTCTCATTTTCGTTCCAATTTTGTTCCGAGAACAAAAAAATAGATTTTGAATAAAAACGCAAACAAACGCGTTTCTGTTCTTTTTTTGTTCTGGGGAACAAAAAATAACAAAAAATATGTTCATGAACAGATAAAAAGAACACAAACATGCAGGGCCTTATTGTTTTGGTCATTCCTGGGAAAAATTGACAGATAGGAAAGCACACCATTATTCATTAAAATATAGGTTTACTTCCCCATATTAAAGAATTAAAATACAATCCATTTGATTTATAACTCTTTTTTTTTTTTTGATCGAAGATTTATAACACTTAAAAAGCTCTTTTTTTACACCAACACTTAACAAAACCCTATAAAGAATGAAGATTCGAATCATTTTCATTTAGGGGAAAAAATAAATGTTTCAAGTTGCCCCTTTTTGATTAATTACACGTATTATCAATGTAACTTTGAAGGCTGCCATTAACCCGCATCATCTAAATATTGTGAAAACCATAAAATAAAAAAAAATAAAAACCCTGATCAATCTATCAAATCACATCTTTTCACCCTTTTTCCATTAAAGACCATTGATAATAGTAGTTAAAACCAACAACATTCTTAGGGAAATTGTCCAAAAAATCTTAAACATATTATATTGTCAATTTAATTCTAAAATTTTCAATTTTATCAATCGAATTCTAAGCATTTTCATTATTTACTAATTAAGTATATCCAATCAATTTTGGTTAAAAATCGCTTATGTGAATACTAATCATCTTACACGGCATGATCAGTGGTAACATTAACAATTTTTACTGATATTTTTATTTTTTTATTCTTTTTTTGGGTGCCGTCGAGGGTCACTAAAAACCCTTGCCAGCCACAAAGGCCTCCTCTAGACTACACAAGGGAATGCCATCATCAGATTTGGGTCACCATTTACATGGATCTAACATCAATGACTTCGGATTAACCATTATCGACCTCAGATAACAAATCCAACGGTCGATCAACACATTACATGGAGAAGTAGTCTTGAACCAGTTACTACTTAATTGTATAGACTTGAAGTCCATGACCTTGCTAGTCATGCAAACCACCATAAACCCTAGCTAATCTTATGTCTTTCTCTCTCTTCCATTAAAGAGTTTTAGTATTCGCTGCTAACACCAACGACGCTCACCCATTCCCCCTCCCCTTTCTATTTCCCCTCTCTATCCCATTTAAAGTACCCCCAAATTAGTCACTATTCTTAGAGATCTAACATTGACGAGCTAAAATAAACTGTTATCGATCTCAGCTAATAGGTCAAACGGTCCACCAACATAGTACATAAAGAAGTACTCGCAAATCAGTCCCTATTTAATTGTATATACCCAAGGTCGATGACCTCGAATTAATCATTGTGGACTTCAAACAAGAGGTTCGGATCATCCACCATCGTCCATGTCAACTGAGTAAATTGAGTTTGTCAATTGGCAATAAATAAGATGATTCCCATCCTCCATATTAATATGTGTGTGTATATATTTATGTTGTAAGTCCTAGATATATATACATATATCTAATTCCCCAATCATGGTAATTTTCTCCAACAGGGTTGGATGCTCGATGTCATATTTGCTGTTTATTTGTTTCAATATACAAAGAACGGGATAAATTTATAAGCTGAGAGCTCACAAATCGATATAACAATATGTTGTATCCCCATTCAATTTTATCTTTTCTAAGCGTCCCCCATATTTTCTCAATCATGGCCATGACATTATTCTTCCAAGTCATTGGAAATACCTTCCTCATGTCTGCTATTTGCCTATTATACACGCGTACGTTAGCCAATAAAACAAGCTATACGTGAGATGGAAGCATTCAAGCAAACAAGGGTGGAGGAGCCATGAGCTACAATTATTGGTGAACATTTAAACAAGTAAATCATTATCATCATCGATAGAGTCAGCCAAATCACTTGACACTTTAATTTTAGGAAATGTGCCAAAAACGTCATGAATTTATTACATTTACCAATTTAATGTTAAACATTTCAATTATATCAATTGAATCTTAAACTTTTTGATGATTTACTAGTATAATCCATCAAATCAATTTTTAATCGAAAATCACTAACATGGATACTAGCATTCGACCACTAATGTGAACAAATTTTACAAATTTTTAATTTTTTTTCTAGATTTTTATTATTTTATTTTATTTTATTTTATTTTATTTTTCATTGTGGCTAGTGAGAGTCACAACCCTTGCCTAGGCCATCACCAACCGCAGGCAAGGGCCACCAAGCCCTCGTTAGATTCAATGACCATCATTGGATTTGGCAAGGGCTCAACTCCCACAACTAGGCGAGGACTGCCCTTGACAAATCTAGCGAGAGCCACAACCATTATTGGCCATAGTGAAAAAAAAAAAAGGAAAATAAAATAAAATAAAATAATTAAAATTTTGTAAAAATTTTCCATGTCATTGATGATCGTGTGACGTAGGACGGTTGGTATTCATGTTAGCGATTTCAGGCGAAAAATTGACTGAATGGACTACATTGGTAAATTATCAAAAAAAAATTATAATTCAATTAGTACAATTTAAAGGTTTTGGACTAAATTGACACAAATGTAATTAGTTTAGAATTTTGTTAGTACTTTTCCCCCTTAATTTCACATATCGATTTTTGTATACCCAATATACTTTTTAAGTTTTCCATGAATTCATCATGTGAGCCATTAGATCCGTATTCCCATCCACGAGGTAAAGAACCAATGAGGGCAAGTCGGGCTTATGAAGCTGAGAAACCCTAAATAACGGGAAATTTGATATGTGCATGTAGCTATAGTGTGCCTAATGCAATATAGACCATTTTTTTTGTGTTATGTGTTAAATTGAGTTTCCTGCTTCAAATCGATTAGGTATATGTATCAGTAAACTCCATCTATCCTAGAAATTTCCCTACTAAAAAGGTCAATGGTTAACGCCCTCAAATAGCACTAGGAGGGCACCCAAAGGTAGGTAGATGAGAATCTCAACAAGTAAAAGTAGAGAAAAATGTTCTTTTCTTTTAATAGAAAAAAAGAGTTTGGGATACCTAGAGTGCCAAAACTTGACACAGAGGAATATTTTAAATGCCAAAACTTCGAAAATGTACACTTAAGTGCCAATTTCGGAGTAAAGTGGATCACTTAAGTACCACTCCTCTGGCCAAATTGCTGACATGGCAATTTTTTGGCGAGTTGAATGCAAAATGGTGTTGTTTTGCTCGCTGACTTGGCGAGAAAATGCAAAAACGGCGTCGTTTTGTGTCTGATGTGTAAATAATTAATATAAAAATCAATTGAATTAAATTTAAACTTAATTTTATTTAAAATATTCTAAAAAGGGTGGGGGGAGCCAAGGGGGCGGCTAAGGGCCGAGCCCTTGTTGTCGCCGCCGACGGAAGGGCCACGATGAGGGAGGGAGGGTCGGCCGGGTCGCGGCCCCGGCCGACCAGCGGCGGCGGGGCCGCAAGCCCTCATCGGATCGCGGCGAGGGCCACGACCCTCGCCCCCAGATTTGGGCGAGGGCTCATAGGCCCTCGCCGCCTTCCCGCCGTCGCCGAGAAGGGCCGGCGACTGGGGGGAGCATCGGCCAGGGTCATCGAGCCTTGGCTAGGGCCCGCGATGCCAACCAACCGGCAACGAGGGCCCGCGAGCCCTTGTCCAGATCTGGGGCAAGGATCGCGGCCCTCGCCCGTCCGACGAGAGCTCGTGAGCCCTCGCCGCCCGGCCGACCGGGGGCCAATGACCCCCACCGACCCTCCCCTCCGTCGCCGGCCCTTCTCGGCGGCCGTGTGGGAGGCGGCGGCAGCAAGGGCTCAACCCTCAACCACCCCTTTCGGCTCCCCCCACCCCCCTTTTTTTAATTTTAGTTTTTTTTAATTTTAAGTTTTTTTATTTTTTAGAATATTTTAAATAAAATTAAGTTTAAATTTAATTTAATTAATTTTTTATATTATTTATTTATACATTAGACACAAAACGACGCCATTTTAGCATTTTCTCACCACATAAGTGAGCAAAACGACGCCGTTTTGCACCCAATTCCCCGAAAAATTGCCACGTTAGCAATTTGGCCGAAGTGGTATTTAAGTGATCCACTTTACTTCGAAACTAGCATTTAAGTGTACATTTTTTAAGTTTTGGCATTTAAGTGTCCCTCCATGCCAAGTTTTGGCACTTAGGCTATTCTTCTACCGAAAGAAATTAGACCTTCATTAGATGACTTTTTCCCTTATTCCTTAGCTTTGCCCCTAAACTGCCTTGCTCTATAGTTGGGAACTCAACATTGAGTGAAATTAACTCATTAGAGTCTAGGGATAAGCATGGTCCGAGTTGGGCTAATCCACCCCCTAACCCTAGGACCAATCCACACAGTATTGGTCCTCAATTTTTAGGACCGAGAACCGACCCTATGGAGTTTGGAACCAAGGACTGGACCAACCCAATGGGTTTGGTCCAGTTCCAGGGTTAATTTAGAACCAACCAATAATTTTTTATTTCATTTTTTGTATTCCTTAAAAAAGACTGAACTAAACCTAATGGGTTCAATCCGATTTCAAGGTCAAACTAGGACCAACCAATACTTTTTTATTTCATTTTTTTGTACTCCTTGAAAGAACAATCGAGGACCGTACCAACACAATGAGTTTGATGATGAGCAAGGTCAGCTAAGGAAAGTAAGCAGTGAGGGTCAAGCGGGTTGAGCGTCGAATATAATGAGCATCTAATGTCGAGCGAGGAGCAACAAACCAAGCGAGCATCGAGTGGCAAGCGGCACGAGTGACCCAAATCAAGTGAGGTGAGTGTCAAGTGGCAATCTTTTGATTTTGGCAAATTGAAGACTAAGATGACAAATAAGACAAAATAGAACAAATACTTGAGGAGGATGTAATAACGTGCCTTTCTAGACACTATGATGGCTCCTCACAAAAACATTTTTCCTCTTTTGTAAATGACAACTATTAACGCCATAAAAGACATTAAAAACTTAAGTTATTAAAAAATAATGTAAAATTACTTAAATTCATCACTAAATAGCTGTTTAATGTTATTGACACCATTTATTTTAAGATTTACTCTATATAAAAAAATTATAAATAATATTATATATGATTGGTCAGGGTTGGACCGACTGGAACTCTCAGGATTGACGACTGACTCGCACAATGTTGGTCCAGGAATTCTAGGACCAAGGACCGACCTAATCTTCTTAGGAACCGAACTAGAACTGGCAGGGTTGGGTCGATTCAGGGTCAATCTAGAGTTGACCCTGGATCGATGCCCACCCCTATTAGAGTCCTTTCCTCCAGGAGAGTGAAAAGGTTGAAAGTCCTAAATCTATTATATTAGTACAATTCAATTTCAAATATTTCAATTGGACTAATTTAATCCTAATAATTTCGTCTTTGTGCCAATTGAGAGTCCATTCATATAATTTTTGCAGGAAATTGCTGATGTGGATACTAGCCATTAGACGTGGTGTGACCGATATTAATGTTGATATTTTTAATAATATCTATAATTTTTTATGATTTTTTTTTCTTTTCTTCTTTTTTTGGGGGAGGGGTGTCTAAGGGGCAGCCACGCTTACCCAATGTCCTCATCGGCAACAGTGAAGGCATTTAACACTATTGTTTCACTAACATTATTGAGTATTTTTTATCCAAGTCCATCACAAAACATTTTTTATAACTTATGTTTTATATATGATGCAATGTTATTTCCTACATATGATAATAACAAAAGTTAATTTAAAATTTAAGACAAGTACGTTCAACACTTTCATATAAATGAGTGAACTGAGGCTCCATAATTACTTGTACTTTTCCTTGATATAAGCATCTTAGACAAAGGTTAAAGTTGAAAAATTTCTTTAAACTTGTCTTATATTTAATACAGATCTAAATGAGTGAACTGATGATAGCTATATATTATATTGAGAATAAGCTATGTCATGTTAACGAATGTTTTCAAGGGATCGTAAGAGAAGCTTGTTTGTTTCCATTTAATTAAAAGTATAAATATATAATTAGATTTCCCTTTTAAAATTTAAAATATTATATGTGAATTTACATGTCAATATTTGGATATTATGAAAAATTCAGGAGTTTAGAATTCAAAAAGAAAAATTAAAATGTGTTAATCACAGAAATTAAAAGAAACAACAAAATAAAAGTCAATTCAAACAAATTTGAAGTATTTCCACGTAAAGGCATCGATTTCACGCATCACAAAAATATAGTCACTTTGAAAATTAAAAGTTTTACTGTCCAATTTTTTTTTTTTTCCTGAAGACACTTCTAAAGAGGGTATGATCATGTACCTTTTGGTAATAATGAATAAACAGGCATAAAGAATATAGAGAAATTGCCCATGCCACTAACATTGTCAACTTGTTCATGGGTATTGAAAGAGCCAGCTCTGGTCTGCCATGAGCCGACCCACCACTCTCTCTCTCTCTCTCTCTCTCTCTCTCTCTCTCTCTCTCCATCTAATATAGTAGTTAGGGCGGATCAGTAAATGTGCAGATAAATTTTTTCTCATGCTTTCTCAATCTCTCTCTCACTCAGCATGAGAGTGATGGCTTCTTCTTTTTCCAACCTCTGAAAGCCCCCCACCCCCCGCCGAACTAGACCTTTTCAGCTTGGAAAAGGGTACAAAAAGAGAAAAACAATATTCTCATACCCAACTTGCTACCTCATCTTAACTCAAGCTGAACAAGAAGGAGAGAGAGAGAGAGAGAGAGAGAGAGAGATTTTTATCGTCCAGGTCCAGAGACTTCTTCCAAGAAAAGTGACCCCTTCTCTGAGCTGTTCAGCCATAGCCCCGAAGCCTCCATGCCCATAACATTTTGTCTCTTCCTCTGTTTCCCAATTTAATAGGGCTTTATATCTGCAAATGAGTCAAGACACTTTTTGAGGAAAAAGTATACAGAGTGAGAGGGAGAGAGGGAGAGGGAGTGCAAGACTAGGATTCAAGAGAATGAAGATCCAATGTGACGTTTGCGACAAAGGAGAAGCCACTATCTTTTGCGCTGCAGACGAAGCCGCGCTCTGTGACGACTGTGATCGCCGAGTCCACCACGCCAACAAGCTCGCCAATAAACACACGCGTTACTCTCTCCTTCATCCACCCTTCAAAGAGTCCCCTCTCTGCGACATCTGTCAGGTAAACACCATGAACAATTTCTCGGTCCCTTTTTTTTTCGGTTTTCGACAATAATAGATTCAATTTGAATGGCCCGTTTCGGGATTTGTCCCGGACAAGATGAAATTTGTCCCATTTTTGCACTAGAATGATACAGGGTAAGTTTCAGAAGGTTGGGTACGTTTTGTTTTTCTCCATAAATTGGCGAGGTGTCTGATGCAGAACTCCATAGAAGCAGCTGTTGCGAAATTTAGACACTTCCTTTATGTTGAAAACACAAATGCAGTGGTAGTTCTTCCATCATTTTGAGTAATTTTATTCTCTTGTTTCAGGAGAGGCGAGCGTTGCTGTTTTGCCAAGAAGACAGAGCAATCCTGTGCAGAGAATGCGATGTTCACATTCACAGATCCAACGAGCACACCCAAAAGCACAACAGGTTTCTTCTAACCGGGGTTAAGCTCTCCTCTTCTTCACCCCCCAACCAAGCCTCATCGTCGTCCAGTGCATTGAGCACAGACATGAAGAGCTCTAGATCCTCGGCGAAGAGACAGAATTGCCCGCTGTCATCAGTGTCAACAGCCGAGAAAAGTTTGCCTTTGGGAGCTTACCAAGACGAGAACCACACGAGCGACGCCGGCTCGATCTCAACGAGCAGCATCTCGGAATACTTGATGGAGACGCTGCCCGGGTGGCACGTGGATGAGTTTCTTGATCCTTCGTCGGCTGCTTCGAACGGATACTGTAAGGTTTGCATTACACTCACGGAGCATCCGCTCTTCCTATTGAGATTATCGCATTGACTCTCATATCCAACTATAATTAGAGGTACTCCGTTAGGCCGGGTCAGTCTGATTTGGTTAAGATTCCTGTCGGCTCAGACCAATTCAAAAGCTTTACTTTATTATAAGTATGAAATAGAGAAGTATGATACAAACGAGAAATCCGTTGCTATGCTAAAGAAGAGTTCAGTTTAGTTCACTTTTCATTTGAGTTTGATCCTTCTCTGGTCTTCTTCAAAATCCAGTAGCCTTTCTTATTTTGCTCAACATAGCTTTTCAAACTGCCTATTTTGAAGTACCACAAAGTTCAGCTCTTGATTTCAGCGAATTTGAGGCGGTTTGAGCGCGACATATCTTAGACGATGCTTATCGTAATTAAGGAGGAAAATGTCGAAGGAGTTGCTGATACTCGACTTAATTTAATGCAGACTTTTGATCACATGTTGCCGGTGGTGGATCCCGATCTGGTGACCGACACGAGCTCCTCTGCCTCGAAAGATTTTGCAAACTACTTCCCCCAAGTTCCTCATCAATTCCCTCATCTATCCCTCCACCTCTCTCAGGCTCAAGGTCCTTTCTTTCATGGCATGGATCAACAAGAGAAGGCAAGGAGCAACAGATTCATCGAGAAACAGAGTGGTGATGGTTTTCTTTATGGAAGCTCATCAGCATCCCTTCTCTCATAATTCTCAGGCCTTTTGGCAATAGCTTTGAATCCACAACCCTTCTGCAATTTGTGGATTTTTTCTGCAATGTTTTATTTTTACTTTTTTTTCCCCTCCTTGTATTAGATTAAGATTTAACGGTTCCTCATGATCTCCTGCTCAAAGGGTAGGTTTGTTTTATTTTAACCCCTGATACCCAAAACAATGAAAAAGGAAAATAACCTTTTTCTGTTCTTCAGATCTCTGGAGAAGTTTATTTTAGGCAAGTCTTCCTAGAATAGTAAATTTGTATATTCAACGTGGTAGAGAAGCGAGTTAACTTCTGCCCATCACCAGGTTTACCAGAATTGTTACTTCACCGGGGACCCACAATTTGGAACACGCATTCCGAATTGCGACTTCTCTGCAATCTGGAAAGCCAAATCTGGCGTTCAAATCGACTCGCGCATCAGAAAAATCCACGGATTGGGTCCGTGATCCTCTCATGAAATTCACATCAAAAGAACAAGGATCTGCGGCAGTTGCTGTCTTCTTTCTTTGACAAAAAACAAATGGTTATGGTCATATTGTATTCCAGGTATAGATTTCGCCCTAAGCTGAGGTAAAAATGGCGAAACATGTCGTTTTTTTGGCACGGATGGTCACCTGCTCGGTGCAGACAATAACCCAATAAGCATATAAACTGAACTATAGCCATGGCTCTCCCGATTCAAAAATATCCCAAAAAGATGGTGACCAGTTTTGTGCTCAAATCGGACCGAGTTACAAGGTAATTTCCTCATTAAAAAAAAAAAAAGCCAAAAAAGGAAAGAGTTCAGTCAGCTCTAGTAGCTGTCAGCCTCGCATGATTCCGACTGGGCACGGTGGGGATGGACACGGGACAAGAAATGGAGTGAACTGATGAGAGTGAGAAGAAGACGACATGGGGTTTTGGCTGGAAAGTGAAAGTGGGGTCGAGAAAATATTGGCCCATGAAGATCTCGAGAGGCAGAAACTTATCCAAACAGAAGGCTTTTTCCTCTATCCCCAGCCGCCGGAAATATGATTCGCCGTTGCCGCACCTGAGTCCCTTCATGACTCCAGGTATCTTTTACCTTGATCTTAGCTTTACTGAGATCAATACTTAATGAGGTCCCCGAAAAAATAAAAACATACAAAAGCGAACAATATATATGATCCTGACAACCGCAACTCAAATCACTTGGAAATAGGTCTTTGCAAAGTCAACCCAGTTCAATTTCTGCTTTGGAAGATGAAGATAGAAGTCGCCAATTCACTTGCTGAAACAAAGCTGCTATTTCAAGATGATTGCTGGTCACATAGAGATAAAAAGTTGAGCCTAGAACCACGTTCTAAAAGTTTAAGTTAAAAGAAAACATTTAATATCTTTACACTTCCCCTCCCGTAAAGGTGGATTTGATACTAGAGGTTTACAGAGGGACAAAAACTTGAAATCTCTTACTTTGATATCAAGATAAAGTTCAAAATGTTACTGTATATTCCAAAGTTTGCATAGCTATATGTTGTCAAGTTTAATTGTTCAACCCGAGCATATAGTTTTGTATTTTGACATTGAAGTGATTTTATAAGCTGTTGAAATTGAATTTTTCTTAGTATAGATTGTTCGAATTGATGCATACATTTTGATGTCTGAAAATTTGCTATTTTTTTTTTAAATTGACAATTGTATGTCTTTTTAGAGGAGTAACGATATGTTTAGTTCCTAAACCTTTTCCGATTGTTCAATATAATCCCTTAACTTTTTTTCTTAATTTAGAGAGTGTTTGTTTTGTAGATAATAAACATTTTGAAAAGTATTTTCCAAAAAATAATCAGTCATATCTCTTACAAAAATCATGAACAAAATTTTTTTTATCATTTACGAAAATATTTATACATAAATTATTATTAATAAAATATTTTTATTAACTAATTATTTTAAGTGATATAAGTGATCATTTTTTGAAAATATTTTCAAATCATTCATTTTCTGGAAAACAACTTGACCCTTAGTTAATGTGCTCATTAGAAAGTCCAACAATAAATTTAATCTAATAAATAGAGACAGATTGCATGGAAGCAAGACCCATCAAAACCCTATAGAAAAGAGACGTAGGGGTGTTACACCTCCTCTCACATGCCCATTAGATCACAAATAACACGTTGAATTGACAAATCAAGGACCGCACATGCATAATATATAGGGGTGTTACATGATTTTGATGGCATGTAAAATTTTGTAAAATCACAATTAACTATTTTGAAAATTTAAACTAATAGGTAAAGAAAGATTACAAGACTATAAGTGTTGAAGCCTCCTAAACATATGCCGTGCAATAGATACTTTGTGGAACTTTTTCGGATATGACTTAGCATGGTCCTTCTATTCAACGGAGTGCAGTAAAGAGGATATTTGCTTTTTAGGCATGCCAACTTAGAAAGACTGTGCGTGATTTATGGTATGGGGTCTAACTGATGGTTTTATATGAGATGGGCTTAAGGCCCGTCCGCCCATGTTGGGCCTAAAAGCCCGGCCCACGAGATTAGGGCCCGTGGATGAAGGGGTATGTTTCTATTTTTGAGGGAACATATAAAAGGGAGGACAGAGAGTGACGAACACACCCTTTGGCCATTTCAACGTACGTTCCTCACTCTCTCTTTCCCTCCAAGCGCTAAAGGCTACGAATTGACATCATCGGATCTAAAGGAATCAGAATTTCTTCCTTGATCTTCAGTATTGGTGTTTAATTTGTGGCTAACAAGGTACGCCCGAATCCGTGGTGTGCTTTAGGATTGGTGATACGTAATTTTCCCGGGCTTGTCTTCCGCATTCGTTTTAGGGGTTCGATTTAGTATTGAATCCGGTTTCGGGGATCCGTCATTCCCAACATTGGTATCAAAGCCCTAGTTCACGTTTTCCCGACCTGTTTGATGTTTTTTGATTGATTTTTCGCGAAAATAATTCGGCCGTACGGATCAGGGCGAGAAATCCCGACACCCGAGCGCTGTTCGTCCTTTTTTCTGAGTTTTCGTAAGTCGAAATCAATTTCTGAAGGCACTGGGTGAAAGAGGTCGTCGAGACGAGTCCGGTGACATGTCGTGCACCGCTGGGCGACACCACACGCGCCCACACGAGCGGCCAGAAGGCACTGCGCGTGGGCACGACGCGCCCGGACCGCCGGCTCGCCCAGCGCGTGCGGCACACACGCCGGTCGAAGAACCGGCACGTGCGCGCCGCCGGCGGCGAACCGGCACGTGCCGGTCGGCGAACCGACGCGTGCTGACATCACGCGCTGACGTCACCGTGACGTCACCCAACGGTAGGTAACCGTCGAGATGACGTCATCGATGATGTCATCGCTGACAACGGTTGGCCGGGTGATCACCGGCCGACGACCCGACCCGACCCGCGGACGCCTAGCAAGCATGCGGCACATGCCGGCTGACGTCTGCGTGACGTCAGCCCGCGCACGCGCACGGCACGTGCGATCGGTCTGTCCGACCAGGCCCGACCGGTCTGTTCGGTCCGACCGGTCCGGCGACCGATGACCTGACCTGTTGACCGTTGACCGTTGACCTCTGTTGACCGTTGACCATTAATCGTTGACCCGAAAAAAAAATGTTTCTTTTTCAATCATGCCTATGTGGGTTATAAATAATCCATTTTTAATTCTGCATTTGTTGCATGAATCATGGAAAATTATGTATTTTCCCCTATATACATTATGGATTATAAGTGATCCATTTTTTCGTTCTGCATTTGTTGCAGGAGCTATGATGCGTTATGCATGGATACCTGCAATCCCAAGAACGGACGAGGGAAGTGCAAGACTTAAAAGGCTGATGTCAGATTTAGCTAATTATCGGTGGGATGATATTGATTTAGTATCACATGTGGTCAGGGTCAATCAGATGATACAGAAAATCATCTGGAATGGTTATCTTATGCTGAATTTTGAGAATGTGCTGGCTTCGATGAACACTCTTCCACCTGAATGGCAAGCAGTGTTAGATCGACTATGAGAGGTCAACATGGTGAACACTCTTCCACCTGAATGGCAAGCAGTGTTAGATCGACTATGAGAGGTCAACATGGTCCCGGGTTATAGGAGGCTAGTGGAAGCTTTTGTAAGAGAGTACTATAGGATTGAGTTGGCCAAAACTTCAACCCTTAGATTGAGCGCCACATGGCATAGAGTAAATGCGCCTTGGTGGCTACATGAAAGCTCTCCAAAAGTTTTTTCATAGTTGGCAAATGTGCCTTCAGTTTTCTCAGATGTTTTGACTAATAGATTAGAAGGGACATTCCCTATTTATTTCTTAGATTAATTATGAGATGTTTTATGGGTGTAAGTATCTCTTTCCATGTTGATATTCTCCTCTGTATATATTGCTTAGTGTAATGGATAGTTGTATTATGTGAAAGCATTGTTATTCTATTGGATGTTAGATATTATTTGCTTTCTGTTATTGCTGATTGCTGTGGACAGTTAGTTGTGGGTTGTAATAGAAGTTTTTATAACTTCATAGAATTTATTTTGCATAAGACAATTATAATAATAATAATTTTGAGTTAGGATTTTTGGAGGATGATTGGAAATATAGTGACATTTTGATTCTGAAACCTTACTTGAAATTATTCATTGATATGATGGGTCTGTGCAAAAGTAGATGCATAAATGATAGGCATTAATTATTCGTGCATGTATGTCTGATGTGTTCAGATCGATGGTTTCAGCAACTAAGAACGTAATTGCTGATATGAACGGCAACAATTATGAAATATTGAATATGAAAATTCAATATGTGCTGAGGATCGCCTAATGGCATATGAGCCAAAAATAGATATTTGCAATGCTGGTTTTAGCTCAGAAAGGGCTTTGAGCTCTAAGCGCAAGCGTATTAATTCATTCAATATGTGGGATTGCAAAGGATCAAATCCTTGTTGCAAGAAATCAAGAGTTAACCGACACAAGAGAGGAAAACGTCCTCAAGTGAAGAAAATGTCAAGGGTGAGGTGTTACAATTGTGACAAGAAATGTCACTATGCTCGCGATTGTCGTGAGCCAAAGAAGGTAAACACCCATTGTACTTTTCAGAACTTTGCTTATGTGTCGAGTTCTGTATTCTTAATTGAGTTTAATCCTTTGTGGACTGTCGATTTAGGAGCGACAGACCTTGTAGCAAAGGATAGAGAATCCTTCGTGAAATTTCGACGAGTACCAACTGGAACTAAGTGGGTTTATGTGGGAAACAACTCCAGAGCTGAAGTGAAAGGAATTGGCACATGCCAACTGAACATGCGTGATGGACGCACTTTGTTCCTTCATGATGTATTGTATGCTTCGGAGATTCGTCGGAATTTAGTATCTGTTTTGGTGTTGGTTAGACTAGGTTTTAATATGAACTTCCATAATAAAGGTGTGGATTTGTATTTGGATACAAACTATTATGGTTGTGGTTATTTTCTGGATGGTTTCATTGTATTGGATATTGAGTATGTTAATGCAAATGTTTGTTATTCTAATACCTTATCACATCTCCTAATACCTATGATAATGATGTGAATGTGTGGCATGCTAGACTTGGTCACATTGGCCAACAGAGTATGAATAGACTAGCCAAAGAGGGCTTGTTAGGCAACATTGAAAAAGTCGATTTGCCCATATGTAAGCATTGCCTAGAAGGGAAAACGGCAAGGAAACCATTTGAGAAAGATAAAAGAGTTGAATTTCCTCTGCATTTAATCCATTCTAATGTCTATGGTTCAATAAATGTGAGAGGAAGGTATGGGGCTGTTTATTTCATCACTTTAATAGATGATCATACTTGATTCGGATATGTCTATTTGATTTCTCATAAATCTGAAGCATAAGTTGTTTCAAAAGGTTTATGAACTTGGAAGAAAATTAATTAGACAAGAAAATAAAAGTATTGAGATCCAATCGAGGTCGAGAATATTTATTTGATGAGTTCAGAAAAATTATGTGATGAAAAAGGAATAGAAAGACAGTTGTCTATTCTATATACTCCTCAACAAAATGGTGTTGCAGAGAGAAGAAACAGAACCCTATTGGAATGGTTAGGTCTATGATGGCGCATGTTAACTTACTTATTACTTTTTGGAGTGATGCGTTATTAACTGCTGCCTATATACTTAACCGAGTGCCTTCCAAATCAGTTATTTTCACTCCATATGAGTTATGGACAGGTAGAAAACCGGACTTAAGTTTTCTTAAGCCATGGGGTTGTGCTGCCTATACTCATGAGTCCTCTCACAAGTTTGAGAAATTGGGTCCCAAAGGAAATAAGAGTATTTTCATGAGATACTGCGAACACTCGAAAGGGTATGTGTTCATTTGTGAGCAGGAAAGTGGGAGTATAACTAAATTTGAATCACGGGATGTCACATTCTTAGTGGATGAATTTCCTAAGAAGTGAAGATTATTCCCTATTTGAAACCTTGGATCAAGATAATGATATTAGTGGAGTTCGTCCAAGTGGGAGTAATATGAGAAGTGATTAATTGAATTCAACTCATTCTCAATTGCAACCACATGATGAGACGACATCATCATTATTTAATCTTAGTGGGAGCATAATGGGGAATGATGCGCAAAGTGTACAATTTTCCATATGGTGAACAAGTAGCCAAAGTATTCCCCGTCAACGTTTTGACATTGAAGGAGAAACTTTTATGATTGCTCCACAAGATGAGGATGAGCCAAGAAATATTAATGAGGCTCTGAATTGCCCTAGTAAGGAAAAATGGATTTATGCAATGGAAGAGGAAATTGAGTCAATGAAGTCAAACCAAGTCTGGGAACTGGTTGATCTTCCAGAAGGACACAAAGCTATTGGGAACAAGTGGGTTCTCAAAATAAAGCGAAAGCTGATGGCTCGATAGAAAGGCATAAGGCCCGCCTTGTGGCGAAGGGGTATAATCAACAGGAAGGAATTGATTATGAAGATGCATTTTCTCCTGTAGTGAGATTTACCTTGATTCGCATTATTCTGGCAATAGTGGTTAGTATGGATCTTGAGTTACATCAAATGGATGTAAAGACTGCTTTCCTCAATAGAGAATTAGAGGAAGAAATATATATGGAACAACCTGCTGGTTTCATAGTGAAAGGCCAAGAAGAAAAGGTATGTCGACTTTTGAGGTCGATATATGGCCTTAAGCAGTCGTCAAGACAATGGTATATAAGTTTTCATAATGCCATAATGGCATATGATTTTACAATGATAGATAAGGATCATTGTGTATATATCAAAAGATCCAAGGATCAATTTGTAATCATATCATTATATGTTGATGATATACTAATTGCCAGAAGCAATATGGAGTTTGTTAATACTGTCAAGAGTTAGTTGTCTTCTAACTTTGAGATAAAGGATATGTGTGAGGCTGTATACATTCTTGGAGTTAAGATTTCAAGAGATCGTTCGAAGAGATCGTTATATCTTTCACAAGAAACATATATACATAAGGTTCTTGAACGATTTCGTATGCAAGATTATAAACCCATAGACACTCCTATTGCAAAAGGTGAATGATTGAGCCATAAACTGTGTCCAAAGACTCCACAAGAGAAGGAACAAATGAAATATGTTCCTTATACTAGTGCTATTATGAGCTTGATGTATGCTATGATGTGTACAAGACCTGGCATATGTTTTGCAGTTGGAATGGTGAGTAGATACCAATCCAATCCAGGTCAAGCACATTGGAAAGCCGTTAAGAGAATACTGAGGTATCTAAAGGGGACTGCTGATTATACGCTAAGTTATTAAGGAAAGGATCTGCGACTCTAAGGCTATTCTGATACTGATTGGGGAGCAGATTTAGATCAAAGGAAATCTACCTCTAGCTTTGTTTTTCTTACTGAATAATGGCACAATATGTTAGAGCAGTAAGAAACAAAAGTGTATAGCCTTGTCCACGATGGAAAATGAGTTCGTGACATTATCAGCAGCAATATAAGAAGATGTTTGGCTTAAGAGATTATTGGATCATTTAGGTGTTATTGGAAGTGCTGCAGATTTGTTATTGGTTAACTATGATAGCCAAGCAGCAAAAGCGTACACCAAAGATCCAAAATATCATGATAAGACCAAACATATAGATACCAAGTATAACTTTATTAAGGATATGGTTGCACGAAAAGATGTGAACTTAGAATACATACTACGTATAGAATGGTAGCAAATCCCATGATAAAGCCAATATCTAGAGATGTGTTTTGTGGCCATATGAAATCTCTAGGATTGCGTAGAGTCTAATGTACTGGATTGTAATTTCCCTAAGTGTTCACATATGATGAATTTGTGTTTTTTCATCATTAATGCCTATGAATCTTTGTTTGATCTTTATGCATCTTAATGCTCAGTGCATTACTTTAAGTTGAGAAAGTATGTCGGACAGATATAAGATTAGCCCACTCACACGGGTAATCACCTCTATTTACTGTGTGATAAATAGAGATGAGATTATTTTTAAGCTTATTATCTAGGTGATAATCAAGAGCTCAAGCTTAAAACACGTATGTCGCCTTAACTGAGTGTTAAGATGAGGATATAATACTTACTATGTCCGAAAGTAAAATACCCCACATATTTTACTTTATCTGTCTAAGATGCTAAATGTGAGTTCTGATGAATTTTGTGAATGAGTAGATACGTGAACTCAAGTTAGACATTGGATATGTCTGAACTATCATCTGTACAGTATTTAAGGTGTAGACATATGCTCCATGGGAAAGGAGTTAATACCGTAATACGTATTTTATACTACGTATGCATGAGACGACCAATAAGAGTGGAAAAAAGTTTGATCTCAACTTTTATGCCGTGTGAGACTCTTGAGGAAAAGAGTTCCTCAATTTTTAGTCCCCTCATGACTCTTACTTATTCTCAAGATTTCTATTTAGTGTTTACTATCTTAGGATGTTGCCAATGGTCATGAGATGATTCGATCTAATGGGGTATTTCTAGAAAAGCAAGCTAAACTGAAATTGAGAGTTTGAAGGAAAGAGGAAAATCGAATTTGGAGAATCACATTGTAGTTTTGTATTCACCGGTTAACAAATTATGACTATCTTTGGGATAATCATAATTGTGAATACAATATATATATATATATATATATATATATATATATATATCATTGTTTGAAAGAGATCAAGAGAGATATAAATGTGATCGATCAATCTAGGGTACTGCATACTAAATCTACTCAGGATGTGATGCCCATTACGAGCTGCTATATATTCCTAACAGATGTATAGCAATGAGCTCTCAAAGTATGTTGGTCGCACGGATTATTCACCGGTATGAATGTTGAAGAGAGGTAAAGAGAATCCTGTTCGGCCCACCATATACGAGTGGGAGATGATGGTTTTATATGAGATGGGCTTAAGGCCTGTCCACCCATGTTGGGCCTAAAAGCCCGACCCACGAGATTAGGGCCCGTGGATAAGGGGTATGTTTCTATTTTTGAGGGAACATATAAAAGGGAGGACAGAGAGTGACGAACACACCCTTTGGCCATTTCAGCGTACGTTCCTCACTCTCTCTTTCCCTCCAAGCGCTAAAGGTGACGCCGTCTTACCTTCAAGGCGAATTGACATCATCGGATCTAAAGGGATCAGAATTTCTTCCTCGATCTTCAGCATTGGTGTTTAATCTGTGGCTAACAAGGTACGCTCGAATCCGTGGTGTGCTTTAGGATCGGTGATACGTGATTTTCCTGGGCTTGTCTTCCGCATTCGTTTTAGGGGTTCGATTAAGTGTCGAATCCGGTTTCGGGGATCCGTCATTCCCAACACTAACTAAACTGAAGATAATATTTTTTTCAAAAACCATATTTCTTTGTTTCTCCCATTTTTTCTCTTCTCTTCTTCTTTTTCTTCTATCTATTTCATTACTGTGGTTGGCAACTTCATCGCTACAGGCCATTATCACCGACATCATCACTACGGTTGTCTTATCATGCATTAACATGATCGTCACCAATGTCAACTCCAAATGTCCCGCTCAAGGTTACGATTTTTTCTCTTTTCCCTTAAAGCTACCAACTTTGTACAGTGTTCTCCCTGAAGAAGAAAGAAGGACCTTTCTCCCTCCCTCCTTCCCCCCTCTCCCTCCATGTCACCCTCTTCCCTTTTTTAAGCTCTCTGTGTTTCTTTTGTCTCCCAATCTATTCTGGGAGTTTATGTTTGCAAATAGATTTTTGCAACCGATTTTGAGTGAACATGGAAACCAATTTAGCCATTTGTCCAATTGACTACCATCAAGGAGGATGTTCGTAACATGACCCCACAACCTCTCTCAGATTAGGCCGCTCTCCTTTCCCTATTTAAATTTAGGTCAAGTATGGGGGGTTTTACTCTCTCAAACTAAATCTAAATATAGATTTGGGAACTTTTCACGATTATTAGATTTGTGTTTATTCTACATTTGGATATGGGTGTCTCTGCAGGGCATTGACAATGAGGACGTCGAGCCTAGATGTGCACCAAAAGTGATTGCAAATGGAATGAAAGATCTCTGCGTGTGCTACATCTAGTAATTAGCCGCCGATCATTTATAGTGTCAGATCTATTCTTTAGGGGTGAGAGTGTACTTTTTAGCTACAAATTATGCATTGTTATTTGTTTTTTGGGTATCACTTTGTTTCGTAATTATTGGGGATTTGTTAGGCTTAAAACCCTTTTGCCGTACCTCTCAAGTATCATTTTGATATATATAAATAGCATCTTTGTTTCAACAAAAATCGCCCACAAATTATGCATTGTTATTTGTTTTTTGGGTATCACTTTGTTTCGTAATTATTGGGGATTTGTTAGGCTTAAAACCCTTTTGCCGTACCTCTCAAGTATCATTTTGATATATATAAATAGCATCTTTGTTTCAACAAAAATCGCCCACAATTCTCTCTCTCTCTCTCTCTCTCTCTCTCTCTCTCTCTCTCTCTCTCTCTCTCTCTCTCTCACTAGTGGTGACCTCCATCGAGTTCGACCATAGAGAGTGAGTGAGACGTGCAATGCTAATGGTGGGAAAGGCAACGGCTCATTCTGGTGACCAAGGTGGCAATGCTGGAGTGTGGCAATAGCTAGAAGAAGAGTGCTGTGAAAATGAAGTTGTTTAACAAATTAAACAGAATTATAAAATAAATCGGATATCAAATTTACATAATTCGATAAGTGTGACCTACACTCACAAGGAGAACATCATAGATTTCTACTATAGATTAAGAGAAAGAATGGAAATTATAACCATACTTGAATCACTCAATTTTATTCTATATATATTTTTAGCCTCGAATGTGATATCCAAAATTTTTAAAATAATATTTAGGATATAAAAATAGGTGTTATTTATTTTGAAACCTTGAAAGTTGTTAATTTTATGAAGGGCGGAAGGTGCGAAAGATGACTTTCTATTAGGGCGGAATCTCGAGTGTGCGCACATCCCTCGGTGATCGATAAAATTGTGACTAACAGAGCACGTCGCTGACCTATTCATTTTATTGTACATGCGGAAGCGAATAAACAAATCCCTAGACAACACAAATATGAGATAGAAAAGCATAATAAAATTTTAACAAAACACTTTTTATAAATACACTGGGTTTATATACAAAGTCTACAAAAAGATCGGCTTTTAAAAAAAAGTTATTCTACGACCTACTAGTCAGACACATTTGCCGACCCTTCGAACTCTATCTCCATAGGCTCCGGAGGCTTCAAGTCCTCCATAACCCCATCAGGAGGGTCAGCTGCACCCTCACCCAGAGTGGCGTTGACCGCAACGACGAGGATATCAAAACCTTGAATGGGACCTACCCTATACCCATTGAGTTCATGGCGAAACCACGCCCTAAATCGATGAGATACCCTCTGAGGTAAGCCCTCATCGACCCAAATAGTGGTCACAACAAGCTCATAGACCCAATAACTCCCGGGGACAAGGATGTTTATGCTCCACTTGGAAATCCCCTGAGGTTGACCAAAACATTCCAAAGGGTTTGTCATTTAAAGACCTAAAAAGTTAAGCCCACGACGGGGTGATACAACATCTCAGCAAGTCTACTTCCTAAACCCTGATTAGGAAGAAAATACATCTAGAAGTGGCCTAACAACATAATCAATGAGACTCACCTCGCTTCAGTTCATTCATGCAAATCAGTACAATTCATATCACAGATGTATATAATAACTGTACACATCAATTGGAACGTCTCACTCAATCTCAATCAATCACAAAGGTATTGATTATATGGCCAAATCGTCATGACACATCCCATTCCATGTCATACAATTTTATCCCATAATCCGACACGCCTATCTCAATCAATCACGCATTCCATTTGACTACTACCCACACAAGCAATTTTACCTGACACACATCGGCCATCTGGCGTAGCCAAGCTTCGCCTCATCCCTTACACATGGCAACGTCCACCCGACACACATCGGGGACGACATTCCTAAAGGAGCTTCAATCCGGCCTCTACCGCGATCCGACATCCATTACTAGGGCACCTCATATAGGGGCAACGTCCACCCGACGCACATCGAGGATGAGTTCTCTTAACCATTACGCGATCATTTAATTCCGGCCAAAGACATCGTGTATTGCACTCAAATGTCTCAGTTAATATAATGTACTTGGCCTATTTTCTTTGTATTAAAAACACCCGATAAAAATAATCGTGTGTGGGTATATGGTCAGATCGAACTTTAAAAATTGATACCCTTCCTTTTAAAATCTCACTATTTGATATAGTATTTAAAAACATTTTTGATGTCAAAACCTGACACCCAGTATTTTCTAATTAAATACCAAAATTTTCAAATTTTGAAATGAATACTCAAAATCACAATCACCACTCAATTTGCACAAATTAACATTGAATTGTATAAACTAAGCACACCACTACAATCAATACGAAATTCCAGTCACTGACTATCCTAGTATAATTCCCAAAAATAATAAATAATTAAATAAATAACAAAATTAATTAAATAAATGCAAATAAAACAAATAAATGCAAACCTAGGCTGGAAACACTAATTTAACCACCTAAATGGGCCTAAAAAAATAATGCACATATCCACATAAATAGTACAATCTATCTAGCCCTTAATTAATCTATTATAACCATCTAACAATTATAATTAAACAATTAAATCAATAATTCAAACTATCTAACCACATAAATCATACTTAGCCTAATCTAATTACCTATTAAACGTCATTAATACCCTAAGCAGAGTTTAACAAGTAAACTCATTGATTTTCCAGGCTGATGAGTTCACGGAGGCGAGCAACAAACAAGCATGCGGTGACACCAAGCGAGGTCCGAACGGGGCCTAAAACGGGCCTTGAAGCTCTTAGCCCTTGTTGAACTTTAGCCTCTGTCCAAGGCCGAAAGGAGCTGCTCGGCTTGGCTACCGCGACAAGGTGGGCAGCTAGGCGGCAATGGTGGATCCAAGCGACGTCGGGGACGGCTAAACGGTGACGAAGGATCTCTGGCAGAGCTGGATGGCAGCTTGAGGGCTCACAAGGACGCATGGTTGGCACGAGGACATGAGCCCAAAGGGCTAGATTCGCGGGCGACAGCACAACTTGCGGGCTTCTCAGACGAGTGGCAACAGCGCATGACGGCGGCAAGGGGCCATCGACGGGCTACTACTGGCTTTCATCTACATTTGTTGAGCTCTCAAATGCACAACAATGGGAAAAGTAAGGCTAAAGAAGAAGAAGAAGAAGAAGACAGCTGCTAAAGAGGGGGCCACAAAATATCCAAACACTCATCACACTTGCCCCACCATGTTCAACCCCATCCTCAGCCTCTTTGCTGCACCAAGGCTTCTCCAACAAGCCTCTCAAGTTGGTTGAAATGTTGCTCTCCCTTTGGCCTACGAATTGTGTGACATTCCCCATCCAATCTCATTTAATTCCTCTTCAGTTGAACTCAAATTGGTGCCTATAAATTTAGCCAAGGTGCCCACATCACATTCCACATTTTTCCTTGCCAAATTAGTCCAACATGAACGCCAAAAATGCAATCAAAAATGGTCCTCTAATTTTTCCGATCCAAAAATGCCTAAATTTGATTTTTTGCCAAAAACTCGGGTTTGCAGAAAAATCTTCGGAAGACGGGTCAACGTTCCAAAAATGAATCGTGATATGACAGAACTTTCAATTTCTAAAATCGGGTTCAAATTTGCAGTTTATTTCAACCGGACGTGATTTTAGCGTGACCTAACCTACCATGTAGCTTTTAGGAAATTTTAGTACAATTGATCTGTGGTCAATTATTTTTGAGCCACATTGTGCATCTTTGACTCATTGGCGACTCTCGGTTATCATGAAATCTCGAGACTTCAAATACAGACACAAGTTACATAAATGACAAAAAAATCAGTCAGTGCCGTTCGACGAGAATTTTGCAATTATGTGGAATCACCAACTCTTTAATCACATGTCTCTATCGATCAACCTATCTCCGACCTCTAATCGATTTTGATAGTGCTATATTGATCCTTGCAGATTAGCATGGTCAAGCACTCAATTTCTAATCGAATTCTCAAGTCTATTGCATTAAAATCCTTAACGGCTTCACCCGATAGATGAGTTATCTCGTGAGTGATCAGCTCAGAGAAAAGAACTATGGCACATCGATGAAAAGCTCAACTCATTCAATCGAAAATAAAATTGAAAAATCAGGATGTCACAATCATAATCGTTGGAATTCAATGCATTAAGTTTAGTGACAGATATTGACATGTATGTTAGCAATGTTAAGTAACGGTCACCATATTAGTTGTATTCCTCAAATTGCATAGTCAAGTTTTGAATTTACTAAATTGAAATTTTCCTAACATTTGTTATTTTTCATCAATATTTTAAGTGAGTTCGAAATATTTTTATGATTTATCAATATTTGGAACGAATATTGTTTTCCTTGTCTACATACTAGTTTAATTGATATTTTAATAATTTAACAAAATATCTACTTTGGAAGCCATACAAATGAGCCATTGGTCCATCTTTAATTTATACCATCTCTCATTATTTCTACACCAAGTGTTTTAAGTCACACGTCCTTAGTTTGTGAATTGAACTTAGTTTAGTGATGACGTCATGCATTACATCATCTACTTCAACCTTAGCCAATTAATGTCTAGATAAATCACTCATTTTAAGAAGCCTTCTCTTGAAATATCTCTCATTTGGCCACTCTTATTAGACCACTTGTAAGGCCACTTGCATTTTTTATATTGAAGCACCATTCTCCTCTATACACCTTGCATTTTAACCCAAGGTCTTTGTTACCTTTAACCTTGGTTATGTGTTCAAACAAACTAAATGTGGCCATATGTCCTCAAGGTCATCGTTACTTAGTTCATCTCTATTAGCCTTATTATTAGATGAAGCCATATAATTTTACCACTTGTAGCTTTTCTGCTGACACCTCTCTTCATTTCGCACCAAGTGTTTCGCACCAAGTGTTTTAACTCACATGCTCTTTAGTTTGTGTTGGAGAAATCTTCTTGAAGTATTTTGAAGCTGACAAAACGTTTCCATCAGTCTAGTCTGAAGGCTTGCAGACTCTGATATTTAAAGTTTGAAGACCTCCGGACAGCCAGACTCAAGACTCAAAGTCTATCCTCATTGACAGTCTCTAATCCATTGAAGAAAGGTTATCCAGAACTGGATGTTTCATTAAGGATATGACCTTATCAACTGGAGAAGATCTCTTGGCTGGAAAAGACACAACGGAATCCTTTGATTAATTGAGATTGACTCAAAGATTAAGGAACCGATGATTACCTAAATATTCTTAGAAGGTTCTACTTATGGAAACCGAGATCCTGATTGTATGGGCGAATAGGATTGATGGGCTATCGACACGTTCCTTTAATAGCTCGAATAATCTTCCTAATTGATTCCGTCCAACGGGTAGATTGGAGGAATTCCTTTGGTAAGTGCCAATGGGTATGATGACATAAAGGAGTATATAAGGAAGACGTTCTAAGTTGTTCGAGGGATGCGCGATAGAAGAATTCCAAAGTCTGAAGCTCCTTGTTGTTTAAACAATTCCTTTGAGCAAAACCTTGTATACAAAAGAGAGTCTATATTTGTGAGAAACCTTGAGGAGGTGTGATAGAACATCTACACTATGGAATCAAGGAAAAGTTGTGCTGTAACTACTCTTTTGTTCATAGTGAAATCCAGCTGGTGGGCTGTCAGTGCGGAAGAGTGGACGTAGGCTTGGAATAAGCCGAATCACTATAAACCTTGTGTTCAATTTTCTCTTCCTTATTCTCTTTACTTTGATCGTACTTCATTTTGTAAACTCATTTTTATCGGTTGCCTAGAATTGCTTCCGTATCTCGATAAATTGTTTGTGCACCTATTCACCCCCCTCTAGGTGCTTATACTAGCTATCTCAATTGGTATCAGAGCTCGTGTACTCACTTTGTTTGAAGTGTTTTACTTCAGAGTTAAAGATCCATGGCTAGTATGTTGGCTCCAGAGCTGGTAGAAGGACAAAGCAACACCAGACCGCCTTACTTTGATGGAAATGACTACAACATATGGAAAAGCAAGATGAATGCGTTCTTAAGATCAAAGGATCCTCTGGAATGGGACGTTGAAAAAAAAGGAATCGTTCCTAAAGCTGCATCTGTCTCAAAAAGAGGAAAAGACACTGTTGAGTCTAGCGAAATGACTCAAGAAGAGATAATCAAGAGACCAGCTCTTGATGCAAAAGCAATTTATTCCTTATATTGTGCTTTATCAACTACTGAATATAACAGAATATCTTCTTGTGATACAGCCAAAGAAGTCTGGGATAGATTACACATTACCTATGAAGGAACCAATCGAGTGAAAGAGACTAGAATCAACATTCTTCTCGGTCAATACGAAGTATTCAGAATGAAACCAGGAGAATCTATAACTGACATGTTTAGTCGTTTTACAGAAATCGTGAATGGTCTTGAAAATCAAGGTTAACCAATTTCTGATCCCATGAAAGTAAACAAGCTACTGCATGGACTTTCCAAGGATTTGAATCATATAAAGACCTCAATCAGAGAGACCCAAAGAATCATGCCACTATCTATCGATGAGTTGGTTGGGACCCTTCAGTCTTATGAAATGGAACGAATCAATGAAGACGAAGATCCTAAAGGTAAGAAATCAATTGCATTAAAATCTAATGATGATTCTGATGTAACAGATTATGAAGACGACATGGATGATGAAGAACTTGCTCTCATGATAAGAAGATTCAGAAAGCTAAATAGAAAAGGAAGAAGATTCAATGCAAAGAAACAAAGTTTTCAAAAGCAACAGACCGTGTCTCGCAAGATGATGAATCAAACAAAGATGTAGTCTCGCTTTGAATGTAAGAAAAAGGGACACATCAGACCCAACTGTCCTCTTCTAAGGAAGAAGAAAGGAAAAACTGAAAAATATCGAAAAGCTCTCAAAGCTGAAACCTGGAGTGATACGGAGTGCGAAGATAGTGATGATGATTATGCCAACATATATCTAATGGCACAATCAGACTCAAAATCAAACTTCGAGACTGATTCAGATTCAAAAAGTGAATTCGAGGTAAGTAACTTCAAAATTCCTTTTAAAGTTTCAAAATACATTGATGAATTATGTTTTAGTCTTAAGACTTCTTTTAAAAGAATTTCCGAACTCAAAAAAGAAAATTCTGCTTTAAAACAACAAGAGAATGTTTTGGAAGAAAAAGTGAAATGCTTAGACCAGAATGTTTTTTCTCTCAAAGAAAGTAAAGATAATATTTTAAAAGAAAATGCATTTTTGAAAAATGATATTTCAAATATTTCCAAAAGATTTTCTCTAAGATCTGAAAAACTGGAGAAAATACTTTCTGTTCAAAGACCTTATTTCAATAAATCTGGTTTAGGAATGACTGCTGAAACTATTCCTTTAATCGATTTTCCTAAAGTAAAAGAAAGAATTAAACAAAGACCCACAAGAAATGCTTACAAAAATCATTTTGAAAGGACCTTTGTAAAACCAATAGGTCGCAATGCTCTTAGATGTTCAAAATGCAATAGTGCAGAATATTTTGAGAAAGAATGTCCTATGGTTTAGAGACCTATCAATAAAGTCTAGGCAAAAACCGTATATCAGACTAACTCAAAAGGACCCAAGAAAATATGGGTACCAAAGAAAGCTTGAGTTTCTTTTTAAATGCAAGTCACTATCAAGAAAAAGGTGAAATTGTATGTGGATAGTGGATGCTCGAGACACATGACAGGAGATTCAAATTGTTTCATAAAGCTTGTTCAAGTGACGGTTGAAGATTCAAGTGAAGGAAGTGACCATCAATCTGATAAATTAACCAGTAACTGTAAACATAAGTCCAGTCACCCCAAAGATCTTATTATTGGTGACATCAATGAAGGAATTCACACAAGATTCAAAAGGCGAGAAGAGTCTAGTGCTGTGGCTCTTATTTCTGAAATAGAACCCAAGAGCATAGAAGAAGCTTTATCCGATGAGAGTTGGATTGAAGCCATGCAAGAAGAACTCAGACAATTCAGAATTAATGATGTCTGGGAGTTGACTCCTAAACCAAAAGGTAAATCAATTATTGGAGCTAAATGGATTTTCAGGAACAATATGGACGAAAAAGGAAAAGTCATAAAAACAAGGCTAGACTCGTGGCCAAAGGATACACACAAGAAGAAGGGATCGATTATGACGAGACTTATGCACCGATAGCAAGGTTAGAAGCAATTCGTTTATTACTTGCATTTGCTTGTTATAAGAATTTCAGGTTATTCCAAATGGATGTCAAAAGTGCCTTCCTAAATGAATTCATCCGTGAGGAAGTTTATGTGGAACAACCACCTGGGTTTGAAGACCCAAGAAAACCAGACTCAGTATTTAGACTCAAAAAGGCCTTATATGGCTTAAAGCAAGCACCTCGAGCTTGGTACGACAGATTAAGTAAGTTTTTAATTCGAAATGGATTTGTTAAAGGTAAAGTAAACACTACTCTTTTTATTAAAAGAGAAAGCAAAAGTTTTTTGCTTGTTCAAATATATGTAGATGATATTATCTTTGGATCCTCTAATGAAAGTCTCAGGCAAGAAATTTTCTAAGACTATGCGGGATGAATTTGAAATGAGCATGATGGGTGAGTTAACCTTCTTTCTTGGACTTCAAATAAAACAATTGGAGGAATGAACTTTCATTCATCAAGAAAAGTATGCAAATGATCTTGTCAAAAAGTTTGGACTGGACAATTGCAAAAAGGCTGACATACCAATGTCAAGTTCCTTGAAGATAGACAAAGATGAAGAAGGAAAGAAAGTCGACCAAAAGCTATACAAGAGTATCATCAGATCACTTCTTTATCTTACTGCTTCTAGACCTGACATTCTGTTTAGTGTTTGCATTTGTGCTAGATTTCAATCAGACCCAAAAGAATCTCATTTGAATGCTGCGAAGCGTATTATCAAATATATTTCATCAACTTCTAGCTTTAGTCTCTGGTATCCAAAAAGGGGAAATTTACTCTTCTTGAATATTCAGATGCAGACCTTGCTGGATGCAGAGTCGATAGAAAAAGCATCTCGGGTACTTGTCAACTATTTAGAGGCAGGACAGTGTCTTGGTTTTCAAGAAAGCAAAGTACAGTAGCTCTCTCTACAGCAGAAGCAGAGTATATAGCTCTCGGAAGTTGTTGTTCGCAAATTCTATGGATAAAACAACAGCTAAGAGACTTTGGAATTGAAGACTCATGCACAGAGATTAATTGCGACAACACCAGTGCTATAAATCTCACCAAAAATCCAATTCTCCACTCAAGAGCAAAGCACATAGAGATTCGACATCACTTTATTAGAGACCATGTTCAAAATGGAGATGTTTCAATTTAATTTGTTGACTCAAAGAACCAACTGGCAGATATATACACAAAGCCTTTGGAGAAAAATCAATTTGAAACTATCCGTTCCAGACTCAACATTTTGAGGTATGAGGAAATCAAAGTCTAAAGACTCTCAGACTCAAACATACAAGACTTTAACTGTAAGTTAGTCTTGGTACGATCATCACACTGTAAGTAATTCTCTCTCTCTCTCGAATCTTATCTTGAAGAGGTACGATCGTCAGATTGTGTTTAAATTATTGCTATATTTAATCGGCGTAATTATTGTATCGTTTCCTTTTCAAAAAGGAAATTATTTTTTAAATGATTATTTTCGTGGAAAAATGACAGTTATTTTGAAAAGGCATCTTTTTATTTTCCTTTGTGACGGTTCGTTTATCTCCATTTTTTAACCGATCGTGCACTGTTGATTGCTTTTCACTTTACTCTCAAAAACCCTAGAAAGCATCGATCCTCCATTCTCGTTTTTCTCCCTTATTTAATCTTCGAAAAGTTTGTCATCTTTCTTGGGAAAGTCAAGCAAGGAATCTTCCAAAAACTGAGAAAGATGTCATCTTCAAGAAAGTCTTCGAGAATCACAAGCAGGGGACCACGGCGAATGAGTGAGGGGCCTACGCACTTCAATCTTGCTGAAAAAGAAGTGTCTCCAGAACAGCGACAGAGCCCACAACATTCTCAGCAGCGTCATTCTCCCCCATCTAGTCCTCAAGGCGTTGATTATCAACAAGAGGAAGAAATCATTGAGGATGCAGACTTTGTAAGAGTTCAAAAGCCCGCTATTATTTATCAACTGTATCGTGCTTTAAAAGGAATTCATACTCCATTGAACTATGTCGATGATTTTCTTAAAGACAAAGGGTATGGAAATGAATATATCTTTTTGAGAAAAATGGAAAGTTTGGGAATTGCTCGTAAAGGGGTGGCCGAAGAAACCCTTGCGAATATCCCAAGTGATCCTCATGATCGAGGACCGAATCCTGTAGATGGGAATGATGATGACAAATTGTACAGCCAATTTCAACCGAGAATGGGTGTTGCGGTTAAAAATCGAGGAAAAAGAGGAGATTTGTTCAGATCGAAGGAACAAAAGGATTTGTACTCAAAATTGCTGAAGTGTGGGGTAATAAACCCTAGGAGTGTGGATTTTAATTTTTTGGATGCTGTGAATGTGAACTTAAGGGAAAAGTTCGGTTATCTTCAACTTGAAAAATTCTACTCCGACATTACAGAGGCCTATGCTGAACTAACCGCATATTTCTATTCAAATCTTAGCTTTTTGGATGCGAATAGATTCTCTTTCAGTGTCAAAGATCAAGACTATGTTGTGGATATGGATATGCTAGCAGATGTGTTAAGAGTTGAGAGAGGAAGATATCAACCGATCAACGTTTCTATTGCTCGTGCTACATTGGAACTTGTTAAGGACAAGAGAACAGAGGAAAAGATTTCCTACTTAAGGATGAGTGCGTTCAACGTCTTGCTTCACAAGATTGTGATCAATTGCCTCCGACCAAAATCAACTTCCAAGACTGATGTTTCAAGTTCAGAGGCAAAGCTAATGTATGCCATCCTCACTGGGAAAAGATTTTCTCTTCCTCACACTGTTATGTTCCACATGTATAGAGCCATGATAAAGGACAGAGGTCAACTTCCTTACCCAAGTCTTATGACGAAGTTATTCAGACATCTGAATATTCAGCCTCCGCAAATCTTTTGTGTTCGATCGTGCGATCATATGGTGGTAGGACTGAAAATGATGACCAAGATGCGTCTAAAGGAACTGAACAAGGCGTTAGAGAAATTTAAGGAGAAGACTCCAGTCAAAGCTCATCAACCCTCTTCTTCATCAAAAAAGAAAGGAAAGGAGCCCTTGGTTGCTTCAAAACCGAAAAAAAGAGCTCTTATTGTTGAAGATGAAAATGATGATGAAAATCTCACTGTTTCTGCAATGGCTTTGAAGAATCTGAGTCGTTCTGTTCCAGAGAAAGAATCGGAACAAGGGACGAAAGAAGCAGAGACGAAAAGAATCGGAACAAGGGACGAAAGAAGCAGAGACGAAAGAAACAGAGGAGAAGGAAGAAGAAGAAAGATAAGCTGAGAAGGAAAGAGTTGAGAAAGAAGAAGAAAAAAGAAAAGAAGAAGGAGAACCTGAGGAACACTCTTCTCCACCTGTAGGCATGGAAACAGAGGGAGATCAAGAGAAAGGAGGGAAGTCCTCATATCCTGATGCAAGTGAAGGAGTTAGTCGCTCACCTGCAGACCCAGAGGATGTTTATGCCTCTCAATTTCCAGAAGAAGGTCATGAAGTTTCATCGCCAAACCTGCAAGATTATGCTGATCTACCATCGTCTGTATTTACTCCATCAGATCGAGTCGAAGCAAGTACTCAGACTGATAATGCAGCAGATTTTCGCAGAATCATAGATATTCTCTTGGAGATGCGAGGTCAAATTTATGCCTTGGGATGCAAGATTCAAAACTTGCAAAATGTGGGTCAAGTTTCTTCATGTTCATTGAATGATAAAATCCAAGCCCTCACTGTTCAGATTTAGGCCAATGCCAAGGGTGAGGAGATTACACAACTGAAGGAAGACTTGAAAAGGCTGGAAGGCATCGTTCAGTCTATGGGAGATTTCCAGCTTGTTCGCTTTCCCAAGCAATCTTGACTTTATTCCATTTTCATCTCAACATTTTTAATGCTGACAAAAAGGGAGAGAGATGCAATATTTGAACAATTTGACTTTTAATCGTGTGGTTTGTTGGACTGTTTGTTGGATTTTGTTGGATTGTTTTAATGTTTGAACTCTATTTGACTTTGTTTTGTGTTTGGATGAGAACTGAACTAGACTTGGACTTGACTGCTTCTATTAACTATTATTGATATCTTATGAATAGCTTTATCGCATATTAGACTAACTTATTTTCTGTGGTTGCAGATTCTAGTGTTATTCATTTAGCCATTTATCTCTATAAGATATGCATATGTGTTTGAGAAATGTTTTGCAGGTCAAAGTTGTCCAAATCTGCAGGAAAGTTTTGTCACCATCAAAAAGGGAGAGATTGTTGGAGAAATCTTCTTGAAGTGTTTTGAAGCCGACAAAACGTTTCCATCGATCTAGTCGAAGGCTTGCGTACTCGCTATTTAAAGTCTGAAGACCTCCGGACAGCCAGACTCAAGACTCAAAGTTTATCCTCATTGACAGTCTCTAATCCGTTGAAAAAAGGTTATCCAGAGCTGGATGTTTCATTAAGGATATGACCTTATCAACTGGAGAAGATCTCTTGGCTGGAAAAGACACAACGAAATCCTTCGATTGATCGAGATTGACTCGAAGATTAAGGAACCGATGATTGCCTAAATATTCTTGGAAGGTTCTACTTATGGAAACCGAGATCCTGATTGTATGGGCGAACAGGATTGATGGGCTATCGATACGTTCCTTTAATAGCTCGAATAATCTTCTTAATTGATTCCGTCCAACGGGTAGATTGGAGGAATTCCTTTGGTAAGTGCCAATGGGTATGATGGCATAAAGGAGTATATAAAGAAGACGTTCTAAGTTGTTCGAGGGATGCACGATAGAAGAATTCCAAAGTCTGAAGCTCCTTGTTGTTTAGACAATTCCTTTGAGTGAAACCTTGTATACAAAAGAGAGTCTATATTTGTGAGAAACCTTGAGGAGGTGTGATAGAACATCTACACTGTGGAACCAAGGAAAAGTTGTGCTGTAACTACTCTTTTGTTCATAGTGAAATCCAGCCGGTGGGCTGTCAGTGCAGAAGAGTGGATGTAGGCTTGGAATAAGCGGAATCACTATAAACCTTGTGTTCAATTTTCTCTTCCTTACTCTCTTTACTTTGATCGTACTTCATTTTGTAAACTCCTTTCAATCAGTTGCCTAGAATCGTTTCTATATTTCGATAAATTGTTTGTGCACCTATTCACCCCCCCTCTAGGTGCTTATACTAGCTATCTCAGTTTGAAACGTTAAAATTTGACCACCCATCATATCCTGCATGACATCATTCATAACATAGTACATTAATGCATTGATGACTCATTCCTTTTTTCTTGGCCAAAAAGAAGAAGCCCTCTCTCATTTCAACCAAAATATCTCCCTAGCTAATCTCATGAGCCACTTGTGTATTAGCTACCTGCTTATGGCCATTTGAAATATTTATATTGGGACACATAGCCTTCTACTCTTAGATCTTATGATTTTAACTCAAAGTTATCATTACTTTTAAACTTGGCTTGTAAGATTCATTTGGCCTATAAAAAGACCTTCCTATATGTCTTCAAGTTTCTAAGAAACAATTCCAACTTTTTTCTAAAGAGATCTTCCATCACCTTTCACTTTTAGTTTCTTTTTTCAATCTTTTGAGTGAAAACAAAGATTTCATCTGCATATCTTTAAAGCCTTAAAATACCATCTTTCAAAGTTATAAGATGATTAAGGCTTTGGTTGATTAAGTCTTTACTTGTAGTAAGTGAAAACTCTAGGGGCTAAGTTGAGTAGATCTTTGATTTGGTTGGTTGTTGGTTGTTAATTTGTGTTTGGCTTTTGTTGGCATGTGTAGGTAAGTCTTAATAATGGTATGTGATATATTGTGTTTATTTGAATTGGATTGTTAAGCTTGTTCCATGCCTAGGGGATGTTTAATGGATTTCCTAAGAAGTGTTTGATTATTTCTCTAAGATGTGATGACAATTTTTTTTTTTTTTGTGAACCTAGAAGTGATATTTTTGTAATTTAACTAAGTTACCAAATTACTAGTTGTCAATTAGTCATGTGATCAATTCTTTGCATTGTTGAAGTTCACATAATCGATTGTTTAAGTTGTTGATATTCGTGATGTCCATTGTAAATAATCTAGGGCTGCCAAAGTGGGAACTTCTCTAGAGGTGTATGGTTTTGGTGACTAATCAGGCGAGAGTTGTTGGGCTTGTAATGACCCGGTCCAATGAGGACGATAAATGGTCGCCAAGGCCAAAGGACTTAGATAATGAGCAACTCCTGACAAACTTCTAGGTTGGCGAATGGGGCAAGAATGAACTGAATTACACACCAAACAAGAGGAAAGTGTGTTTGGGATGCCTCGAAGTGTTCACACTACCACATGAGTCAATATGAGTCCTAACCAGTGACAAGTATGGACTCACTTGGTGTTTGTGAGTTTCATGACAAGTATAAACTTGCTTATATATATTCCTATGTACATTCCTATGTATAGTGGTGAGCTACTAGGTGATACTAGTTCCTTATGAAATAAAATGTCATTTGCTTGCTTTTAAGTAAATGAACTTGCAATGTTGTTAATGGTTTCCACTAGCATATCATGATAGAAAAGATAAAGCATTTTTTTTTTTACATTTGTTATACATGGTTATTTTTGTTTACTTTGAATTCACATTGTTTGTTATACTAAGTTGAGTGGTAAGTCAATCTCCCACCTTAGATTTAGAGATTTCATTTATTGGGTTTTAGCTTATATCTTATTTTTCAAATTTGTGAGATGATCTCCTTAGACATGGCAATGAAGGGGACGAGATGATGTCAAAGGCCATCAATCCTTGAGTTGGATGGTGGCTTGACTAATGTTTAGACTCACTTCGGTTTATTATGAGAGTGATGGTGTTAGGTGATCCTGACCTTTCCCAAAATTATGTATTTTGTTGTGATAATAACTACCAGTGTTTATATAATGTTGAAGACATATATATTATTAAACTCATGTGAATTTCTAGTAAAAGATATTGTAAAAAGTGTAATACGCTTCCTCATATGTAATTACAATTATGAGTATAAACAGAAATGACACATGCCATAGTGACTTTCTAAGGTGTCACTCCCAAAAACTTATACAATATTGGCCCTCACAATTTCTCACTAATCAATTTATCAATCTCACAAATGAATTATGGAAAATCTCAATACAGGATTTTCACAATTTCAAAACACTTTCAATGTAATTCACAAAGAAATTGCCTTTTAATTATTCTTCACAAAGACGACATTTTTTATATATGGACAAGAGTTGAATGAAAAAGAGAAAACCTACTCAAACTTACTCAAATAGGAGATCAACTCCAATTATGAAATCTGTTCAAATTAGGAAAATATTCTTTTTGAACTCAAACTTGATGTAAGACGCCGGTGTCGTTCATCTTATTCGGGTAAGTGTCCACGTCAGTGTATCAATGCCATTTATGGCGTAAACTACCGCCTCCACAATTTTCGTTAATCCATTTAACAAAATGATGACATCGAACCAAATTCTAAGTGTAAAAGCTAAATTAAAAAAAAAAAAAAATAGGGACGATATTGGACAACGAGGAAATGTCCAGGAGTACCCACCCATTGTCATAATTTATGATTGCAGCGGAGAGAATGAAATTTTTCGAGAAAACTAAACTTTGCCATCCCTAACTGCGTGCACTCGACGCAAATTCTATAGCTCAGCATAAATCAGCCATTAAAATGTCTGATGCAGCTCTCTCTCTTCCATTCATTTTTGTTTTTTTTTATCTCACTCATTTCTTCGGTGATCACATAATTCGGACCTCAGATTGGTAATTTACGGCTCGACCCCCTCAATCACTTTACCAGCACTCCGCGTGCATGTTGGCTCTCTTTCATTCTTTAAAAGCATGGAGGGAAGCTCTTCTCTTTCAACTGCGATCAGCAATCTACTCCCCGTGATGACTCCGCTCTATGTGAAGCAATTTTGGAGGTGATCAGTATGTGAGGCCGAAGGGGCAAAAGCCCAAAGACTCTGATGCAACCAAGTAAAGAAATGCCTCTCGATTTAAATTTAAAAAGATGGGCCCTGACCCATGAGATTCTTGACCCGGGAAATCACCGACCTTGGTGGACCCGAATAAGATGGGCGGATAAAACTCTGTTAGCCAAGTCTTTCCCATTCTTTTTCAATTGATGAGATCGTGTTAATTCTTGGATGACAATAGGACAATTGGGAATGGATCGGGTTTATGCATGTCGAACCATTTCTCAAGCCCGCCCGTTTATTTTTTTCGGATCTTATGGATTTAGGTGGGCACGGGAGAATCATGCGGACCGCCGAATCCATGAAAATGTCTATCTTGATTCACATTTCAAATCTCGTCTTTTTTCTTCCTCTTCCTCTGAATCGTCTGTCCTCTCTATAATCCCCGGCTTTGGCTTCATATTCCTCTATTCAGCATTTCTTTGTCCAAACTACTTCTGAAATCTAAACACTAGTGATTAATTTAACATTGGAACTTCTATGAATTAGGTACCAGATCACGTAATTATTAATTTTTTTTTAACAGACGGTTACTTAATAAAAGTTATTCCATATATTGTAATTTGACAGCAAAAGTGTGTCTGCATTTTTTTAAGGAAAATGAATTTGTATGGACTCAAGAGACCTAGTGATTTGTGAAGTTGAAGTTATAAAGTGCTCAAGCGACTAGTATCTGTACAGTTGCTAAGGAGTTGATTTGAGTACTATAATGAACATAGTACAAATTATACGAAACTATTATAGACCTAATTATTTCATTGATGAGTTTGGAAAATCAAATCACTGCAACACATTTGAGAATTTAGTTCCTAAGGGGATTGGGCTAGCCCTTGTCCGAAGACCCCTAGACGTTGCAATGTGCAGATTGGTTCTCAGTTTTGAGATTTTAAAGTTGGTTTAACTCAAATCAACTATATATATATTAATTATATTTTTTTTGTCTACTCTAAAGCCTAGTACCTTTGACTATACTCTTTCTTTTGTTATTTTGTCATGTAAATTAGAAAATAAGACCCAGCTTAGACAAAAAATATATATAAATTCTTTTTCCTTACTTCACTTGCTGCCACTCGCCTCTCTTTGCTGGCATTACTCACCTCACGAGCGTAGTTCAACTGGTGAAATCAATTCTCTCTTTTGGCCTACCTCACAACGCACCTCAACATCGCAAATGAAGATTTATATTATTATCAATCTTAGATTTATATTTGACATGTACCAATATTTATAATTTGGTCACTCAATATCGCATCGTTAATGAATATGTAATAGAAAAAGTATGTTTGTCCTTTAAAAAAATACAAAATATTAAACAAAAAAAATAGTTGACTAGTCCTAGGTTGACCCTGGAACTAGATTAGATCCATAAGGTCAGGCCAGTCTAGTTTTTAGCTCTAGGCTCAATGGGGTCAATGCCCAATCCCAAAAATTGAGGACTAACCGGGTTGGTCTTTAGGTTAGATACTAGATCGGCTCAACCTAAATCATACTCTCTATTTAATTCCGATTCTATCTACATATCCCTTTTTTTTTTTTTCCGGGTTGCTAACTTAATGGTACAGTACTCAACTAATCCCTATTGGGGGAAGGAGGGGGGGCGGAGATTTTGGCCTCTAAAGCTTTTAGTGACAAACAATTAGGTATCTTGAATACCAAAATTGCGGAAAGTATTTAGGGATTGATTAGTCACAAATCACTCTCTATTTTTAATCGATATATTTAGTGTCAAATATCGTGTCTCTAATGTCATACAATTGAAATAATCCTTTTGTCTCTATCGCTTCTTCTAAGAGCAAATAAATTTGCCTCAAATAGGCATTTTTTGTGATTAACTGTGAATATGATGGAGAGTAATAAAGAATTTCTTACATTGTTAAAACAAGGAGCATGTTTAATATGATGAGAAGCGAAGACGAAGCAAAGAAGAGACAATAAGATTGTGCTTAGTTTACCTTTCTCTCTCTAAAATCTCTCGAGTATTCAACCTAAAAAATGAAGTCTCTTCAATAAAAATTAGAGCGTTTGGTAAAAATGTTTTCGAACTCTTTGAGAAATGCAAACACTGATGAAGCCCACAGCCTAAAGGTAAGTGGAGACTTACTTTGGACTTGCAATATTTTCAGAAGGTAGCTTTGAAAATGAATGAACTTTTTTTCTTCCAATTTGGCCTGCACTAACCTTTTTATATTCCTGTATTGCCCTCGTTTACTGTTCATAACCTCTATCCCTCTCAAAGATAATGTTCATTGATCCAGATATATTTCACGCATAGGTCATCTCCTTTGCTTGACCCTCTCCAAGCGAACAAGCCCCTCGGTCTGGCTCCTACCTCTCACCTCTCCCATCACTCACGGCTCGGGTCCTTGAGCCAACCTTCATCAGGGTTTGCGCGACATTAGCTCAGTCTTGTCTGGGGTCGCGTGACATCGGGAGCCCTCTCCTGAGGTTGGATTGATGCTCGAAGAGCCAGATTTGAGGTGAGATTATGATTGGTCGAGAGGCTCACTAAAATAGATTTTGGTTGATGTGGCACGTAAGCATCAAACATGGTTTTTCTTAACACGTGTGATTATCAACCTTGCCGTGCTGATATGACACCGTGTCAAAATTAAAAGAAAGTCGATATCCCAAAAAATAAAAGGAAGGGGTGAGGGGGTTTGAAGATCCCCCCTCCTCCCATTCCTATCTTTTTTTTCTTTATCATTTGATAGATTTTCGAACATAATATTAACGTTACATACATTCAAAAATATTAAAAAAAATTCTCCGTTCTAGTTTAGACATGCCATGTCAGCAATATTAATTGAAAATGCTAAATGGTTAGGATTTGACCTGTTAACAAAATATATAAGATCAGTTGATAGCATTTTCCCCATTTCTTTTTATTTTTGTATGTCTAACACTATTTTGAGTCTAAAGTTAACGGCAGAAATTTTGGGAAGAAGTTATTTTCAGAAAATATGCTTGAGAAAATCCGTCAATCACTTTCTTTGAAGTCTGAACAACGATGCCATTAGTCTATCCATCCCCAGAATAACCGGGACTCATTTCCAAACAGACCAAGGCGTAAAACCTTGAAAAAGCTTTGGATTTTGATTGGATTGGCATTAATGGCGATGGACATCAGCATCTCACCCAATGTCTTTCATGTCTTTCAATTTTTTATTAAGCTTGATAATTATCCTGGTAAACTCAAAACCGTCCCACAAGATACAACATATTGTGACCTTTTCTCTACAGTATTGTTATGATCAAGATGCTTAAACCATTGTTATCTTCATGCATGTATAGTTTATGTAAGTAAGGAGCTTTTACTTCAAATTCATTTTGTGTTGCAAATTATTCGTATCCCAAAAATGGCATTCTTTGGAAGTTTCTAAGTCTTTTATCGAAGCATGGCGTTGGACAGAGTCTGGAGGTAATAGATTTTGATGGGGCTGAATATTTGCAAATATTTGAATATTTACAAGGATATAATTAATATGCTATTTACCATATTTGATGCAAAATATTGTTAAGAATTAAAGCATGAGTAGATAGAGTCAGATATGAGTCATATAGATTAGAAATGGATCAATTCATGTCATATCCATAATTTTCTTCGATTCATCTAAACCTGATTGAACCAACCCGCTTGACAGTCTAAATAGACATATATAATAAACACTTTGATTCAAAGGTGAGAACTGATCTGCACGTGGAAATTGGGACTGATGGCCAGCAATATATCGGGCACAAGTCAAACTCCCCTGGGACTTGCAGGCCTAGATCGAAGATTGCAAACGTCAACTAGGCCAAAATAACTCCATCCGAGTAGTCCATTGTCCCCATGAGGCAAATCAATTGCTCGAATGAATTGTGAAGACCCGCCCCAAGAAGCCTTCCCTCAAACTTGATGTCTAAACTCCTCTGCCCCTTTTAGATATATTATGCGTTGATGTCTCATAAACTTTGTTCTAGTTAATGATACTAGTAACTTTTTCGACCAATCCGGAACAGTACTTTATTGACAAGTGTTCTCTAATAGACTTAGTTTCTTCTTGTCTGTTTTAGTATACAAGTGAAATTTCAAATGAATTTCCCATGTAAAACTAAATCCATCTCCAGCTTAATCCTACGAGTGGCATGTCATTTTTACGAGGACTAGAGAAATTTATCAAGAATTACTCTTGGCCATGAAATTCACCATCCTTAGACATAATCTTAGTCATTGTCATATTGACTATGATACTAAACCAAATTTAAAGTGACCACAGAATAATTCAGTTCACAATTTACCAACTGCCATGAAATACTAAAATATTGAACGGTCTTTCTGGCTAGTGGCTTACGCTTGTACACAACAGATCGCGATCAGGATTACAACTGGTGAGAGAGAGAGAGAGAAGGGCAAGATATAGAGGTAGAGAGAGAGAGAGAGAGAGAGAGAGAGAGAGAAGGGCAAGATATAGAGGTAATGATTAGATTACGAGCATTAAATGCGTGGATTTGAAGAGCAAGAAGAGCCATGCATGATCTGTGCGGAACTGTGGATGCAGAGCAGTGTGTTGCAGGAGGGATAAGGCGGCCGAATGTTTGGTGAAAGACGTGAAGCTCATCATTTTGGCTGTCGGGAAGCAGCAAAGCCTGCGCCTCCGTCCCTTCATCCTCCTCCCCAACTCGGGGTTTCGCTGCAACTTCACGAAACCCTAATCTTTCACCTCCCACCGTTGGTTTCTTTGTCCTTGTCCCCGCCGCTATGATGTCGATTCACCATATTTTCTTATTTAAACCCAAAAGTAGGGCGTATCTCCTTCCTCTAAATATAAATATATATTTTTACTCTTTGCTAAGTTTTGAAGTAAACTTTTTGTAAGCTTTACTTAGCTGTCATGGCAAATTTTTGCCATGTTTGAATTTACAAAAGCATCGAATTTCATCTAATGCTTTGTCGATCGTAGTAATACATTCGATTATGGTAATTATTATATTTTATTACCATTTTAATTTCTTTTTGACCTAATCAATTTTCTTTTATTTTAGTATGATTGTTTCATCCAACTCCAACAAGCCAAATGAGAAAAATTGAGGGTCTCATGCTTGAAAGTAAAATTGGCAATTTTTAATGCGAATGACACATTTTATTATGAATGTCTCATGAAAGTAGGGTTGGCAATTTTACATACACATGACGAAATTAATATATAAATAGAGCTCTTTTATTTCATAGAAAATATATAATCTAAAAATACTTTCTTAAAAATATATTTTATGGGAATAAGCGAACAAAATATATTTTTTCATGCAAATGTTTAAATACAGATTATTGTGGATGATGAAAATATACTTTATTAACTAATTCAAATGATGTAAGCGGTATTTCTAGGTAAATACTCTGAAAAACCCCAAATTGGTACATTTGTGATAAATTTATCTTAAACTAATTTTTTTAATTACCAAAAATTTCAATTTGGTATACCATTGATAAATTTACCACAAACTGATATAGTTGTAACAAAATTACCATATGCTAGTTTTCGTTAAATTTTATTATCAAATTACTAAGTTGAATGACATATGATAGTTGACTGGTGTACCGGTTTGAGATTTTACTCTTCGTTTAGTATAGTTATACAATTTTTGTGATTTTTCATTATATTAATTTAATTTAATGGATGGTATATTAGTTATAAATGTATCAGTTTAGGATTTTTGGTGATCAAATAAATTAATTTGAGGTAGATTTATCACAATTATACAAATTTATGATTTTTTTATGATTAATCTTGGTAAATTTGTCATGAGTTGAGATTTTTCATGGTTAAAAAATTAGTTTGAGGTAAAATTATCACGAACATATCAATTTGAGATTTTTTTATGGTATTAATTATTTTTTTAAGAACTTCCTTATAAATCATTCATTTTTTTTCTTGCGAAATACATGAAATCTTAATTTTGTAAGAATATTAATAAAATATATTACTTTGCCTTTAAATGGTCCACCGGGGCCTCGCTTTCTCTGTCAGCAAAGTCGGGGTACTGCAGAGTCACCATCTGAAGTTTCCATAAATTTTTCCGGCCAAAGGTAGTACTTCTTCTTCCTTTGCAGCTTCTACTTTTCAAGAAAAAAGACTGACATGCTACTCTACCTACTTGCTACCCGATGGTTACGCAATCTTTTTGCCCGTACGAGTTCTTTGATTTACCGAATATATACCATCTAAAACATAACGTCCAAAACCCCAAAAAAGGGAAAAAAGCAAAACCCACTTATTCAATTAAAAAAAAAAACAAATTGTAACATTACATGGTAAGTCAAATGAAGCCTCCCTTATAAAAAAGAGTTCATGTTTATTTGCACTTAAAACAAAAGCAAGATGTACTTATAAGAAAAGCACTTCAGAAAACAAAAGCAAAATGTAATTTTTGACTCCATCAAAATATGACCCAAAAAAAAGACTTCTCTGTCGAAATATGTAGTATTATTTAAATTTCAAAAGATTATATATGATTACCTGCTATGAGATTTTCATGAATTCCAAATTCATGAAAAGATCAACATGTTGATTTGCAAGATTCAGATCAACATTTGAGTATTGACAATCTTGAGAGTTCTATATCTTAAAACAAAATCAAAATGCATAAATTACAATATTTTGATTAAGTAAAAAGTGAGGAGTAAAATTTCATTAGGGCTAATGAATCAACTTGGTATTGTTGCGCAAAATTCCAAGTTTAAAAAAATTGCATACTACCCTTGAACTTTGAACAATTGCAAAATAGCCTCCTAACTTTAGAAAATTTACTAATTAGTCGCCTAGACTTTGATTTTTCTTTTTTGTGGTCACTATTCTCTTTGCATCCGTATAGTCAACTGTTACCTAAACTTAAAATGAACCTACTGATCATTTCTCGACTCAAAAAACTTCTATTACATGGTAAATATAATTAATAAAACAAAGAAGAGGCATAGTTAATTAAGTTGAAAAAAATGCTTAGAGGTAATTTTGGTTGAGAATAATGAGTTAATCCAATTTCATGCAATATTTGATGACTATGTTAGCAGAAAAATTCGCAACCGGAACAAAACTCAAACTTTCAAGAGGCAGAATAAAATGTCTCTTTTCAAAGTCAGTGGCTATTGTGCAACACTGCTAAAATTTATCGACCAAAACCTCTACCTCGAAAGGTAAAACCGATTTTTAAAATATTAAGAAAATCTTGGATTAGGTAATATATTTATCACCCCCGATTGGGTGGATCGAAATATAGAATTGTTTCTACCTTTGGAAGTTGATCACATGTCGAGTATCTAATTCATACGACATATTCGCATTTTTAACACTAGTCTAGCCTAATGAGATTTTTTAGAATCGAATATTATCTTCAAAGAATGAAAGAGTGTATGTAAATAGAAAAACGTAACACTGGTTCCTCATGCCAAAAAGTACATAGAATCTCTTTATTGCGGTTCACCTGAGTTTTGACTCGGACACCTGGTTCATAATGTTCACCATGAATTTAGAAGTTTACAAAATAAATGCAATAAAAGTTCTGAAACTTATCACAAAAACATATTTGAATTCAAAAATTTTCAAAAAATATAATTAAATTTTAAAATTTATTAAAAAAAGTACAATTTGGTCATAAAATTTTCAAAAGCACAGTGAAGTTATAAAACTTATCAAATTAATCAAATCATTTTTTTTTTGTTGATTACACTTTTTAAAATTTTTAGAACTCAATTGCATTTTTGTATGGAAAATTGTCCAAAAAATCAAAAATTTATTGTACGATGGCCAATTTAGTGCTAAATCTTTCAATTTTGCCGATTTAGTCATAACATTTTGACAACTTAACGATTTGATCCTCAACCTTTCAATTATGCCAATTTAGTCATAAACCTTTAAATGATTTGCCAAATTAATTTTTAAACTTTTAACAAATTGTCAATTTAATCATTTCGACTAATTTCGACCAAATATCATTAATATGGTGGCTTAGTCAATGTCGACCATTCTATGTCACACAGCCAATGCTGATATGAACAATATTTTAATTTATATCTTAATTTTTTTATTGATTTTATTATTTTCTATTTTTACACAAGGTCAAAGAGGCTAATGGCTACTATCTTAGGGCTAGTGACCTCCGCAAACCCCTAGATGAGGCGAGGGTGTTGTGGCCCTTGCTAGAGATCCAACGAAGGCCGCGATTGCTCAAGGGCCGCAATGTGACACCTTGATCCGATCCTGATTTTTGAAATGGGATTACATTAGTAGGCAATTTTTGGAGCGAGATTACAATGAGGATCAGTCGACTATGAAAAGGACGAGAAAGCTACTTTGGAGCGAAAACTCGTTTTTTCATCAATGGAATGCGAAAATTTGGAAAAGTGAAAATGGGTCGCGGATGAGCACTCATGTGAGCCCAAGCCCATGAGTGGGCTCAATGAGTCCCACGCCCATGAAGGACGGCCCAAGGGCCTCACGCCCAAGAGAGTGGCGGCCCAAAAGGGCCACGAGCCTCCAAGCCCACTTTAGCCTTTTACGAAATCTTATATTAATTGCACCCATGTGTATGAATAGTATCAAATCCTTTTACAATGGCCCAATTGCCCTCTCTTCAAGCTAAGGACAATAGGAGCAAAGTTGGAAAAGGCCAATGGAGGGGGGCAACCACAAGCATGAAGGAGGTTTGTGGAGGACAACCTAGCCCAAGCCTATTTCTACATGTGTGCAAATCAAGTGCATTGAATGCTTGGATTTTCCTTCTTCATGAATCCATTCCTATCCAAGTAAATGCAAGGTGGTGAGAGATTTGAGGGATTTCAAGTACAAGGCATAAATGGTAAAGATCTCTCTCTCATTCTCTCATTCTCCTTCCCCTTTTGCTTGCATGACACTTTTTTTTTTTTTGGTAATGTAACAATATATTGAGCTTAACCAAAACTATACAAAAATAGTTCGGCACCAAAACTTACACTCAAACTAACAAACAATCGGATCGAGTGGAAGGGTGCCGACAAAACAAACAATAGCCGCCAAGCAAGGCAGCAGGGAAGCCACAAGAGGAGAAACCAACCTAAACAATAGTTACACAACAAATGCTACATGGCTAGCGAAACAGAGGCAACTACACAATAGAGATGAACCCCAACAGCAACCAATAGGAGCAGCACCAAAGACGCACCAACCAGCCACATTCTCCATCGATCACAAGTAGATGCTTGAGCACCACCAAGCAAAGGCGACCGAGCGATCGGGCATCAATGGCATAAGAACAAAACAAAGACACAAGAGGTTAGCCATATAGAGCAAAGTCAAATGACTTGGGGAAGAAGATGGACGAGTCAATTCCCTAATTGCATTGAATTCTACTATTTCTCGAGGCATCGTCAACATTATTAAAAGTCAAGGCTTTATCCTTGACAACTTTAATAAGTTGATTCTTCAAAGTTGGAATAGATAGAGTTTGTTCCCTAAACAGGATGTTGTTCCGCACTTTCCAGATCAAATGGCAGAGGGCACCAAACAAAAAACGAGCAATGCAACAATGAAAGTCATTGCCAGAAAGAAATTTTAGAGCCCACCGAAGATTGTCCTGCCAGGAACTGTTCTGCCAAGGGAGGTTGCACCTACCCACCCAAAAGGAAACAAGCGCGGCGGTGATACAACACCTAAAAAATAAGTTATCTCTAGAATCCGACCTAGAGTTACAAAAAACACATGAAGCATCATCAATCCTCCCATAGGACAAGAGAAGAACCTGTGTGGGAAGCCGGTTCTTCATTATGAGCCATAGGTTGAATTGATAACGCATAGTGAATGAACTATTCCACACAAGAGAGAACCAAGGGACTAATGTTGCTCTCGGCCGAATGGTTTCCCACATGGAAGCAACCGAGAAGGTGCCCGAGGTGCTCTCACTTCAGCAGTAGTGATCTGGATTCTGGGAAGGAATAGGAAGGGGAAATTCCCACGCCTCTATCATGTACTTGACCTCGCGACCCTTTGGTGAGAACTAGTCTGCCACCGAGGCCTTTCTAGAAAGAATTGACTGGTAAATGTATCTATCCGGAAGTAAGAGATTAAGGGGTCCTCTCGGATGCTAATTATCAAACTAGAGAGACTAAGCATCCATTCACCAATAAAAGGACTGGTGAAATTGCCTCCTAAGAAGGAGTATCTTCTTCTAGGCTCAACAACAAACTGTTGGCCTGTTAACAACTTAGAAATTTCCCCTCTTGAGGAAATTGGAATGAATCCACTTACACCACAAAGATTCCTTGTTAGTAAAGATGATCCATATATATTTTAGCATAAATGTTGTATTATAATCCCGTAACTTGCGAATACCTAGTCCCCCCTTTCTTTCTTAGGAAGACAAACATCATCCCAGGAGACTTTGCCCCCCTATTCCCAGCCCAAGGCCTTTCCAAAGGAACTGTCTTAGAATTTGCTCAACGTGATCCAACATAACTCTAGGAATTATAAAAACACTAGCCCAAAAAGCTTAGATAGCATGGAGGACCGACCTTATAAGTTGTAACCGTCCAACAAAAGATAGAAAGCGTTAAGTCCAACCCAAGATTGTACCCTCGCTGCTATGTGGTTTACCAAAGAAATACAATCTGCTTTGCCAAGCTTGGAGGTGATAATAGGAACCTCAAGGTAGCGAACCGGATGCCTCCCCTCCTAGAAACCAAAGATATTGAGTATTTAGGACCAAATGATCCCTATCCCTCCAGCAAGGAACGCTTCGCTCTTGTTTAAATTGGGTCTCAGCCCACTCCACTCAGAAAAAGTTCCCAAACTTTCCTTGAGGAGGGAAACCGAGGCCAAATTAGCTTCACAAAAGAGAAATACGTCATCAGCAAAAAATAGATGAGATAAGCCCGTGTCTTTACATCTCCAGAAAAACTTGAAGCCCGATTGCCTGGACTGATGAAGAAGTATTCTAGAAAAAACCTCAATAACCAAGGTAAATAGATAAGGAGATAGAGGGTATCCTTGGTGGAGTCCGTGCCCAGTCACAAAGAAACCATGAAGCTCACCATTTAAGGAGATGAAAAATCTAGGAGTGCGAACACATATCATAATAAGCTTGATCAAGTGATCAGGGAACCCAAAAACACAAAGGGTAAACTCCAAAAAATCCCAGTTAGGAGTATCGTAGGCCTTTTGAAAATCCACTTTAGTGGCACACTTTAGCGAGTAGGTATCCAAATGGAAGCCACTAAATAGCTTTTGGGCGATAAGAATATTATCCTTGATTCTATGGCCTTTCACAAAGGCATTTTGGGTAGGACTAATCAAATCATGAAGCGCTACAGCGACGCGATTAGCCAAAAGTTTGGTAATGCATTTATAAATTATATTACAGCATGCAATAGGTTTGTAATCGGAGACTATAGATGCATTAGGAACTTTAGGGATCTACACTATAATGATATTATTAATCTCCCTAAGTAACCTCCTAGAGGTGAAAAAGTCTCTAACTGCAGTTAGCACCAATGGACCAATCGTCTCCTAATTAAGCTTAAAAAATTTAGCATTGAAGCCATCTGGTTCGGGGGCCTTACCGTGAGGTAGATAGAAAATAGTATCTCGATTCTCTAAATCGAAAATAAGACGAGATAGGACACTGACCTATTCATTGTTGAGGGTGTGTTGAATTACCGCTTGAATTTCCTGGACAGAAGGCCGCCCTGGCAACTCTCGCGCTGCAAAGAGGTCTTGAAAGTGATCGATAAACCGCTGCCACACCAGCCCTGGCTCGGTGATTGGGATTCCTTCAACATCTAAGACCGAAAGAATTCTATTCCTTAACAACCTTGAGTTGATCGAATGGTAGAAAAATTTGGTGTTTCGGTCCCCTTCCTTGAGCCACCTAATCTTAGACTTCTGCCTGAAGAAGGATTCTTCATGACTCCTGAGGACCAAGAACTCCCTCAGTCGGCTTTTTTCACGCTTAGTGAGAACAAGGCTTGATGGGTCCTACTGAATATCATCTTGGGCGACTCACAAGGCCATCCTAATGTCAAAAGTTCTAACTGAGATATTTGAAAAAGAATCTTTGTTGAGTTGCTTAAGGCGGCCCTTGAGGATCTTAAGTTTGTGAACCACATCGAACATTGGAACACCCTCGGCCGGTTGCTCCCAAACTTGAGTAATAATTGTACTAAAGTCCGAATGCTTCATTAAAAAGTTGAAGATCTTAAACAGCTTCTTGTGCAGAGTAGGGGCCAAAACTTTGACAACTATAGGAGAATGGTCAAAGATGCCTGGGGCAAGAAAGAAAGCTTTCATTAGGAGAAGTCTTGGCTCCATTTGTGATTGACAAGAACCCTATTGATTTTCCTAAGCTTATGCTTTTCGCCAGAAGAAGAAGTCCAAGTATACCGATATCCTACGTACCTTAAGTCTTCTAACTCTGCCTAGGTTAGACACTGGCCAAACTTGTCAAACGAAGAAAACTAGGTATTGGAGCTACCGACCTAGTCTGAAGGATCTTTGATGGCATTAAAATCGCCAGTCACAAGCCAAGCCCCTGCATAGTGGCGCTTGTAGTAGTGAGGTCCGCCCAAAGCAATTGCCTAACAATGAAGGTATGATCCGCATATATAACAGAGATATCATAGACCGAGCCAAAGTTTAGATATTTCAGCCTGTCATGACTAGCCTGGGCATTGGTCGAAGAGACTTCAAAATTCACCAACAACGGATTCCAGCTAACCCAGATTCTCCCTCTATGGCACTCATAGTTATTCACCCAATTCCAACCAGACATGAGGTTTAAAGAGATAGACAGAAAAAGAGCCTTTGGGACTTTAGTTTCCAAAAAACTCATAAAACAGATGTTATTTGAGACGACAAAGTTCCGAGCCTCAGCTTGTCTAACGGGGTCCACCATGCCCCTAATATTCCAAAGGCCTATGTACATATATACAATAAAAAAAAGCACAAAGCGGACATAAGGTTACCTCCGTTTGCTCGCCTTTCACCAACTAGTCCCTAGGATAGGGATAATGGAAGGAGAAGGAGCAAGAGATGGATTTGGAGGCTTATCCTGTTGTGGACTAGCTTTCGTTCCAGCAGGGACCGCTATCGGGGATTGAGGGCACGCCAAACTTTGGACATCATCATCAGCGCTACCAACATGGCTTGCCGCATTGAAATCCTCTAAATCATCCTACAAGCACGAGAGCGATGCTGCGAATGCATTTCCCTCCTTGCTAACCTTATTAGTCTGCCTAGTAGGAGTGGAGAGATCACCAGACATTGCTTGTGTAATATGTCCCTTCCGGGCCGTTCGAGCCGAAGCAGCAACCCTCACCTCCAAAGAGAGCTCACTTGTCAAAACCCGAGTTGCCTCATTTGAAGTCTTAGTAGGTTCCTTCGCCTCCAAGGATTGCTTCTTCATCCTTTCCCCAACCTGCTTCCAAGCAGTCTCTTGGACCCCTGGAACAATGGACAGCAAAGGAGTAGAAGCGGGTGCCTACTTGTGGGCAACAGGGATCTCTTGGGCAGGAACTTGTTGAGGGGTTTCAGCTTGGACATTTGTACCAGCCGAAGCCGCACATTTATGGCCAGAAGTACCACAGCTCTAGCACGCCACAGGCCTCCACTCGTACTTAATGGTCACGATATGGGTTTCACCATTGAGTACAACATCAACAGTGTTGCATCGGGGTTGCGAGGCCAAGATTTCCACACACACACTCTTGCGTAGGATAACATCTTCATCTGTTCGATTCTGAGGTCAACATAAAGAGACTTGCCCACCGCACTAGCAACAGCACTTATCACAAGCGCCGACCACATTACATAAGGTATATTGTTTAGTCTAACCCATACTGGGATGGTAGCTTGGTTATCCTTCTTTAGCTCCAAAAGAGGCCGCCATTGCTAAAGAATCAACGAAACCCGAGCCACCATAATCGGTCCGTCATTGAGTATCTTTCTCCTAAACTCTCGGTCTGGGATATGGAAGAAGTAGAATCCCTGGTCATTAGCCATCACCTCAACCAATTTAGAACCCCAAGTATGTTTCAAAGCAGTTTCAATCAGCTTATAAGGGAGTTTTTTCCCCCACGTAATAACCAACGAGACACTCATGCCATTTCGGGTCTATGGCCTCAAGAATTTCCTCCAACAAAGTAACAACCAGCCTGTTATCTATGAAGGTTGGTGGCACATACGAAAGCTCATGGCCTTTTGCAGCCAACTTGGCTACACTAACCCACGATCGGGCTGGTGGGGGTTTCGAGCCCTTCCCCTGTTGGTCTTTGGGCCGAAACCGACTGGTAGAGGGCCTCCCACAACTGCGTCCGTGCCTCTCTATCGGGCCTTGAGGGGCCTTGAGAACAGCCTTTTGAGCCTTCGTCGCCTCAAGTGGAGGATTTGCTAAAGAGCTCATAGGTTGCTTGGACACAGGGGAAACGAGTTTCTGAGGAGGAGAGGGGGAGAGCCTGGAATGTCTTCATCCACAAGTAGGTTTGGCCACTTGGAGGGCCTTATCAAACAGGCCAGCACCCGCACCAGCGGACGTAGCCATGGATAGTAGCAAACCGAAGAAGAAACCCTAATCGAAAAGCAAAGGGGACATTGTAGCACAAGTAAGGCGCACTAGGCCGATTAGTGCGGTGAGGCCGAAGCAGGAGGAAAGGCGAGCCCAACCCCAAAAATTCAACTCCAACCGTCAGCCCAATCTACCAAGAGCCGCACTGCACCAAACTACAACAACAATGACCGAATTGTAAGGTAGAGAGAGCATTGTAAACAACACCTTCTTCTTCTCTCCCTTTTCTCACTTTGCTTCCATTTTCTCCCTCTTACTTGTGCTTAGCCGAACCACCTCCCTTCTTTACTTCCCTCTCCTTTGCAAGCCATTTTCCCTCATTTCCTCTTTTAGATCCACCATTCATCGTCCACCATCCACGTACATTGTCAAGATGCCATTCCTACACCACCATTCCTACCGCCATACCAGTCCTTGGAGGAGAAAGGGAGGCCGTTTAGCCCCTCATTGCCGCCTTCTTCTCTCTCCTTTCTCTCTCGGCTTGGACCACCATGGACCGAAGGCTGTTCTCTCGCCTTGCTGTCGCCATTCCTCCTCCGTGATGCCACCACAGCCTCTTACCATGGGCTATTAAGGCATGACCAGCAACCTCCATTGCGGTCAAGTCTTGCCACCCTTTTGCCATCATGTACTAAGCTTGGAATCAAGAGTAAATGGCTTTCTAGCCCTTATTTAAGATTGTGGTTACATTTGCAACTTAGACTACAACTAGATTAAAGTTAAATGATGCTTTGATGATGTGATAAGTATTTTTAAGTGATAGGTTATCGTAGGGTTCCGATAGGTTATCACAATAGATTATTATAAGTTTCCCGATAAGTTATTATTGGTTTCCGATAGGTTATCGTAATAAGACATCATAGGTTGCGATAGGTTATCGTGATAAGCCTTTTTAATATTGGATAAGTTATCGAAGTATGATAAATGGTTATCCAATAAGTTATCATATTGTGATATGTGATAAGTGCAAAGTTTTTAGGGTATGTTTTACTAATGTGAAATAAGTTATCCGATAGGTTATCATAATAACTTATACTAAAATGTAATAACTTATCTTACCTTAATGAGTGACTTATATGCTATGGATTCTAATGATTAGTGCATTGTTGGGTGCTAGATTTGAATATGGAGCATGCTCATGCAATTTTTTTTTTTTTTAGAATGGGAATTGGAAATTACTTAGGGCACCTCATGATCATAACTAATTATTATGTATGTAAGAACGTGTAAAAAGAGGACATGTTGAAATGTTTAAGTGACATGTTAATGTGATGTGATATGAGATGCAAACATGACATGATTGTACGTGACAAATGTTGTTGCACATTGTATGAGTATTACACTCTCTAGCATCAATTAATGAGAAAGATTAGAAATGAGCTTGAATGATAGTATACTCGTGTGATCACTTAAATATCCCTATACATATTATTATACGGGGTGATGGAACCATCCTAATGTATGATTATGTGGGACAATATCCGATTATGTTCAGATACCCCGACGTCAACAGGATGCCGTTTGCGAATGGATTTCACAATGAAACTCCTTAACTGAAATGCCATCCTAAGGCATATGCATACGCTACATGATGTTGTGCTTGATGGAGCAAGACAATACTTGGTTATACAGGAAGGCCGCTGACCTTCAGGTTAGTCGTGGCCTTGAGCAATCGTAATAATCTGAACATATATGTGTGGAAAGTGCATAAGAACAATATGTAATTATGACCAAATCATTGCATGGTATTAGTGCACAATTACGAGATATTGCACATTCTTATTTTTGCCTCATAAGTATGTGCTTGTTATAAGAATTGCCTATGTGCTTATATTATGATAACCTTGAGGAAGTGAGATAACCATCCATGTTAATAGTTAAGGTAAAGTAAGGGTTTTGCTATTAATTTGCCATTGATAGATAACTTGCATGTTTAAGTCATCTCCGAGGTGAATTACCTCCTTACGCGAGGATTAGAGAGCTTATTCACTAAGTTTTATCTCATTGTTATTTGTTGAAATGTTTTCAAGCCTTAAGAATGTCTGAGCCCTGCCGTCATATTAGGTTTGGAGTCCCGATTAAGCAAAATCAGGAGGTTACCAAATATCTAACTGAGGGGATCAATGTATGTTATAAGCACTATATGACTACAGTCTGAGTCAATGAAAGGCTCCAGAACTTAGTACCTCACTGCTTTTTAGCATGGTACTTCTAGGTAGGGGACAACCTATATGACCCCATCCACATTTTTGATGGACCCCCGTGTGTAGGGCCAAAGAATACTAGCTAGAACGTTATGGACTTGGATGTGTCCGATGGGGTAGTGTCGACCTTGAGGTCGATCCTAACATGATTGTCGAGTTAGAGCCCTAGTACATGTAGCCCATAGGGAGTTAGTGGATAGCGGGGGTGCATCATCGTTTGGAAGCCGCTCTCGTAGTACTAGAGGTGCTAGATTTATCTCGGGACCTTTTTTTAGGAAGGTCACGGCCGCACTTTTGGGTTGTTTTGATATGGCATAGCGAGTGGTGCTAAGGCTTGTGTGTTTAAGTTTTTATGTAAATGACTTGTATGGTGTGATAGGGTTATTGATACATATGTATATATATAAGTGTGTTTTAAACTATTCTTGTTTAATGGTCAGATGATTTGCTTATGCTTTTGCTTGTGTATATAATCGATGATATGGATGAGTCGGCGATGCCTCTTGGGATATCGCAATCAAATCGAATAAGTGACTTGAGGGATCCCGCACATCCGAAGAGGGTCGGGGCATGACAAGCAATGACGTCGACATTTTCGCAGTGGTTGGCAAAGGTCACCTCTTAGCCAATGGCCAATGGGCCACCGACCTTGTATAAAAAGAGGGGAAAAGAAAGAAAAGGACATAAAAATAAAAAATAAAAAATCAATAAAAAAATTAGGAATTTTTCTAAAAAATTAAAAATTTGTCCACATTAGAATTATTATTATTATTATTTTTTGTGACCCAGGGAACCTCCGCACGGCCGGCAGTAGGAGAGTAAATCCTGGGGAGGCATGCAGGAAATCACCACCCACGCACCCCGGGTAAGGCACCACACAACGCTTTAGCCTCCCTGCTTCGCAGGGGCTTCGAACTTGGTTCTCCTCGGTGGAGAACACAAGCTCTGCCCTCTACACTGCAATGGTGGGTGGTCCACATTAGAATTATTGCGCCACATAAAATAGCTAACATTGATTGACAACCAAGCAGCAATCTTCAATCACAATTATTCTGAAGGACTAAATTGGCAATTCGTTAAAATGTTTAAGACTTGTTTGGCAAATCGTTCAAAAGTTTAGTACTAAATTAAGACAATTGAAAGGTTTATGATTGAATTAGCAAGTTGTCAAAATGTTTATGAATAACTTGACAAAATTGGTAGGTTTAAGATTGAATTGACTACCGTATAATAAGTTTATGACTTTTTATACAATTTCCCCATTTTCGTGACAAATTTTAAAATTTGATTGCATTTTTTTGAAATTTTTGGGATTCGATTGCACTTTTATGACAATTTTTAAAATTTCATTATAATTTTTGAAAGCTTTAAGACTTCATTGAACTTTTATAATAAATTTTAAGACTTCCAATATGATTACCTATCTAAAATGAATTTTTTTCACCTCTTGAATAATTTCAAGAAAACCAAACCTTAATGCAACTTTAAACATCTCTCAAATACATACATACACACATACATACATATATATATATATATATGTGTGTGTGTGTGTGTGTGTGTGTATTTATGTATGCATGTGTGTATGCAATTGTTAACATTTAGAATTAGCCAGTTTTAAAAGTCCGTTATTTTGTTTCTATTTAGAAGCACAGTCCGAAAATGAGTGATTGCGAAGGTTAAAAGCCAAGAAAAACACCCAGGTTTTTGCAATAATTGTGAATCGCAAACAAGTTTACGAAAGTGAAGTAAGTATATGCTTGCATTTTTTGTTGAAAAAGTTTAGCATCCCTTTCTCTCGCTTGCGCTTGGTGGCATGGCATCGGTTGTGCGGTCGCGGCGTCCTTGGCTGGTCACAGATCAAATGAGTAGAGGACAAGCTGGGGAGGAAGGGAACGAAAGAAAGAAAGAGAGAAATTTTTTTTTTTCTTTTGTGAAAATTGGATTAGCTAGGTGTTGATTTTTCTAAATAAAATCCACCAATCAAGGCCTGTGTTGAAGGAAACCACGATTAACTTTTTAAGAACTATTATACCATCCATCTATGATCAAAATTCACCAACATCTATGGTATTTGCTTTTGATATAACCACTTTAACAAGGTATTTTTTTCATTCTTTTAAAAAGATAAGGGACTTTCTTGACATAATTTTTCTTTTAAAGGGCATTCAAGAAGTATTTCTCTTAACATATCAGCAAAATATCCCGTACACCTTTTTTTTTTTTTTTAAAGAATTTGGCTAGTATTTTTCATTGAGCAAAAGTCACCAAAAATCTAAATTTTATCTATCGTAATACATTTATCCTGAACTTTTTTTCCATCACACAAAATTTCAAACTTGTACTTGTGTGAAACATTTATTTTTCATCAATATTCCACGTAACTTAAGTGAAATAAAAACAACGTTGTTTTAGCTAAAAAATAACATTGGCGGAAGGTAAATATATCACATAAGTACAAGTTTTAGGTTTTTGTATGTCACAAGAAAAATTTTAGGCTAAATGTGCCATTATAGATATAATTTAGGTTTTTTGATGTCATAAAAAAAAATTCAAGGTAAATATGTCATGATAGGCATAACTTAGGGTTTTTCTTTTAATGACTTTTTCCCTTTTCCTTTTTGTCTTAACGCACATACTTTGCTGCACAGAGCATTTCTGTATTATTTTTTTTTCAAGTCCATTTAACCTACGTGAACAGATTCTTATTCGGTCTTTACAGAAGAATTTATATTTTGGATAAATAGGTTTATGTAAACATTATAAGATTGTCGCAACCTTGGTGGTTTAGCGGATTATTAAACGACGTGAATAGTCCTCTCACAAGGTGGTGCTAACGCTTCAACAGACTCTCTTAAATACTACTGACTGCAAATTATTTCTCAAACATAATCAGTTAAATGAGACTAAAATTGTCACTAAACTATTCTAGGCCGATTATGAGCCTAATAAAGTGCAGGAGCCCTTCTGATTTCTATGAACTAGAGACTTAGGATTTGGTTATGCTGGTTTTACCTGATGCTCACTAAGGCTGTCTTTTCTCTTTTAAGAAGATCATTTCTCATTAAATTTTTGATTTTTTTTTTTACAGGTATACACCTATAATTCTGCAACCAATTTAATGAATGAATTAGAGATAATGCTAATAAGATAAACAGCGATCATAAAAATGACTCCGGATAGGATCTCCGAAGTTATGCATAAAAATTAGAGAAAAAGCCACAAAAACCATTAAACTATATCCATTATGATATATTTACCCCAAAATATTTTTTTTGTGATACAAAAAATCATAAACATGTACCAATTTAACGAATTTACTTCAAACTTCTTTTGGTGACACAAGAAATCTCAAACTTATATTCTTATGATATATTTATCTCAAATTATTTTTTTTGACAAAAAACAAATCTCAAACTTGTAGTAATATGACACATTTACTCCAAATCATTTTTTTTTTTACACAAAAAGGCAAAAGTTGTAATCATTTGACCCATTTACCTCAAAAATGCGCTATATGGATATAATTTTGAGCTTTTTGGTGTTACAAGAAAAATTTTGGGCAAATATTTCACACCGACACAAATTTGGAGTAAATGTGTCATGGGAATACAAACTTGGGATTTTTTATGTCACCAAAAAAAATTAGGGTAAATGTGTCATAATGGGTATAATTTAAAATTTTTGGTGGCTTTTTCCGAAAAAAATTAATGTAGTTAGGAAAGATATGTGATGCTTTTTTGGATTTTTATTTTTAATAAAACTTTAGGCAAATATAGCATTCGCCTTACATGTCCGCTTAACAAATTATATATTTTTTTTCTCAACTTGTGATTTAAAAAAAAAAATCAATATATAAGTATGCGCTCGTCTATAGCATGTAAGCTGAGAATTCATAAAAATAAAACTGAGCAAGGATTAATGCTTGTGATGACAACGTATTGCGGGCAACGCTCAATATCGCTTTACTCAAGCAACGCTCACGAATTCCTATTGATTTAAAGGCGTGTTAATTATATGAGACACGGTGACTGAATGTGCGTTAATGATAAAGCTCAACGAATAATGGTTTGAGATGACTTGAATTGCTCAATTGTTGATCCAAGCGACAAGTCGAATTCCAAGTGGAAACCTATCGTCCTATGACTTTCTAATACGAACAACGATCAAACGTGCTAAACAGGCAATAACATGAATGTTCTAAACGGGATTCTAACGAAGGATAAGAAAACTTGAATTAACATGACTCGAGAGCTTGAAAGGCTGCCGCAAGGGAGCCGGCCATCTCCCTGACTGTTCAGTGGAGAGTCCCTACAATGAGCAAGGGTTAGCTCAGGTAGAGTAAATCACGGAACAACGATCAACTAGGAGACAGGACAGTTGACAAATTTTCAAAATCTGAGTACGCTTTTAATGTCGAAAATACCATTTTTTATCAACATAATCCAAGTCACCATCGCATACGAATCAACTCCATATCCTAGGGAGTCTAGACGTGTACTGATGGAGTGAATTCACCGAAAGAAACGTACGCACACAAAGAAAGCAAGAGAAACAACTTGTTTTTCAATTCAGCCAAGTTCAAACGATACTCGACGGCCTTTGAGATCGATGAAGGGGCTTGCGTCCTCGATGAAGTACGTGTCTTAATCACGAGCAGCAGCTCAAGAGGCCCGAGCAGCTCCTGTTTCCATGAACAGCCCACCGGTTTCACTAGTAAGGCGCAACAAATTTGGTCCGTCTTCACTAGCTTGCTTCTAAGCCGACACAAACTCAAAAGTTGATATGCCAAACATCGAAACAGTCGTCTTGTCTTACTCTTACAACAGCGTAAGCGAAAGTCTCACGTGGGAGCCAATTTCCGAGTGTCAGGTTCTCATGTCTCCCCGATTTCCCCCTCCCTCCCTCCTTCCCTCTCTCGATTTATTTTTCTTTGTCCCTCTCCACGATCCTCTTTTCATGACTCGTTTGTGTTTTCTTCGCCCCCCTCTCCTCGCTACAATATAAGCAAAGACCATGAAAACTCATTCTGATCCTTACACAATACACAGACACAGCTCTCTAGCAAGTAGTAACGCAGTAGGGGGACAGAGATATCATTACATCTCTTTGGGGAAATTGAGAAAAGACCTAACCTAACGAGCTCATGATCTTCTAGAAGGTGGACCCCACCACCTGCCCCCGTCAAGATCTGTGCGGGGGTCCAGGTGCCAAGTTCCACCTCCATTACACGTTTATTCTCATGATCATACAAAACCCTAAGCTTAACCCAGCCATAAAACCCTAGTACCTACCTCACATTTTGCAACCCCCAAACAGGAAAAACCCCCAAAGCCCCCAAAAAAGGAAGCGGAGACAAAATGTAAAGTTCTGCGACTGGATTTCTCCCTTCGACTCATGATGATGAAACTGGCATAAAAAGAGATTGTCATGTCAGCCACGAGTTCTTGCCAATTTTGCCACCATCAAGATCTCGCCAAAATAAGAGCAGGATTCCCGGTTAGAGACGGTCCGCCTTATTGAGCTGCGCCTCGACGCGTCTAGGAGCAATGCGCCCGCCTACGACCTCTTGGGTCACCGCCTCGCCCGACCCATTGCGTGGTGGCCCGAACGTGACAGGCAGGAAGTCGTCAGAGTCGCAAGCAAACACTGTGTTCTCGAAGTGCCTCATTAGCGCCTCTTTCCCCTGATGGAAACCACATGCCATTGTGAGAATTGTTATGATCCAAATTACTATAGTAAAAGACGAAAACTAATGGACACAGCCTAGCTTAACTTATTAAATTGAAAAACCCACAAAAGTAAGGCGGAGCTTGCCACCACTTGAAACATTCTCGAGTCGATCAATCTCGTATGAGAGAGAGCCATATCGTGACATCAATTTGGGGGCCTCCACCTAAATACTAGATGCATTGCTACTCTTTATCTGTAGCTGATGGAAAAAAAACCGGCTCACATGTGTTATTACTTACTAATCAGCGAATTCTACTTGATTTTAGTAAAATAGATTTCCACTACATATAGATTAAAGTTCGGCGCAATAGATGAAATGGGAGCGAGAAGAAAGAGAAGCGGGTGAAACACAGCCATGCGGGACGCTTAAATTGCCACTCTAGTCCAAGTGACAAAAATACTAAAACAGTAGACGAGAACACAGGCGCGACTGGCGAGGGTTAGACAGAGATCGAGCTGAAATGGCGAGGGAGGATGATAGCTGACGTCTGCTCGCGTAGCAGCGGCGAGACTGCGTGAGCGTGAGATTTCATGTCAAATCTTTTCCCTGGTAATGATTAGGGGCTTGACATATAAAATACACGTAACGCAGATACACGTACAAAATACCCTAATGCATACGTGCGTATACATATGTATACATATACCTGGTATTTGGCGGTCGCGATCTGACGGATCTTGCTGGAGTAGAATAGCTCCCACCTTTGGTTATTGGTGGCGACTTTGAACTTCCACACCGCTCTCGGACTGGTGAAGTTCACGAACGCGTACCCCAGATTCGCCTTCCTCCTTCGCACGCACGCACGCACGAACACTCGAATTAATTGTAGCTTTGTACTAATATCGCAAAACAAGCGTTACCTCAAGCACACGATCGAACATAGAAAATAAAACAGCAGGTACATCTAAAATCTTCGCGTATCTCTGCATCTCTTTTCGAGATATAGCGTGTGTACCTGAGATCAAGAGGCAAGTAGACAAAATCGTAAGCGGAAATGATAGCACCGTCGCCCTCGCCCTCCGCCTTCTGGTTCTCCATTTGGCAGTGCTTGTCCAAGAAATCGATCAGCAATTCGCGACTAGGGCATGCATGGATGTATCACAGATTACAATCAAACCAAACTGGGGTCAGACAAGGTGCAACAGCAGACTATATATAATCAAGCAAAAGTAGTCAGGTCATGGCTTGATGTATTAAAGAACACCATCAGTTGATGATGAGCGACACCCAAGAAAACTCGAATTTTCTCGAGTAGAAATAGCAGCATCAAGTTGATCCAACCAAACCCCCCAAAATCAACCCAAATGCAGATTTCCTCTTTTCTTGATTCTTCTCTCTCTCTCTCTCTCTCTCTCTTTGTGGTGGGGGGAGCCTTTAAAGAACAAAGACCTCTCTCAGGTTTTGATTTCTTTTTCCTTTTTCAAGCCACTTTGGGTAGATAGGGCTTTAAGTTTCGAAGAAGGGCACGTACGTGTACTTGTTGGGGATGTTCCTGATCATGACGGTGGTGTGATCGCCGCCCTCGTCGACCGGCACCACCGGCTTCTTTTTCTTCCCCACCATCTCTCGGGGCTCCACGATCCTCGGGTACTTGTGAATATTGGTCGTCGTGTCCACGCTGCAACAGTACTCCTCTTCGCTACTGCTGTTGTTAACGACGCCCAACGACAAGAGCTCCTCCTTCCACGCCGATCGCCTCCCGCGATACCCCAAATTCCCTCCTCGTCCTACTCCGCCGCCGCCGCCGCGGCGCCACGGCGGAGAGCGCCGGCCACTGCTGGGCCCCCTCCCCCGTCCGCCGCATCTGGGATGGTGGCCCGCGGCCAGCTTCTGGTCGCCTAGTCCCGGCTCCAGCTCCACGCTGATTTGGGCGCGGTTCCATCGCTTGGAAGGGTTTGATTGCGGCGGCGGCGGCGTCGGGGGTAGATGGATGCCGGAGTAGTTGGCGGAGAAACGGCGCGTTTCAGGGCCTAAGAGGGGTCGAGGGAGGGTGGAATAGTATTGGTACTGGTAGCAGCAGTGGGTGGTGGTGGCGAAGTACGGCGAAGGTGGTGGCGTTGAGTTGTAGAAGCTGATCATGGGGGTTGAGGGAGGGAGGATGAGGTTGGTGTAAGCGAAGGAAGGAGGAGGGTGAGATTGGAGAAGAAGGGAGCTGTTCTGGGGGATGAACTCTCGAGCTTCAGGGTTCAGGATTGTGGAAATGGCCATTCTGGTTGGAGGGGTGGAGTTGCACAGAAGAGGGCTATGGAGGTGGGCACCGGAGAGGATGGAGAGAGAGAGAGAGAGAGAGTGAACGAGTGAGTCGGTTTTGTTTGACGAGACTACATACGTGCAGCAGAGAGAAAGAGAGTGGCTGTCATGATATCTTTGCTCTCGCGCAGACAAAAGGAAAGAGGGAGTTTTCAGCGTCGTGGATTACTGGAAGACTGTCGTAAAAACCATCTTCCCTTGCCACTTGAGTACTCTGGTCGCGTTTTAAAGCCTATATTTTACGTTTCTCTCACTTAAGAGGAGCTGTCCACTTTTACAGACGCCGGAAATCGACGCTTACAAAATGATATTTGATAATGGGGAGGAGATAATTTAAGAAAGAAAATAGTAATTTATCATGAAAAATATAATTAAATCATAAAACTTTTAAAACATACAATCAAATCCTAAAATTTATCAAAAGTATAATCAAATTTTAATATTTATCAAGTTGGTGACATTAGATCCTAAAATTTATTAGCATTTTCTGCTTGTCAACTTGAATGGAGTTAATAAAACTTGTTAGCATTTTCTGTTTGTTAACTTAAACGGAGTTAATGGAAAGATTTAATTACCCTAACTTGACGAGTTCTAATACTTAATTTTAGCAATTTGATAAATTTTAGAATTTGATTACATTTTTTTTTTAATTTTTGAGGCTTCATTACATTTTTATGACAAATTTTAGGATTTTAAGCGCACTTTCCCATTACTTGTGAATGGGAGATGCAACTTGATATCCAATTCAAAAAATGAGAACTATAATTTTCGATCTTAAAATGTGAGAAAGACAATTATTAGGGATAGCAAATGGATAATGATCTTTATAACTTTTTCTTTTTTTTTATTAAACTTGAGTACCTAAGGTGAAGTGAAGTGAACTGTGAGTATAAATAGAATTAACCAAAAAAAATTTTACATAAACAAATATCTCAATGACATTGTTAGCAAATAAACAAAAAATATTTACTAATTTCATATATTTTAATGCTCTTTGTGTTCTTTGAAATTATATACCTAGAGTATTGAGTTACTATAAATTATATATCTAGAGTATTGAGTTACTATCCCGCTTGAGCTCAAAAGACAAAATGGATGGCCTTACGCTATTGTCACGGGTTGATTGATCTAGCGTTCCCTAACCCATGCAGCCTTAGGATTTCTCCCAAGCAGTCTTTCTTGTACTCGACTCACAATGATCTTTTAGAGAGAGAATCTTTGAACTTCTATTTCACATGTGAATGAGATGATACAATGAAGGGAGATGAGACCTCTATATATACAAGTATATGACAAATCGTTTCTGTACTTCTCGATCTAACGGTGGAGATCGTATCTTCTCAACTATTATTTACCCGCATTTATTATATAATTATACAATTATTGTATCGCCCGCCTCCAAGAGTGTTCTAGAATACTCAAGAAAACCCTAGGACTCGAGAACACCAACCAAGGGGTGCTTGCTCAAAGGATGGGTCATGATCGTCGTTTAGAATCCTCTTAGATCGTCCATTCCTTCGGGCTGTGACATTCTCCCTCACCTAATCAAGCGACATCCTCGTCGCATCTTCGGCATGGAAGGCGTTAATCTCCTTCTTGAATTGCCTCAGCAGGTTCCCAACTAGCTTCGCTTTCCAAAAGACCCTTCCATCGGACCAGATATTCTCGCTTCAGCGCACAGTACCGCTTTCGTATAACTTGATATGCTATTATGCATTCGACCTCTTGGTCATATGAGGTTTTTGCTCCGAGTGGCGCCCATTACGACTCCCCTCGATCCAGATCTTTCTCGTCTACTTAGAAAGGCTTAAGCATACTCACATGGAAAACCAGATGTACCTTTAGTTTTGGTGGCAACTCCAGCTTATAGGCGACCTTCTGACTCATTACAGCACACGAAATGGCCGCTCGTAACGACGGATCAATCTTTTGTGCATGACCTTGTATTAGAGAATCGTGTGTAACTTGACTAACACCAAGTCCCCAACTTGGAACTTCACATGCCGTCACTTCTTATTGGCCCACTTCTTCATGCACTTGGAGGCCTTGTGTAGGCACACCCATGCCAAGTCTGCTTGCTCTTACCAATCTTTGGTGAACTTGTATGCCGGCGGGCTACTCCTCCGATAACCCAACGCAATTGCACCAAGGGTTTGTGGTTGTTGCCCGATTGTGATCTCAAATGAGCTCTAGCCGATCAACTCGCTCTGCTGCAAATTATAGGAGAACTAGGCTACGTCGATTAACTTTGCCCAATTCATTTGCGTTGTGCTCACATGATGTCAGAGATAAATCTCCAAGAGTGCATTAACTAGCTCTGTCTGACCATCAGTTTGGGTATGCAAGCTCGTAGAGAGGTTCAACTCTGACCCTAGCAACTTGAAAAGTTCGGACCAGAAGCGCCCCGTGAATCAAGGATAATGATCGCTCACGATCGTTTGTGGAACTCCCTGATATTTGATCATGTGCTTCATGAATAACTTGGCCGCCTCTTTGGCCGGACAATCCTTTGTCGCAGGCACGAAGGTCGCATATTTGGAAAATCGGTCCACCACGATCATGAAAATCTGACACCCTTCGAACTTTGGCAAATTCACCATAAAATCCATGGAAACATTTTCCCATGGACGAGTTGGAATGGGAAGTGGCTCCAAGAGCCTTGGCAAAGATCGTTGTTTTATCTTGTCTTGCTGGCACACCAAACAAATCTTCACATAAGCGTCAACATCATCCCGCATTTGAGGCTAGCAATATTGGTCTTCGATGAGGGCCACTGTGTGGTGGAGCCCTGGTTGACCTACCCACTTGGAATTATGGCGCTCACGCAATATTTCTTTCCTTAGCTTCTCATAGAAAGGCACGTATAGTCGCCTCCCTTTGGTGTAGAGGAGGTCATCCTCACACTAGAACTATCGGGTCTTGCATTCTCACACATACCCATTGAGGGCTTGAGCTCTTTGGTGGTACTTAAGCCCCTCTTTGATGCGGTCAATCTAAGGACAATTTAGTCGACTCACTGTGCTTGCAAGCTCCATCTTCCGACTAAGTGTGTCAGCCACGGAGTTAGCCTTCCCCGACTTGTACTCTAGCACATAGTTAAACTTCGCTAGAAAATCCTACCATCGAGCTTACTTAGGACTTAGCTTCTTCTAGATCTGAAAGTAGTTTGTGGCCACATTGTCCGTCTGTCTTCATGACAAACTTGGACCCCAGGAGGTAATGCCTCCACATCCAAAGGCAATGGACCACTACGATCACTTCTTCTCCTAGACGGTATACTGATGCTCGATATCATTCAACTTACGAGACTCAAATGCCATCGGATGTCCATCCTACATGAGAATGCCATCGATAGCATAATTCGACGTGTCAATCTTTATCTTGTAGGGCTTGGTGTGATCGGGCAACACCGGCACTGGCTTCTCAATCATGGCTTGCTTCAACCAATTGAATGCCCTTTGGCATCGATCCGTCCATTCCCACGGCTTCTCCTTCTTCAACAGGTCCATGAATGGCGCAGTAATGCTTGAATAGGAAGCGTTGATAATGGTAAGTGAGGTCAAGGAACAACCTCAATTCCGTCACCTTTGTCGGCAACTCCCATTCAATGATCGCTTGGATTTTCGCTTTGTCTATTCGCACCCGTCCACCCCCGACGATATGCCCCAAGAATGGAACTTCCTTATGGGAAAAGCACATTCTCGCGCTTGACGTACAGGTCGTTCTTGCGCAAGACTTGAAAGAACTATCTTAGATGCTCGACCTACTCCTTGAGCGTCCAGCTATATATCATCAAGGTAAATCACTACAAATTGATCTAGGAATGAGTGGAGTACTTTGTTCATGAGTATGCAAAATGTGGTCAGGACATTAGTCAAGCCGAATGGCATGACGAAGAACTCATACAATCCATACCACATCACACATGCAGTCTTTGGCTCGTCCCCTTTAGCAATCCGAACTTGGTAGTAACCCGATTGAAGATCCAACTTGGTAAACCACTGAGCTCCCCCAAGTTGATCAAAGAGATCCGTAATGAGCGGGATCGAATATTTGTTCTTGACGATTGGCTTGTTCAGCACCAGGTAGTTTATGCACATCTGGAGTGACCCATCGTGCTTTTTTCTAGAAAAGGACAAGCACAACAAACAGAGCCTTGGACGGTCGAATGTACCCACATCGAGCAACTCTTTCAGTTATTTCCTTAGCTCTTCCAGTTTAGGGGATGCCATGCGATACGACGCCATGGTAGGTGGTCGAGCATCAGGCACCAGCTTGATCTGATGATCCACCTCCCTTTAAGGTGGCAACTTGGACAACTCAGGAGACATTACATCCTTGAACGAGTCGAGGACTTAGGTTGCTTCAATCGAGACTTCGTTCCATTCGCCCCTATTGTCCTCGGTCTTCGAGGCAGCTAGGATGGTCACCTCATCCTTCCTCGCTCCCTTGGTGAGTTGTATCACCGAGGTTATCCTTCGATCATGATTTAACTCACGATGGATCGAGATTACGCATTGACATTGTTTATCCAACACGCATATACACTCAACAAAGGGTAAAAACTGCATGGATTCTATCTAGGAATTTTATCCCAATGACAAAGTCGTAGTTGTCAAGGGGAATTATCTCTAGAGTCTCCTTGTTTCTCCATAGCCCGATTTGAAGCTCCATATCCCTTGCAACACCAATAGCAGGGACCTCCTTAGAGTTTAAAGTTTTGAGTCATACGGCTCCTTTCTCAACTCGTAGGTTTAGTTTCTTCATGGCTTCCTCTAATATAAAAAGATCATATGCTCCCATGTCCACAAGCGCACTCATCGTGGTCTCTCCGATCCTTAAGTTCACAAACATTAGTCCTTTAGGCTCCTTCGCCTTCTTGGACTTGATTGTATTGAGAATTCGCAACGAACCCAACCACTCCTCCTTAGGTTTGTCTTCCTTGCAAAAAGTGGCCAACTTGGCCTTGTTCGGGCAATCTTGTGCCATATGCGAACCATCATAAAGGAAGAATTTGTAAGTACGTACCTTCCTTTATCCTCTTCCACTTGACTCCGCATGAGCTTTAGGAGGACTAGACAATGGTCTACCTCCAGTCGAACAATTGAATCTTCCTCGATCTCCCCCACCATTGGCTTTATCCTTCAGATGAGAGTCCAATCGGGATATGGAAGGCACCTTGTATTCCACGAGGGATTCAGCCACGGTGATGGCCATTGTGAGGTCTCCCATGTTAAACCGTTTCAACTCCTGCTTGGTCCAAGGCTTGAGACCACTTATAAACTAATAGTTTGCCCCCATCTCATTCATCGAAGGGATTTATAGTAGCAACTCTGAAAACCGCTTGATCTAATCACGTACACTACCCTTTTACTCAAGACATTTTAGCTCGTCGCGAGCTTCTTCCTACGTGTAAGCAGGATAGTAGTTCCATTGAAACTCTTTAACGAATCTATCACAGGTCGTGATATGATCCCCACACCTATCATCCGACTGACGACGCCACCATAACAATGCATTATCAGCTAAGTACATAAATGCAATGTTACGCGTGATTGATCATCATTGATTCCCATGGCTTGGAAGTACAGTTCCATGTACCACAGGAAGTTGTCCATATCTTTCGCCACCTGCGATCTTTTTAACTCCTTTGGCTTGGGTGCATCTATTCGTGGACTTTGCACGGTGATCACCCTGTTCACTCGTGCTGCTTAACATTTAGCAAGCTTTCCTTTTAGCTTCACTATCTCCATGTGCATTGCCACCATCATGGCCTCCAAGGACTTGTCCCATTGTGCAAGTTCTTCCCTCAGGGTTCCTAGCAACTCATGTTGGAGTTCTCCCATGCCAACCTCAAGCTCTTGCACCTCGGTCACGAGCTCCTCCTTCCCTACGTCCACTCCATCCATGGTCTGTGTCAGGTCATCAACCAATCCTTGGACTTCGGTGACAAACAACTCTGGCTTCGTCATTCGATGCTCTAAATCCCCTATTGGATCCCTCGAACTCGAGCCACCACGGTCCTTCTTTCCCTTAGTAGCGTCCTTCTCGGCGTTCTTTTCACGATCTTCACAGTCACCACCCATGACAAGCGTCTCATCGAATTGTGGATCAGTCATCGCACTTGGAACGAACTGTCTCTAATACCACTTGTTACAAGCCAACCAATCTAGCATTCCTTAACTCGCGTAGCATTAAGATTTCCCATAAGCAGCTTTTCTCACACTCGACTCACAAGATGTGGCACCCCTTGACAGCCTCCGATCCGCTAGGGTCACCACAAGTACTTGTCACTTATCCTACTACATACCAGTCAAATGACTTTTTATAATTAAAATGAAACCACAGTTCATAGGGGTTGATCAATATAATACTTTTTCATTTATTTTTTTTTTTGTAAAGGTCCTAGTGCAATTCATCAGCAGAAGTATAAACGTATCTCACCATTTCTCACTTCAATAACCATAATGCAATGCACACCACCTACGTGCCAAATGAAAAGACAAAGCCGAGTCACTTTTATTTATATTTTCACGATGGATATTTCGGGTCGGTATAGCAAAATGCCAATATTTTTTAACTATACTTTGCTATCACTCAAAAGAGAACTTGACCATACATCAAACATGTACACCCCTACATCAACAAGTGTCGCATATCCCCAAAAAGTATCAGTTCCCACCAGCTATACGTGTCATCACACCCAACTCGGTGCATTGGGCGGCGGCTGCGGCAGCATCTCTAGCATCACTCCACCACTCCAGACATGAACAGACAAAAACTCTTGGATAACTGAGCCATCAGCAAAACCCACATCGTACATCACTAAGACACGGACTCGAACATACACCAGACCAAGTACACTAGTATAGGAATGCTCTATGCACTCCACATCGACATCAGATGGCAATCCATAATAGGTACCGCGTGCAACTGGTAGCAAAGGCATATTTCTAATCTGAAATATTAATCCCCAAAATGGGTGAGTACAACCACTCAGCAATAAAGATCTACCAAACTACACAATGCGTCAAACAGAATAATCAAGAATAAAACACACATCATTCATGCATTCAAGCATACCTCACCTTACAACCATACATATATCATCATACACTTGTACTTATATCATCAAGCAGCCATGCATGTCATCATGCAACATGCATATACCACCATGCACTTATACATGTATCATCAAGCAACCAAACTCATATCACCAAGATTCATATCATCCATGCTATGATTCAATTCTCGATCTTTATTTTTCAATTAGATTGCATCATATTTCTTTCCACGGACCAATGTTTGCATCTCACAATTTATCGCTTGCATCCAACCTAGCATCATGAGAAACCTCTGACACACACCTTCGGGCATTCGGCGCACACACTCCGGGCATCTCGTACCCCAACTAGCATCATGAGATATCCCCCCGACACACATCTCCAGGCATCTCGAAACTCCCGAGGACATCCGGCACACACACTCTGGGCATCTCAAAACTCCCGAGGCATCGTCGGCTCACACCTCCGACAACTTGTTATTATCTCAATTTATATTTATACATGTATTTCAATTCCAACATAGCATTTAATGCAACAATATTAAGGTTCTCAACCATCTTTTGATGTTATATAACATGTCATATGTCACCACATATGTAGCATAATCAACCACTCAAAACATTATATCACATGGAACAATTTCATTTATTTTTGAAAATACAACAATTTCGGATAAAAACAGATTGCACTCCTTTGGTCATAATTCTTGAAAAAATAGTAAAAAGCCTTAATAAATTCTAAAAATTTGACATGTTATATACAAGATCTAGAGGAAAATATTCCGTGAAGGACACCATATCAAAAGAACATCATACAATTCGGTACAATCCACACATCACAGTCTTTATAATTTCAGAATATTGCCATACACAATTTTATGCACAAATTCAGTAAAAATCCTAAATCAATTCCAAAAATTCTAAAATTTTTATATGTTATAGAAGAAATCTAGAAGTAAATATTTCATGAAGAACTTAAAACCAGATTCATGATAGACTAAATTTATAATAACCATAACCGTCTATAACCCTCGGCACCGAATTCCAGTTATAACCGTTTTGAATAAAAATTGTTTCACTAACCTAAACTCATCCATTTCCTCTAAATTTTTATGATGCTACTCCTTAACGTGTCATCTTCAACGTTCATTCAGGACATGAGATCAAATTTCAACCGGAGAATTTTATAAAATTCATAGAATCACACTAGGTCAGCATCACGATTTCCAGATCTAACTTCTTTAAAGAAAAATAGTTTTGCCAGTCTATACTTGTTTATTTCTTCTGAAATTTTGATATGCTACTCTCCAAGAAGTTCTCTACAACTTTCATCAAGGAGTCAAAATAAGATTCCAACTAAAAAGTTGCATACAGCTCACAAATTCATCAAAGGTTGGATTGCCTTTCTAGAAAATAGAATGCGAGGCTACCATATTTTTCCTAGAGCTTTGAATTCCTTCACTTCTACCACAATCAAAGTTTATCATCCCTTACAATACATTTCACAGCAAGCAAAGGGTAGGTTTTAAGACTCTACTTGCCTCTAATCCGAGCACAAAACAGCGAAAAGGATGGTGGGGCAAGGCGGCGAATGAATGGCGGCGACTAGGCGGCGAACTCCTCCTCCTTCTTCCTCTTCTTCTCTCGCACGCTTGCTCTCTCTCTCTCTCAAACCCACTCTCTCTCTCTCTCTCAAATTTACTCTCTCCCTCTCTCGAACGGTAACTCCCCCTTTCTCTTCGTGCGACACCCCTCCCTTTCTCTCCCTTTCCTTGCTTAACCCCCTTGCCTTTTCCTCTCTAGTTTTCTTCCTTTCAATGATTAACAATCATTGATCTTGCATGCCAACGCCACTTGGCTCTATGGGAAAAACACTTGGCAATTTTCATGCAAGAGGGGCTTCATTCGGCTGGGCTTGGGCCAACCTTGGTCGACGACAGCTCCTCCTCCTTTGGGCTTCGCGGGCCAGGCCTAAATGGCCGAATGGTGGGGTCTTGTGGGTTGGTCTTGGCCTAAGAGCTTTGGCCCACTCTTCTCTAATTTTTCCCATTTAATCACCACCTAATTACCCATCATATAATTATCTAATTACACTTATTCACTTGGCCATAAAGTTTGCAACATAAATTAATAAATTCCAACCTATAAACCACATAGCCAATAATAGAATTTTCTTCGCTATCAAATAATTATTCATTAAAAGCTTGGCCATAAATCTTATTGCAAATTATGGATTAAATGGTTACAATACAACTTGATGGTACTTTCATTACCTATTCATAGGCCTTAATGTATCTAGAGGTTGTCATGAATTTTGGGTTGCCACACAAGAATCTTTTAGAGAGAGAAACTCTGAATTTCTATTTCACATGTGAATAAGATGATACAATGAGGGGGAAGAGACCTTTATATATACAAATACAAGATAAATCGTATCCGTAAATCTCTCATTGATCTAACGATGGAGATCGTATCTCCTCAACTTACCATCTACTTGCATTTATTACATAATTATACAATTACCGTATCGCTCTCCCTTATGAGTGTTATAGAATACTCAAGAAAATCTTAAGACTTGGAGACACCGACCGAGAGTCACTTGCTCCAAGGATGGGTCATGGTCGTCATTTAGAACCCTCTTGGACCGTCCCTTCCTTTGGGTGTGACACAATGCTCCTACACTTACAACTAGTCAATTAAAAATTCTTAGATGTACTACGAGAATGCTAACTTGCCTAACTTTGACCCAGGCATAGCCTAGACTCTATATGTAAATTAAAAATGTTATAGGTAGTTTGTGGAATACATTAGGCCCAATTTTCAGTCTCAGCTCTGCTTAAATTCTCCTAATGATCATCTTGATTTAACAAGTGTTTGTGAGGGCACTTTCTAATAGGACATGAAAAACATGCCTTTAAGATTGAGATTTCCAGCAATATTTGTATATAAGACAAGTGGTTAAATGTCTTTGGCGTTGATCAAAATCTTATTCAATAGTCAAACTTATTTGATCTAATCACATGCTAATAATAATCATGTAGCTCCAATTTAATCATGTTAATCTGTTTATGACATGCTTTGAAATGTCTAATTAACATTTATTGTTTGGATTTAAACATTATGATGTGGTCTATATAAGTGTCTATTTCTAATTAAATCTAAATTTGGTGTGGCATGATTTCAACGTAAACTCATAAATCTTCTTAACCGAAATGCCAAGTACACCCAGCCCATTCATGTGGCGATAAAAACACAATAGATTTTGTTTGAATTGTTTAATATATTCTATCTAGTTAAGCGTCCACTTTGAACATGTCATGCATTTAGCATTCTAATTGTCGAACCAATTTTAAATTATAGTTGTTGGATATAAGTTTTAAATATTAGAAAATTTAACTCCCCCAAAATGTATTCCTGAAGATAATACAATTCTATTAACGCTTTCCAGAAAAGAAAAATTGAACTCTAGAGTACTGGACGCTAATGTTATGTCAGAAATTACAATTGATTATAGTGAAGCCCAAATTATATATAAGGCAAGATTACAAGCAAGTTAATATATGGGTTAGGGAAGAAGTACCGGACTCTTTAAACTTTGTATTATTTACATTGTTTGTTTAGGCACATTAAAAAGCAAAATAAATAAATAAATTACTTTTTGACCCTCCTTCGAGATTGAGATATTCATGTGCATCTATGTTACTTACACTTAGCTTTTATTGGAAAACCACGCGAAAAATGTCTCCTAAGTTCTATCATTAGAATTGTTGAAAAATTTTATTAAGATTCCTTTTACTTCCGAAAAATGAATGATTTGAAATATATTTTCTTAAAAATAAGAATTTGTTTAACTTTAAAAGAGTACCGAAATTATAAGCTTGGCCTCTTCATCACTTGGTCCCATCATTTTCCCCATCCCTCCGATTCTTAGGTTCACCTTCCTCTCTCTCTTGCCAAAGGCCCTACTATATCTTCTTTATTTTAATTGGATTGACCATTCCCTTTCAATTCAATCCAGTTCTAGGCTTATGTTCTTCACAAATCATCTCCTTAGCAACCGTCAAAGCAGTGGTCAGGAGTTGCAGTTTCGAGGGAAATGACCTCTTTAAGGGCACATATTTTGGATGTGAGCTTGAGAGTCTAGAACTGGAAAAAGTGTCTTCTTTGTCGTCGATACAAGGTGTATGGGTGTGTTTGTAGACATGATATGTTTTTTCTCCAATGATTATTATCACTCTATTATCAACCACAAAGTTTATCTTTGATGGAGACTCAAAGTTATAACTCAAGCTAAATGAATGTAAGTAGGGGTGTCAAAAATGCTCATGCCAACCTAACCTAACCTGACCTAGCTCGACTCTAAATTTAAGGCATTTTGGGTCGAGCTGAACTTTTTATTGGGTTTAGAGCCGGTATCAGCCATTGTTTGATTAGGGTCGGGTTAGAACGGGTTGACGTGGGCCTTTTTGGTAATAGTACCACAAGAGCCTTTTAGCCCCCCATTCGGGCCATCTCCCTCGCTCTCCTCTTTTCTCTGTCGCTCGAGATTTTTAACCTTAATTTTCAACCCAACCAACATAGCAACCGTTGCCGCCTAGGTTACCACCGTCGCCATTGCCGAGATTCAAGGAGAGGAAAGGAAGCTCAGGGGTCGCCGTCGCTGTCTTTGCTGGGTTCTAGGAGGCCAAGAACGCTCACTCGATGGCTCGACGCCTAGCTCTATTGTCCGGTCTTTTGTGCTACAGCATCAACCACATCACCTCCACGTAGTTGCTAGTAAACCCTCACTCACGGTAGTCCTCCCAATACTCCAAATCCTCTAAATCCAGCTTGCACCATAGCCCCATCTTGATCCGCCCCAATGCCCTCGTGGGATCTCTTGTTCTAGAAGGAAAAATTAGGTTATAATCTTTCCTCCCCACTTTCCATTATGTGGGTTGGGGGTGTTTTCGCAGCGCTTTCTTAGTAGCAGTTCTTGGGTACGTTCAAAAGCCCGTGATTTGGATGCAAATCAAGCTCCTTTTCATCATTTCTCATGATTTTCTTTGTTCAGTTTCATTTGTTATCGTGCCGCGAGGTTTCGTTCCTAGTGTTCTCTAGCGTCGAGGCGTGATTTTGATGGAATTTGTGTTGGATTTTTGGTAATGTTGTGTTAGGTTGACATGTTCTTCAACTAATGTTGCTCTGTTTATAGAATCTATACTTACTCGAGATGGGGCGAAATCATGAGGAGCTCAAGATGGGGCGACATCACGAGGAGACAAATTATTGTTAGTGATTGAAGATGCTAGTAGTAATTAGCTGAGTTGCTTTCAAAAGGAGTGAGGTGAGTTACAATTCAATTGTCGGAGACAAGTTATCCGACTTACAACATGTTTTGAATCGGTTTGTACTTCAGTTTGTGCATTTATTCTTTTTCTTGTTGATATATCAATCTCTATCTGATGGTGTTATTGTAATGAATTGTATTAACAAGTTTGCATTCAGGATATGGTTTCACTAGAGGAGGCTATGTCGAATTGTCGAAAAAGCTCTCATTTCCTATGGATTGCACTCTTGATTGGTATGAGTGTCTAGTCCTCTCTGTTAGCAGCAAGGAAGATCGTATGTGTTAATTCTTAAAGCAGGTCCTTCAACGAATACAACTTAGAGCAAGATGTACCTTGCAAGAATTAGCACCAAAGTTGGATTTTTCAAAGCTTCATTTCTCCCCCCATTTCTCCCCCCTCTGGTTTTTGCAAAAGATCGCTAAGAAAGTCCCATGTAGGTTCATAATCTCGATCTTTCGTGCTTTGGGCCTGAGAGATATGTCCAGCTCTGTGCTTGGCTTTGAATCTCCCGTTGGTTATTATTGATGCAGATCTCTATTATTAAGCTTAAAGGAAGGGATACTAAGCAAACCCATTTGAATTTAGGATCTTCTTCTAGGCGATTTAGTGCTTTATTTGGTCTCTCTACTAAAAGCTTTGTATGTGTAGTGCTATCTCCAAATGCATTGACAGTCTATACTAGTTGGAGCTATCCTGTTGTTGATTTGGTAAGTAATGTGGATTGAGATGGTTGATCCTAATAGATAAGTAGGTTGTAAAAGCTGTTGTGACATAGACAATTGTCGTTTTGGATTATAGTTATTGGATTACTAGTTTCAACATTCTACCATCTAAGTAGGTGAAGCCTACATTATGCTATATATTCTAATGCTGTGCATGTAAAATCATTATTGTCCTGTCTCTATCGCTCTAAACCATCATAAGTTGATTCCCTTCCTATGGTATGGATTTCAATTTGTCATAGTGATGACTAATGCTTGCTATCGCACATGCTCCCCTTATCTATGCATGCATGAAACTTACTTTCAGGCTTTTAGGGTACCTATTACTTACTCATAGTCTGTTATATTGTTTTGTTTTAATTTTGTAAAATTGGCTCATCCCTATCTAAATTAATTAACTTCATATGCATTATGTCACAGTGAACTTTTGAGACCTTTAGCTTATTATCGTCAAAGAGAGATATTTGAAATGAATATTGAGATGTCTAAAATGAGTTCTTCTACTATCATAGGAAGAAAGACGAGATCTATAGTGTGGGAACATTATAAATAGAGTCTTAATCGAGAAAAAGCTAAACGTATACATTATGATGCCCTTATTGTTTGTGCTAGTAGTCAAAGGACTAGTTCGATGCATCGTCATCTAGCTAAATGCAAGCAATTCCTATATGTAGACGTCAAGAAAAGGCAAAAGAGTGCATTGGGTCAACATGTTCGGGTCAGTAGTTCTTCTGGTCCATGGAAATTTGGCCAAGAATTTAGTGGAAAATAATTAGTGATTATGTTTATTCTTGATGGATTATCTTTTAAGTTGGTAGAGCATGAGAGATTTCGGCGATTTGTTAATAAAATTTAGCCAAACTTCATAATCTTGTCATATAACACTTTGAGGTGTAATTGTTATGATTTATACACAAAAGAAAGAAATAAATTGAAGAAATATTTTTCTAAGACATCTCCTAGAGTATGTCTTATAATTGACACTTGGACTTTGTGTTGAAATTTAAGTTACATGTATCTCACTGCACAATTTATTGATGATGATTGGAAGTTACAGAAGAAATTATTAAATTTTTGTCAAATCCTGGATCATTTCATAGAGATAATAAGAAAAGCAATTGAGAAATGCTTGATTGATTGGGGGATTCAAAACATTTTTTCTATCACTATAGATAATGCAAGTTCCAATGACTTAAGAATTCAACATTTGAAAAAGAACCTAGCTCTAGGAACTCTTTGGTATTGAAAGGTGAGTTACTTCATGTGCTCATATATTGAGCTTAATAATCAAAGAAGAGTTGAAGAACATTAATGATTCCATTATTAAAATACGTTCGGTTGTGTGTTATATGAGATCTTCTCTTAGGAGGTTGAAAAGGTTCAAGGATTGTATTCAGGTAGAGAATATTGAGTACACAAGTCTTCTATGTTTGGATGTTGAGACTAATTGGAACTCAGGATGCGTGATGTTAAAAGCAACTTTGAAGTTTAAAAGAGTTTTTAATTCATTAGAATTTGAAGATAATGAATTTTTCAAAGAGTTTTCCAAGGCAAAAGGGGTGCCTACTAATGAAAAATGGGAGTATGCCCATCACTTTCTTCCCTTCCTGAAGTTGTTTTTTTTCGACACAACTTCAAAAGTTTCATTACATAAATTTCATATACATCATTCGCCAAATCATTAATAGTGATATAAGAAGAACTTGAAACTTTATGTGTATCACTATTAATGATTTGGCGAATGATGTATATGAAATTTATGTAATGATTGATAGATATTGTAGTATAGGAAATGGCTGAACGGATGAAGACAAATTCTTTAAGTATTTTGGCAATGTAAACAAAATCAATCTTACATTGTTCGTTGCTTGCATACTTAACCCGCGGCATAAATGGGATTATGCGAAGTGGACGATTAATTGTGTTTATGAAAGCAAGCAAGCGGAAACTTTATGAGATAAAGTAATGACAAATTTGACGTAAATGTTCAAGCAATACTATACTAGCATATGCCTTTAGAGCAACTTGAGGCTAAAGAGCACATGGATAGTAAATGTGTCAAATCTCTTATGATTTGTGCTGATATTATGACTGAAATGTATCTTAATCAAACTCGTCAATAATATTTGGTGGAAGGATGTGAACCTTATAATGCTAAGTTTGATATTTTATGCTTGTGGAAAGTAAATTTTTCTAGATATTATATCCTTGCTTCTATTACTCGAAATATTTTAACCTTGCCTGTCTCAACTGTAGCATTAGAGGCTACATTTAGCACAAGAGATTATATGCTTGATGTGTTTTGTAGCTCCTTGACCCCAACCATGGTGGAAGCTCTTATATATGCTCAAGATTGATTATGATCTATGCCACTTTCACATTCGATTGAGGACTTAGAAAAACTTAAAATCTTTGTCGGGTGAGAAAATATGGTTGTAGAATATTAATACCTTTTTATATTTCAATGATTCTCATTTTCATCGTGAATTTATTATAGAGTTTTGCCAATGACAACCATGGAGCCGAACTCGATATCTATTACTCTAGATGATTGATGAAGTTGGAGATTGCTATTGATACTTCTGTTAAGTCATTTAGGTTATTTCCTTTATCCTAAATCTATCTTAATTAGGAGACAGGTAGATCATATAAAATTATTATCTATGCGAATTAAGGTGCAAAGCCCAAAGTAAATATCTCAACATCCACCTAAGATTTACATGCAATTTTATCATTATATGGTTACTTTATTAAATGCACATAATTACTGCATATATTTTTTGTTGACCTGATTACCATGAAATTTTATCTTGTGATGCCTACTTATAGTTCATATATGGAACTTCTGAATCTGATACCCAATTGTACTATGACGATGAATGTGAATGCATCAGTATAATGCCCAAGTCTGGATGGATTGGTATAATGCCTCTAGTGATTATATTCCCTTGTCTAATCAAGCCATTCTTTTCATGATTTTCCATGTTACTTTATCATTCACATACCTCTGTAATAGCATGTGTATACTATTTTGTAATATGCTGATTTGAATGAAGGAGAAGGTTTGAGAGGAGTGATTGAAAAGGCCTTAAGTTCCTAAGTAGAAATAGTTGTTACGATGATTTGTAGACCCTATCCTAGTTGTCTAAAGCTTTTGTTTGTTAATTTTGTTGCTTTAAATTTTCCTAACACGTTCATTACTTTAGCACATGATTAAACTATTTCTTAGAAGGCTGCATTGTTGTGTGACTCCTAAATCCCGTAGAAAATTGGTCTAAGTCAATTACTTATTTTCGTACTTTTTCTCATTATAATGCTATCAACTTTTAAATTACTCAGGAGGATGATGATGATGAGGTCCCTGAAATTGTTCTTGAGGAAACTTTTGAGGCTGCTGCAAAGGAGGGTCACACATCTTAAAAAATCAACATGAATTTTGTGCCATTTCGTATATATTTCGTGGTGTTTAAAATTTTGCCTTCTTTTCTTCACCCCTCTTACTTTCACATTTTGATGAAGTGTTTTGTGATTGTCATCTCATGATCCTGCCACACACTAATTAGCTAAGTTACTAGAAACTCTAGTTCAAAACTACTCTCTTTTATCTTTATCCACTTGAGCTTCTGCATATGTGCTTTGGAATTTCAAGGATTATGAGCTTACCGATTTGCATTGGTTGTTTGAGAACCTCATTGGAACAAAATTAGACCGAGCAGTTTCCCCTTTTTTGGCCAATAATAAGTTTGATTTATTAGGATGCTTCATATGCTACTTTAATATAGTAGAGCTACCTAATATCAAAATATATGTGTACATTGGTTGATAATTATTAATGTTCTGAGCTAAGCTTGTGCTAAAGTTTATATAGAAGTAGTGTAATCCACAACCAACTTGAGTGGGAGCCCAAAAAAAAAAAAACCCATAAACTTGAAAAACCCGATAAACCCGACCTGACTCAACTCGATTTTTTTTCGTTTTGAGTCTTATGCATTTCAGGTCAAGGCAGGTTAGAGCACGTCCCTTATGATTAGGGTCAGGTCGGATAACGTCAAAACCCGATCCAACCCGACCCACTAACACCCCTAAATGTGAGGTCTCTCCAAGATTATGTTGAAAGCATTACAGATACTTAACACCTAAAATGTTTATGAGAGATGCGTGGATCAATTTCAATGTGTAGATTGATCTCTCCTATGACTTTTTAAGTGTTTCCATCAAAGGCTTACACCGACATCTTGTTGGCTCTTATGTGAGACTTTTCTACTCCCAAATGGTCGAAAGTGGCCATCGAACAAACATTCAAAGTGGAAAAATTATCGACGAGAATTTTGACGACATTTATCACTTGACATCTCACATTAGTATGTGGTGCCATTCAAGGATAAGCTCTTATTCAAAAAAAGCGATTTGAGCAGTTGAGAGAACAAATCCTACAAGATTCTTCAAACATTCAGTAGGAATCTCCTCTGGTACATGGGCTTCGTGTGGACCCATTGATTTGGGCATTCTAATGCTTCTCGGAGATCAAGAGTAATTTTAATAAAGAAATTTGAGCGAACATCATTTCCAGTGGACCCACTATATTGTACTCAATGACTGATTACCTTAAAAAACTCAATAGTTTATCTTTTTACTTTAGGCTTCCTAAGCAGGACTTGAGCAAGTCCTTAAAAGGTTCATGGAGGAAATAGGCAGGAGAACTGCCTTGGAGTGAGAGACCCTGCGCTGTCCTCCTATTCCCTCTTTGTCGAGAAGACAAAGATAGACAGGGAATTAGAGGGCCTCACGGTGGTGAAGGTAGACACCACATTAGGACTTTGGTTCTAGCTACTATCAGGTAGGCAGGTATAGTAGTCTCTCGCACTTGGAGTGAGTGAGGGTGGGTTAAATGCTCATAGCTGGGTTGACGCGCCTTACGGCACTGTCCTCAACCGCAGGTTAACCTAATTCCCCCAGTTAGCGGCTTGCCTCTCTCTCTCTCTCTCTCTCTCTCTCTCTCTCTCTCTCTCTCTTTGTTCTTATTTTTTCAAATTCATCAACTGAAATCTTACCATTGCTCCAACTTTAGCAAGGTCGCAAATTTGCCCAAGAAATTACCAAAAGATATTAAACATGTTGTATTTGTGCCAATCTAGTTTTAAACGACGTTGTTTTGTGTGCAGCTCATCGGAAAATTGTCACGTTAGCATTTTGGCTGGATATTCACGCCGGTGGCACTTAAATAATTCATTTTGCTTCGATTTTGGCACTTAAGTGTCACTTTCATAATTTTTGGCACTTAAGGCTGCGCATGGTAACATTCCCCAGCCCAAGAATTTCTATTCTTTTCTTCCTCGGAACAAAAAAAGAATAGAAACCTGTTTGATAATGACAAGTTAGTTTTTTGTTCCCGGGAACAAAAAGTTAGCTCGGGAATGGTTTTGGAATAGAAATGAGAAGTAAAACAAAGTTGCTTCTTGTTCCCGGGAATAAGTTTCAGAAATAAGTGATTTTTTTTTTCTTTTATTCATCTCTTCTTTGCCGCGCCGACCATCCCCCCAATCGCCCGCCGCTACTACTTTCCCTTGCGCCGCCGCCCGCCGCCGCCACGTCCGACGGCGATCGGTCGGCAAAAATAAAAATAAATAAATATAAAAAAGAAACTATTTTTTACCAAATGCATTTCTATTCTTTTTCTATGTCTAGAGTAAAAATTTTGTGTGGTTATCAAACAGATTTTTTTACACAGAAATTGTTTCCCATAATAGAAATAGAAAAGAAACATTTCTAAAAAAAAAAAAAAACTCTTTCCCAGCCAAGAAGTGTTACCATTCGCACCCTAAGTATCCCTTTATGCCAACTTTTGGCACTCCGAGGATCCGGATGTCCTTTCTCACCTAAGCGAGCCTCGATGCTGTCCTCTTTATTTTTGCACAACATTGTGTTTGAGGTAAGGGATCTAAGATTTAATGTTTCAAGTTTCAAGTGACTCACGAAGTGAGCTTTGTAACAATTTCTTAACTTTTTCTAAAGTAATTATCATCAAGAATGTTATGTACTTTGGTATGAATAAGACATGTGCCCAACTACTTTTTTTCTTCTATTTGATTTTCCCCAATTCATGTGCACTGCATGTAGATACAAATGGGCAAATAGAATCATAGGAGTAGTTCCATCTTTTTGGTGAGTTTTAGTAATTTTATCATGAGAATCGAAAAAATCTCTTTGCATCATAGTAGAATAGGATTTTATATAACAAAAACAAAAATCATGTAGAAAATTAAAGCCCTTTCAACAAATAAGTGTTCTAATGCGCATTTAAGATATATTTAGTAATCATTCTATTTTCGGAATTTTTACTCAAAAATGATTTTTTTTTATGTTTTTGTTTTCAGGACGAGTTTTTGAGCATTCAAAAAAGTTTGGTAACTATATTAAATTGCATTTGATACGACCGTCAAATATTTTTGTAACTTAGAATTTCTTTTAATTTTTTAAATAATTTTATTACATTTCTCTCTCTCTTTTTCTTCTTCTCTTTCCTCTAACCAACAACCTCGCTGACCTCTAAGGAGCCTCACCAGCCCCCGACAAGGTTGTTAGCCCTCGTCTAGCTGAGGCCAGTGACCAGCTAGTGGAAGAAGAAGAAGAAGAAGAAGAAGAAGAAAAGAAAAGAGAAAAGAAAAAGAAAAGGCTTGATTCTAGAATTGTTTCCAAAAACAAATGAGCAACTTTCTTTTATTTATTCATTTTGTTCCAAATCTATTTCCAGGAATAAATTTGTTCCCAAAAACAAAAACATTACCAAGTAGATATGTGTTCTTTTTTATTTCGAAGAACAAAAAGATAAAAACATGCACTATTTGGCACGTCACCAACGGGCCCTTAGGATCATTTAGGTCATAATTTATCTTGTTACTATTAATTTATTCCAAATTTTCACAGCATTTAAAGAAAAAGAAATAAAAGTCATGTGTTGCATGCTTAATCATTTAGAAAGCACTTTAATCAATTAAAAATTTAAAATACATATTTCTAGGATTCCGTATAGATCAAATGTGCATCTTTTATCATTTAGAATAGACTTGCTTTTAATTCATAAAAAGAAAAAAAGAAAAGAAGTACAACCATCGCTTAAGGTTTTAGGCTTGCATTAGGTGTAGAATATTTTCCAGTAATATTTTAAAATCCTTCATTTACTTTGCACATTGCATTTTGCATATTTGGCACAATTAACTCCCTCCTTATTAGCTATTTTCAGGTAATTTATTTGGATATTATTACCTTTCTTGTGGAAGCACTCACAGAGATCCTGTCCTAATGCATTTGAATAAGATCATGTATTAATTTTGTTTGATGCGGTCACGATTGTTTTCTTATATCTTACAAGTTGCCTCCAAAATGATTTAAGATGTTACGCATTTTTCTCACCTTTTATAGACTTTTTTTTTGTGTCACGAACTAAGTTTAATTTATGAAGAATTATTGAAAAGTTCAACATACGACATATGATATCCACTTTTTTTGCTTATACAAAGATCAAACATGAAGCTTATTTTGTACCATGTGTGTATAAATATACATATATATATTGATACGTATAATAAATGAATTTGAACTTTCATATCAATGTGGTATTTTCTTTGCATATGGGATTTCTACCTACCCAATAAATCATTTTCACCGGACAAAGGTCTTTTCTATTTTTATTATTTTTTTTACCAATTTGGCATCATCAAGTGACATTATAAAAATATATATATTTTTTAAATAATTAAATTGATGTGAACACGCTGGTTCATCACTAGTTTCTTTTTCAGTAATCAAAATATACAATAATTTATTGGTTTTGTAGTACTCTTATATTTAATTGGAAGTTAAGCAACTTTTGCGTCTACCATTGTATGCTCAATGCTAGTACAAATTTTCAACGCATTAATAAATGCTGCACTTTTACAAGACTTAGATTCCATTCATTTTAAGAAAAATAAATGATTTGAAAAATATTTTTCTAAAAATGATTGTATATGCCACTTGAAATAATTAGTCGATTGAAAATACTTGCGTTATCGACAACATTTATGCCTAAACATTTACATGCGATGCAAATATTTTATGTCTATTCATATTTGTAAGTGGCACAAGTAATCATTTTTAGAAGATATCTTCCAAATTATTCATTTTCAACAAAACAAATTAAGTCTTAGCATTTCCTTATACATTATGCTTTTATTATTACGGGTTAGTATCACAAAAAAAAAAAAACCTTAAACTCGTATACTTGTGACAAATTTGGTCCAATTGAGCATAAAAAATCTCAAATTGGCACACTTATAATAAATTTATCCCAACTGACCACAAAAAATCCAAACTAACACGCCAAAAAAAAATAGCGTAAGATTAAGGCTGCGTTCGTTTCACGGAAAATGGACCATCTCCGGAAAATATTTTCCCAGAAGTCATTTTCTAGGAAAATGGCTATATTTTCCAGTGTTCGGCTAATACTTAAATTTTGAGTGGAAAACATTTTCCACCGTTCATTAACTAATTTCTTTATTTTTCTTTTTCTTTTTTTTATTTTTTCCTTTTCTTTTCCTTCTCCTTCCTCCTTCCTCCTCCTTCTTCCTCCTCCTTCCTCCTTCCTCCACCGCCGCACGCCTGACGATGGCGAGCCGACCAAGATCCGATCGCCAGATCCGGCGAGCTGGACGGGGCTCGGGCCTTGCCGAGCTCGTCGGATCTGGCGGCGGAGCTCGGCTCCCGATCAAGGCGAGCTCGAGCTCCCCCGCTAGATCCGGCGAGCTTGGGTGAGGCCCGAGCCCCGCCCGCCCGCTCGCCGGACGGCGAGGCCGAGCTCCGCCCCAAGCCGGCGAGGCCGATCTAGCGAGGCCTGAGCTCGCCGAGCTCGGGCAAGCTGGGCTTCCACAGATTGGGCTAGGCGGAGCCTCGCCAACCCTGGGCAGAGCTCGAGCTGACTCGCAACCGCGGCCGGTCGCCGGCCGCTGTCGGGGCCGGCCACCGGCCAAGCTAAGGAAGAAAAATGAAAAGGAAAGAAAGAAAAAAAAAAGGCAAAAGAAGTTGTGGAAAATGTTTTCCACTTTTCAGAAGTGGAAAACATTTTCCTTAGCTTTGAATGTAAATTTTACTGTTGATGGAAAACATTTTCCTTGAGTAGTTGATTTTCCGTGAAACAAACACCGGAAAATCCGGAAAACATTTTCCTGGAAGTTATTTTCTGTGAAACGAACGCAGCATAATTTTTGGCCACAAAAAATCTCAAATTGGTATATTTGTGATAAATATATCCTCTGTAAAATTGGATTAACACCATAAAAACCAAAAACCAGTACAACTTTAACAAACAAAGAGTAAAATCCTAAACCATGCACTAGTCAACTGTCACGTGTCATCTAACTTAGCAATTTGATAATAAAATTTAACAAAAACTAATAGAGGGTTACAAGTATGCCAATTTAAGAATTTTTGTGGTTAAAAAAATTATTTGGGGGTAAATTTATCATAATTGTACTAATTCATGATTTTTCATGGTATTAATTTTTTAAATCTACTATCAAGGTAATGCATAATTTATGTACTTAATGTTGAATTATTGATATGCAGAAAAAAATTTGATTGCCAAATTAATTTTCAACACGCATGACATATATATAAGGGAAAAAACCACAAAAAACCCTAAACTTTACCCAAGTAACAGATTTATTCCAAACTTTTTCGTGTGACATGAAAGACCCTAAACTTTGTAAACCGTAACATATTTACCCCAAATTTTTTTTTGTGACACAAAAAACCCCGAACTTTTGTGGTATCAACTTTCTTGGAAATGATAGAAAGAAAAATTTCTTTGTTGACAAGAGAAAAACTACCCTATGATGAATTGTATGATCATTGGATTTATACCAATGACCAAAAAAAGAACAACTTGAGCAAAAAATTTCGAAATCGAATGGAAACTCTAAATAAAGGATCCATTACTCTAGATGTATTCAAAAAAAGAACTAGATTGAGTAATGATGAAAATAAAAAAGAATACTTGACACATTTACCCCAAAATTATAGGGCATTTTGGTCTCTTTACTTTTTAATTTTTTTTTACTTTTTTTTATTTTTTTAAATTTTTTTCTTCTTCTTCCCTTCGCCGACCATGGTTGGCCAGCATCGGGCGAGGTCATCCTCGCTTGGGCTGGCTAGGGCCGCCGTCGCCGGTGTCGGGCGAGGGCAGCCCTTAGCCGGGTCGAGCAAGGGCCTCCCTCGCGCCCTCGCCCGACACCGGCAAGGGCATCCCTTGCTCAACCCTCGCCGGCATCAAGAGAGGGGTGCCCTTGCTAGATCTAGCGAGGGCCATCCTCGCCTGCATCGGCCAAGGGGTGCCCTCCCCATATTTAGCAAGGGACTGGTGAGGGATGCCTTGGCCAGCGTCGGGCGAGGGCAACTCTCGCCCAATGCCGGTGAGGGCAACCCTAGCCAACCCAAGCGAGGGTGATCCTCACCCAACACCGGTGAGGGCAACCCTTGCCGAACGCTAGCATGGCCGGCGGAGGGAAGAAGAAGAAAAAAAAAAAGAAGAAAGGAAAAACATAAAAAGAAGAAGAAGAAGAAGAAGAAGAAGATAAAAATGCCCCATTTTAAAAAATTTTGGATTTTTTAAGTTACAAAAAAAAAATTAGGGTAAATGTGTCACTTTGGGTAAACTTTAGGGTTTTTTTGTGGTATTTTCCTTGCATATATAATGGGGAACTCATTTGTTTTTTTGTTACTCTAGAGGCAAATTTAACATTAACCCTACAAAATCTATCAAATTGGGACTTCTCAATTGCTATGACATTTTCCCAAAATTTGGACATGTTAACTGTTATGACATTATTTTCATAATTCATAGACCTAAAATAAAATTTGAATTAAACGTGAGTTTTGCTTATAAAGCAATATTTCATATGCTTTATTCTTCGAATTGTAATAAATAAATACCTTGTAAGAATTGTACTTACCAATTTTAAAATTAATTTAAGGGTTATTTTAGTCTTCTCAAAGACGAGATATGTCGATTCTATACTTTTTATACAAATCCACCGTTTTTTATATCCCTAGAAAAATAATATTATATATCTAGATAATTTACAATAATAATTTTGAATATGAAAGACAAGCTTAAAATACGAATAGGAAATGCTATTTCTTCTCCATTTTGCTAATTAGTTAGTCTCTCTATAAATCTATGATGGCTAGTTTTTTAAAAGACAGTCTCTTAAAATCTATGATAGTTACAACCGGGGTACTAGGTTAGCTTGTGGTTGTAACCAGTGTCATAAGGTGTGTTAACCCTGTAGTGAGTATTTCACCTATTCTCACTCATCCTAAGCACGGGTGGCTACTATACCAGCTTACCTGACGATAGCCGAAGTATGCAAGCACATTTCGACGTGAAGTCTACCTTCCCCACCGTGTTGCCCTTAGATTCCCTTTCTATCTTTGTATTCCCGACAGAGAGAGAATACATATGACAATAGTCTCCCACCTTAGGGCGGTTCTCTCACCCGTTTCCTCCTCTCTTTAAAACTATGATGGCTAGTTGTCTCTAAGAGGGACATATGGGACTAAGTTGCAAAATTTGATTTTTTTTTTTAATATGTTTTATTTATCTATGCTCTCCGATCATTTTATTTCAAACTAGAATTTGTGCTTACTTCAACATTGCCCGTTTTGTTCAACAATAGAAATAGCTTCAAGGAGTTTTAAAGTTGCTAATTACCAATTTTGGAAATTTTAAAACTCATAATATAAATACTGATTCAATCTTAAACTTTTCACTTTTGCCAAATTAGTCCTAAACATTTGTAGAAAATTCATATATATATATATATAACAATTATGTAGTTATATTTTTCAAATATATATATATATATATATATATATATATATATATATATATATATATTCCTTTAAACCAATTGCTATCAAAGATCACCGACATAACGGCCTGCCAAATAGAAATATTTTTAGTGAAAATTGAGCAAAATAATTACATTGGAAGTTCACGTAAAGATCTAGGATTAAATTAGTAAATTTGAAAAATTTAGGACTAAATTACATTTGTATAATAGATTTATAATTGATCGGATGATTTTCTTTTTTTTATAACAATTATGTAGTTAATTACAAACAAAAGTTTCCTAAGTTATGTAATCAAATCTCAATTAAGTACAAATGCCACCTTTATTTTGTTCAAAAGAGGAAAATTTAAAGGAAAAATTCCAAATAAGGGCTTGAAATACCCTTAATTTTTTAAATAAGGGTTTGAAGTGATAATAGGGGTCTCAGATGTTTTTATTTTCTTAAATAAAGGTTTGAAATGAACATTGTTTCAAAAAAGTCTTGAAGTGGTCATATCAGTTTCAAAAAAGACTTGTCCTCACTAATTGATTAAGAGCATTTTTGTCTTTACATTTATCTTATTTTTTTCCCCTTTTTGTTCTTTTTTTTCCATAACAAAGACAATCTAAAAAAATAAAAGAAAAAAACCCAAGCAAAGGGCTGGTAGGGTATTAGCCACGGGCAGGCTTACCAGCTCTCTCTTGCCAATATTATTTTTTAGCCTTTTTTCTTATTTAATTTTTTTAAAAGAAAAAATATAAATAATAAATAATAAGAAAAATTGAAGGATGAAAATACTTTTGAAGGTTAGACCTTTCTTTGTAACTAATATGATCACTTTGGACTGTTATTTGATATAATCCATACTTCAAGCGTTTACTTAAGAAAGGATAACAATTCAAGCCCTTGTCTTAGGTCCTTATTAGAGAAATTTAGGGTAATTCAGGCCTCATTTGAAATTTTTCCAAATTTATATGAAATTGAATACAATTTAATTAATATTTTAAACTAAAACTTATGCTCTGATTTTTTTTTTTTTGAATTTTAGTTTACTCTTTTTAACAAACCAAAGGTTTCTTTTCTTTTTTTCTTTTTTTGGGTCGAAATTAACGAGTTACCGAAAGGTCGATATATAATGACGGAAGCGTTTTTATGGTCAGGCCCGATCTTCTTCGCCTGCACGTTACACTGTGCGAATCGCGTTCCTCCGATCCAAATGCCCCCGTGGGCTTCAGATCTCTTCGGATTCCCCTCGCCAGCCTCCGCGTGATCCCTCCCATCTCCGAGATCGCGCCGCCCCGATCGATTCGCGCCGCTGCGTCGTCGTCGGACCGTGAGGGGAAATCGCGAGGTGGCTCGCCGTCGATTCAGGTCGCGTCCGATTCGATCTGGTTTGTCTGCGCTTCCGCGTGCTCTGCGGCAGTTGAGATCTCCCAGTGATTTTTTCCGGCGAGGATGTTGACGAAGTTCGAGACGAAGAGCAACCGAGTGAAGGGGCTCAGCTTCCACAGCAAGCGGCCGTGGATCCTCGCGTCGCTCCACAGCGGCGTGATCCAGCTATGGGACTACCGCATGGGGACGCTGATCGATCGGTTCGACGAGCACGACGGCCCCGTCCGCGGGGTGCATTTTCACAAGTCGCAGCCGCTCTTCGTGTCCGGAGGTATCGATTTCGTTCCCTTTTACGTGATGTGAATCTCCTGCTCGTGGAGGATTGAAACGCGTTTCCCCAGTTCCGTGTTGATCCGAGAGGTGATCTACCTGCAGGCCGAGTTGAAAGTAATCGCGGACTCTAGATGGGATTTGTTGATTATCGCTTTGCTATCGAATTGACTTTAAAAGATGGAACTTTAACGATATTCCATTCGGATCTGATATTCCCTTCATGGGTTCTTTACATTTCAAAATAACAGTTGATGTTCTGAATCTTTTGTATGATGCGCGATATGGTTACCCCGCAATGTCTTACATAATTACTTTTGCAGAAAGCAGTATATCTGTATGGTCCTGAGGACCATTGACTAACAAGCCCTATAATCAGAATGTAAATTTTTGTGAAGTGCATTCAGCATTTTGACTAATCATGTCGAGTCCCAACCAAGTGCTATGAATTAGTAGATTTCAGACAAGTGTTTTGTGTTCTTCTTTGTGCATGTTTTTGTTTCCCATTTTCTAGAGCGATCCATGGTCTTGGAAGTCTCTTGGTCCAAAGTTGATTTGTCATTTGATTGAGATCTTTGTTATCTGACTGTGGATCTCTTTTAATTTTATGTGACTTTTTTACTGTAGCACTCAGTTTAGTTGGTCTGTGATCTTAGATTGGCTACTGGATGTGACTTATTCTTCATCAGTGAATTGTGAAGTAGATTCCCATTTTAATGAAGACTCAATTGGTGCAGTCCTAAGTGATAGATGCTATGGCCTAGATTCAGAGTGGGAAGGGAATGACATCTCTCTACTTGCTAGGGCAAATTGCATTCAGCAAGGCACACGCCTTTTACACTGAAGCAATCAGGGCAAAATGTTAAACTCCTCACTTGGCCGCTTCAACTGGTTTCAGAAACCCAAAAATATTTTGTCTGTCAAAAGTACCCTCTTGTCCATTTACTTTTTCAGCCCTGGTGGTGGGTTGAAAATATATATTTTGGGTGAAAGCATGTTTTGGTATTTTAGAGCAGACTGCTTCTATAGTTTCTCACTACTCTAGTCTACAGTACTATTGGGCTTGCGCCCCAGTAATTCTCTTCCATTTAGTTATAGTCATAGTGGTTAAAGTTTTGTATTGCTTCAACCCATTTTTAAGTCACCATATGTTGATTAAAAAAAAAAAAAGTTTCTTTTTGTGCTTGAGATATCCTAGAGTCCTAGGGCCTTAGATGTGCTTTTCATCTTTAACTACACTGGACTGGAGTCTTTTGAAAATGTGCTATGGAGTATACTACCTTTTTTTTCCTTTTGATAATTACTATGGTGTTAACGTCATATAATGAATTTAATGTAAATTTATTGCCATTGCAGGAGACGATTACAAGATTAAAGTTTGGAACTACAAGACATGCAGGTGTCTTTTTACCCTTCTAGGACACCTTGATTATATCCGTACTGTGCAGTTCCATCATGAGCATCCATGGATAGTCAGTGCCAGTGATGATCAAACTATCCGCATATGGAACTGGCAGTCTCGTACTTGCATATCTGTCTTGACAGGTCACAATCATTATGTCATGTGTGCTTCATTCCACCCAAAAGAGGACCTTGTCGTCTCAGCTTCCCTTGATCAGACTGTTCGTGTATGGGATATCAGTGCCTTAAAAAACAAGACAGCGTCACCTGGTGATGACTTACTCCGGCTGGGTCAGATGAATACAGACTTATTTGGTGGTGTGGATGTTGTTGTCAAGTATGTCTTGGAAGGCCATGACAGAGGAGTCAACTGGGCTTCATTTCATCCCACCCTTCCCTTGATAGTCTCTGGAGCAGATGATCGCCAAGTAAAGTTATGGCGCATGAATGGTACTTTTTCCAAAGACATTGGTTTCTTTATAAAGTTGTTCCTTGCAAAGAATCATAATAATTGGCAGGATGGAGGTTGATTATAGTGTAGGTTTAAATGCAGTAAATTGTCACTGCAATGACATTTTTTTCTCAACGCATATGCACTAAGACTGAAGTGGTACGAAAAACATGCTTGGTTTGGTTCCCCTTTGGCTTTCCTACACCCCCCCCCCCCGGTGGAAAAAAAAAAAGAAAAAAAAGGAATAGTTATGTAAAGATTTGATTGGAGGTGACTTTGAATGTTAATATGTATACATTTTAGAGATTTGAAGTGTAGATATTAATAAACTCTGATTTCATGCTTTAAGAGTTAAAATAAGAGCCCAAGAGAATTCAGAACACTTGTAATTTGTGACCATGCAATCACTTCTCATCGCTTACAAATTTGTTAGAAGCATCTTGAAGTTTTTTAATTTATGATTTGCTGCATTCAATCAATTCACTGCTGAAGTGATGGACATGTTTGCCTTCAGATACCAAGGCTTGGGAAGTGGACACCCTTAGAGGGCACATGAACAATGTGTCTTGTGTTATGTTCCATACAAAACAAGACATAATTGTATCTAACTCAGAAGACAAAAGTATCCGCGTTTGGGACGCAACAAAGCGAACTGGAATTCAAACATTTCGACGTGAGCATGACCGTTTCTGGATACTGTCTGCTCATCCTGAAATGAATCTTTTGGCAGCCGGTCATGACAGTGGCATGATAGTGTTTAAGTTGGAGAGAGAGCGACCTGCCTTTGCTGTGAGTGGTGATATTATTTTTTACACCAAAGAACGTTTCTTGCGCTGTTATGAGTTTTCTAGTCAACGGGACACACAGGTTATTCCTATTCGACGCCCTGGATCTACCAGCCTCAACCAAAGTCCAAAGACACTCTCTTATAGTCCTACAGAAAATGCTGTTCTTATTTGCTCTGACGTGGATGGAGGATCTTATGAACTGTATGTCATCCCAAAAGACAGTGCTGGTAGGGGTGATGGTGGTCAAGAGGCAAAGAGAGGTACCGGAGGATCTGCTGTTTTCGTGGCCCGAAATAGATTTGCAGTGCTTGACAAAAGTAGCAATCAAGTATTGGTTAAGAATCTGAAGAACGAGATTGTTAAGAAGAGCGGGCTTCCATTTCCTGCCGATGCAATCTTTTATGCAGGAACTGGCAACTTGCTGTGTAGGGCAGAAGACAGAGTTTACATATTTGATCTCCAGCAGAGGTTGGTTATTGGTGATCTGCAGACCCCTTTTATCAAGTACGTAGTGTGGTCAAATGACATGGAAAGTGTTGCCTTGCTCAGCAAACACGCAATTGTTATTGCTAGCAAGAAGCTTGTCCACCAATGCACTCTCCATGAGACCATTCGTGTGAAGAGCGGAGCCTGGGATGACAATGGAGTATTCATCTACACTACACTGAACCACATTAAGTATTGCCTCCCTAATGGCGATAGTGGAATAATTAGAACTCTTGATGTCCCTATCTACATCACGAAGGTTTCAGGGAATACCATATTTTGTTTGGATCGCGACGGAAAGAATAGAGCTATAGTTATCGATGCAACAGAGTATATGTTCAAGTTATCCCTTCTGAGGAAGAGATATGATCATGTTATGAGCATGATAAGGAATTCTCAGCTTTGTGGACAGGCTATGATTGCATATCTGCAGCAGAAGGGGTTTCCTGAAGTGGCTCTTCATTTTGTTAAGGATGAGAGGACACGGTTCAATTTGGCTCTAGAAAGTGGCAATATTCAAATTGCAGTTGCATCAGCTAAGGAAATTGATGAGAAGGACCATTGGTATAGACTAGGAGTTGAGGCCCTTCGCCAAGGGAATGCGGGAATTGTTGAGTATGCTTATCAGAGGACAAAGAACTTTGAGAGGCTCTCTTTTCTTTATCTCATAACTGGAAATGTGGACAAATTGACCAAAATGTTGAAAATTGCTGAAGTGAAGAATGATGTAATGGGGCAATTCCATAATGCTTTGTATTTAGGTGATGTTCGAGAACGTATTAAGATATTAGAGAATGCTGGGCACTTGCCTCTTGCTTATATTACTGCTACTACTCATGGGCTGCAGGATGTTGCTGAAAGATTGGCAGCCGAGTTGGGAGATTCTGTTCCATCTTTGCCAGAGGGGAAGCAACCTTCCCTTCTGATGCCCCCAATGCCTGTCATGTGTGGTGGTGATTGGCCTCTTTTGAGAGTCATGAAAGGCATATTTGAAGGTGGGTTGGATAATGTTGGCAGAGGTACTGCAGATGAAGAAGAAGAGGAGGTTGAAGGTGATTGGGGAGATGAATTGGATATGGTTGATGTGAATGGTTTAGCGAATGGTGATGTGACAGCTATTATGGAGGATGGTGAAGTTGGTGAAGAAAATGAGGAGGAGGGTGGTTGGGATCTTGAAGATTTGGAGCTCCCTCCCGAGGCAGAAACTCCAAGGGCTTCAGTCAATGCTCGCTCTGCGGTTTTTGTGGCCCCAACTCCTGGCATGCCAGTAAGTCAAATATGGACACAGAGATCATCTCTTGCTGCTGAACATGCTGCTGCTGGTAATTTTGACACTGCAATGAGGTTGTTGAATAGGCAGCTTGGAATTCGGAATTTCATTCCTTTGAGATCAATGTTCCTTGATCTCCACACTGGCAGCCACACCTATCTACGTGCATTCTCCTCTGCTCCAGTGGTATCTCTGGCTGTCGAGCGTGGTTGGAATGAGTCTGCTAGCCCGAATGTCCGGGGTCCGCCAGCACTTGTCTACAATTTCTCTCAAATGGAAGAGAAGCTCAGGGCTGGTTATCGTGCCACCACAGCTGGGAAATTTACTGAGGCTCTTCGTCTTTTCCTGAGTATTCTCCATACAATTCCGCTTATTGTGGTTGAATCAAGAAGGGAAGTTGATGAAGTCAAAGAGCTGATTGTCATTGTCAAAGAATATGTCTTGGGTCTGCAAATGGAGCTTAAGAGGAGAGAAATTAGGGACGATCCAGTGCGCCAGCAGGAACTTGCAGCCTACTTCACTCACTGCAATCTTCAAATGCCTCACTTGCGGCTCGCCTTACTGAATGCGATGACTGTTTGCTACAAGGCAAAGAACCTTGCTACTGCAGCTAACTTTGCTCGGCGGCTTCTAGAAACCAATCCCACTGTTGAAAACCAAGCAAAGATGGCAAGGCAAGTTCTGCAGGCTGCTGAGAGGAACATGATAGATGCTTCTGAGCTAAACTACGATTTCAGAAACCCATTTGTGGTCTGTGGAGCAACATATGTGCCTATATACCGAGGGCAGAAGGATGTCTCTTGTCCATACTGCAGCTCTCGTTTTGTGCCAAGCCAGGAGGGCCAGCTTTGTACTGTGTGTGATCTTGCTGTGGTTGGAGCAGATGCTTCAGGATTACTGTGCTCCCCATCTCAGGTGCGGTGATCTCTCCTGCTGAACCAAAGAATTTTCCGACCTTTTCATGCGTCAGAGTTGCAGCTGTTGGCTTTGTTTACATATGCAGCAGCTAAGAGGTAAGAAATATTGTCAGAGCTAATAGCTGGTTGTGTTTTCTTTTCTTATTCATCGTCATTGGATTCTCCTTTACTTAGCTATTGAGATTTTCGGTGTAATAATTGAATTCAGAATTTTGTAATTCGTAGATGTTTATAGATACCAATGTGTCAAGCCCCTTGTTAGATTTTGATGACGGTACTAGGCTGGCCAACTTTCATACACTGCAGATGCACTTTGCAGATTTACTAAAATTTTATGATGGATTGGGGGTTTATATTGACTGGGAGCAGCATTTGAAGAGTTCAGTGGATCTATGTTTCTTCTTTTTTGGCACCCAGTATCTTATTTATGCCATTTTTAGGTTCTCCTTTGAAGTGCAATTCTGTTGTTGTCCTGTGTAGTCCATTCTTCACCAGGCAATTCACCTCCGAAGGCTTTGTGAGATTAACGCCACATGACATCTCTTCTAAACCACATTGTTGTTTTGATTCGGCAGCATCTGGCTTTATTGGGAATAAATGAATGAACAAGACAACGCATATTGTGTTGTGCGTGTTTTGATGTTTTGTGGATTTGGTATATAACATGCTGTCTAGTATAATGTACCAAATGTTTCCTTTTTTGTTACTCATAATGTAGCAAATGTTGCTATGAGGTTTTCTGCAAGTTTCAGTAGTGTCTCTGGACCTCCCAAGATATATTGAAAGGTGAATCTGTGTTCTGGCCTTTCGTTTTTTCAAAAAGTAAATATACAAACGTGGAACTGAATTTGGCTGACACTTGCGAGGCCTTAGATCCGAATTGCAGCAAGAATTAGCATGTTTAAAAACACCCCCCCAGAAGAAATCCATTTTTGTGTTCTTCTGTCGCGTTATACAGTTAAGAAAATGTCAGCCTTGTCTAACTGATTGTCGCTTGATTTCAACAAATAAAAAATTTAGACACGATTCCTTTTTTGCTGGATATTAGAGAGAAGCAATAGGTTGTTTCAAACTGGGTTGGTCTTAGTATCACATCTTTGTGTGCTGGATCATCGTACCGAGTTTATGTCTACTTAGAGGTTCACCAACTGACTTGATGTTGCAGCGATCTGTTTTGAAAGAAGTCCTCATGATCACCTCGAAGTAGACACCAGTTAAAGATAGGTGTGACATCTTGAAATTTCTGTAGTTTTCTAATATTACTCGTGATATGAAGACGATGAAAGGTTTGTATGGGTGTAATTTGCTACCGAGATTTGTGGAAGTGTTAAGAAGGGCTATGTGAAGTCAGAAATAATGGAAGTACTTGGATGGGGTTTTTATAAGCGTTGGACATTTGATGGAAAGCTCCGCATGGTGATTGCGTAAATCTTCTTTCACAACGCCAGAGTATATCACAAAACTACATTGCTCAAGCGATTGTGCGTTCTTTACTCTCACAATTCGGGTGGCCGTGTCGTGAAAATGAGATATATTTTTGTAAATGACCAATAAAAATGTCTGACTATTCAGTAACTTTATTCGTTGGGGGTATTTCTTTTATACTCATTTAGGATGTTAGAAACCAAATAATCAAGAGTCCTCATGAGAATAATGGATCGGCAGCCCGTCCGCTGTGCAAGGGCGTAGTCCCCACCACACCGTCGAATCCCAACCTTAAGTATCGAAAAGTTAGCAGGAGAGTGTATACGAGCTGCTGTGAAACGGGCCGGGCCTGAATCGGCCCATGAATTCCTCGTTCCGTGCTCAGATCCAAGACAACAATTAGGTGAACGGAACAAGTAAAAAAAAACCAAAAAAGGCTTACTTCCAATACCAACCCGTGAAAGGATTCCCTTTATTTTGCCGCAGGCATCATTTCTTCTGTCTTCCTTTGAAAGAGAAAATGACTCAAATGATATTTGGATTTTAACTCAACATGCAATGAGTTCTTTGAACTTTCAATACATTCGATGAGATTTTTGAATTTTAACTTAACGTATAATGTATAATGTGATCAATAAACTTTCAGTTTATTTAATGCGATCCTTAAACTTCTAGTATATGTTTGAATTAGTTATTGAATTATATGAAAATGTTCAATGTTGTTATTCCATTAATTTAATTTTATGGACAACATTAAATACCTTGGGTATGAAAGATAGCATAGTAAACTAAAGCAAATGATTTATTATGTAATCCAAGAATTAATTTGAAAAGATATCAAAAGTGCACGGATCATATTAAATAAATTGAAGATTCATGAACCACATTGCATATTGGATTAAAATTTATGGATCACATTGAACAAATTAAAATTTAGTGACTATATTATATATAAGTTAAACTTTATGGATCATTCGTGATATTATCTTTACTTTGAAATAATTTTAAAAAAAATTCTCTATTGGGTACGTGGGAAATATACTTGGGCTTCAGCCATCGGGCCTCGTTCATCCCAAAAACCGTCGAGCCCAGAAATATCTCCTCCCCACTCCTTCCCAAGGGGGATCTATCTGGCGCCAAACCTCCTCATCTTTCCCGCCAAAAAGATCGATCGCGCTCTCCCCAAAACACCCTCCCCCCGCCCCCTCTCTCTGTCTCTCTGTCTCTCTGCTTCATCGTCTCCGCTCAGCCTCCGCAGCCTCGACCTGATTCTCTCTCTCTCTCTCTCTCTCTCTCTCTCTCTCTCTCTCGAGCTCCTCCAATGGCCTCCGACAACGGTACTCTCTCTGCTAAGTTTCGGTAAACATGTATATAGAAAGGGACGATTCGATCACGCTATTCGATTTCCTTCGTTTTCAGGTCCTTCCTCCCCGGATGACTCCTTCTCCAGCCCCATCGGCAACACCCTGTCCTCCCCCGACAACGCCGCGGCCCGGGCCGCCGGGGGCCGCCGCCGGCAACGGCAGCAGCAGCGCGGCGGAGCCTCCATCCCATCCAGCTTCGCCGCCACCCCGCCGGCGCACCGGTCCCGCCTCGCCGCCGCGTCGTCGGAGGCGAACACCCCGACCCCTTCCCGGACGCGTCGGCGGACGCCCGGCGGTGGCGGTGGCGGCGCCGGCGGGAGGCCCTTCGCGGCCTCCACGCCGTCCTCGACGGACGACGCCCCGCCGTCCTCGGAGTGTGGGGATGGGTACGACGCGGCCGAGCAGATGTACGTCTGGGGCACCAACATCAGCGTGCAGGACGTGAACGCGGCGATCGTGAGGTTCCTGAGGAATTTCATGGAGGGCCCGACGCAGGCGGATTCCATTGAGGAAGGGAAGTACATGAGGGAATTGGATAGGGTTTTTGAAGTCGAGAGGGAGTGGATCGATATCGATGCTCAGGATATTTTTAGTTATGATCAGGATTTGTATAATAAGATGGTGAGGTATCCGCTAGAGGTACTGGCAATTTTTGAGATTGTTTTGATGGACATGGCGAGCACGAGAAACCCGCTGTTCGAAAAGCACATACAAGCGAGGATTTTTAATCTCAGGACGTCCACTTGTATGAGAAATCTTAATCCATCAGGTGGGTACCTTTCTTTTCCGGTAAAATGTCCTCGAATGATTGAAGAATGTTATTGTTTCAATGAAATACTGTCTTGAGTATTGGTGGTTCTGGGAAATATTTGTCAGTGGATAGGGGCAAGTCTGTCTGACCAATTAAGGTTCATGTTTGCCTTTAAGTTTTTTCACAAATCTTTTTTTTAAGCTGAAGATGGGTCAAATACTGAAGACTTGTTTGAACTATCAGTGTAACTTCCTGTGGAGATTAAAACTCTCAGCTTTAACTTTTTGTTGGAAATCAAGCTAGTAAAGGATGTGAGACTTGGTAGTGGGAAAGGATATAGCCAGTTCCAGTTGCTTAGGGTGGAATTTGCCACAGTGACTCAGAGGCATGTTTTGTAAATTGTGAGTAGTTCATTAAGCATGTATGATCGGTTTGTTGTGTATGCATCTGCTACTTTTTTCTGTTTAATGTGAAATTGGTATTTGTATGGGAAGATGATCACTTTTATTTCATGGTTTCTAGTCATTACTCTCAATGAAGTAGTTGAGCTTTAGGTGTCTGTAACTGATGATGTCTCTTGTGTCGACTAGATATTGAGAAGATGGTTTCTCTGAAAGGAATGATAATCCGATGCAGTTCAGTGATCCCTGAGATAAGGGAAGCTGTCTTTAAATGCCTTATCTGTGGATATTATTCTGATCCTGTTCGTGTTGAAAGAGGTAAGCTAATAAGCCCATTGAGAAGAATGAAATTTTTTGGGTTTTTGCTTTTTTAACGGTTCATTGTTCTCAGGAAGAATCAGTGAACCTAAGAGGTGCATGAAGGAGGAATGTGCTACCAAGAATTCCATGACTTTAGTTCACAATCGTTGCAGGTAGTTTAACCCTCTGATTTTGTTTTCCAAACCATGGTCAGAGTTTTGTTTAGCCATTGTTGAGTAACGTTCAATCATTTCTGCTGCTGCTGCTAGTAAGTGTCAACTGCATCCTCTTTTTGCACCATCACTTGCTAGGGCAGTGGCTTCCTTAAATGATTCTGACAATAAAATTCTCTCTTTTTTTCCAAGTTCTCCTCATAGTCTAACTTGTTAATCTTCAATGATTCCAAGATGGTCATCTCGGACCTTGTCTTAGTGGCAGAACTGTTATTGAAAAGTCCAGTGTGGGGATAGATTAGTATAGCCCCTGACGATTCTTGTCAAGTGTTACAAACTTGAAAATGAGGAGAGAATTAAAATATGGGTATTGTTTAAATGGAAAATCCTGTAGACAAATATTTTTTATGAGAAATCTATTGCATTAAAAAGGCAGTGCCGTTTTTAAAATATTTGGCTGGTGTTTTTTATCAATAATTATCTTTTGGAGTCTATTGTGATTATAGCTGATTAATATCTTGCAATAAACCAGTTTTGCAGATAAGCAGATTGTGAGGCTTCAGGAGACGCCAGATGAAATCCCCGAAGGAGGAACACCACATACAGTTAGCTTGCTAATGCATGATAAGTTGGTGGATGCAGGAAAGCCTGGTGATAGAGTTGAGGTATATATGACACTGTGCCTGAAAAACATGGAGGTCTCACTCTTTTGTGGTCAATTGACATTTTTTATTTCAACAGATTACTGGAATTTACAGGGCAATGAGTGTTAGAGTTGCACCAACACAGAGAACTGTCAAATCGTTGTTCAAGGTGGATTCCTTACTCTGTCCACTACTGTCCCTGAGGCTGCCCCATCAGTCCCTTTAAGTGAATGCACAGTCTAATAATGTGATCTCCTCATATCTAATGCAGACTTATATCGATTGTCTCCATATAAAGAAGACCAATAATTCAAGAATGCAAGCAGATGACCCAATGGAAGTTGAAAGCAGTTGTAATGGAAGTGAAGATGTCACGTTTGATGAACTGATGGTATATTGGTTTTTCTTTTGTTCCATTGGATGACAAGTGTTTGCCTTTACTGATATTTGTATGACTTCCATACCTGATTATTTAGGTGGAGAAATTAAAGGATCTATCTAAAAAACCGGACATATATGATATACTAACCAAGTCCTTGGCACCGAATATTTGGGAGCTCGAGGATGTCAAGAAGGGTCTGCTCTGCCAGGTAATGCCATATTTAGTCCTCTTGTTGTTGACTAGTGAAATATTGAGAAAAATGAAGCCCTTTTTCGTTAAATGACTGATGTTATATTGATTTCCATTCTTGTAGCTTTTTGGTGGGAATGCATTGAAGTTAGCGTCTGGTGCTACATTCCGTGGGGACATCAATATACTTCTTGTTGGTGATCCAGGGACCAGCAAATCACAGCTCCTTCAATACATACATAAGCTTTCTCCACGTGGTATTTATACCAGTGGAAGAGGGAGCTCTGCTGTTGGCTTAACTGCTTATGTTACCAAGGATCCTGAAACTGGGGAAACTGTATTATACCTTTCTTTTCTCTTTTTTGGCGAGTTTCTTTATTTGAAAAATGTAAAGTGGAGTAGATTCTAACATGCGAAAGGATCTTTCAGGTCCTTGAAAGTGGAGCCCTGGTTTTGAGTGACAAAGGCATTTGTTGCATAGATGAATTTGATAAAATGTCTGAAAGTGCAAGGAGTATGCTACATGAGGTTTGTGAAGTTCGTTCCTAATTATGTAGACAACAGAGGAGAGGATCGTACGGCTCTATCTAAATTTTCATTTTAAATCTTGGTGTCACAATTTTCTTAAGTCATATTCCCAAAATGTGGAAAGTGATTGTTTAGTAAGTGAGGAAAAACAACCCTAAGCACCAATTTTTTTCCTTTCCACTAAGCACCAGATGACTAAAAGTTAGCATTACTTATCGAGATAGTACGTTAATTGAGTTACTGGACTTTTTTATGACTTATTTTTAAACTTTAACTTTGCCCTTCCAGGTGATGGAACAACAGACCGTTTCAATAGCTAAAGCAGGAATCATTGCATCACTTAATGCCAGGACGTCGGTGTTAGCTTGTGCAAATCCGAGTGGCTCACGCTATAATCCACGTTTATCCGTTATTGACAATATACACTTACCACCTACCTTGCTATCCAGGTTAACTGTTCTACTCTCCTATATTTATCTGTGTGTACACATACCCACTGGTGATTTTACCTCAAAAAGTTGAGTGATTATGGACCTGATTGCCGAAACGGCCAACATGTGTCGATTGATGTTAATATGCAGAGTATTGTGTGCACATTCTGCCTTAGGTTTGAATGCTTCTACTTGCTGGTCTTGTTCTTTCATAAAACTCAATAAACCTGGATTTTGTTTATGGACCTGATTGAGACCCAAGCCCATACAAAATGAACATATGTTAAGCATTATGTTGACATGTTATGATGATTTTGTCCAAATATTATGTTTTGTGTACATGCCAATAAGCATATCCTTACAGTCATGAGAGAAATACGTGATTTCCAACTGTAATATGCAGACCCTAGTTTCGTGTTGTATAATTTTGCTGTCAAAGACCTTTTTGTGGTTTGATAAGTCGTGCTACATCTTCTACACATTTCTTCTTTTTCTGGGTCATCGATGATTAACCCAATGCTTGGATTTTTGTTATTCCTGTCCTTGCTTTGTCTCGTTTTGCTTGGGGTACTTCTGTGTTGTTTGCTGGATACCCCTCTCTCCATTTGGTTGTGGCCACTGTTTAGCTGTTTGCTTTTTGCTGGTTGTTTTCCTTCTCCTTTTCTGCTCTTCCCTCCTTGTCTCGACACCCTTCCACTCAGTTTGACTACTTTGTCACCTTGAGTGTAAGTTTTGGTACCGGGTTCCCTTGCTGTACAGCTGTATAGCTTATTGGTTTAAAGTCAATATATATCTTACCTTCTACCAAAAAAAAAAAAAAACGATTAACCCAATGCACCATAGTCAGTACAGTGGTTAATCTGACTACAATCATAACTTTGTTCCTAATCAACAGGTTTGATCTAATATACTTAATTCTTGACAAGCCTGATGAGCAAATGGACAGACGCCTGGCCAAGCATATTGTTGCTCTGCATTTTGAGGATATTGAGGTGCAGTTGGAATTAGTACTCATCTTTATTTGTAGTCATCGGGAACATCTCTGAACATCAGTTAATTTGATCCTTGCAACTTGCAGAGCGTGCAGCAGGACGTTTTGGACCTCTCTACTTTAACTGCCTATGTGAGCTATGCTAGAAAACACATTCAACCACAGTTATCTGATGAAGCTGCTGAAGAGCTGACACGGGGTTACGTCGAGATGAGGAGGAGAGGAAACTTCCCTGGCAGTAGTAAGAAGGTGCACATTTCAAGTTTCTCTCACATTCTTTTCCCTCTTATGGGTTTTGGCACGTCGATGTTAAAATGTGCCAGGATACAATTGCTTGGACAGGTTATAACAGCGACACCTAGGCAAATTGAGAGTTTGATTCGCCTTAGTGAAGCACTAGCTCGGATACAGTTCTCAGAATGGGTTAGTGAGGACCACAAGCTGTGATTTGACCATGTTTCTAGGGTGTAAATTCAATGCTTTAACCATCACGACCCTGATTATATAGGTTGAAAAGCGAGATGTGATGGAAGCATTTCGACTTCTGGAAGTTGCAATGCAGCAGTCAGCAACTGATCATTCAACAGGTATTTCTTTAGCCATGTGATTTTTCACTGTTGTATACAGTGTGTGTGTGGGTGTGGGCAAGATCTAAACTTGAATTAAAATTTTGTAGGCACCATTGACATGGATCTTATCACTACTGGAGTTTCGGCTAGTGAAAGGATGAGAAGAGATAACCTTGCAGCTGCTTCTCGTAATGTAATAATGGAAAAAATGCAAATTGGTGGACCCTCTATGCGGTTGATGGAGGTAGGTCTTCCTATGCATGTTCTGGGGAACAGATTATCTTACAACTCATGCTAGTTAATATTATGGAAGGCCAGATGTACCGCATGTCATGGCTCACGTGTTGTATGCTAAAATTTGCTGCAGTTGCTGGATGAGCTCAAGAAGCAGAGTTCTCTTGGTGAAGTTCACCTTAGCGATGTAAGCATCGTACTTTGTCCATGAGCTAGTGCCACTTTTTTGTCCTTTTCTCATTTTTTTTTATCCTTATGGCAAATGACTGCCATTTCAAATATAAACTGACATGTGACCTTTACACATCCAGCTGAGGAATGCAGTTGCAACTCTAACCACTGAGGGATTCGTGGCTATCCTGGGCGATACTGTCAAAAGAGTATGATGGAGTGGCATGGAGTACATTTATTTTCACCAGTGGAAGTCTGTTGATGCTTTTGCATCTAGAGTCGCTAGTCACTAAGTAAAGAAAAATCCTTTACTCCTCTCAGATAATTATTAACTTCGGTTTCTGGAGTGTAAATGCTTAGTACGTTACATAGGGTTAAGTTTGATAAAACGCATTCTTTGTGTAATCTCTGTATTTCAGTCTGCTCTAATGTTTTTCTGGTAAATGTTATGTAACTTTACTAATTAAGCTAGTGGTGCATGTAAGATGGTTTTTTATCACTGAAACTTTCAGATTTACTGTTCCACGGAAAACAAAGACTTCATTAACTTAAGCACAAGCAAGAAAAAGATGCGGCTATCAGTCGTTTTTTTTTTTTGGTAAGACGCTATCAGTCATTGTTGAAACAACCGAATATCAAATTTGTGATAATAGTTCTAGTCAGTTTTATCAAATTTGTGGTAATAGTTATATTCAGTTTTGCCAATTTATTAGTTTATTAGACATCCAAGAGGCATGGTACAGTAGAACATGACCGATTAGCCGCAAAAGAGGACTAAGCCGTCTTGGGGAACTATATGTTCCCCAAAACTTTATGTTAAGGTAATCTTATCCCTTCGAGACCATCATCCATAGCGATGGAACTTCTCCCCCTTTTGCTAAATAATGCCGGTTGCATTTTTTTAGAGTTGTAACTCAGTGTGAACAGGTTGCTGTTCCTTCGAGCATTCAGATCGTCTCCTATGAACTTCATCTAAAAAGATGGTCAATTAATGGCACTCAACTTGCTCAGTCTGAGTGCATCACCATGGCAACGAACCGCATTTCACTATGTCCATGATATCCTCCGGAGGTGGTCCATTCTTCACAACAAAACGATAGGCTCACCATTGATTAGAAACATATCTCATACCATGCAATTTCACCTGCCAAGCCAAAGATGCTTTGGCAACGCTTATTAGGATGTTCCAACGTTAAAGTCAATGACCACCACCACAGCGCACGACACAGTATGTTCCATCAAGTTAACGTCTCATTAGATCCATCCTGTGTAGTGGTGGAAACTAGAAATATATGGGTTCTGGCATGAGAAATATAATCAACGGAATTTCCAGGATTTCCAGGATTTGGTTGGAGCTGATGAAACCTTAAGCAATATGATGCTCAACGGGAAGAATTAGCTAGCAGCTAAAAATGAAGACCCCAGCTTTAGCCTTAACAATGTCATCACACGGGAAGGCAAACATAGATGTGTGATAAAGGAAATAAAACATAAATTAACATTCCAGTTGTGGTACAATTTCATAAACAATGCATCAGATGAATGTTTCGGTAAAATCTGAGAACTAAAAATTCTTTCATAGAGCCGAATTGCCACCATAATATAACACGCCTTATGTACATGCATAGGTTATGGTCAACCTACTGTGAAGCAGTGGAACAGCTTGCAGAGGCAATAGTTAACCTACTGTTCAGCGGTGTGAATAGCAGCGACAGTGGAAACCATGGAGTCCACTCCGCATATATTGCGACCCCTGCAGATTTTGTAGAATCCATTCTCTCCCCAGTTCTCTCCCCATGAGTTCTTTATGATCCAGTAGGGCTTTTCCTTCATTCTGATGGGAGCATAAGCAGCAGAGCCATACCCCACCAGCAAGACACCATGATCCAACCTCTTAGAGCATATGTATGGGCATGAAACACCCCCAACATATGTCTGCATGAACACCGCATTGATGGCGACTGCATTCAAGCAAAACAGATTGAAATGCGTAAGAATGGATCACATCCTTGTTTTCTGTGTATCAATGCATATCTTTGGTGCTCAACAAAAAGTTTGTTAAGGGGTCTAAGAACTAGAATAGATTCATTACTTGCTAGAGGACCGTTCTTCACGAGATTTGCAGCAATTTGATCCTCATCAAGAGAAACAACGCTGAAGTTGGCTACGGATGCTGCTATCTTTGACTTGTCAAATTTGCAACTACCACGATCAGTACCGGTGTATGGGTAGTCTTCTTCTCGCATAAGGCCACCGGCTTTGAGAGTGTATTCAAAGGCACTGTTCATCAAACCACCATTGCAACCCGAGTCACAGGAACCTGGTTCTTCTGGATCACACTACAGAGGCACACAAGCTTGATTAAGGAAATATACCCAGAAAGACACATAGTTTCTTCATGAGAAATCAACATCACAACATTCAACACCACAAAAAACCCAGACTAATCTGGCTTAAACCAAACTGTACCTCATTTTCTGTAAGGCTGAATGATTTTAACATAGAAACACACGCCCAGATATATGGGAAAAAGACAAAACAGAACAAATGCTTTTTTCTAAGCTTACGCACATCTTAACTGAAGACTTAGGACACAAAGTAACACTCATATGACAAGATGGTAAAAACTATGGCATAAAGATGTGTGAATGATTTGACACGTTACGAGGCATGGTAGATAACAAACCTCGTGATCACAGTCCACAAGCTGCTGCTCGCTGAGGCTGACAAGTTTCCCGGTTGCAAGGTAGTTTGCGCCTTCCAACGCTCCGGTGGTGCTGAAACCCCAGCACGATCCGCATGAACCCTAATCTCACAAAAAAATCAATCACATCGAATTAAACCCATCAGACGAAGCAAACAATTAACCGCAGACGAAATTTACTTCCAGATTAAAGAGAACAACCATTCAAAATCCCAGAACTCGCCAGCAAAGTTTCAAATCCAAAAGTCAACTCTCATATTGTCATAAGAGTCGTATATACGACTTCCAATTTAGGAAGAAACAGACCCATATTTGTCACGTAGACCATTAATTCAGGCGAAAAACTCACCGATCAGTCATCAAATTCAACGGATGCACACGAGACGCAAGGGAACAAAATCTTTAAAGGGAGAAATAATTGAACTTCAAAGGTCGGACAAAGATCGGTGCTAAAAACTTCAACAAATCTATCAATCAAGCAGGAAAATCCGACTTCCAGTCAGAATCTAAGATAAACTACGTCCGTCCCCATGTCTCGACTGAGGATCTTCAACGTGATTTCCCATTCACACCGACAAAACGACGAAAACAGAATTTCGCCGAAACAAAGGTACCTGATTCTTGACCCCGGTGACGGCTCCATGATCTCTCCAATCGAAATCTTTCGGCAGATCCTGGGTGGGCAAGATCGGCGCCTCGTTCGCGTCCTTGGGCAGCTTGACCTTCCTCCGGAGCCCCAGGTGCGTCCTCCGGAACTCCGACGGGGTCATGTCGGAGAACTGCGTCACGCCGTGGGCGGCCGAGGGGTCGAGCTTCTGGTGCCGCCTCGCGCGGCGGAGGTTCGCGCGGAACACCCCGAACCGGTAGTCGTGCTCCTCCTGGGAGCCGTACGACCTCCCGAACCTCCGCTTGAAGAGCGAGAAGTGGTGGTGGTCTGACAGGGGGCGCCCTCCCGACCGTCGCCGCCGTCCACCACCTGCCTGATCAGCGCGTCGCCGTCGCCGGCGGAGAGGTCCTCCGCGGCCGACGCGGCGGCGAGGGCGGCGGCGAGGAGGGAGGAGACGAGGAGGAGAGAGAGGCGGCGATCCATGGTGCAGAAGTTTGTTAGAGATAGAGAGAGAGGGAGGGGGTGGATGGATTCTTATAGTTTGCAAAGGTTGGGTGGTTACTTTCTGCGGAGCTACCAGTCCTGGATCGAAGGAAAGAAAGCTTGGAGAAGAAGGTGGGCGCGGGCCAACGGGAGGCCGACACGTGGAAAGAGATGGGGGCGGGGTTGAATGGTGGTTTTGGTTTTGTTTATCCGAAAATATCTCTCTGATTTTTCTCCTTTTTTGCTTTTTTTTCTTTTTTATGGTCGGCGAGATAAAAAAGCGAAGAAAAAGTAGGAACATGGTGGCGTGTCGTTCGGGGATTCTACCTCTACGTTGCGGGAAAGGAGGAGGACTTTGGAAAATGCCTCCTTTAAGATAATTAAAAAAAAAAAATCTTTAGTATAAATGACATGATGCTTGTATTTTAATTAACCAAGTCGAAATCGTTGAAAATTTTAGGTAAAAATGTGTTTTTGGTTTAACACTGAAACTCAAACAGAGTTACAGAGGCACTTTAGGTAACCGCAAATCTTTTCATCATTAAGGCTCATGTTTATAGTGATAGAATTGATATTTTTAGAGATATATATTTGAGGAAAAATTTTTAAATGATTGATTTTTTGTAAAGCAATCACCCCACTTTTGTCCTTTTTTTTTTTCCCTTATTGTCTTTTTTTTATTCTTTCCTTTCCTTTGATAAACAGCATGTTTTCTGTTTGATCATTATGTTAGATAGGTCCTATTATGACTGTTTCTTCTCTGAGACTTATCTTTGGTTGTGTATGATAATGGCGAAATAATTCAGGGACGAAATCCGGCAAAATATACATTTATATATATTATATATCATTTTGAGAGATAATAGGATTTTTCTTTTAACTTTTGTCCCTCAAGAGTCAAAAAGGTTTTCTGTTAGAAGCTAGTTTCTTGTCCGCAGTCGTGCTTTGTGTAAGGAGTAAGTTGTCTTGTCTTCAAGACATGAAGAGAGACGGTGTTCCTAAGAAAGCAAAGTTCAAATGAATGCTATGCTCTGAAGTTCCTAAGTTTGCCTTTAGCATCAGGTTAGTCTGTCCAATCCATTCCACCCGTAATGAGCTGCACATCCGATTCGTTTCGAGTAAAACAATAATTTGACTATCATGCATATCGTCGTAATTAAGTATAAAAATTGCAATTACACATCGTAGAATTGTTGTCTTGTGAAAACACGTAGTGAAAATAGAAATGAACTGGGTCAAATTAATTTTATTATTGTTTTGCATTTACAAAGACTACATTGTATTTATTAGTTGATATTGAATTTATATCCATCAGGAAGAGAACTCAGTTTTGTTTTCCATTTTTTAAGATCATGATGCTGCCATAGGATAGTATGTTTATTTATCTGATTAGGTTTCTTATTTCAATTATTTTATTAGGATTCCGATTATATTATTATAAATAAGAAGGTTATGCTTATCACAATTAAATATTGCATCAATGTCAGTTGCCTTACCTTCTTCTGGCGTTTCTTTTTTGTCTATTGCCGATCTTGGCATTGCATCTCCCTCCTTTGCTCCTCTTTCTTCAGAAGATCCAAATCCAATGTGCATTATGTTCTATTTCTAACATCATAATCCACACAGCAAGCAAGATTAATTTCAACAATATAATAAGCAATGGCTATTTTACACATGTAGGCATTAAGGATGATTAATCTGAGTAAGTTCTCGACTTGGAACTTGAAACCTACCCTATTAAAATTGGCTCCCAAAATTTGAATCTTGAATCTACCCTATTAACCTTTGAACTTGCCCTTTCCAATCTAATTGCAAGTTTTTTTTTTCTTTTTTATTTTAAATAGCGAGAAATAACAGTTGCAACAAATTAATTTTAGGAACAAAACTGCTCAAGTAAAATATTGATACAAAACAAACAAAAATATAAAGTAATTGGGAAGTTAAGCTCATTTATGAAATATAAATCATTTTCTTCCAACTTCATAATACATATTCTAATAGATGGTTCTTAAGTGGGTGGGTGGATGGATTCAAATGGATTTGACACCCATAACCTAGAATTTACTCACACAGTGCTCGTTCCAAACTTTTAGAACCAAGAATCAAACATACTTCCATGCTCTATTAAGTCCTATTCCGGGGTAAAGCCAGACCGATTATACAGCCTTTGTCTAAATAGATTTCTACTTTAAATTCTTATTTTTGCTTAATATGAATCTTGCAACTAGTGCATTTTGAACATGAAAGTTTTACAGTATACAAATGTTGTTGACACTTGAATTTACATATATTTTATTCATTATTTTTTTGAAATTCGAGTAACATGTAAATTTCGTAGGGAAGTAAAGGTACATTTACATAAACTTAATTATTCATGACAAACAAGACTTACGGATCTTACTCAATGGTTGACTTTCAATTCCCATAAACTTTTTTAGAACAAAGATATATTAAGTCAGATAGGTTTAATCAATAGAACTGTTCAAAACCGAAAACTAATCGCAAATTCAATTACTCATCTAATGGAATTCAATTTCTTTCTCGATTGTCAATCGTCTCTTTGCAAGGATCGTGATTGTCGGTCTTCGAGTTCTTCAAAAAAGTTAAGAGTCTATTGCCTAAGTGTTTTGTTGTTAGAATCTTGAACTCCCAAAAACTTAATTTATGACTTGTTTATGTTAATGAGTTGAATTTCTTGTAATTTTTAGTAGGAAACCATTACTCGAAAAATAATCTAAGCACAAATAGAATGAAAGAATCATCTAAAAGTTTTAACAAATCCATTTGTTTAATTTTTTTTTGATCAAAATCCATTTGTTTAATTGGAAATTTAATATATTGCATTTACTATAGTTGTGTATTCTAGTTGCTCAACTTTCATTTTATTAAGTGAATTTAACAGTCCAATTTTTGTTTATTTTCATGTCATCGCTACACAATTTTAAATAGATATTTTCAAAATACTGAATAATAATGCGATAGAGTTAATTAATAATTCTAAGCATCATTACTATCATGCAAAACTCAAAAGAAAAAGCTACTTAAAACATTAGGAAAAAAGTGTTGGAAAAGTCACAAACTTATATGTATTGGTACCGATTTAGTTATAAATCTTTTAACCATGTGTCAATATAGTCCTTCAAGCTAATTTTGGCCGAATATTGTTGACGTGGACGCCAGTTAGTTTACTTGATATAGCCGACGTTAATGTGAACAATTTTTAATATTTTTTGCGATATTTTATTTTATTTTACCTTTTTTTTTCCATCTCTTCCTTCTGACCAAAGGCAAAAGTCGATGAGCCTTGCCAACCTCTCCAAAGGCTAAGCAAGGCGTGGTCTCATCGGATCTAGTGAGGTTGAGCCTCACCCATGGCCAATGAGGCTTGCTGGAGGTTGACAAGGTTGAGGTCGACCTCACCAACCCTCACCTCTAGTTGGTCACTGAGTTTTGGCGATCAGCTGGAGGAAGAAGGTAGAGAAGGGGGAAAAAACAAAGAAAAAATATTAAACTATTATTAAAAATTGTCAATGTTAGCATCGATAGTATCACATAAGTTAATCGACATTCACATCAGCAATATTCGATCAAAATTAATTGAAATGATTGAGTTAACACTAGATCAAAAGTTTTGGAACTAAATTGGCACTATGTCAAAATGTTTAAGACTAAATTGACACAACTAAAATATTTAAAACGAAATTAACACCAATGCAATAAATTTATGAATTTTTAACACCTTTTCCGATATTATTACATGGAAAAGTCATCACTACACGGTTTTTTAATAGATATTTTCGAAAATATTTTAACAATGTGATAAAATTAAGCACATGTTTCATTCATTCTTAGTTGTACTTAGTTTATTTTTCAAATATTGGCTACCTACTACAAAATAAAGAAAAGCACGTAACTCATTAACACAATAATGAGTGGCTAATGTCGTCAAAATGGAGGAAGAGAAGTAGAAGAAACCAAACAAAAAGAAGAAAAAGTCGGCAAGAAATAAGCTTAAATCAAGAATTGGCCTAGTATTTGATCTTAGCCATTGCAATTGGAAATATTTTTCCAATTGCATGCTAGAGTGGGATCCACAAATCATAATATTGTCTATTCAAAATGGTAGGGGTATTTCCAACCATATTCAAGTGGAAACTAAGAATAAGTCTAATAAAATGTTTTGTAGTCAAAACTTAGATTTCTTTTATAGTATATGTAATGATAACACCAATTATACTTACCTTGAATTTGATCACATACTATACAACGAGTAATAGATAACATATTAAACAATAGCTAAAGTATTCGATGCAATAGTAATTACGTTATTGATAAATCATAGTAATTTATTATGGTAAAAGTTATACAAGATATAAAAGTTAACTTAATATCAGTCTCTCCCTATTAGATGCGGTTATCTAAACTTTTTCATAACTCAATATCATATTATTCTTAATATAACGAGTATCATAATTTCTTATTTTAAATGTTAATATCACAAAAAACCAAAACTGATATATCTATAACAAATTTACCTTATTTTAGTGTAAGTCAAATTCTACTGTTAAATTACTGAATTGTATGACACGTGCTAATTAACATGTATATCGGCTTGTGATTTTTTTTTTTTGTATTAATTCAATTTAACGAAAATTGACATAGAGTAAATTCATCACAAATGTGTTAATTTGAGATTTTTAAAAGTAAAAAAATTAGTTAGGAATAAAATTTTCATAACTATACCAATTCGAGATTTTTTGTGATTAAATTTATTACGTGTGTATTTTGAATTTTTCATGATATTAACTCTTTATTTTGATTTAGAGCTCGAAATTTGATATAATTGTCATTTATCACAAAAATCACATTCGATCCCCCCAAACGGCGCCGCATGCGCGCAACAGCTTGAACTTGAACACGTGGCTTGGCGAACTTGGAGGTGGTGGTGGTCGTCGTGGTGGTGGTTCGTCGATGGATCGATCTCGCCTCGCGCGATCGTAGCCTGAAGCAAGCGCGACGATGGCGGAGATCGAGGCCGGAACCAGCAATTCGACCCACCGGACGGAGCGGGGCGACGAAGAGGAGGAGAAAGCCGGCCCCGATCCGGAGTTGTTCAGCTGCCTGCTCCAACCTCTGAGCAACGCCGATGGCGATCCCAACTACGTCGGCATCCGCCGCCTTCTCCTCCACCGCAAGGCGCTCTCCGGTTCTCTTCGCCGACGAGTATCTCTCGCTCTGTCTCCGTCTCTCTCTGCGTGAATTCGGCGTGAATGTGTACGCGTGTTTCATTCCACGGAGTTCTTTGTTGTTTCGTTTGAAGGACTGGAGATGCAACGGGAAAGGTTACGTCGCGTACCGCAATTACATCCGGAGGCCGAGGAACTGGGAGAATGTGCAGACGCCGAGCCTGAGCACGCCCGGAAACAGGTCGCCCCGATCGCTTTGCCGGATTTGGAGCTGTTCATTTCCTTTCGAATTTGAAGTTTCAGTTGGCTTTTCTCGATGGGGTTCATCCGCTTTTTGAATCTTGCTTCTTATGTCGCTAGTTCTGCGTGAGCTGTAGTTGTGCTTTCGGCGAGTGCGTTAGTGCCTTTTTTTTTTGTAGTCTATGTTCGCGCATAATTCTGACATCAGGGTGACTTTGCTGGTTGATGCATCAGCGGGCGGTGGGTTTCTTCTCCAAATCCGCTGTCCCATCTATTCGAAGCGGAGAGCTGGAGTTCGAGCAGGGTAATCATTTTATCTTAAAAGTCTTGTCTTCGGTTCGAATTCTATGTGTTGTTCCAATTATAGTTTGTCTGCATATACAACACCATGTGGACTGGGATTTTGCACGGTACTTGTCGGGAATGATTGGGCGTAACTAAAACCATAGTCTCACGAATACAAGGTTTTAACGTTGTCGGCGGGATAGGGGACATTTGATCTGTAGGGATAATTGCATGATGTGGACTGTGATTACAGGATCTGCGGAGTGGCAATGTAGCTTCTAGTCACAGAACGAGTTTCAGCTCCAGCGCGAGCGATAGTGATCGGCCACGTCATCAGGGGGCTGAACCTGCATACTCATTTGTGGGAATGCATTGCATCTTTGATCAGAGCAGAGCTTCTGGTAATCCTTCAGATAGTCTAGACTCAATTCATTGGCCGAGCATGGAATTTAAATTGTTTGCTTTTGCAGTGACTGTTCTGAAGTTTGGGCATGCAAGTTCCAATCTGCTTGCATATGGGGCAGCCGATGGAACCTTGACAGTATGCACTGTCTCGGAGCCACCTTCAGTCATAAAGCAATTAGCTGGGCATTCGAAAGAAGTCACAGGTTGGCTTAACTGGTATCAGCTCCATTCTTTTCTTTCTGTCTGGTTATGTACATTTCTTTTTGCAAGTCCCTTTAACATGTCATCATAAGTCAGTGAAACGACATTCTTTTCACATGTGCTGATTCCACGAAATAAATTTGTGCTGGAAATGTAGTTGTTGAGATTTTTTAGGACTCTTATATGCCAAAGCACTGACTCACGACATAAAATTCTTTATTTATGTGAAAAGCTGTATTTCCTTGTTATAATTTGGTTCTCTGAATTCCACTTTTGAGGAGCCATGATGCTATTCAATCTTTGACTAGCGTACTGCTAATCAGTGGAATGATGTTTAGAAGCTTGATTAATGTTTTAATCGTGTGAAATTCAAGGAGAAAATGGAAATCGACTTTGAAACTTAATTGCCCAAAACATGTCATATACTTATCTTACTTGTGTCTTTTCCTTTTAAATTTACATGGAAGCCAATGTGTGTCTCCAGTCTTCCTCATAGATTCTGCAGATATAATCAAATGATCGTATGATGGTTGTCTATGTGGATCTTCTTTTCATGCATCCTGCTTTGAGTCATTGTGATGCTTGCTCAGAAAAATAAGTTGGACGACACATCCTATCATTATGGCACCTAGGTAGACACGTGAAGAATTTTGACCCATGTGAAGACACCCAAAGAACAATGCTGGAGTGACTGCCTGTGGAATCCACTCATCCTAGAATTTGGTTACAGAAATCCATTGTGTATATTTTCTTCATAATTGACAACAAGCTAAGATATCATGCTGTATACTTCTTTGCCTTGTAAGCAGAGCAGAGTTGTGGCTAGTTCGAAGTGATTTCTAATATTTTCTAGTAATACTGAGGTTGAATGTAGCTAGTTGTTCTGTTAGTTGTGAATTCCTGTCATAGCTTGATGATGATTGATGCGAAGCATACAATTCGCAAATCGTGCCTTTTCATTTGTTAAGATAGTACAAAAGTAATAGCAAGGAAGTAAAAGGTTTGTCTGGTATGGACTGTCATGCGGACGCATAGGCTATATAGAATGAAACACCACAAGGTAATAAAGAATTGGTCCTTGCTTGAACTTATTTTTAAGGCTCTTTTTGTGCAGTTGTTGGCCCTCCTACCATCATAAACTTTCTGATACACTTTGTTCATTGCAGACTTTGATTTCTCCTCCAATAATCAGTACATTGCATCATCTTCAATGGATAAAACAGTGAGAGTCTGGGAGATATCCAAAGGAATTTGCATAAGAGTGATATATGGAGTATCGTCACAGTTGTGCATCCAGTTTCACCCTGTAAGTACTCCTGTACGTATATGTTTTAAACTAGAAGAAGTTATTCTATGAGTTCAATCTAGTAGATGTTGAATTTACCTTGTACTCTTGATTATTGATGCAGGTAAATAACAACTTCCTTTCAGTTGGCAATGCAAACAAAGAGATAACTGTAATTACTGGGTACCCTAATTTTCAGCTCATCATGTTGTTTACTTCTGCCATGCTTGAATTTTTTGTTTCATTATTTCCTTGGAATAGCTCGGACTAGATACAATCATAGTGCATTTTTTTTTTAGTGTTAGCATTTTCACCAACTTTTTAGTTGTGTTTATTAATCCGAAAAATTGTAGACACTGATTTAGGCATATTCAGTGACCATGGTACCATATTTACTGCAACTAACATCCATTGCAGAACCTACCGGAGTCATAAATATGGCTGGTATATACCAGATTTTATGAGACATCACATCAGCATTTTGTGTACCTAGTCATGTGAGTGATTAAAGGATGGGGATAGCTCAATCACGTGATCTTGTTTCATGACTAAATCTTAAAAATATTATTTTTGATGGATTGTCTCAGAAGCACTTGGATTAAGCTTGGTTTTTTGAGTGAGGACCATGTTTGTTACTTTATAAATTGCTCATCTACATATAGAGCTATTTGAATATACATTCCAGCAATCTCTCTTATATGTGAAATTCCTTTGATGGTGAACCAGGTGTTCAATTTTAGCACTGGGAGGATAATAAGTAAAACATCATTTGATAGTGAAGTCACGTCTATGGACCATGATCATACTGGTCAGCTGATATTCTGTGGGGATGCTCAAGTATACTTCTGTAAATCACTCTGATGGACTTCTTTCTTCATCCTGCTCTTCTGCTTGTTAAATGCTAGTTGCAATGTGCTATTCTGTGCAGGGATCTGTATACTCTGTCAGCATGAACTCCCACACGGGGGCACTGTCACGCAGTCATCGTGATAGAACTAGCAGCAAACGCAGGTCTCCTGTAACTACTGTGCAATACCGGAGTTTTTCTTTGCTAGCCCGCGGTCCTGTGTTGCTAACTTGTACCCAGGACGGAAGTTTGTCTTTCTTCAGGTATTGGAGGCAGAACACATCCTTTGTTCTAATGTTGTTTTTGTATATCCTAATGAGCCGATACAATTGCGTTGCTGTCATTGCAGTGTAGCTTTGGAAATACAAGGTTATTTGACCCTCCGTTGCTCACTCAAATTAAGTCCACGAGTGCATACTATTAGGGTTTCATTCTGCCCTCTTCTTTCCCTTGAGAAAGGGGAATTTATAGGTCTCTCTCTCTCTCTCTTTCTCTCTCTCTCTCTCTGGGGATTTTTTCTTTAGTATGTCTGGAGCATTATAGTCACAGTCATTTCTGATTTTGAGATGAAACGTACATCAAGACATGCATAAGGATTGAGTATACCTAATTGACTGATTATTTTGTTTTCATTTTTTTACCATTTTGTCAGTAAAGTGCTTAGATAACTAGAGTTCTCTTAGTTAGAAAATGAAACATTCATGGATGCCACCTAGATTCATTCATCTTTTGTGCCTATTTTACTCTGTTTTGTTTTGGCTATAAGAGTGGATATCTGTACTGAAAAATGCACAAGTATGGTCTGACATATTTAGTATTATTGCAAGTTGTTGTTGAATGGCAGGTTGTTGAGCATTAGACTTAATGGTTAATACTTTTGAATGCAACCATGTGAAGCCTGATGTTCTTTCACAATATATTCTTATTCATGTGTCATACATGAGTGTTAATGCAAACTCAAGTTGTAGAAGGAGCAATAACCTAAAAGGTTCTCATTGATGGAAGTGATCACCAAAAACTGTGATAAAATCATTTCTTTCGCATGAAGTTGAGGGCAATTATTTGTTTGTTGTAACTAACATAGCACATTTTCTGTTATGTGAAGTTGCTGGAAGCGAGGATTCAAATGTCTACTTTTACGACCTAACACGGCCAAGGCATACCTGTGTAAACAAGCTGCAGGTTTGCCTTCATTGCTTGGGACGTTATCAGAGCTTTTGTTTTTGTTGTCATCAAAAACCCAATCTAAAGTTCATTGCATTACAGGGCCATCGGTTCCCAGTTGTAAGTGTTGCTTGGAACCACGGTGAAAACTTACTGGCGTCATCTGATTTGTATGGCACAGTTATTGTGTGGAAGAGAGCAAAATCAAGCTAAGATATTTGTACAAAGGATGGGTATGAAGCACAACATGTAAGCTCATGCCCAAGGAGACAGGAGACCAGGTTTGAGGAATTCGATGATGTTGGAAAACAAATGGCCACTTCTTACAGAGTGCTTTAAAGTTTTGTCAACAGGAGTTGATTGATCATGCCCCACCCCCCCCCCCCTCTCTCTCTCTCTCTCTCTCCACTTTCAGGAGAGTGATTATGTGCATTTTTGTTTTAAGGGGGGATTTGAAGAACTAGGTGCTGTAATATTTTCCTTTCCCCAGTTGACATTTTACCAAGGCAAGCAGAAAGGTTTTTCAGGAGTAAATTTCTTGATATACGATACCGAAGAGTTGAGAATTTCTTGATATATGATACCGAAGAGTTGAGACTTTTGCCCTTTTTAAACTTGCATCAGTGATTCACTTCCTTCTTTTGTCCTCGATGTAACTGAGAACCGCTGATTCAATGAAGTTTTTTCACCTTTTTGTTTTCTTATTTTCCCCAATATCACTAAGGACTTGCTTTATACTTTTTCCTCTATGCAGCTTGTGAGAAAATATTTCAATTATTATTGAAGATTATCTCACATGTATGTCTGGAAGATGGAAAGGATGCATAGCACAAGTGCTTTGGGAGAAGTATAAAAAAAGTTATAAATCTATTGTATTGGTATCAATTTAATCCTATATTTTTTAATTCGACTAATTTAGTCATAAATTTTTTCACGTTGGTACCAATTTAATCAATCCGGTTAATTTTAGTCAGCCGACGTTAACGTGGACGTTGACTAATGGTCAAGCACTGACTAGATGTCGAGCAGTGGACGTAGACGTGACAATTTTTTATTTAAATTTGTATTAATTTTGTATTTTCTTTTTCTTTTTTTTTTTCTCCCTTCTTCCTCCTTGGACGGCGAGGCTCACCGGCCACTAGGCAAGGGCCTCATGACCCTCGTCGGAGGCTCGTAGCCCTCGCTGGCCACTGAAAGTCCAAGGAGGAAGAAAGGAGAAAAGAAAAGAAAAGAAAAAGGGGAGAAGAAAAAGAAAAGAAAGAATTAATAAAAAATCGAAAAAAATAATTTAAAAACTGTTTAAAAATTGTCACGTCAGTATTCGATCGACATTTACGTCATTCTGACTTAAAAATTAGTTGAATGGACTAAATTGGTACCAATATAAAAAAAGTTTATAACTAAATTGGTACTACTGCGATAAGTGCTTTTTTGATACTTTTCCTCAAGTGCTCTATTCTATTGCTCTATTCTATGATTTTTCCCCTTTTTTGTTTGGTGCCCTTTGTGGACAGTATAACGTTCGGTAGATGACTCGTTCAAATGGCATGTTGGCATGAATTGAAAGATTGAGAAGTAAATGGTATTGTTATCTTGAATTTGGTGTCATAAAAGGACAGTTAATTCGAAAGGGATCTTGCCAACAGAGTGCAAATGGAAAAGATGAAGTGGAGGTGTGTCCGGTGTGTCCGGTGTGTCGGACGTTTGTCAAATGCTACTTGAGAAAATTCTATAAGATTTGATAGAGTAGCAATGTTCTATGGCACGGAGATAGAAATGAGTAGCAGAAACGAGAATTCTACTCTAATTAAGGATAAGGCGAGAGATTTTATTTTTAGATGACTTGGTCTTAATCAGGAGACAGAAATGCCAGTCGGTGCATGGGAAACCTATGGAGAGATGAAAGGGGATGGCAACCATAGATATATAGCATCGCTTCCATACGATCTAACATAGAATCGATGCAATGGCATGCAAGGATCAATATAATGGATCCCACTAGGCGGGAATCGCGATGTGGCGTTTCTCGTCATTCAATAGGTCGTTGCTAAGCTTAGAAGACATCCAAGGCCATTAATGACTCATCATGCCATCACATTTTTTCGTTTTGGAAAAACTACAATGGTTGCATACTAGATAGAATAATGACATAAATGATCCATGAGTTCTTACTCAATGTGCAATGTGACTCATAAATTTTTAATTTATTTAATGTGATCCTTGAACTTTAGCCTAATATGTAGTATCGTCCATAAATTTTCAATTTGTTTAATAAAGCCCATAAACTTTTGATTAATATTCAAACTAATCCTTAGTTCATATGAATATATTCAATGTTATCATTTCATTAATTTACATTCAGGGATAACATTAAACATTTTTATATAGTTCAAGGATTAGTTTAGATAAGTATCAAAAGTTTAGAAATCATATTGAATAAATTAAAATTTTAGGGATGATATCGTATATTAGGTTAAATTTCACGGATCATATTACATTGGGTCAAAGTTTAAGAATTATTTGTGTCGAGCTAGGGTATCGAAATAAGTTATAATTATATATTAAATAAGGAGCCATAAAGAACGCGTATCCGTTGTAGTCTAGTTGGTTAGGATACTCGGCTCTCACCCGAGAGACCCGGGTTCAAGTCCCGGCAACGGAAGCCTTTCCCTTTTTCCCTTTGTTTTTTTTGAAATTTGTAAGGTGGCTTACTGGCAACTGTATCTTCTTCTGCCTTCTGCAATAATAAGCTATGAGGAATGCACGAAGCTGGTCCTAATGCAGTAACATCCTCTATGGAGTACACAGGAGCGAACATGAAAAATCTCATTTTTGCAAGAGCTTCCTTCTAATTGATCTCCATCTACTAATATGCAGCTGAGATGGAGCTACAGTACAAGCAAAGAAAGTTGCTGGCTTTAAGCCAATCCGGACAAGGTAAGTCACTCCTGATACAAGAAAGAATTTCCCCATTGCAAAGGACGAAGCCAGATTCATGAACGACTTTGTTTTCAGTATACCGAAGATGACAGAGTATTATCATTCCGAGCTAACTTGGCGACCAGTCTTGAAAGCTCTGCGCTTAATGTTGTTGATGGCCCGTTGCAGTTCGTCAGTCCAACTGCTCGGGACCCCTCATAACAACTCAGCATGCTTGGAAAGATGATCCATCATATGATATTCCTGCAGTAATTATTGATCTTGATTCATGCAACATGATCTTGATCATTCCTGCAGTAATTCTTCTGGCAATAGATCGCCTGACTTCCAAGTTTGTTCTTTCTGTTCTTTTAACAGAATGTGGGTCATCTTTTCGCTCACACTTAAGTCGCTGGGGTTTATATCATACTCGCTCTAGACTACCAACATAGATTTCTAGGATGTGAAGCCTGATAGGCCATCTCATCTCCTTAACGGTACAGGCCTTGGAAATGAGCATGGACAGTTACCTAGCGACCATTTCGAATGGTTTTCGGATGTTGATTCACACCCATAAATGCTGTAAAATGAGGTGATTTGTTGTCTGTGCTAATCATATAACAACTTCTGTAATTAGTTTCGAAAACAAAAATTCCTGGGAACTTTTATATTGTAGTGCAACTCGGTTCGATTATTGTTGACCTATCACCACTCTTTTGACGAGAGCAATCCTCGAAGCATCTCCACCAGTTTCCTCGAAAACCACCAGCAAATTTTTGGTCGGTCTTAACCAAGACCGCGGAACGTGGTACCTGAAAAACACCGAATAGCAGTCAGATGACAAAATCCTAATGTTCAGTTCACTGACCTCTCATCTGACAGTTCTGAGGTTTCATGGAGATGTTTTTACCATTGTTGAGTTGGGTATCCACATCGGAATTGGCACTTGACGGGCCGAAACGTGCCGGAGTAACTGCATCCGCTGCAATCTCCTTTGGTGCGTACGCTCCAATATCGTCCGAGGCCATGCCCGTTGACCCAAACTTGACCTTTCCCCATACTTCCCATGTCAAGAGCCAGAGGTTCATCGCCTCCTGGTGCATCAAAATAGGCCTGCGGGTTCAAGCAGAATATTAGACGGCAAATGCTCTCAAAAACTGAATTCTCTTCATTGCTTTGCACGTTGGCTTTGCATTACATGAGCGAAAGGAAGAAGTTTTCTCGAGACTCCACAGTGTATGGCCTAAGAGTCGAGCACATTCTTGTTGGTACATCTTAAACAAGAAGAAATTATCTATTCTGGTTGATTTAAAGGACAAAAAGCATATAATTTTACATGACATTCTGTTGCAAATGACATGAATTTTGGGTTTAGAAGAATGGCAAGATGGTCTGCGGACTGCATCAGGTGCAGGAAAAATGAAAATAAAAAACGTGAAAGATATGCTTCAGAAATCCAGATTGAATATGGATGATGGTATTATGATGACATTCATAGGTAGCTTCTTTCCTTCATATGCACACTATCACACGCCTCCTCTGTCATTCATTAGCACAAAGAATGTTAATAGCATCTCGATTGTTAATGCACCGAAATAGCGTAACTCGTACCTTATACCAAGTAAGAGGTTGTTGTTTCACTGAGACTAAAGACTCTCTTGTCCAATCAACTGACTGAATGGAACTTGGAGAATACAGGGCCATCGATTCTCCTTTAAGCCCGATCTGCAGAAGCATTTGCGAGGTGTAGGTTTTACCAAGTTCTTGTCAACAACTAATTGCAACTAGAAGAGAAGTCAATATGTTTGTACCTTGTACGACCACTTTTGCCATGACAGGTCCTTGATCCCTTGATCAAGCCCTTCCAGTGTCACTGGTCCTAAGATGCCGATGCTCCATGTCTCGAAATGAGAGCCGATGTTCTAGAATCAGGGCGATGCAAAATGTGATATTGTGATTTAGGATAGATGCACATTCAGAAAGCTTCTTACTATTGGACAAAATTCTAAAGTGAAATTTTCAAAGACCAACTTGTAATCCAACGGTGGCGCTGAGAAGTGAAATTTGGTTGGTCCCACCTCGCAAGTCGATGTTCACTGCAAAATCAGATCTCCTCTTTTCCCTAGAGCCAAACGCAGAACCTACATTACAGGCCACCCATTTATTAGTAAATGAAGCAGCAAAGCTCATTTCATCCATTCAATTTCCATTCTCATGAGCAAACAAGAAATCAGACAAGAAACTGCACCTGAAAGATGTCCATTGATGAAAACGTGCGTGGCATGGCTCATGGACTGAACTTTGAGAACTGGGCGTTTCCCTCCTCTTAGGATTGATTCAGATGGACTAATATGGACACTGGAGCCAACAGGGAAACAAGCAAAATGTTCACAGAAAGATAAGGCAATCCTTCCATTTCATGTTTTTCCCATCGTCATTTTTGAGCAGCATAATAAGTTGATCTCACCTGGTTGTGTACCAGAGGTAGTCGCTAGCATCTCTCGTTATGTTTAGCTGCTCGAGTAGACCAGTTGCCGTGATGCTAGCGTGTTCATTTAGGGAATAGACGTCCTCATTGAAAGTCTCCCAAGAGTGTAGTTCTGCTTTAGTGGATGACATTTGCACTTGGGTAGTTTGATGCTGAACCTGTGCATTTAGGACATCGAGTGCTTATCAGTTTTGGCGTGTGCACTAGACTACAAGACGTGAAAAGAAGTTTACATCTCTTCATGAGTTTGGCCTTTTAGTTCCACCTTTTGATAATGATCACACTCATTGCTAAGATCGCATTATGAGTTACAACGCTGACAACCATAACAATCAAGCCTCGGTACTTACAAACTCACTATATGATCAGAAAAACATGTGCATAGAGAAAATGAATATTAAAGCTAGACTTAATTTCACTGCTGTATATGAAAATATACACATCTGCATATACTCCATCCAGAAAAAATTTTCATTTATCAATTGCTTCATTCTAGTTAAGAAACTACTCTTATTGCATTCTGCAGGTCAAGTTTCTTTTTGCGTCTGACCAAAAAAAAAATCTTTTTGTGGGGATTGGGTTTGATTCAAGTGAATGCAAGTCAAGTGACTACCTCTCTACTTACTTTGGCCGTGTTGAAGACAACATCGACGCAGTTGGGGAGGATGCTGATGGACCAAGGCGGCAAGTCGTAGTGCCTTCCCCTGAAAGTCACCCTCGCATCTGAGTTTGTGTGGTAGTTCGAGAGAAATGCTGCGCAGCCTCCAGAATTAGACGAAAAAATATGTGCCTGCCCACCAAATAATTCTTTGTGAAGCGGAAGAAGTGCCGAATTGTTTCATAAAAGATGGTTCCTTCAATCTTCAATCACTGGTTTTTCAGTATTTGCTCAAAGAAGGTTGTATACCTGCTCATAGTTCCCGAGGGACTGCACAACAGGGTCAGCATTTAGAATGGCTCTCTCACATCTCTTCATGGCATTATGTAGTTCCTTCAAATGACCATACTTTGGTTGCCTGATCAGTCCTAGCAATCAATTACCGCATCATGAGAAATCGACAATAGCCGAAGAAACAAATGAATTGAACCAGGGAACGACTTTCATAGTGCAGGAACAGTAAAAGCAGATTGGACTGTGGATCTGCTTCAGTCTACTCTCACCATATTCATCAATCGGAGCGTCGTAGTCGTAGCTAGTGGTAATGAAGGGTCCTCCAGAGGTTCTGCCAAAATTGGTTCCTCCATGGTACTGCCAAACAAGTATGTCTCTGCTTTATGAGCACTGAATTGAGCATAAAAACAGAAAGCCGAAATTGGTAAAAACACGATTGCATTTCTGGGAAGTGACTAGAAGGAGCTGAAATCGACAACAGCGTGGCAGGAACATCAATATCACTGACCATGTAGTAATTAATGAGGGAGCCGCCCTTTTGGATGAAACGAGCAACTGCAAATGCCAAATCCTCGACTGGCCTCTGATAAACTGGGCCGCCAAAATCTGTAAACCTGCATAGTTTAAGGGGAAATTTCGGCTCGGTCTGCTCTATGACACTGCTTGAATATCGAAAGTTTGAGAGACTCGGGTACTCAAGAAATTACCAGCCACTCCAAGCCTCGGTCCATAATGTTGGTTTATATGGTTTGTTGGGAGAGAAGTAATCACAATAAAAGCCATTGCATGTGTTTATCTGCCACATAAAGTTTTGCAGGAGCCAGAAAATCTAATCAATCAGCGGCTGACAAGGCATCTCCCATATTACTAAACGAAGGTGACATGTCTTTACCACCGGATCGGGTGCATCATCTTCCTTGCACATCACCCACGGCACTCCCGTGCCCATTCCTACAGCCATTTTCGCAGCCCAATTCATGTAGGCCTTACCGGCAGCTCCGAAAGCCTTGCGTTCTGGTTCATACTCATTCTCAATCTGTTATGGAGGATAAACTACATAAGCCACTGGAGAAATAAGACTTAACACACTATAATGCAACAAATTTTCCATTGATGAGGAAGAACATATGTTTAGGGATCCCATTACTGCAAAATTCATATCAACAAGCACCAAGAGGGTGAATCAGAAGCTTGAAAAGGAGATTTTAGGTTCGAAAATATTTCATGTCGTCAATTGACAGAGACCAGAGGTAGCACCTGAGATAGGATGATGGGGCCTCCTTGAGAGTGAAACAGGTGTTCACTCTTCATCATCTGGACAATCTTTTGTGTGAATTTCTGCATTGCCAACTGCAACATGCAAGAAAGCAATTAAACATTACGAAAGTCTGCCAAATCCTCCGATTAAACTAATCGAGAAGCATCTCTCTCTCTCCATGCGCCGCATGCGCATCCACTTATACACACCTTGAAGGGCTCATTATCTGTTCTGAAGCTAACGCCCCGAACAAACTTCAACCACACAGGTAATCCCCTGAAAAGTCATAGGAAACACATTACAGATTACATCAAAGAAGCGCGAAATCTGCACAAAAGGAAGAAGAAACCGTGGCTGTTCACCCGAAATTCCACTCTGCACAAATATAAGGCCCAATGCGGAGATGGACGTATAAGCCAGCTTTCTGGACAACCTTTACGAACTGAACCAAATTGTATTGCCCCTCAAAATTATACTATAAAATTCAGCACATAAAAGTCACTTAGCACAAATGAATCGAACCAAATGGTGAACGTGCGTAAACCGAGATTATGTTAGTAAAGAAAGAAGTACATTGCCAGGAGAAGGCTCATGAACGTCCCAAAACACATAGGTGTCAACAACATCCAAACCACCCTCTTTCGCCTTGTGCACAAGACCTTCCCACATCTGCATTGTTTGAATATAATGTTCAAGAAAACACCAGACATTTATAAAATCATCAACTGGGCTGTAAGAAGAATAAAAAAAAGGTGAAAATATGAGGAAAAAAAGAGGGAGCGTACAAACCTGAGGAGTGCTTCTGGGGTAATGAATGGAGCCAGAGAAAAGGATCCTCCTCTGGCCATTGATGATGAGAGCCTTGCCATCATAAGTGACACTGCTGCAATGAGTCAGTGATAGAGTCGCGCACAGTAGCACACAAGGCAAGAACCACTTGGAAGCTGAGGCAGCTGCTGCCATTGGTTTGGTTCTTTCCCCCTGAGGAGGGAAAGTGAAAGAGAAGGTTGTTGTTGCAGGCAGTAAGCAAAGAATCTGGCAAAGGAAAATCCTATTGAGGACAAAATGGTGTCTTAGTACAACCTGTGACTGTCTTGAAGAAGCCTCTACTTGGAAATCATCATCTAGAAGATTATGCTATCTACATTCTAGAATAAAATAATATATAAGAAGAACCCAAGACCCCATATCTCTCTCTCTCTCCCTCTGTGGAGAGAATGACTCTTCGTTTTTCAGCTCAAGTTTCCTTTTCATTTCTAGGGCCAGATCTTGCTAGAAAGTAGTTTTTCCGTGATTGCAGAGATGAGAGAGAGGGGGAAATGCCCCCAATCACAGGAGTGCTGAAATCACTTCGAATGGAAACAAGCTTCATTGAGTCCAAATCATACTTTTGTCCTGCTCTGTCCTAAATATCCCGCTCTGGAAAGCTGGAGGTTCTCCTACTATAGTTTGGCCTTGATGAGTCGAGTAGTATAGCATTTTTTTTTTCCTGTTTTATGCAAAAAAAATTATTTACATAATTTGGTATCTTTTTTTTTTTAATAGACAACTCCAAGTAATAAGGCTTTTTTTTTTTTTTTTTAACTTATCATCTATGTGTGATACATCGTGTTGTACTTTCAACAACATGATAATTGATAAATTGATGTCAAAAAGTACCTAGTATTATCCCAAAAGGATTCATTTACGAAGAGGTAGATAATTATATAAATAAATAATGTATTTCTAGTGCAGTGACTATTTTCATATTATGTGCAAACTTTGAGAATCTAATATTTCCTTATCAAATATGTTTTCTGGGTGAGAAGCATTTGTTAACAAGATTCATCTTAAATGACATAACTCTTTAAACTTCACAAAGATCTCGAGCATAACCAAATCAAAAGAAATAACTTTCACATGACTAGTAGGATCTCATCACGTTAATGAGGCTTAGAACCCATCTACTTCTTCTTCTTGAGAAATAATGAGCCTCAATACGGGGCTAAATGTGTCTCAATCCATACACGCATTGACGGGGTTAGTTACAACCCTTTATCAAGTGGAATCTCTATGAATCTTACGTGAGTCTCAAAAAGATTAACTATGATCGTGCATAGTACACATTATTGTCTGCACAATTTTTGTCCATGATCACATTCTGGGTGTGCGCAAAAACTACTTCCATCGCCACCTAATATCACAAATTTGGCATGAATCAGAGAGGGTAAATCCATTGGAGAAGGAATATGAACCGATGAAGCCGGATTGCTTAATTGTCTCTACCATTAAATGTCAACAAGAGCAGGCTATGAAAAACTATAGGTGGGCATGAGGGAGATTGAGCCTAACAAGTGCAGAAGGGCAGCCTCGGAAAGTGATGGAACACAAGACATAGGATGCCAACATTGGCTACTCTCCACCACATGAAGCATACACGAAGCTCCACTTTTTCATTTGTTGACTAACAGACAATGCCCTCCCTTTTGTCTTTGAGCCATTTGGCCCACATGGGGAGAGCACCGATGCTCTCAAGTCACCCACCGCGCACCACGACCGCAAAAGGACATGCTTCCCGTGACCTTTTCCCTCCTTTGACAATCAATCCACATGTTGTCCTAACAGAATATAAGTGTCTTGAAGCTCCCCCCTTAGACCATGAAACCCATTTGAGTCTTTTGCCTGGATACGGGTCTATAGATTGGTGTTATCACGGTCGTTTTACACGTGAAAGGGGCTATGTTCAGAACAAGAACTTAGCAAATATAGGTATTTGACTCTCTTGTGGTGCCTCTCTTAGGCTTTATCTTGTTAGGACTGACTTTTAACATCCAACTAAACTCTCATTCTGAACATATGACCTTTTTACCTTAGTTTCTGATGCACAAGATCCTCACGAAGGTGAATGCAGAGCATACTACCAAGATAAAGTGTTATTTTATCATTTTAAGATTTTAATACCAGACATAAATTTGAAGAGAAAAAGGGATTTAGCTTTGCATGCTCTAAGCACACAAACACAATTTTTTACAGTTGAGGGATCGCTAATTGCTGATGGACCTTGATCCCACCGACAATTTGCCTTTACAAAGAGACAATAGTTCTATCCTTGGCCAATAAATAGATATAACAAATGGATAGATCTCAAGGACGCTTGACTGGGGTGTTTTACAGTTCATCGATTTGTTAGTCCAGTAGCATTAGGCTTGAAAGCCTTGCTCAAGCTCGCCAATTATCGAAAGAGCCTGAAGTTATGTTTAGGTTTTGTCGAGGCCTCATTAGCTCCAAGTTCCTATTAGCAATGTATGGGATGAAAATTATACAGTGCGGGATATGGATGGACCATAATGTACTTGCTAGGGAATCGGTATTTCTAAACATTGGGTGTATATGTATGTTTCGTGCAAAGTACAAGTATTTCACTAACAGAGCTCCAAAGTAGCTCCAAAGTTAAAGTTTTGTCAAAATTCTTGAAGAGCAAGGAAGGAATTTTGTTCTTACCAAAAAAAAAAGGAAGGAATTTTGTACATAAAGATTAAGTATACTACTTACCGATTAAAAGAAAGAGATCCTAAGAATTTATGGAGTCCTAGAAGATATTTGGAATGATCAAAGTTTTCTTCTACATCGATAGCAAAAGCTATATTATGTATGGCCAACTTCGAAAGATTTAGCATAAGATCTACAAGTTAGACAGCCATGCTCGTCCAAGTCACCTTCTTACGCACTAGTACTGCCGCCTTCAGAATTATTCGCAAAATAATAAATTAAATTAAAAACGCATTTCACCTGGCTAAGGCAAAATTTCACTGGTTAATGGAAAAGGTGAGAGAAAGTTGGTGGTTTAACCTAATTTTGGACTCATGTACTTTTTCGCAGATACTGTTAAAAGGAGGAGTTGGTCACTTGTTTTTTCAGTTGTCTGTACTCTTCCACCGTGAGCATCTGCGAGTGGAGGAGGGGCCGAATGCTTCTGGTGAAGTTGCAGGTGTCATGGCTAATTCCTCTCATTTTTTATTTTATCCCAAACTTTTTTTTATCTATAAAATATATATATATATATATATATATATAGCTTTTATTCTAATCTCAAATCTACCCACTCATCTAAAAATCTCTACTAGTTTCTTCAAGATTATCTATATTATCATATCGCTATTTTTTTTCTTCGATAAAAATATTATCAGACCGCTGTTGTTACATACAAATATGAGGATATTAATAAAGACATGTATTTTGATAACGAAACTCTAACTTATCATGACATTGATAATTTTGAAGAAACTAAGGATGATTTTTTACACACATAGACAGATTTGAGATTATAGTAAAAGTTGAAAATTTCTTATTAGATAAAAAAAGCTCGAGCTAAAAGTAAGGATTCAACCTAAAATCGAGGTTTTTCAAATGGATAATGACATAAAGGCCCTTGAACGAGGACAAAATTGAATATTTTCATATAGTTCATAAACTAAATTGAATATGTATTATAAATTCATGGATCATATTAAACAAGTTAAAAGTTCAAGAATGATATTGCTTATTAGACTAAAGTTCATGGACTATATTGAACAAATTAAGAATTAATGAATCCCATTGTACTTTGGACCATAGTTTAGAGATTATCTGTGTTATGTTCCTTTTTTCAAAGGTAGAGAGAGAGAGAAGGCGGTGGGGGAACTCAAGCCCATTGAAAGAAGTCATGGACTGGGCCGAGTTTTGCAATACATAGTTGCACCAAACTTAGGCCAAGGAGCGATAGAGTGGTCGAGACTGGGCCCCCTTGGCAAGACCCTTTTGGGAGAAAAAAAAAATGGCAAAGATGATGATAGAACTAGTCACGAGTTAACCTTATTGTTTTCTAGAATCCACCGACTGAAAATGCATTATTTTTTTCAAATTCCACAATGGAAAGAAAGCTTCTTGAACACGGAACTCTAGCCGCCAAATTGAATGAACGCAAAAAAAAAAAAAAAAAAAAAAAGGGAACAAATGTGTAACACATAACGTTCTTAATTTGGCACAAAGATCCAGTAGAAATTAATGCCTCAAATGCCTTGACAACATCGTGAACTTCATGACAGCAATTCTCTTGTGCATGCTTGTCTCAAGAGACGCCATATTTTGCTATGGCAATCTGCCGACGAATCGAAACGATAAATGGGCAGGTTGCCGACGCTGGGACAATGCTTGTCTGAATGGTGTTTGATCTGATCCGATGAATTCATCATGTCCACGTGTTATGCGGAACGACAATCTCATGGAACACATGAAAAAGAAAATACATAAAAGAGATGACCTAGCAAAGGGAGTATTTGTACAGAGCAAGTAAAGAATCTTGGAGAAAAAACAGAGGACGTGGCCCCTGCCACGTCATTGCTGAAGTCATCGGCATTCATATGTCAAAACCGCGGGGACCACGCGGGGCCCGCATTTCCTACTATAAGCTTGATTATTGAAAGGGGGCGATGCGCTATTTGTCAAAAAAATCAATCAATCAATCATTCATTAATCTTAACAACCTGCCAAGCCCATGACCCCCCACAAACACAAAATAAAATAGAAATAAAAGATAAAATTTGAAGACCGAGCTAACTCGGCCAAGTGTTATTAGTCTAATCATGCCAAAAAAGTCTTTTCCCACCACTTGTTTTTATAATAATAGCTTATTTTATATGTATTTTATATTTTAATTGTGCCTATTACTAATTCAGCAATGTGAATTAGATCACAGCTAGCAAATTTGTAATATTATTTTCTTCCCGTTGGAGTTAGATTAATGAAAAATATTATGGTTGGTGCATAAGAGATGAAATATGTTACTATTGTTACAGGTAGATCTCATTTTGGTTTTGTCTATGCTATCTCTACGTGCTGGACTAGCCCAAGGCCAACTCTTTTATGGAGTTATATTAATGGCTGGTTGGTAATGAAATTTAAGGATCTAACTGCCATGTCTTTGGTTCCACATAAAAAAGGTGAAGTGCTTAACTCAATGTTTGATGCAGACAACTTCCCAATGCTGTTTTCTTTGAGGGGAAATTATCTAATTGGTCCTAAACCTATTATAAATATGTCAATTCAATTCCTTTTTTTTTTTTTAAATTTTGCCATTATAGTCCTAAACTTTTGAGCGAATTTTCAATGTAATTCTTCTAGCCACTTTTTACCAAAAATAGCTAACGTGGTGACGATATACCACGTAGGTTAGTTGGCAATGATTAAACTGTCACGTTAGCGATTTTCGATGAAGATTTAATTGGAAGAACTACATTGGTATGCCACAAAGGTTTAAGTTGGCAAAATAAAAAATTTTATGATTAAATTGACATCCGTACAATAGATTTAGGATTGATTGAGTAATTTTTCTCTTTCTTTAAACATTAATTTAAAGATATATGTTAGGAGGTTCAATTCAAAGCATAGAGGGAGAGAGATCACATGTGTATGAGTACCATAGACAATGGGATGCGTGGAATTTGATGACAGGGGCAATAAACTGGGGTAAAACCTAGCTTTAATACCATCTTAAAAAGGTATGACACAAAAGTTTAAGTTTACAGGTGTAGCAAGAGCATATAAATCTCATATACAAGTGACATGAAATACTTTAACAACATGAAAGAAAACAAAAGTAATTTCAATTCCAAAAGATGAATCGATATTCTTAAAAGACTCTTAATTGATTTTACTTTTTTTTATATACAATTTTGTCTCTAATAATATAGTTTGGCATGTTCTACTACATGCCAAGCAAAATGGAACATCTGATTATGGTGGGCACGGTTCATACGAGTTACTTCGCATGAGTGGAAAAGAAACGAAGAATTTACCTTCTACGAAAGTTACTCGCGGTCCTGGCAAATGAGGACAAAATAGTAATCGACTGAAGGGATTTTCCAAATTTATTCGTTGTAATTTTTATATATGCCGCTGAAGGATAATTTCCAAAACTAGATGCGATTTTTCACATTTAGAATATATTTTTAATAAAACATAATATTTTTATCACTTCGCTGTTTGGAATTGTCAATGTAATTCAAGATCCGTATATAAATGAGGAAGAATGTGATTTACATTTATCTATATGGGAATTTGATATCGACTTGATCCCTAATCAAACGTTGTAATAATGTTTAGTATATAGATTAACACATTTTCAAGATACTCAAAATAACTCTATAATTCCTTACCAAAAAAAAAATAACTCTATAATATATAAACTTAAAAACAATTCTATTAGTCTTAGTGCATCTTTAAGCACTGTCGGTAGAGAAGTTGAAAGCTCAACAACGTCAAGACAATATTAGTAGCATTGTATAATTAAGGTGCCGTTTGGATACATTTGTCTTTTTTTTTTTTTCATTTATAAACAATAAAATCATCAAAATTTTATTGGCATTTCTTAATTGAAAGTGGTGTTTGGTTACACCTAATAATAAATAATTATTTACATCATTTTCATTAACAACGTTTGTCATATCTAACCATACTTTATAATTTTATCACTCAATAATACTATTGACTCACATTTTAACTAATTAAATAAAACTAAAAAACACATTTTAATATATATATATATATATATATATATATATATATATATATATCAACATAAATAGTGCAAAGAGGTCACAATAGGTCATTCATCATTCACATATTTAAAGGACAAGATAAAAAGGAGAAAATTAAAAAGGTAGTACAATTGTGTAAAATTCAACACAAAACATATTTTTTTTAAGACCACCGTCCTCAGCGGCACAGCTGGCTTGGGCTCTCTTCCCCTCGAAGGGGAGAAGTTCGAATCCTAGAGATGTTAGGGATTCTTACCTAGAGTACTGTGGTAGTGGATCTTGCAATCGCTCTCTCAAGGTTTGCTCACCCGCTGTCAGTTTACAGGTTCCCTAGGTTACCAAAAAAAACATATTTCTTTCTAGATGTGTTAGGTAATTCCATAAATCTATCAATTACAAGATGAGCTTTAAATTTATTTTTTATAAAAAAAACACAAATTTGAGTTGGCCTTTTTTTTAGTGACCTTGAAGATATTTTTCGAGAAATCTTAATCAATTTAATTATGAAGGAAAAGAAACTGCGTGTCCCTTAAATAGAAGAGATTTGTAGCCTTTTCGCGCCAAAATTTCCTCAACATAGACATAATTACTTTTCTGATTAGTAAAAATTAAAATTTTCTCCATCCAAACAATGTTTTCATGCAAAAAGTTGCTCTTCTTTCGTTTTGTTTTTGTTTTCAAAAATAAGAAAAAGAATGGCTCTCGCTATTTCCATGCCTATTCACTTCTAACACCCCGTGTCACTATGAATTGACTACATTATTCTTTACGGGTCCTATTCTTGATTTAAGATTATTTCTTACATTTTTTTTCATTTTTCTTTGTTTCAATTTTACTAAAAGACAAAACTACCAACATCCCTTTCGAACAATTTTTTTTCACGCTTGCCACTTCATGTATGTCTTTTTCCAGAGTTATCTCTATTGTTGTAACTTGAGCAAGCACTAATTATATATTAAAGAATTGTTAGTTTTCCTTGCAAATTGTTACTTTATTTTCCTAGATTATCCTCACAATTGTGAATTTCGACTTTGATATTATAGTTGATGTATGCATTATACACAATTTACTCATATTTCATTGCATGGTTTTTTATAGTACATGTGGAAGACAATATTGCTTTTTGCTTAAATGTATCAATTGATGATGAAACTACGAAAGGAGAACAACCATCAACTATGTCTACAAATTCATTTGAAACTTTGCCAAGTAATTTTTTAATGTGGAGAATCTTTTCAGCAGTGTGTGGATGCATCTTCTTGCTCCAAATCTTGTTGTCTCTGTAAATAGATTAAATAGAGACAAATATGTTCTTTTTTGTTGCGAGGCTATTGCAAGTTAGAGAAGAAAGACCAGATCCCATTTAATTGACTATATCCTCTTGAAATTCATTTATATAAATAGAAAAATGTATTAGGGCCATTCAAATTATCTATTGCATCACACATTAGATACTTAAAAAATTGACTATTAGATATATTAAATAAAATGAAAGTTGAGCAGTTAAAATACACTATCTATAACATAATAACACATACTAAAGTTATAATTCGACAAAATGCGTACTAAAATTGCTAGATGGTTGTTTTCACTCTTAATTGTGTTTGGGCTATTTTTTTTTTTGAGTAATAATTTCATTGTACAAAAAAAAAGATATATTCAACTTGTTAACAAAATAATTAGCTTATTTTGTCAAATATATTAGTGATATACCAAATAATTTTTTTTTTGAAAAAAACTAAAAAAGAAGAAAAGAAGGCAAGCAATAATTCTAAATCAAGAGTAGGCCTCACAACTTAATGAATGTTGTTTGAGAGGAATATGGGTAATTTTGTCTCTAGAAAAAATGAAATATAAGAAAAATAAGAAAAAAAGTAAGAAATAATCTTAAATTAAGAGTGAGACCTGGAAGGGATAATGTAGTCAACTCATCATGAAAATTGGTGTTAGGAGCCAATAAGGAGATGAAATAGCGCAAGTAAAAAATATCATTGATATAAACGTAATAAAACTATGCTCTAACCTTTTAGGGCTTGTATGGGTGCCATGAATGAAGCTATAGGAATGGGCAAAGGAGTCCGTTTGTTACAATGGTTGGCTAGTTGGAAGGACATAATTGTTGTATTTTTCCACATCTTCAGTTGGAGAAAGTTTTCTTCAATCAGTCTTACAATTGGTGGTTTAAAAAATATAGACATCACCTACATTGATTTCTAATTAAATTGCATGCGAAAAATGGTCGTCCTTACAACCCCCAATCATGGCTCTAGCTGAAGCACTTTTTCTTCAAAACATAATGGAAATTAAAATTGAAAATGAAAATTACTCTATAATTACATTTTCATTAATGTGGAAGTAAAAAGAATGAAGGCCGAATTTGGTGGATAAAAAAGATAAATATATATGGATTAATATTAAGCCTTTTGAATTTGGTATATTTTGTACGACAGAATTAACTATGGTAAACACACTCAACAAATTATTTACGTAAAAAGCTAAAATACAAATCATGGAAAGTTACATTTCAACTTCGATATGTCACCTAAGTTTGATTTTTCATAATTTATTATGTTTGCCTCTGTTTTATTTTGACAAGGAAAAATACACATTGTTGCTTGTATACGAAAAAAAAATGACATTTAAAATATTTTTGCAAAATCACCTTATTACCATAAAGTTGAATTATTAATACCATAAAGTTGAATTATTAACAAGTGGAGGGAATTGTGGACACTTTATATACTATTTTATGAAGTATAGAGAAGGTCCCACTTTTAAGTCTCAGTCATTCCATTTCTTCCCTACATATCCTCAACTACATACTTTGCAAATATTGCATTCATGCCTAAATGTGTACATTGTTAATTTCATTTAATCCCTCACATGTTGCGATATTAGATTTTAAATCTTTTATATTCTACGAAACATTCCTAAAGTAAATCAAATCTTGAAAATGTTATCGTATTTTGACATCATGTTATAAAATTTCTTTTTATTGTGTATTTTTATCACTAATTTCCTTTAAGTATCTAATCATTGAAAAATTTCATAACAAAGTCGTTTTGTTTAATCTTTCTTTTTGCATATACACAATGCTCATGCACATTCACTAGTATGAAGAAATTGTGCGTATACATGGGAAAATATAAAAACATCTCAATATTTGAACGTTTTTTGGTTAAGGCTGTTCATAAGACTTAAAATACTCAAATGCTAAAATAAACTACGGGAGAGATACGATATAATTATGAGTTTATGTTTTTGCTTATTGATAGAATATTTCCAAGTTAACTAATTGAGAATATTTCGGGAAGAAGAAAAATGATTGTAATACATGTTGCCTCACGGGCACCTTAATAATGGGTTCTTGAAATTAGGTTTGTCCCGTTGTTAAAAAAAATTAGGTTTGTCCCCACCTTTTGACATAGGCAAAAAGGTTCGTTTTCGTTTTTTGCCCTTTTTGATAGCAATAATTTCCAGACGCGTCTTGGTTTGATGGTTGAAAAAACTGGGCATGAAAGGATTTACAGGTGCTTTCAAATCATTCTCAACCCTTGGACCAATCTAGCCAAGAGGTAGTAGCTAGCTACCAAGGGATAATTCGGAGGGAAAATTGTCCAAAACAACCAAAGTTTATTACACTTTTGTAAATTTAGTCTTAAACCTTTCAATTTTGTCTTTATATCTTTAAGTGTTAAATATTTTCACGTTTTGCCAGTTAAATCAAATTGATTGATTTTAGCTAGAAATAACTGATGTGAATATCAATCATCCTATGTAACACCATCGACCTTAACAATATAATAATATTTTAATATTTTTAAAATTATTTATTAATTTTATTCTCTTTTTCCTTTTTCTTTTCTTTTTTTTTTCCTAGTCCTACACCAACGACATTGCTACTGCCCCTGCCAACCATAGGCGAGGGTTGCGACGCCCTCACTTGTTGCTAGCGATGGCAAAGGCATAGAGGCCCTCGCCCATGGCTAGTGAGGGTGCATAAGCCCTCGCCCTAATCAAGCGAGGGTCACCAGTCCTCACCTATAGCCCTAGGGTTATGAAAATAATAATAAAAGGAGAAAATAATAAAAAATAATAAAATTTTTGAAAAACATTGATTAAAAATTGTTCGTGTTAGCGCTAACATTCACATCGCACGATTAGCATCTACATCAACTTTTTCCGACTAAAATTAGTTAGATTGACTCAATTGGCAAAGTATGAAGATGTTTAAGAATCAATTAACAAAAATGCAATAAGTTTAGGTCTTTTTGGATAATTAGGGCAAGGGTTTTGATTGATGATATTAGAAAATTAAACAGTTAATAACACTTGCTTTTTTTTTTGGGGGGGGGGGGGGGGCCGAAAATAACTTTTGGTTGAGCCTTTATATTTTAGGCATGCCTTCGTTTAAAAGTCATGAATATTAGGTAAGTATCTGCATGTCCAAAAACCTTTGTAAGAGCTAGATAGGAGTTCCCTCGTTTACCTCTCTATCTAATCAATAAACATTTCATCCCTCGCTAAATCAAATTCCGTACGTGAGAGAGAGTTACGACCTTCAACTATGTCATAGGCTTTTAAGTAGTTGTCAATGATTTTTAACTCATGCTTTGCTAAATTCGAGAGGCTAAAATGACAAACTAACTCCGTATATACCCCACAAATCGACAAAAACCAAATAAGTAATGCCATGAGTCATGTTGTGATGGTGACTGTAGAGAGAGTTCATGTTTCGTGTTCACAAGTCAAGGTCGAATTATAAGTGCGTGTCAAGTCATATTACCTTAAATTTTCTTCTTTTGTAAAAAGTACTTCGAAAGTATAGCATTTCCATGTCATTTTTCAATTTGTGAATATTCATGTTCACTCTCATGAATATGTTTAATCCAATGACTGTTCTATTATGTATAAATGATCATAGGCCCTCGTGTTCATTTTGAGTGTACCCCAGGTTTGATTTTTTGCATTTGTATTTTTTTTTTCTGTTTTCTTAACTGAAATTGATGAAAGATGACGTAATAAATGCTGATTCAAAAATGCCTCTTACATGTAAAATCTCAAAACTCAGTATATACTAAAATTTTCCCTCAGTAAATCCCTTCAGCTCGCTAAACGTGGGTCAATCATCTTAGAACCAATCTATCATGAGCATATTTGAACTTTTGGACCGTTGTCATCGCTTCCGTCTTTTCATGTTCTTCTTGATCCGTAACAATCATGTGAGAGTTTGGTGAATTGAGAGTTAGAGCATAAATGTCATCCTTAGCAAAGAGGGATCAAGTGAGACATAGAGGTGATCATGGCTAGCGGTTCGGCGGCCTGGGGCCTACCTACACGAAAGTAAAATAGGTAGATATGGGCAAGTAATCCTCTTCTTGATCTTGATTTGCCTAGGCCTAACCAATTTTATGTAATAAATTTTAAATCGTGGGTGGCTTGAGGAAGGTTTTTAGATCCAGTATTAGGTCTAGCCCGCCCATTGATCAGGTTTTGATTTAGGATGGAAGTTAACTGTTTTACTTGTTAAGGGCCTATTTGGTAATGTTCCTCTATTTTTTTTGTTTTTATGCTCTTTTGCTTCTTGGAATAGATAAAAAAAAAAACATAAATTCGTTTGATAATGTCAATTAATTTTCTATTTCTCATAATAGAAAAGTGGTCAAGGAATAGATTTGGAACAAAAACAAAAAGTAGAAAAATGTAGTTGCTTATTCCCAAAAACAATTTCTAAAAATAACTTAGTTTTTTTTTCTTCCTCCTTGGCTCTTCCTCCTTGGCCCTTGTTGTCCCCCACCACTGCACCTACTGTTTGGCCGCCGACTGCCTGGGCCGTCGACCAGCAGCCAGCAACGGCAAGGAAGAATAAAAAAGAAAAAAATCTTAAAAATTAATAAAAATTAAAACAAATTCTACGTTACAAAAAAAAAAAAAAATTATGGATCATACCAAATGTATTCTTATGTTCTTTTTCCATTCCAAGAATAGAAATTTTGTATTGTTACTAAACACATTATTTTATTCAGAAATTATTCCAAAAAAAAAAGATTATTTTTTAAAAGAAATTGTTCCTCGAAATAAAAGCGTTACCAAATGGATTTAGTTTCCTAGTTTATACTGCCAATTGGAAACTATCTATGCCTAACCAATTTTACGTAATGATTTTTTAAATCATGGGTGGCTTGAGCAAGGATTCCAGATTCGGTACTAGGTTCAACCCGCCCATTAATCAGGTTTTGATCTAGGACGGAAGTTACTCGGCTGTCTTACTCGTTAAGTTTCCTAGTTTGTATTGCCAATTTATAAACTATCTGGGCCTACCCAATTTTATGTAAAAAAATTTAAATCGTGGGTGGCTTAAGCAAGAATTTTAGATCCAGTATTAGGTCTAGCCCGCCTATTGATCAGGTATTGATCTAGAACGGAAGTTACTCGACCATCTTACTCGTTTAGTTTTCTAATTTATATTGCCTATTCGACATTATCTAGGATATAGGATATATATCTAGATGTATTTCTCTTATTTATATTTACTTTCCCACTAGAGATCTATTAGGTTGTCTGTAAGCATAGGCCTGACAATTGTCTTCCAAGTTTGATGATTTGATTATTGGATACGACCTATCAGGCGTTTCTCTCTCATCTTCCTTTGACTTTCTCTACTTTGTTTCCCCACTTTTGCTGTCTGAATGTCTTCTCCTTCTACAATTTCTCAACCTATCTTTGCAACCACTTTCGTGTTCCAACATGGATGATATGATGCATGTTGATGGATGGCTGCCGAAGTTTAATCACAAAGATTGGTTGCGAGCCAAATTGACATAACCTAAGCAAATTTACGGAATAACTTAAGACCATTCGGTAAGAATTTTTTACTTTGAATTTTTCTCTATTTTTGTTTCAAAATTTATTAATTAAGTCACTGTTTTTGGAACGAGGAAAAGTGACAAGAAATGATTGGAAATGATTACTTGGGAGAAGGTTTTCCTTCCTTCGGACGGATAAAGTGACAAAGAAGTGGATGGATTCAATTGTTAGCACATGTGGTAAACTGATTTTTACGGTGCTTATTTTCCTCTTTTTCTTTTTTATATTAATGTTGTAATGTTTGCATGTCTGTAGTTTGTGGTTGTTTTTCATTTGAGCCTAGAAATACCAAATAAAAGATTTATCCAATGTACATATAAATTATAGCTCGAAAGTTCATAGTCAAAATTGAGCCATCTGCATATAAAAAAGATTAGAAGAGAAGAATTTGAATACCATTACTTTCTTCACAAAATATATTCTATTTTAAAGTACAAATATGTTATTACATAGTGTCCTATCCTTTGATGGTCATTTTCATTTTATCTTTCGAGTTGCTGAGTTCAAAGTCGAGCCAATCTCTCAACATCCATTGAATAAATCTTATTGTCATGTATTAATAGATATAAAATTCATCGAATGATAAATTGATACGTTAGAGCTTAGCTTCTCTCTTATATGATTTTTGTAAATCAATTTCACATTAAGTGGGCTTCAGATAAAATTAAAGTTATTTTTTTATGCTAAAAGAATTGGCTAATAATATAAACTATATTCGAACAAAGTGGATATCAAATGAAGAAAATTTTAAATATGCATATTTCAAATAAGTAAAAATTTTCACTTTCTTATTTTAATAATACTATTGTAATATTTGTACATAGTGAATATTATTACATTTAGCAACAAAATAATATATAGTCATTATTTATTCGGTATCGGCTATGGACAGATTATTTAATGACGTATTGAAATGAATTCAAATTTCATATATGAATATCATTAATGCAATTCAACATATTTTTTCGTTTCATTTAAAGAATAAGTTATGTACCTCAAGATATATAATATCCGTTCACTTTTTCAATTTCAAAATCATATACATATAGAAGTCGAAAACAACATTTCAAAATTTTAATAATAATTAATTTCGACACTTTTTTATATTTATTTTTGTACTAATTTAGCTAAAACAGATAAAGTCTTCGGAGTAACAAATCAACAATGGTCAATTTATTGGGGAAATCCGTGCTTGAGACTTTTTTATCCCGCATGCATGCCACGTGGAAATCACATATGTAAAATGAAGTGTGTAAGGGATGGGTGGAGTTCCCTGCCCCGCCTTGCACCAATCATGCCTGACTTCGAGGCTCGAGCGGGGCAAATTTTCCCTTACCGTACCCATCCATCCCCCACATGACTAGGCGGAGTTCCCCACATCACTTTCATACCCAATCCACATAACTCATTTAATACTATGTCGACAATTCGTCTCGTGGATCATATTCATCTCGAGTAAACAAAAGGGGAAATTACTAAAAAAAATTAAATTTATTATAATTATGTCAATTTAGTTATTAATATTTTTCTTATCAATTCAATCCTAAATATTTTGTATATGTGTCGATTCAATCCATCTAACCAACTTTAACTTAAAATAGTTGACATGAACATCAGCAATTCTATGTGGATTTTTTTAATATTATTTTAAATATTTTTTTATTAATTATTATGTTTTACTTTCTCTTTCTTTTTTTTTCACATATGCTGGAAGAAGAAGGAAGGGAAGAGCGAGAGGGAGGGGGGCAGAGAGAGAGAGAGAGAGAGAGTTAAAGAAAAAAGAAAAAAATAAAAGAATAAACAAAAATTAAAATAAAAAATTTCCGAAAAATATTAAAAGATTACTAGAAAAAAGGTCCATGTCAACATTGGTTGCATCTTGTACGATGACTAGCGTCCACATTAGCGATTTCGACAAAAATTGGCTGGATGGACTAAATTTGCATTAATACAAAAGATTTATGGCTCAATTGGCTCAAAAGAATTGGTTGAAGATTGAAGGTTTATGATGTATCGAGTAATTCTCCCATCAACATAATGTTATATAAGTAAAACAGATCAACCTGAACACACATGATTAGTTAATCGCATCAACTTACATGAAACAAACACTACTTGAAAATTGACATGTTGACACAATAGTTTAAGCGTTTGCCTGATTTGCCATGACACAAAATTAAGCCGCCGACACAAACCTAACTCAAAATATCCTCAATTTCACATTAGATTTACTAACAGATTGCAATAATTTGTTAACAACTTGTCCATAGTTGATGAAATGCCATCAATTTCAAATATTTCTTGAGAATAATAATGAAATAATAGTCTTTTAGGTAATCGTATCTTGATGAATCACATACAAGTCGCGTCGGCACTAACCTGTTAACTTTGAGTTACATGGGCCAATTTCATGGGTTGGACATGAAAACATCATAATTATTAATTATGTTGCGCACTTTGACATGAAATTTGACCAAAATGAGAATAGCTTTAGCCAAAAGTTGCTAATTTGCGTTGTGGTGTTGTTTCATATCAGAAAGGGTTAATATCACGAAATATTCTAAACTATTACACTTATGAAAAATTTACTTCAAACTAATTTTTTGCACTATAGAAATCTCAAACCGATATATATGTGACGAATTTACCCCCTTTATTTACATTAAATTTCACCGTTAAATTATTAAGTTCGATGATAAGTAACAGTTAATTAGTATACTAGTTTAGAGTTTTTCCCTTCATTTGTTACCAGGTGTGCAAGTTTGTAATTTTTCATAGTACTAATCCAATTTAACAAAAATTAACAAAGGCTAAATTTATCACAATGTATATGTGTGTGGTCTTCTTAGTTTTGTGGATTGTTTTTCCCTTGTTTACTATTCAAGGTCTAGATAGTATTATCATTTATTTAATAACATTTATGATTGTATTTGTTTCTCGGAAAATGAATGATTTGCAAATATTTTCCAAAAAATTGATGGCTTGTATCACTTATAAAAATGAATGAATGTAATTAATATTCCGAATATATTTTAGATATAAATTTTTGTTATTAATGAACATTAACTAATTATTTCAAGCGATATAAGCAATCATTTTTAAGAATTTTTTTTAAATCATTCATTTTTCGAGAAATAAATGGAGCCTAAGTGGGAAATGACTATCTCTATTTTTGCTATGGGTAATTTAGCAATTCAAATAACGAACTTCCAAAATAAAAAAATTCACAAAACGTAGTGGGCGCCTAATCAAAACTTTGTGATAGTAATAGCAATAATAGATAAATGGACGGGTGGATGATCTACAAGAATAAATTTAAACAAGAAATTGAAAGACATAATAGATTTTGGTAATTTGTCATCTTTCTTTTTAAATTTTAAGATAATTTTCACAATTTTCATTTTATATTTTGAGATGACAATAAGATCATTATGCTATTTTTATGTGTTTAACCAATCCACGCATCACACATGCATAATTTTAGTTTTATATTTATATGAATTTGGATGGGAAAATGACATAATCGTGATAAACTTATTATATGCATGCCAATTTAATGCTAAATTTTTCAATTTTGCTATTTGGTTGTAAAACTTTGCTCAAAATTCCAATCCAGTCTTTTCAATTAATTTTCGCCATTGGTTGTCCCACATGGTCATATCAACGATTTCCAACGAAAATTAGCCAAATTAAGTAAACTAAAATATTTTGCAAGGATTTATGGCTAAATGAAAAAATTGGAAGAGTTGGCATTTGTGTGATGTGTTTAGGACTGATTGAATTTTTCCAAATTTGAACTGTGTTGGCAAGCAAAGAAACATGAACCAAATGTATCTCACAATAAACTCCATTGATTGCCTAGCCATAGCAAATAGTCATATATCCTATTTTCTGAGGAATGCAAAATTGACATGAGTATGAATCTTCCTCGAAATTTATTATTGAACAGACTTGGCACACTCATTACATTCAGTCAGGCAAAAGTATGCTTCAAGTGTCAAAAGTTGGCGCAAATGGACACTTAAGTGCCAAAACTTACGAAAGTGACACTTAAATGCCAAAATCAGAGATAAATGAATCACTTAAGTGCCAATTCAGTCAAAATGCTGACGTATGTAATTTCCAAAGAAGAAAGTGCAAAACAGCATTGTTTTGTACGTTGACGTGGCCAGACAATGCAAAAATAATGTCATTTTGGTGTTGACGTGGTAAAAAATTAATATAAAAGTTAATTAAATTTAATTTAAAACTGAATTTATTTAAAACATTTCAAAATAAAATACAGATATTAAAAACTTACAAAAAAATTACAAAAAAAAAGGGAAGGCATCAGCCGCCTCCATTTTTTTTAATTTTTTTTATTTCTTTTTAATATTTTAATTTAAATTTTTAAATGTTTTAAATAAATTTTAATTTAATTTAATTTTAATTAATTTATATATATTTTTTACCACGTCAGCACCAAAACAACATCGTTTTGTACTTACTTCACCGGAAAATTGACACGTCAATGTTTTGACCAGATTAGCACTTAAGTGATCAATTTTGCTCCGATTTTGGCATTTAAAAGTTACTTTCGTAACTTTTGGCATTTAAGTATCCATTTGTGCCAACTTTTGGCACTTTAGGGGTCCGGGTGTCCATTCATGGATTGATAAGACTTCAATGACCTAGAACGTTGTTTTTGCTTAGAGGTGCATAATTTTTGTTTAGGTGGTGTCTAGGGGGTGGCTACTTTGGGGAGAAAATACCCAAACATTATCTTATAATGAGGAAAAGTACATTCTAACAATTTAGACTCTTAGTTGTTGAACTTAAATGTATACTTAAGGCTCAATTTACTTTGCAAAAAATAAATGATTTGAAAAATATCTATCTAAAAAGAATCACTTTTGTCACTTACGAAATGAGCTAATGAAAAATATTTTTATCATCTACGAAAATGTTTAGACATAAATTATTATCAGTAATGGTGATAGAAATAGTTTCTACTGAATAATTACTTCAAGCAATAAAAACAACTACTTTTAGGAAGATATTTTATAAATCGATCATTTTTTGCAAAATAAATGGAATAGAAAAAACTCAATGACATTGGTATTTATATGAGTAATGATACTTCCACAAGCAACATCTAATCTTCCACAACTTTTCCAAAATGTATATTGGACTCATTTGCCCTCTAAGCTCGTCCACAATCTCAACAAAGATTCTTGAAAAGTATAGCAAAACTAACATTTTTCCAAATTAGGCAATAATCAAAGAAGCCCGACTTTCGTTTTTTTTTTTTGGGTACTATTTCCTATTTTCATGTTTTGATAATTAATTTTATCATGGTCTTCGAGGAAGATGATCTATCTCCATATTAATGCTGTAGCTAACATTTTTTTTTTTTCAAAAGGAAAGCTTTATTTGATAGTTCATAGATTATTTAAAATTAAAATCAACTGCCAACTGAAATAGATGTCATAATGTTTATTATTAAATATATTTTTTTATTAAGAACAATTGGATGTATTTGTATGTTGGAATTTGTTCCATTAAATTTAATAAGCTATGCATAATTTTTCTGTAAGATATATAGTTTTAGATATTTTTCATCTTTCACTGTAACTTAATATGATATGTCATGTTGATCGTTTTAGTTCTTATCTTTACTTAATTTATTTATTAAGAGGTAATTATTTAGTGCAACCTATTCACTTAATCAAATAAGTTATACTTCAAATTGCAAATCATTTATTCTTTAATGAGATGTGCTTTTAAGTTTTTTGATTTTCCATTTTAATTTACTAAGATGCACATTATTCATTTGTTCAATAATTAACTTTACCACACTATTTAAATGTAAGCGCAATTTATACATATGAAATGAACTAGTTCGTGTTATGATTCAAAGTATACCTCTACGGCTGAAAGAAAAGAAGTAAGCTTTGATTCAAAATGCAAATAACTTGATCTTCTTGTGAATTAGATATCTTATTATATATCACTTTATATTCTAACTAAATTATTAACTAAACAGAATTCCTTAATTGTATTGTTTATACTAATTTCAAATGAGCTATATTTTCTAAGAATACTTGTCAAGATACTTTCATTCTATACGCTATTTAAATTTTAGACTTTATGATGGGTAAATGACTGGAGATGCCTATTGAGATAAGGGTTATCGTTTGAATGAGTGCAAAAATACCACCAGAAACAAAACAAAAGAATACGAGACTCAATTAAGAAATCATGCACTAGGAATGAAAACAAAAGTTGAGCTACGCTTTTAGCTATGGAAGAAAGAAAACGGCAAGTCTAGACTTATTTGATTATTTACTAAATTTGTAAGAGGGTACTAAGAATGAAAATGAAAATAGAGCTAGGCTTTTAGATATGGAAGGCAGAAAACGGCAAGCCTAGACTTAATTTACTAAACTTGTTAGAGGGTACTTTTGTTTTTACAATTTAAAAATCCGCTGTTTTGATTATGGATGAATTGTTAAGGGCAAATTAATCCAATCAAATTGTAAAAATATGAAAAATTTGGGGAAGATGAGTTTTTAGTGGTGTAAATATCATTTTTCTGTTCATATAGATTGATAGATTGGGAAAAAGAAATTTTCTTAGGAAAATTTTTTGCTGTCCTCCTAAAAATTCACAGGAACATCAATAAAAATAGGAATATCATCATAATTTCCCTCTCTCTCTCTCTCTCTCTCTCTCTCTCTTTCTCTCCATTTTGTCAGTGAGCAAAAAAGACGAGAAAAGAAAAGTCGCCGCACGTGCGGGAAAAAGCCAAATCTTTCTACCGGCTCGTGTGGGAAACGATGGATTCTCTTCTCGGCCACGCCTCTTCCGGCCAATCGGGCGACGCCTTCTGTTTCGAACGTTGGATTGGTCTTCCCTTTAGACGGATCCCGTACGCTGTCGTCATCTCTCTCCCCCCTTCCGACGCCGACGCCGTGCTTTAATTACCACGCCACGTCAAAGTGCTTTTCGCTTCTCTCACTCTCACCCCCCAGCGCACTCCACTTTTTTTTCTCCTTTTTTCCTCGTCGACCCTCCTTTTCCCTTGTGTTCCTCTATTTGGCCCCTCTTTTTCCCCTTTTCTTTCATTTTTGTCCTGGAGTTTTACACCCCTTCCCCTCAATTAGCAAGGGAACTTGAGGGGAAGGGGTGTAAAACTATTAATTCATTATTGATAATAAATGTTCGGAAATGATGAAGATATTATTCATTTATTTATTTTTATAAGCAATGCAAACGATCATTTTTCGAAAAAATATTTTTCAAATTATTTATTTTTTACGAAATAAACGCGCTTAAAAGACTTTGTAATATCGCCTTATTACAAGATATTTAAGCTATTATTCAATGAAGAGATATTATTGGCACAGTGTCAAGAAATTGGGAAAAAGAGAAAAATATTACAAATTTAAAAATATTACAATTTTAGCCCTTTAAAATAGGGTTATTTATTAAAAAGGGTTATTTATAAAATAAAAAAGATTCAGATTTTTTAAAATAAAAAAATCGAATAACGTAGGAATAACTATTTAGTACATTTTATCAGAATAGTTCTATAGTATTTATCTCACAATAAACTAGATGTCATCTTGTCCTTTCTCTTGACGACCTCGTGTTGCCCTCCATTTTCATCTCGACCTGCGAAATCGATAACGTCGTATGGGGGGTTCTGATTACGAGGTAAAGATATGTTTGGCTTCTCTAATTCTCCTTGTCACCAAAAGCCAACACGTGCTTCCATCAAGATATATTTTTGACTTTTTTTCTCCTCCGGATTGCACATGATGATTTCAGAGTCTCATAGTTTTTTCCGAATAATCAATTACGCAGAAAGCTCGACACATTTTAAATTTGTTCACGTGCTCTATCTTACATGTTCTTTACATGTGAGGTCTCGAACTCAAATCAAACGTCAAAACCTCTCTTGCGTTGTCTTCCCAAAGTCTCAACTGCTTAGCATGTTATTAAAGATGAATAAGTGTATCAAAATTATAAGGCCACGAGATAGGAGTGATCAGTTCCAGGAATCAACTATTTAGGGCCCGTTTGGCTTGGCTTTTGGAGAATGCATTTGCAAAAATACAAATATCTTTGAGTGAATTGGGTTTTCTAAAATGCAAATATCGTTTAGTAAAATTTCCATTTATAAATGATTTTTATTAAATTAAAAAATATAAAAATATATTTGTATTTCCTTTTGAAGTCCGGCCACCAAAACGTTGGATCTGGTGGCCGGACCGCCGAACTGGGCGCCGGATGGCCAGATTTGGATACCAAATGGTCGCTTGAGTCGTGCGATTCAGGCCATCAGTTGCCTGGGTCGCGCGACCTAGGCCTTGCCTGAGGTCCGGCAACAGTTGCCGAGGTCGGGTGACCCTCGTGCAATGGTCGCCGCACGCGCGACCCCTTGGCCAGCGATCGTCGCCCTCGTGCGGTGGTTTTCCTTGTAGATGAATAGTAATCGCGGAGTGAACAGTAACCGGAACTTGCATTCCGAAAATGCAAGTTCTCAAAGGATATCTAGACTTGTTTTGGACTAAGAGCCCTTAGAGTTCTTTGGAGATGCAATTGTATTTTGCCAAAGTCACAAAAAAAATCGAATCAAACGCGTTTGCATTTGGCCAAGGGATTTTAAAGTCTCAAAGCCCATTCTCAAAGCTGAAACAAATAGGGCCTTAATCTTTTCGGCCAAATCTTTACAATAAAATATAAAAATTGCACTATTTTATTATAAAAACTTTAATGGGTCAAGTAATTATGTCGTTATTTGTACATGTTGAAGACCAAGATTCAATTCTTAATGGGTGTGAGTTTCTTTCTTTTTTCAATAGAATTTAAAACTAACTTAGAACTGTTCAAGCCGATGATTGGATTGGGCAAACCGGTTCCTATATATAACCGGCAATTCTAACCTTAGAACAAAGAACCATATCAATTTTGGGGCAGTTCTAAGCTTGCAAAATTGGGAATTGAATTAGTTCTTCCTAGAATTGGTCGGGCTAGGCCAATTCAATCTAGTTTCCATGTTGAACCAACTCCACTACTCACGTCTAGTAAGTAGCATATTCTTCATACCATTGATGTGTGATATTCTCAATTTGGAACAATCACATCTAGTGGTAATTATTGTTATTATATTTAGTTAAAACCAAAGCCAATCACATAGTATATAGGTTAACTATTTCATTAAGACCGGCCTTTTTGGATGAGTTTTGGTATTGAAGTCAAGAAGACATGTTTGTTTACTAATTTTATACTTTATTTCTACAGTGGAGATTCCACGATGCCACTCTAGATTAATATGTTTATTTCCTCGGCCGTTCAAGCAAACCCGAACTCCATTGCCATACAAAAAGGGCCATGCACCAATTGGAGTCCAATGGGTCCCCCATAGGATGATGCTTTTCTCAATGTGGAATTAGGGAGAATAATTTCTGAAAAAAGTGGAAAGGGAAATTGGCAGTTCTTGGAGAGATTATATAACAAATTGCTTTGCTTTAATTTGCTTTCTTTTATTTTAATGTTTTTCCTTTTTTTTTTTGCAGAAATCATAATTTGTGCGGTCCTCTTTGCGTGGGGACCTCCTAAGCAATTGGGGTTGTGGAACTATCAACAAAATAGAAAATAAAAGGAAATTGTGGCTTTTGTGGAATATTCAAGAATTGAATTAGAAAAATCAAGTAAAGTTTTTTTTTTTGGTCGAAACAATTAGAGTTGAGGTTTTAGAAGCGTCTTGATCTGGCTTATAAGTATATAGCCTTAAAATTAACTGGTGCATCAGCAATGAATTAGACAAACAAAAACAAGCATGCTTGCATACTTATACATTCGAAAAATATCAAATGTCCATTTAAATTTTTCACTTTGATATTACCCCAATACTATTTTGCTTCTTAATTCTCGTTTCTTGGCCATTTTGCACCTCTTTATACGACAACATAAGTATATAGCTTTAAAATTATCCCATTTTCTTTCCAAAATGCTTTCACTAGATTCTAAATTTCCCAACCATTCCAAAGACCCCTTCATTAGAAAATTCCAACCCTAACCTAGTTTACTGCCATTGTCTTGCATGTGTTGCCGCACCAATCATTGTTGCAACTCTGATCGCCGCCGGTTGTCTTCACAAGTGATAACCCTAAGCCCCCATTTCTTTCTATGGGAGAGAGCTGACTTGGATATAGGGACAGGGGGATGGTGTTGAGACTTGAGAACCCCCATCGCCGAAGATAGTGGCGGGAAGGCAAGCGGGTCGCCTTTGCCTCCACTTCCAATTGAGGGGGGGTGGTGGTGATTGGAGGAGGTTTTCATGGTGTTGAGGATTTTAGAAGTTATTATATTTGGAGACATGAGGGTTGGGGTCTAGGGAAATGGGGTGTGCTTGGAGTTCTTTTGGAAAGGTGATTAAAATCTTTATGGATTTTAACCCTCGTTTCAAAAGTAGTACTTGTTTTTTTGTCTAGAAAATAGGGGATGAAAAGTGGAATTGAAGCTACGACAAAAAAGAAAAAGAAAAAGAAGTGGGTTTGGCACAAAAGATATTTTTTTAATACCCGAGTCATTTGCACATACACCTATGCAATGTTTGGTGTCAATGTCGAGACACAGCATGCATCTTTCCACATTAAATAACCATGAATTAATTAATTAAAAAGAAAACCTCAAATGACTATACATTTTCGGTTTTACTAAATTTTCACTAGGCTTGAAATTGAATATAGAGTAGATTTACATATTTAAACTGTGCAGATTTTCTAAAGTACTCGTGAATATGATTGCTGCAGAAAGTGTAAATCAATAATTCAACTAAAAATTAAAGACTAAGTGGGGTTTATTTTCTTGAATCTCAATTTGGTGTTGTGATACATTTTGAGGACTACATTCACATCTACATGTTAAATCGAATTGAATCGTGCACATAGTGTGGTAGAGCTCAAGTTGAACATTTTAATTGAGGGTGTGGAACTTGGACTTTTTTTTAAGCTGCAAATGAATGGAAAAGCAAAAAAAAAAAAAAAAAGGAATGAAATGATATTGCATTTGGTCAATGCTATTTCATTTCGCAAGGCAATGGCTTTGCTTTGGGCGCACAAGACCTAAGCAAGTAACAGGAGGAAAAGCATATCAATATAGTAAGATTTTTCACAATTTAGCTGTAAAATTGATTAGAATTTATATCACTATAATTAACTAATTATACCCAGGTAATTATGAATGAAGATATGAAATGGTCTTTCTACGAGAAGCAACTTCTAATCTTTTTATTTTCTCTGCCTTCTTGGTTTCTTTTTCATTTATGTCAAATTTATTCTTGAAAAGAACCAAGTACAAAAACATAAGTAGATGATTACATGTCTTTGGTACTTTACCAGGTTGAAAGCGTTTAGCGTACTTGCAGGGCAAGAAACTTTACATATGACTCCATCCATAAAACCTGAAAACCTATTTAAGGCTTGACACTGACACATGAACAGCAAGGCAAAGCAAGAAAAGAAAAGAAAATCTAAATTTCCTTGGGGGGAGAAATAAAAATACATGTAAAGCCAGCACCTTTCATTGCAAGAAAAAAAGAAACTTTAATTGCCAGTTTGAAGAAAAAGACAAACGCAGGGATATGGGCACCTACTAATGGTGCGCCAATCGCCTTTTTTAAAAGAGCACACCAAATTCAAAGAGATAAACGAATAAACTTGATGAATTATTTAAGTTTGAATGAGCCAACAGACGGAATAGAATATTGTTTCCAATGGTGGATATTGAAGAAGCCAGAGACCTTCCACGCCCATGAGGTGAGAGAGACAGCTAGAAGGAAGAAAGAAGAGAGGAAAAAAGAAAAAAACGAGTCTTTAGAGAGAGAAAGCATGCTGTTGGTGAGTGAGAAGGTTTATTAGAAGGGTTTTCTTATTACCCTTTTTCTTTTTGGTTTTAGGTCCACCAACTAGTAGTTAGAGATTGAGCTCCTTAACCAAACAGAGATAGTCCCAAAACAGCAGGAGGAGGAGGAGGAGGAGGAGGAGGAACTCTTTTGAGAGAGAGAGTCATGGTTTTTTGGAGGAAGAAGAGTCTGCGAGCGTGTGGAATTCACACGTGGGGATGGGTAAAATGATGGGTAGGGGAATACAGATGAGTAAGAAATAGGAGGAAAAGAAAAAGAAAAGAAATTGTGGGGGTGTTTGATCTGTTGTCCCTTTGAAATTATCCCCCATCTCTTCTTCCATCATTAGAAGTGAAGCTGCAGAAGTTTTCCTTCTCTCTCTCTCCCTCCCCTTTTTTCCTGTTCTTCTTCTTCTTCTTTTTATCTGTCTCTGTCTTTTCTTCTTCTTCTGCGTTTGTTGACAAGTGTTGTGATATTTTGGACGAGAGGATCAACATCTTGGGATCAGCAAGTGTTTTTGGTCTCCAGAGAGGATTTTCTATCAAATTGATCTCTCTCTCTCTCTCTCTCTCTCTCTCAAGAGCTCTTTCTGTTCCCCACTAATCCCACATCCGTTGCTTGTCTCAAGGTAATTATTCTATAAGTACCATATTTCCTTGACTTTCTTTGGCTATGTTATTCTTACTTGCTCAGGCATTGAATTCTGCATTTTTTTAGCCTCTTTTGGGTTTTCTCCCTTCCTCCCTCTGGACTTTCCATGCTAGTACTCTACTCTCGCTTCTCTCTCTTAGTTCTTCTGGAACTGGAAGATTATCATAAGCTTAAATGAATCTTTTGTTTGGTTTTTTTTCAAACAGTATTTCTTAGCATGTTCTGGGCCTGTCCTGGTTGTCTTGCCGTATGATTAGCATGTTAGGTTTCTGGTTGGGTGGTTGGAGAAAGAAATTCTGCCTACTGATCGCTCAGTTTCCTGTCCAAAATCATTTTTGTTGGGGAATCGTCTTTGTCCGTTTTGTTTTCGATTTTGGGGTTTCAGCTGATTTTCCATCTCGTCAGTGTGACGAGCTTGACCATCAGATTCTGTTAAAAGCAAAGTTGTGCCTTTGTTTTTGGGATGATTCTTGCTGATAGAGGGTTTGCCTTAAAACTTATCTAAAGTCAATATGTTATTCACCAGAAGGTATTGCTATGATCTTTTGGAGCCGCATGTTAAATTATTCAGGGCCAGTTAACTTTTACAGTTCTTGGTATAGCTTCCATGGACCTATGATTGACTAAAACTTTTGATATGATAATTCCACATCTCCGCTTGTTAGACACCAAATAGTCATGCTTGATTTCAGATATTGAACTGCCTTTTCATTTATGCTCTATTTCTACAGTCAGAGGGAGGATGCGATTATTGTCCCAGTAACCAAGAGTGCGGATCCTTAGATTGTGGAATTAATATGGCGACTTACTATACAAATTCGAATCAAAGGGATGCTGCACCTGCCCTCTACTTAAGAGAATCTATGCACAGTTCGTTCCCCGAGACGCCTGTTCTGTCCGGCAACATGATGCTGTATATGAATCCTGGGCCTTACGCGGATAATCCATTGGGGGGGAATTCTCAGCAGCAAAGCAACGGCATGGAGGTGCCCTCGGTGGGGGGTATTGATTCGGTGCCGCAGCAGCAGCACCAGCAGCAAGAAATCCTTTCCAATTTTGGTGGGTCACGAAGTGGAGATCAAGATTTCACGTTGTGGAGAGACGGGAGAAACGAGATGCTACTAATGCCACCATTACAGAGCCCACACGGCCAGGGATTGTCCCTCAGCCTTGGCACGCAGATTCCATCGGGAATCCATATGCCTTCTGCGAATCTTAGTTCCATATCGTTCTTGGGTCCTATTCCCATGGTATCGGGGGATGGTGGTGGGAGGACCGGTTCTGAGCGGTCAAGAAACGCTGATTGTGCTCCAGCAGGTTTTCCTGGAGGTGATGAAGATGTGAATAAGGGAGGGGACATTCCTTATGGAATGTCAACCATCGTGAGAGTCATTCCCAATTCTAGGTACTTGAGGGCGGCGCAGCAACTGCTTGATGAAATAGTGAATGTGCGAAAGGCTTTGAAGCGCCCTGATGACACGAATGACCAATCTAGACATGAGAACCAAAGGAGCCCCAAAGATGCGGATGGGGGTTCCAAGAACGAAGCATCCTCAAATCCCCAAGAATCCACCAGTAACTCTAGCGAGCTTTCTGCTGCTGAAAAACAAGATTTGCAGAACAAGCTCACGAAGCTCTTGTCCATGTTGGACGAGGTAAGCAAATTTGTTCATCTTTCGCTTACCTTGGAGACTGATATGCATTATCTGGGCACTTGTAGATGATGTTAATTAAATGTTCATCTTTCTAATGATTGCAACGTCAAAAGCTTGTTGTTGATCAGTGGATTAAGATTAATTATTTGTTAGATGTTGTTAAATGCAATCTCAATATATGCTGATTCTTTTGTAAAACTACTTGGCTACTAGAGATCGTATGATTTGCAAGGACTTGTATACTAAACAAGAAAATTTTAATAATGCGGGAGACACAAGAAAATGTCTTTCATTAGGGAGAATTCTAAGAGAAAAGAGCTTAAAAAAGGGGAAAAAAAAGGGTTAAATGGCTGACTGCTAGTTCTTGTCGTAAAGATTTGGCAGGCCTACTTACTCTATCTGTTGAAAGAACCCAGAATTTGACCATCCTGTTGATCTTAAACCGGTGTTCACTGACACGCTTTACACCACGAAAAGTCAATCATGTCTGCATATGATCTGTACATAAGACAATAAAGTGTTGTGCGAATTGATTAGTACGTAGTGTAGAGCAGTAGTTAGAATTGTCTCCAACATCAAAACAAAGTTTCTTTTGAGTTCGCTGCTTCATTTTGCACAAAAAGCATGCGGTTAGTGATATGGACCTGCATTGTACAAATGCAATAATCTTTGAGTCCCTAAATCAACTTAGGATGTGACTAATCGCTTCTCTTTCAAAAGTTTAGATTGTGGTGTCGCATTCGGATGATAGTTTGACAAAAGGGTTCATTATTTTGCCCGCAATGCTCACAGGTTGATAAAAGGTACAAGCAGTACTATCACCAAATGCAGATCGTGGTACAGTCTTTTGATACAATAGCAGGAAGCGGTGCAGCCAAGCCCTACACGGCGCTCGCTCTCCAGAGGATATCCCGCCACTTCCGGTGCCTGCATGACGCGATCACAGGTCAAATTCAAGCAACCCGTAAAAGTCTCGGAGAGCAAGACACCTCCAACAGCAACGGAATATCACGATTACGGTATGTGGATCAGCATCTGAGGCAGCAGAGGTCGATGCAGCATCTTGGTATAATGCAACAGCACGCTTGGAGGCCACAAAGGGGTTTGCCTGAAAACTCAGTTTCAATTCTTCGTGCGTGGCTGTTTGAACATTTCCTTCACCCGTGAGTCCCCCCCGATCTGAATTCTGCCTTTCGTTTTCATTCTCAACTTTCAATGTTTCTTCTTTCCTGGAACTCTTGTATGCTTTGTGTAATTGTTGATCTGATGGTGACTAGATACCCAAAAGATTCGGACAAGATCATGCTAGCAAGGCAGACGGGATTGACTAGAAGTCAGGTAATAGTTCTGCTTTTAATTCTCGCCGTCGTCAAATTATGTGATGTCTAGAAACATATGCATCCTGAGATTTCGTGGAGTCTTGTATTGGCCAAGTTACACGTGTGACGAGAAGAGTCCTATAAAAGGAACGTAACATGTGAGTTATGACTCGGAAGTGCTACTAGGATCCTCCAATCTTCACAAGAAACTGCTACCCATACATGCCATGTTTCACTCCATAAATCGAATCTTACAGAGGAATTCCGATACTTCACTGGTTCAGTGTAAGCTGGATTGCAAGCGGTTCCATTGGTATAGAAATACCATATGTAGAACTTTTAGATCCTCTTTTTATGTGGAGAACATCATCTCGCCAATTAAATATGCCTTGATGATTATTTGTTGAAGTGAGTGGTACTTGTCAACCCATATCGTCATGCATTTGCCACTTATGTAGGTCTCGAACTGGTTCATCAATGCTCGAGTGCGCCTATGGAAGCCTATGGTCGAAGAAATGTACAAAGAAGAGATTGGCGACCCCGAGGTGGATTCTAACTCCTCCTCTGAAACTGCGGCCAAGGCGACGGGAGGTGATGGCCGGTCTTCGGATGACAAGGGTGAAGATTTGCAGCAGAGTGCGAGCTCAACGGCCACTAAGAGATGCGGAACGGGAAACTTCATGGACTTAAAACCACCTGTAGTCAACCCTGAGATGGAGATCTCTGGACCGACTTTCAATAGCGGGACACATGGTGAAGTTGATGCCGAGTATGGTTTTAAGCTACGAGGAGGGCACATTCCTGGTGGGAACGATGGAATTCTCTTCTCGGATAGCATCGTTCAGTCGGATGGGGGAAACAACAGGTTCATGGCTGCAGCCACAGCTGCTTATAATGTGTCCAATTTCGGACAATTTGGGGGTGGCACTGGGGTTTCTCTGACTCTCGGCTTGCAGCACTGTGACGGTGGGACCTTACCCTTGTCAAACTCCATGGATCACGGTATTGCATCCATGAGAGGAGATGGCTTCTACAACGCAACGGCCTCTTCCGTGGGGGCAGAGACGATGGAATTTGAGGGCTCAAGTCCAGGTGACCAGCAGCACCGGCTTGCTTCAAACCAGCTGTTCCACGATTTTGTCGCATAAAACAAAGGAGGTCAATGCAGATGATGCAGGTCCACGTCGATTGGAATTCCAAGATCCTCATTAAATAGATAAAAAGGAGCATAGGCCGTGCTCGCCAAATGCCCTTCTGCTCTCTCTCAGAACCGGCCTGAAGGTGAAAAATAGACAATGTAGGGGGGAACGTGTAAAGAACAGCTGTATATGAAGATATTGTTTGGAGGAGTTAGCTTTATTTGTAAAGATGTATATCCGATACTTCGGTTACATATGTGGAAGGAGAAAAATATATACAGGTACAACTGTCTGTTTTTGTGTGGAAGGAAAATGGGTATAGTGGAATGAAATAGAGGTTGGGATAACTCGTCATCCATCTCATTTTCCACAGCTCTTTCTGTCTCACTTCCCAGTTCATGTCATGCATTTGAAAGGGCAAACCACTGAGATTGCCCCATTCTCAGGACGTTCGCATCTCAAGAAGGTGCAGATCGCAAGAAAATGTTGTATATGCAAAGCTGAGAACTCGGTCACGGGCAGTGACATTTGGTACAGGACTTACACATCCTCATGCGGGATTCAGCTCTCCAAGGAACCAATTGTCAAACACTGAAGAATCAGAAAACCAACCCCAACCTCGTCGCTACCTCCATCTCCATGTCAGTAGACACTAACGGAGCCTTTCCTCAGAATCAGACGGGAGCGGTGCTTTAAGTTAAAAAAGGTTGTCCCATGCCTCCTTTGCAACCAACATACCACGCCAGATAAGCCAGGGCTTCAACATCAGAAAGTAACGGAGCTCCTTTACATGCTTATTTCCTCTACTAGGTCAACCCGATGCCTCGCCACTACGATGGCGATGGGTCTCGAAGGCCTGATAACGTGGGTGCAAAAGATTCCTCTTGACGATTATGACCTACCCATTTTTTAAATTGAAGATGTCTTTCATCCCTTGTATATGGTCGGGCAACTCTCGGTCAACCCTCGGTCAATCTAAGAATTTTTCGAAAATGGCCAAATTTGAGATGTTGACACTATCCGTGTTTACAGTATAAAAGGTGTAACTAAAGTTAGGAAATATCCATCTTCAAAATTTATAATGATAGACTTGATTCCTAAAGAAGCGGATATTGTTTAGGACATCAAAGGTTTTTACTGTGTTGATCGCATAATATAGACAAAAGTACTCGATGGGTTCCGCTATTTGGTAATTAAGAAAGTTAGTGCAAAGTATGACATTTCAATGAAGTTGGATGATAAGTGGGGAAGGAATGATTACTCGAGTTCGCTAGTGCAAGAGGAAAAGCGATGTACGTCACATGTCGCATTAGACAGGATACTGCTCTTGCTGAGTGCAGACTTTCATGATTCAAAGGAACCGCAAGACTGATCATCGGAAAGGAGACGTTTGGATATATCTCAAGATGATCATGAATAACAGGCTGCAACTGCGTCTGCTGCTCGTCACAAGACCGATTATGGCGATTCGCGACTGTAACTGGGGTTTCTCCGACTCTCAGCTTGCAGCATCACGATGGTGGGACCTTACCCTTGTCCAACTCAATGAATCGCCCTATCGTATCCACCGGAGGAGATGATGGTATTCACGAAGCTATGTGGCCTTCCGTCGGGCCAAAGTCGATGGAGTTTGAGGGCCTAAGTCAGGGGCACCCGCCGGCCCGGCTTGCATCAAGCCATGTCGTGTGATTTTTGTCACATAGAGAAAAGGAGAAAAGGAATAATGACGTCAACGATCTTCATGTTCTTTTTCACAAATCGAAATAGTCCATCTATCATTTTTTTTTTTTTTTGGTTCCGAAATCGTCTCTACACTTTTTGGAAAGGTTTATAGCATGTCACGGTTTTATTTGCATTTCGTGTCAATGTGTGGCTTATACGGTGCCGTGAATGGACGACCATCAACTTGACAAAATGAAACACATTAAGAACAGTCTTTGCAAGGGTCCCAAGACCACCTCGCGATGGTTGCCCTTGCCTGGGCTCCCCCACCACCTTGCGGTGGTTGGGTGACCACCACGAGCCGGTCGTTGCGCACTCCCGGGTTGCACACTCTCGGATACGAGATTCGCGTGTACGTTGTGGAGGGGAGGGAAAGCGAGGGAGGAGCTAACGAAAGAAGCCCGAAACGAGAGCAACCAAAGACATTGGTGCCGTCATACCCGTTAACCCACAAGAAACGGGTTGCTGCACATGATGCAGGACATTAATCGGAATTCAAGGTGCTGACACAAAAGATGAGAAAACAGCCCTACCGCCACGCTATCAGAATTACCTAGCCTTATTAATGGTGAAAATAGAAAGTGTAGTTATCGTAACGACGACAGGCTATTCGTACACATGTATGTTTGTATCGACACCCTTCAAAAGCCAATGAAGACACAGCCTATACATTAACTGAAACTGGTGAATCGGCTCAACGATAGAATTTGCTAAGACCCAGAGACGAGGAGAAGTCTCTTACGTGGAGCCAGGGCCGACAGTGAGAATTAACACAACATTTTGGGCATCAAGTAGGGACAGAGTAATGCCGAGTTGACAGGCACATCTCAAATTGACTACGGACACCGTTGACAGTCAACCACCACGGTTGGCTGTAAGAAACTACCGAAAGAAACTAACTGAAATAAGTCTACCAAACAAGAACGGTTTTCAGTCAAGTGACTGACAGTCGAGTAAATGTCAATCAAGTCGAAGAGTATTGTCATCGACTCATGGAGTTTGACTGAAATTATAATGGACTCGAAGGGAGCAATCTTTGGGCGACACAATTTGATACTTTGTCCCATACGGAAGAAGGGTAAAGGGAAAACAAAACTACAGGTATAGCTATCTAACCCTTGTGTAGCAGAACAAAAGGCATATTGGAATGAACTAAAAGAGTAACTTTAAAAAGTAGACCAGCGAAGTTGCACTAGACATCAGAAGTTCGCAGTACCATAAAATCCAGGACGATTCAAGCTAAAACAAAATGCAGAGATCACATTGAAATAAAAGAGCGTTCGCTTTCTTTTCATGAATGAAGCATGAGTTCGATAGACTGCCATATTCACATTTCAAAATGCTCCAACCTGCAATAAGACATTTACACATGTTCATAATATACCTCTGCTACTTCAATCAGCCTCTGTCCCAGAATTACCTGGAAAAGACACACAAGACAGAAACTTAGTACATAGATTCAAATGTTTGTGTATGCAAGGCTGAGAACTGCCGGGCACTAACCTTTTGTACAAGACTTTGATATCCTCATGGAGGAACGGGGTCTCCAGAAAAGGATCACCACATTCCTTTGCGTCGATGGTCTCCACATCGAAGTCCTGAAAACCACAATACTCGTTCCACTCGAACCACATCTTCGAAATCAATTCCTTCTTGAAGCATGTAACGTGATCTTCCTCTTCGGGGGAATCAGCAGCAACAAGTCGATATGCATAGACCTTTCTCTTCTGCCCAGGTCGAAATGCACGACCTATTGCTTGCCGAGTAACTGAAGGATTGAGGTGGACATCCAGAATAATAATCCGTGATGCACCCACAAGAGAAATTCCTTCACCACACGCCTTGATCGAGCCAAAGAAAACTTTGGCATCAGGTGAATTGTTGAATTGCTCCATGGATGACTCCCGCTCCTCGGTACTTGACTCACCTGATATGAAAAAGATTTCTCTCCCAAGAGACCAACTTCTCACTTTCATCACCAACCTCTCCATGAATTTCAGCGGCAATAGGAATTGACTGAAGACCAGTAACTTCTCCCCTGTAGACTCGCACAATCTCAGGATATTTAGAAAGAATTTTGCCTTAACTCCCTGCTTCACATCTAACTTCTCCAGCAACTCATCTATCTTCATCATAGTCTGAGGATCCACTAACTTACTATTACCATTAGTTGCAGCGGAACTATGAGACAAATGTTTTAATTTTGGATGCAGATAAACAGCACTTCCAACAGAATTCATCTTGAACTTCCGTGAAAGCCTCTTCACATTCTCCACTTCTGGCCTTTGTTTGGGACTAAGATTCAGCACTACAGTGAAGTCAACAAGTCCAGGGAGCTCGTCCAAGAAATCACCTTTATAATAATGGAGGACCTTTTTTGTCATCTCGCGTAAATCTTGGATGACAGTAGCTTTTCTCTTGAAGTCAGTTTCCTTCTGCAAAGTATGCTCCACCAAATCGTAAAAGAAAGTTTCTTTTCCACCATTTATCTGCTTCCTAATCCCGGACATGTTTGCCCTACTCAAGATGCGCTTAATAACAACTCGTGATGAGTCCAGTTTCAGGAACTTGGGACGGACAAGATTCAATATATTGAATACCTCTTTCACATGATTTTGATAGAGAGTTCCTGAAAGGACAACTTTCCTTGGTGTCTGCACTTTGGCAAGAGATTGCAGAACATCAGTGTTCTCGTTCCGGGGTGTGTGCCCTTCATCCAATATAAGAAGTGACGGGGCTTGCAGCAGTATTTCCTGACATTTAATAGAATGAGCACTGGTAACAGTGTCGCAAACAATTGCAGAGAACTGCTTGTACCCCAAGAAAAGTATGCTTTTCTGATTGACCCACTGCCTCAAAACCTCCAGTTGCTGGGCCCGGCTATCTGCTTTATTATAGAGGTCGAGCAATGGGATGTCCTCCACCTGCCATGTCTGAAATTCCTTTTTCCATATAGGCAAAATTCCTTTAGGAAGCACCACAAGAGGCCTGGCATGAGGATACTTTGCAAGGAAGCTCTGCATGAAGCTGATCATCATAAATGTCTTCCCGGATCCTGGAGCATGGGCCAAAATACAGCCACCGGGATTATCAGTAATTAAGTTGCTCACAAGAAAGTTAAAGCCCTCCACTTGATGAGGTTTCATCTGCTTCATGTGCCTTGGATGAGCAGCAATCTCTGTCACTGCCAAATCATCCTGTGGCAGGTCAAGACCAGCCAACCCTGAAGCATCGCCGCCTTTCCGGTTATCAGACACGTATGTTCTGCTGCTCCTCTTTACCTGAGATACATGGAGCATAATATAAGTGACAGGAGTGAATGTAATTATGCAAAGCTAGCCTGCAACAGATCAGAGAGTTGTCTCAATCGATAATCTAACAAGAAAAGGAATTTTCCGTCCACCAATTTCTGTGATTGTTCCAATGAGTCCTCCAATTTTCAATTTATGCAATTGAACCATTTAATTTGCATGGTTTATGAAATCAATCTCTGTCTTGACACACTTAATTATGCTGACATAACATCTGACATGGAAACAATAATAATAAAAAAAAATAAAGCAAATAAATAATTGAACATTCAAAAACGGCGGGGCCACTACTAAATTAGAGTGAGGCAATGGTTGATAGTCAGCACCATGAGCCACCACCACCAGACCCCTTCTTGGTGGTGGCTACCACCTTCAACTCCTCTCTCTCTCTCTCTCTCTCTCTCTCCAGATTTTTTACATTTTTTTTTAATCTTCTCGATTAATCTGAAACCTTAACTCGATTTTTAGAAACTTTTTATTCATTTTTTAATTTATTATTGAAAATTGCCCTGTCAATCAATGTTAGCGTTGATTAAGCAAGCTAATAACTAAGAGCTTGATCGCACAAATCATGCAAGCTGTGCAATCAAACAAGTTAAAAGATTTGATTGTTTAATTAAGAGATGAAGAACTACATAATTGACATAAATTAAAGAACCACAAATTGGAATTATCCCAATGAGAAAACTCCTACAAGAAACTGCAGCTGGTAAAATTTCAAGGTGCATGTTATCTTATTATGGCAATGTTCTACATAGTCCCCAATGCATATATTCCTGGTATCACTTTCCTACAGTCTGTTGTCCTCTATTAAACCATAAAACTCTTAGGCCACCACCCAGCAGCCTAAATGAATACTGTGAAGATCCACGAGGCTTAGGGTTTAACATGAAATACCACTCAAGAATCTCCATTTGGGCAATTCTTAAGCACCCTAGCCAAATGCAATCAACTTTAATAGTTGTGTGAAAATCTCACCAGACATACATTAACAAATTCCCCCAAGAGATAAAAGAGGCTGAGCAACAGAGGTTAATAACTTATCAAAAGACAATTCTAATGAGACCTCTTGCAGATCGGATGTGGAAACCGATCAACGCCCCTGCGTCTTCATGCTCAGTTACAAATATTCATCTAAATAAATTATTGAACATAAATGGGAATTTTGAAGATTGTGGAGATGGCCTGGAAATTCAGAATGCAACAGATGAAGCTTACTTTATTATACTGGAACTCAAATATGGTCTCGATTTTCCTATCAACAACCCCGCAAACTCGACAAACAAAACCGATATCATCCTTGAGAACAAATGAATGGTCACAGTCCTCCATATCTTCACTTGAATTGTCATCAGATGAAGGATGCTCCCAGTTCTCCATATCCTCAGCAACATCCTAACAAAAGCAGAATTGATTTAAAATACTTCACATTATGCTCTAGAAGAGTAAATATTTCCATAAGTTTCGAGCATGTAGACATTGATAAATCAAGTTACTTTCATAACAGCCTATAATGAAAAAAGAGAACGTACATAGTTTTACAAATCCAGTAACAGATCTCAGACACTACAAATAATCAGCACTTATAAATAATCCCTTTTCTTCAGTCAGCAGAATGTAGGAAGCCAATATTACGGTCCCAAAGTTCAATTCACCAGGGCATGTTCAAGCGCTATTGTGACAAAGAGGAGAAGCAGCAGAAGGATCATAGGTTAAAATACTAGAGTTCTTGCTGACAAGTATGAACTTCAAATAGCACACATATGATCAAATAAGAGCATATGCCAATTCATGCTTTACAGTTTAAACTGAAACTCATAATTTCATCTCCTCAAAGTAAAAACTTTACGCCACATGCCTCTCCGGCAAGAAATCCATAAAAAGCTTAGATCAAACTCAGCAACAATGGTCCATATTACACATAACAAATGCACCATTTCCTTCACCTCCTTGCACCACCTATCCATGAATCTTCATAGATAAAATAAATAATATAGCACTGGACAGAAAGTGATTTAACGATGTAAAACAAAAGCAAGCTAAATCAAATATTTAAATTGTCACTAGGAAGGGGAGGAAGGAAAATTGCCACAAAGGCTTCATGGAGATTTTGACAGGAAAGAGCCTATATAAAGAATTAATCATCTACCTTTGAACATTCCAATGCCATTGTCATCTCATTCCAGATATCCCCAAGACCATCATCAACAACCTTTGTTGGTTCATTGTCTACCCCGACATATACACCTTTGTCTTTCTTAGTTTCAGTTTCAGCATTCAGAAGCCCATCTCCTTGAGCAACATTTCTGTAGTTTTTTACCTAAATATAACATGCAACAAAATCTTGTAAGCAGGATAACAATTAGATAATAAAACACTTGACAACTTGAATTTCCAAATGCAAGAAGATTCTGGGTCTTAAATAGGCTAGATACCACGTAAAGGGGAAAGGCGCACTTCAATGCAAGTTTTAATAAGGAAAATCAGGAACTTTCTTCTAGAGTAGGAAAACGCATGTGAGCAATTTGGTAGGATGCAAAAGCCTAACAGAATGTGTGGTTCAAAAGTCGATTTTTGCATTCTATCTTCTGATACTCCATCAAACGTCATCAACAACAAAAGGAACCACAGGGAGCACAACACAATACAAATGCCAGTAGCAAACATGCGAACATTATATAACATTACAAATGTAGTACTCAAGAACGTTACGGTTTCCAATGTGCTAACTTCTTCTATGGCATGTAAATCAACACTTCGAAAACCAAGTGGCATGCTCAGCCAGTGCCCCCGGAACACTCCTTCGCATGACCCATACATATACATTTAAGCAAAACATGACCCATGAGCTAAACAAACAAGGTTCATACTAAAAATTAAAAGCAAAGCTCAACAGCAAAGGGTTCTTAATCCTCATTTGAGAGAGTAGCTTCTATGGATCTTAGTCATTGCCTCAGCAAACTCCATTGAAATGGTGAAGATGCATTTTTGACAAAAATCCAGCCACTTTGTCAGGCAGCAGAAAATGAATTCAATAATCATCAAATAGACAAATGGATGTTCCGGTGCAATCCACTTTTCTTCTCATCAAAGCTTAAGTGGACATTTACCACTAGTCAAAGATTAAGAACCAGCAGCCACAATAAGGAACTTAAAGCATCTTCCATTTCATTCAGGAACATTTAGTGCGTAAACTATGCATAATGTGAAGAGGTCCACTTATTAGAAGAAATGTGCATCTAGTTTTCAGGAGTGAAAAACCTTCTGAAAATAATTAGCTGATGTTATGTAAGAACATGCAACACATAATCGAGCATAGTTAAATCAACAACAAAATAACAGATTTCAAGGCTACTTCCTCCACTGCATTTAGGAAGGAGGAAAGAGGTGGAAGAAAAAAGGTGGAGGGAAATACGGGAGCTAGAGTGGAACAGTACAAGGTTCGGAAGAAGCAATGGAAAGTGAGGACAGACATTCTACTTGGAGCAAACATAGAAATCACTCCAAGTTAGATAGTTGGAAAGAAAAGTTTTACTTTTTCACTTGAAACAGACATTTTCACTAGAATTTCTTCTGACTAACCATTTTCTCTATGCATTTCGTTTCCCCTATTTCCCCTCCATCCAAGCAAGGCTGCAAGAAAAATATCTCCACCTCCAATTTCAGCCCCTCCTTATTCATTCTCCTTATTTGCTTCAGTTCTTACTTTTCTCCGATACACAAGGCAAAGTAATTGTATAAAAATTAATGAGAGATCTTGCCCTTCTATTTAACACATTGCATCAAAAGAAAACCATAAGTGACCATGACATGCCACAGTACATACAAATCACAAAGCACAATAATATTTGTGTATCCTGCTGTTCAAAGATAAAAGAAATTTAAGCATACAACACTACTTCACTATTGAGATGTACACCACAGACTTCTCGCAAGAAGCTTGACCAATTTGTGGTCTAAATATAAACAATCTCAAGTTTTTGACTCAAAATCATGGTCTCCAAGACATCTAAAGCATAACATCTTACCAGCTTAAATAATATTGGCATGTTAACAGTTCTAATGATGCTGTCCTTATAAAAATTTAAAGCATGTGTACTTTAATGAAATGTTACCGCTATATCTCCCACAGGAGATTGTCCAGCAACTCCTGCTTGTGTTGCCAAGAAAATTTGCTGAAAAGGATATGAGGGTTTCCAGTTTGTATTGTCTTCCTCATCTGAGTCATCAAGAATAAGGACAGGCTGTGCTGCAGTTGGAGCATCATTCCTTGCACCATCATCATCCAAAGTAATGATATTCTCTTGCCCAGAATTCCCTGCTGGTTCCCCAGCAAGCTTTGACACCTCCTTTCTTGAAAAGGTCTCAGTATTTAGCGAAGCATTGATAAGAGGTGTCAAGTGCTGCATCTTCTGGAGAGTCACCGCTTCCAAATCTCTTGTCACACTGCCGTATTTACCAGAGTCCACCTCATCCAGCATACGGTAGATCGCAAACGGATCAGAGTAGTCAATAACATAGGAAAATTTCATTTTCTTTTGCCCTCCGGAGTACTTCCCTGTTCAAGATAAAAGACGGTATGAGAAGAAACATTCAATTGATATAACCACAATATACAACGCTAGGAAAACATTTTAATTTCGTCGGATCGAAGTATACCTCTATAACAGATATTATCAAAAGAAGAAAAGGCGAAGTGATTTACAGATGTACAGTTAAGTACACCTCTACCACAATTGAAAAATAAAACAGCAACAGCAGCAGCAACAGAGGCAGGCTGCATTTATGCTCTTTGTTCTCACAATTATCAAGTATGAAGTCCTCATAACAGTAAAATCAAAAGCATCTAAAAATCTATTTTAGCAGTCCTATACGCATGTTGTTAGATTTCCCCTACTTGTTCTGACCCACTTCCCTATCATCAAATCACACCTTCTCAGCAAAGCATCCGGCTATCATGACTTCATATGCCTAGACCACCACAACCATGTCCACCCTCCCCCTTCTTCTCTACATGAGCCACTCCAACCTTTTCACAGATAACACTCATTTCTAATAAATTCTTCTATTAAACAGTAATAGATAAATTGAAACTGACAAATTCTAGTCTCTAACATCATTGTACAAGCCAAAAGTCGGCATGCCAAATTTATCGCAGCAAAAGAAAATTTTAACTTACACATTCTGTGTATTCAACAATGAGTATTTTATACACACAAGCCATTTAATTTACAATAGCAATATGGACACGAAATCAACTTTCCCTACATTACAATACTTGAACACCCATTAGACTTATATTCACATTACATTTATATCATATTACTCTTGTGCACTGCTGCGAATATAATTCATCAATCATACCTTATTTCAACTACATAGTTACAAGAAGCCTACCACTCCAGTACCATGCTTTAAACAAGGGATCTCGACATTATTTTTGTTCCACTTACTGGTGTAATCCACGTCGCAGAATTCTTGGATATATGCTACAGTCGCACCAGTTGCCCTACCCTATGCTATTCGTCAGGGATTATATGCTATGAGTCCCAAATCCATTGATTCCTCGATTTAACTCGGTATGCTACTAAATGACGACGTGATAAAAAAGCAATCAAAACTAAAAGCGTACAAACACGATCTATGACAAAATTAAATTTCCAAAAGGAAAACAAATAAATGCATACTCTTTCCAAAGACATGATCACAGCGTAACCCGACTTTCCCATATATGCGTGCGACGGCTTTCCCGGCAATCCTTTTGAGCCCACTCATTAAATCGGTACGCACAAAACTCAATTGCCGTCCCGACGAAAGAGACTGCCGGACCGACAGGTGGATTGTGACGGCGAAAACAATTTCACAACATCCACAACAAAAATGACAAGAAAAATAAAAAGGAAACATGTCGAAGCAACTCCAATGGCAAAGAGTTCTCACAAAATGACCATGATCGGAGGGGGGGTTTGCAGGAACGCAGCTTAAGCAGAGCAACCGGGAGTTGCAGGCCCGACGAGCACGTTTTACAGCCATCACACGATAGGATACCAGAAACCAGAGCCGTATCGCGCTCGCAGAACCGCATGCATTCGTCGCATACGCACGCAGGCATTCACGAGCAAGCAACGCTAATGATACATCAAACGAGAGAGTGAGAGAGCGGGGAGAGGAGTTACCGTGTCCCGAGACGGAGCCGGAGCCGGAGCCGGAGCCGGAGCCGGCGAAGAAGGCCTCGAATCCTAGACCGACCTGCATCGTCCCGCTGAAAACTTCGGAGCCGAGCAAAAACCTCCAGAAGAGAAGGCAGCGCGAGGCCGAGGAAGAGAGAGAGAATCCTCCCGGAGCAGCAGGATCGAGAAATGCAGCCGCGCCTCGAGAATCGGGAAGGAATCAAGCCGGCCGCGACCGCCGCCGCAACGATCGCCGCAATGCGTCGTCCCTCGACGGCGATCGCAGGAGGAGGTCGGTGGCGCCGGAAATTTTGAGCGCCCGCTCGTTCTCTCTCTCTCTCTCGGCCCCTTTGCAGTGAAAAAAGTGGAGTGAATTTTTGACAGGACGAGGAGGAGGAGAGAAAGGGACCCCCACCCGCCCCCGCCCCCGGGGCGGGGGGGGGCGCTGGGGGCTGCTACCGTGCGTCGCGGGATCAGAGGCTCCCCGTGTTTCGATTGGGACGCGTGGGGTAGGTGGGAGAGCGCGGGACGACTCGAGCGGCCCCGATTGCCTTGGTGCAGAGGGTGTTCAGTGAGGTGCAGCGCGGGTGATCAGTGGAGAGAGCATGGGTCCCTCCTCCCGTTTTGTCCTTCTTTTTTCCTTTTTCCTTCGACTTTAAAAAAACCCCATATTACCTTATACGCGTGTGTATATCCATCTCAGTAAAAATAATGGTGCAAATAGTTCTCCAACTTCTACTTATTAACATATAATATGAATTATGAAATTTTAATTTATTCAATCTATCTCTTGAGCTTTCATCCAATATGTAACATGATCCCTAAATTTTTAATTTATTTAATATAGTTTATGAATTTTTTATACATGTTCAATCTAGCCATTAAAATATATGAAATTGTTCAATGTTGTCATTGAAGTTGAATTAATAGAATGATAACATTGAATATTTTCATATAATAACTTGAATATATGAAAATTGCTAAGTGTCATAATGTATTAATGGCCTATGTGACTTCTAAAAATCAACATGTATATATAGATGGTTAACAAAAGATCACACCACTTCAACGATCATGGCCTGATCATTCCTCCTACATTGACAGCTTCTTTCATAAATTATGACTCGTCTTGTTGATGGTTATAACAATTCATGTTTCTCTCATCATTAGTGGATTTTGAAATTTACGGCCTTACAAACCGGTGATCATGTTAATCAAATTTGTTGGCTTCGTGACCCGATAACTTATCTCGCTCTTGATTTGTTGATCTTAGCTTTAGCTTTGATTCTTTTGTCAATCCAAACGAGTTTCATTTATTGACCCTCCATGGCTCAACACTTAGCATTTTTTTTTTCGTTTTTTATCATGCACATAGACAATTCCACATCATCTTTGTCGATTGTTTATAGTTGGAGACTTGGAGAACTAAGCAAATTCCATTTTTCGCTATGCTTTGCTAGGTCTTATTCAGCCCAAGTCGATGGCCAGAGGTTTGAGCAATTTTGGGTGTCAACAATCATACATCAACGTTGTATGGTCATTAACTTCTTCGTCCTAGTCACATTAACCTCAAATTGTTGGAATAAATTATAACATTTTACAAATTTTATTCTTTTAGAATTACCTTATAAAAAAAATGAAAACCGTAAGTCAATTGCACTCTGAAAACTGCTAATTATTAATTCATTAATTACTCCACATATGTAATCTTTTACAAGCAAATTAAAATCTAAAATTTAAAATGGAATCATAATATATTTTAGTAATTTATAAAGCTTTATAATTCGAAGTGTGAAATTGTTTCCTTATCAAATTTAAATATATAACTGGCTAAAATATATATTAGAAGTAAATTTACATAAATCCATTTTATTGAAATTTAATGTAGGATCCAAAAAATTAAATAAAAATGCTATATATTATAAATAAAAAGAAATTTTTATAACTTTAAACATAAAATTATTTTCATTTAGCATAATTGCTCTCAAAATATCAATTCAAGTGAAGTCCTTTATATTCGATGGGCAAAAGTGGAAATGCACCTTGGTGACGGTGCTCGTGCATTTCCACTTTTGCCCGTCAACTATGCCCTTTATGGTTGCTAAAGGTATATTTCCGAGCATTGCCTATGAGAGAGGCTACACATGCCTACTTTATCTTATGTGAAAAAGAAAGAAAAGGGTGGCAAGACAAATTACCGTGTTGATTGCCCTCAAAGTTGTACCACATTACAAAAGAGGCTAGAGTTTTATATGGACTCAAGGATTATACATGACTCAAAAGACCTTATGGGAGACCTAATGCTGCGTTTGGGAATTACATTCCCAAAGCCCTTTGGGCGTTCAAAGCCCTTTGGGGCAAGTTTGTGGTGTTTAGCAAATTTTTTTTGAAGTCCCATTGTACAAAGATTAGCCTCTTGAAGACTAAAAGCCTAAGGTACTTTAGGGGCAGCCTGAGGTTTCTTGGCATGTTGAGCCCAAGGTTAGGAAAAAATATTCTTCTGATATTATCCTCACTAACTTTTTTTTTTTAATTTCGCGCTTGATAACTTTTCATTTTCTTCCTCTGTTGAATGGGACCAGCATGGTTGTGTGTGGCCATTAGTGAAGGGCAAGCAATCACCAGTGAAGGGTAAGGGTCTAGCAAAGGGCAAGCAGTCTAGCGAGGGTTGTCACGACCATTGTGCAACTAGACAGTGATCTAGGTTGTTGAGACCGTCGCCAAAGGGTCGCGTGACCCAGATCACGCGGCCCCAATGACCTCCACGACCCAAATTGCGCTACTCCGTTTTGATCACGCGATCCTAGCCCTAATTTCGATTACGCCAATCCGTTCTTCCAGACATGTCAACGCCCCTCCACTTCTCCTCCTCCCGCAGTTGAGCACTCGTCTTTGAATCCATTCCCATCCCCATCTCCATCCCCAGATCTGTCATCTGCTTTCCCGTGACATCGAAGAGAGAGGTAGTGATATGTGCGGTTCGAGTGTTGTCATGGGTATTAGGTATTGCCATCTAGTTTTTCTTGTTCCTGCTTTTCCGATCTCCCAATTGGGGATGATGGAGAGTTCGGGCGATTGCGGAGTTGGATTGGGAGTGGGATCCATTTTTTGGGTCCGTCATAGGAACGTCTCCCAATGGTGGAGGGAGCCGTGTGATCTAGACCCTCCGGCGACGGTCATGGTGATCTTGCATGATGGTCGGGTGACCTAGATTGCGAGCTGGTCGTGCGATAGTTTGGTGATGATCACGATTTGGTTGTGAGATTTGGGTCATGGCAACCCTCGCTGGATTGCTTGTCCTTGGCCGGCATCTGCTTGCCAGCTACTTCTTGCCCTTGGCCAACCAACTCTTCTTCTTCTTCTTCTTTTTTAATAATGAAAGTCTTTTATAAATATAATTTCTCTAAACACTATTTTGCTCAAAGTACTTCACAATGGACTTTTACAATACAATTTATTAAACACAATTTACATTTTGAAAAATTCATTTAACTCAATGACCTTTGCATTTTCCCAAAAACTTTCACGTTTTCACTTTCAATCTACAATGAGGATGATGGTATTTGGGAAATGATAAAAACTTCTTTTTGACCATTTTTTTTTAATATGTTTTGCAAATTGGTACTCATTTTGGTTCGAGCCTTGAAAAGCTTAAACGAGTAAATGAGTCAAATTTAGAATAAGCAATTATTGATTAGTTACTATGACAAGTCTAGTAACACGTGCTTGCCATGCATGAAAGACATGACAAAACCTACCATGCAGGCGGGAAAACAAGGTACTGCAAGCGATGAATGCAAAGATAAAACCCTCTCGCAACCATGTCGTAGCACACGATTGGGAATGTTTAACATACAGACAATCATTATGCCACACACGCGTTATCGCGTGATTGGAAACACATGATGCATATGTAATCGCAGAGCATAGACAAATAAAGTTCATTTAGGATAACATAGCAATAAATGGTAAGAAAACGCATTGACTCGGTCTCGCAATTTGGACAGATTTAGTCAGATTATGAAAATAAAAGCGGTGGATTTGGGCACAGATTCCGTATCTAGGAGATTCATAAATTCAAGGGTCGAACCATAGAAGTGAAATTCGTCCTTCAAAAATCACAAGAATTTCAAACTTCAAATTGTAAAGCTTTATACATTAATAAAACAACAATTCACTTCATGGAAACATTACAATGACATCAAAACTTGGAAGAGGGAAAAGTATATATCCTATTTTACGTTGAACTTATCTATATTTTATGTAACTTTATGACTTGCTTCAAAAAAAGCTGGTGACGTGGGAATAAGAAGTCTAGTTCGAGAATCTTTAGGCATGAGGTAACAATGAGAAGTTTAGTTTCCAAGACATTTAAAGAGAGATTTATCTCGGGAATTACTTTTTCTAAATGGATCTATTTCTGAAAAAAGAGAGTCCAAATACACTGTGTCCCTATTGTATTGAACTTTAACATTAATCGCTATACCTATGACGTCGTAGTTCATTTTTAAGTAGCAAAAACTAAATAAAAAAACTGCATAATTTGAAATTAGGGAAATTTATGAAAATATATTAAATAACAGAGGTAAATTAATTGTCCAAACACGTAGGTAATAAAACGAAAAAAGGAGAGCTATATTTATTGAAAAAAAAAATACTATATCAACGAAAAGATACGTGTTTAGGCTGGGCAGAAGCGACTCCAGGCCCTGGAAGATCTCATCCTACTCCAGCTACTCTCTTAAAATTCCAATGTTTTAATCATTTAAATAATGAGAATTCCGAATACATTCCTCTATGCTTTTGGAATACACCTCTCTTATTTTACGAATAAGATGCTACTTGCACTATGTTTGGTTTGTGGTGCTTGTTGACATGATTGGACATTGTTATAAGTCGTGAAAGATTACGCTTCACGCACAAAAAAAATTTCGCCTCATGAAATTTTGCATAGTCGATTCTCTTTAGTCTTCACTTTTTATGGCAAGATACTTGTGTATGATGACACTTTTCATTGTCCATTAACAAGTATCAAAGTGGTCCTTTGTATCCTTTTATGAGCATTGAATTCCTCTGTATACTTAAAATTTTATACGTCTACGCTTACAAAAGTTCAATAGAAGCAAAATCAACGAAAATGTCATATTTTTTCGGATGCTTGTCGACTTCTCCCGTTGCTGACCATGGTCTCTAGGCAAGGTGCTTCAGAGGTCATCTCTCGACCATTGCCGCCATGAAACCCGCTCGACCGAGGAGTGGACAGCAAGTGAGAGATGTCGGCATAGAACATCTAGTAAGTCGCGTAAGACAAAAGCACCAAATGCTAAAGATTATTGCCCGTTAATGATAGAGCTAATCAGTATTCTAGCAACCCGTTAAGTTCACTTAAGCCTTGTTTGAGCGAACAACAAGACCTACATTACAAAATGGGTGGAAAAATTATCCAAAAAATTCTAAATCTATTGTATACGTGCTAATTCATTTATAAACTTTTTAATTTTGCTAATTGAGTTACAAACATTTTTACTTTTTGCCAATTGAATACATCAAGCTAATTTTAGCCATAAATCACTACGTGGTCGTCAACAATGTCATGTAGGATAGCTGATGTTGACATTGATAACTTTTAATAATATTTTAATATTTTAATATTTTAGAATTTTTTATTGATTTTGTTTATTTTTCCAATTTTTTAAATTTTTCGTTCCCTATCTTCTTCCTTTTGCTTATGGAAGGCGAGTACTAGTTGCCAATTGGCCTCACTTGCCACATCCTTGCCTACCACTAGCGAGGTGAGGCCCGGCAAGGCTCGCCCTTGCTTGGCTATGCCTCACTTGTGTTGAGTAAGGCTAGCCCGACTCGCCATTACCGGTGGTTGGCCATTGCTTGAGGCTAGTGGTCGGCCACCGACAAAGGAAGAAAATAGGATAAAAAGAAGGAAAGAAGAAGAAGAATTTTTAAAATAAAAATTAGAAAAATAATAAATTTTATAAAAAATTATTCATGTTAGTGATTTTTAGCCAAAATTGATTGGATGAAATCAATTAGCAAAATGTGAAAATGTTGTCAATTAGCAAAATGTGAAAATGTTGTCAATTGACAAAATGTGAAAATGTTTAATACTAAATTAGTAAAATTCAAAGGTTTATAACTGACTTGGTAAAAGTATGATAGATTGAGGATTTTTTGGACAATTTCCCAGGTAAGAATGGTCAATCTTTTTTTCTCACAAGGTGCTCAATTCTATAGACACTCATATGTACATATTGAGCCAAATTTTTTTTTTTCTCATTATTATGATGGAACTTCTATTGAAGTGCTCTCTATATTTGCAATTTTGAGCAAAAGAGAGGATATTCAGCCTCTGCCGTGCAATGTTAAATTATATCAATGTCACTCAAGAAGAAGAAGAAGCTGGATTTTGCAAGTGAATTGTTTGGTGAGTGGAAGTACATTAAAGAGGATTATCTACATTCGACCGACCACTGTCATGGTATTGCTTCTCACGACAATCTAGGGTTAGTTCAGGTTCCATTTGAAACTTGGAATCCATCATTGGAATCGATTCCTAAATTTTCGGAACCTGAAACTTAGTATACATACTTTGAACCGGAACTTCCCCTTCACATATTTCAGGGTCAATTCTAGAACCTATACCTAGGTTTCACTTGTATACTTAATTGAATGACTGCAGTGAATTATTACCTCTAATGACCACTATTTGTTGCTACAATTTGCTGACCACAATTAATATTTAAATACACGAAGAATATGAAATAATAGCATAGTAAAAACCTCATTTTAGGATATGTCAGAAATAGAGCCTCGAACTAGTGATTTTAGATTATACACTTAATACCACAAAATTGCACGAAAATATAGAACAAGAAAAACACAAAAACTTGTTCCAGATTCCATATTCAAAGTTCCAAATAACCTAAAATTTGGAACTTGCCCATCGAAATATGTTCCCTGTTTTTTTTTTTTTTTTTTAACCTAAACCTAATTGTATACCTTATAATCTGAAATAGGAGCGGTTCCCACTAGTTCGATTTTCCGATTCTCTGATTCTATCCTAGAACATGCTTGCCCCCAAGAAAAAAAACGACTTCATTTGCTAAATAAGTGAACTAGAATTTCATTTCTATCTAAAGAGTACCAAAGACTTTGGCCTTGGGTTAAGTCAAAAGTTTCACATTGTGTAGTTTTGATTTACTTTCTTATAGGAGATTCTTCTCCGTAAATAAGTATTTGATGTCTTCTTGGTGTTTCGTATCCTCTTTAAAGGAATCTCATATTTTTCTCTCTTCTCTCAGAAAGACATCTCACAAGCATAACTTTTGTTTTTGTTTTTATCTTTTGCTTATTAATGCTCTGTTAAAGGGTTAACGATATTATAAGTGCTATAATTTTCATATGATGCCCACTCGAATGTCATAACTTTATTTTCGATCACTTGAATATCATGACTTTAAAAAAAAAAATTCACTTGAGTGTTTATTACTTTCAAAAAAATTTAGTTATTACTTGAGCACTATGATTTTTAAGAAATATTCAATATTAGTGCGGGAAAATTGTCTAAAAAGTCATAAACTTTTCGTATTATTGTCAATTCAGTCAAATTTTTCAATTTTGTCAATTGAGTTCTAAATCTTTTTACATTTTGCCAATTGAATTTGTCTAAATAATTTTGGTTGGAAATTGTTGACATAGACACCAACCATCTTATATGATACAGCTAGTGCTAACGTGGACAATTTTAATAATATATTATTAATTTTTTTGTTCCCTTATTCCTTCTCTAGCCAATTGCTAAGAGTCAAAGGCTAGTAAGGTCAACCTCACTAGCCTTGGATGAGTCTCCCCCACCCTTACTTAGTGAGGCTCAACCTCACCTTCATTGGGTGAGATTGAGCCTCACCCTTGCCTAGCAGCATAAGGTCAACCTCGCCATGAGGGGTGTCAAAACCAAACTAGAATTTGATGCATTTTCTATTTGGTTTCATTTGGGTAATGAAAAAATAACCTTTTTTTTTTTTTTTCATTTCAATTTGAATAGTTTTAGTTTAGTTCAAACTGAAAATTGCTCCTTTTCTTAACATCACAATTCATTTCTCTCCTTTTTTCCAGAAACCTCTTCTTAATAATACAAGAATAAAAATCAAAAAATCATATTGAACCAAACTAGGTCTTTGGTTCAGGTAAAATTTGGTTCAAGTTGTGATTTAGTTCAAAGATAATGCACACTCAAACGGTTCGATTTGATTCTAGTTTCAGGAAACCCGAATCAATTTGAATAGAATTGTCAACACCCCTACTCGCCATGGCTAGGCGATACTTGACCTTGCCAACCTAATGATGGTGCAAATCTCAAATGTACACATCAAGCGGTGTTCATTCTTTCAATAAATATCTACAAAGAAACCACACTTAGAAACAACTTGGACAAACCGCACTACCTAACAAGATCAGAGAAGTTGAATTTAAAATCTAATCGAAGCTCGCACAAGCAAAGCATTGAGATGAAATTTAGCATATGAAGAATCGATTTAATCGAAAAAACGAAACTAACCAAGGAGCTAGAATCCGGCGAAGGGGATGATGAAGAGGGCGGGTTGAACAACAAGGGAGACACACACACACACACACACAAGGCGAGGTTGAGGCTCATCCTAAGTTGACGAGTTTAACCTTGCCAGCCCTCACCTCTAGTTGGTCACCAACTGACTAGAGGAGGAAGAATGAAAGAAAAAGGGAAGGAAAAGAAAAGAAATAGGAAAAAGAAAAAGAAAAAAGCTATTATAAAAAATTGTTCATATCAGTGTCGGCTACACCACGTAGGACAGTTGGCATTCCTGGTGTTGGAATTCAAGTCGACAGAAGACAACTTACCTGATTTCGATGCGCAAACAACAATGAATTAATCTCAGAACAAATGTTGAATTGCGGATGAATCATGAACAAAACTATCTCACGTTGGTTTGAATGCAATCATGAGGAAGGCACTCGATTTTTACAGCGTAAATGCCTATTGTTCTTACAAAGGAGAAAATGGAACGCCTTACTTTTCTTTTGATAGGAAGGGGAGAGAAAAAGGAGCATACATTCTCTCTAACCGTACGTTCTACCAACTGCCATCAATGGTTGTCTTCAGGAGGCTTTTATACATCTCCCTTCATACCCTTTCAATAGTATCTTTCCATCGTAGCGTATTAAGGTGAAACGGTGCGTTCCAATCGCATCCCTTCATAGATGTAATAATAATAAAATACTACATCTCCCACTCGGACATGATAGACTTAGTAGCACTCTTTTAAGAATATAAGGCGTTCAACATTCATCAACTTTACAAAATAATTCATATTAACAAGTAAGCCGTGCAACTAGTGAGTACATCTACACTTAGAAGCTCAAATTATGCACCTGTTAGAGATGACATAATGACTACAACCTTGAAAGGAAATAAACAATCGATGTCTTATAGTGCCTTGGACATATTTTGTTACATCACTTTAAGTATACCTATCTTTTAAAGGCTACACTTGACTATTCTCAAAACACCATGTATTTACGATTATATCCGCAATCACATAAGGCGATATAATTGGTCAACCAGTAAATACATGTGATGGATGTAAAATAACAATAGTCTTTTTCGCACTCATGTCTCTCTTCATTTCAGAACAATTGCTTTCCTAAATATATCCCACAAGACCATATCTATTCATGACCGCTAGTAACATACTAAGGTAGCAACATTGATTTTTCAATTCAAGAATATAGGGTACAAAAATGAGATAAATTATAAATTGCCTCAAGGGCTCACATGATGAGTAAATAGGGATAATTTTACTAATCTTCCCTTATTAGTTGTACAATGCACTTGTAATATGAATTATATGCTATAGTGAATTTCTCTTTTTATAAGAACGTATGTCATTTATTAAATATATCCACTATATGGATTTGAATCTAAACATAGTCACGTGCTTCTCACGTACTCATGTTTAGCCTGAGTGCTATATTAGCTCATTTTCTATAGTGCCCAATTAAGTACTCGCATCCGGTATTTTACAAGCATACATGATTGTTGAACTATCATGTTCGGTCTTATTATAAACCAATTACAGATCTCATCTTAACTCCAATCAAAACGATATTTTTTGTGTACCAGACTTGCTTTTAGCATTTATTTGTACATAACGTCTCATATCAACGTGCCATCTATAGCACTTGAGGTGATTGCTCGTATGAGTGAGCCAATCATTACTTGCCAATATACTTTTCAATAATATATGTGTGTAGTGCTAGCTTCATACTGTATTCGTACTTATTGATAAAACATCAAGTCACTAGTAAACAAACAAGTACAATTCATATGTTCACAATTACATAAACTAATAATCCTTTATAATAACACATATCACATTCTATGCAATTTTAGAGACATCCCGTAGGTCAAGAATATGTCTCTAGAAACAGCTTTCATAAATGGATCAGCAACTATTCTATTGGTTGAAACGTATTGTAGGATCACTTCTTTCTATGCTATTGTCCTTTCATTATACTTAGATCCTTCACATAGACAATAGATGCTTGACTATTGCAATAAACTATCACCGGTCTTGTAATCTCAATGATAGTTGCTAAATTTTCTAAGAAATGTTTTAGCCATACTGCTTCTTGCACTGCGGCAAAGCATTCAATAAATTCTACCTTTATTGTAGATAAAGCCGTGCATGTCTATTTCTTACTATTCCAAGAAATCATACCTCCATTGAGCAAGAATGCATATCCGGAAGTTGATTTACGCTCATCTAGGTCTCCATCCCAATCGGCATCTGAATAGCCCAATAAGCGTAAATCAAGTATCTCAGGATCCTCTTCACTGCTTTCCAGTGTGCCTGATCGGGATTTGATTAATATCGGCTCACCAATCTCACGGCATAACATATGTCGAGTCTAGTATACATCATAGCATACATCAAACTTCCGACCGCACTAGCGTAAGGAATAGTTTCTATCACTTTAATTTCTTCTGGAGTCTTATGACACATCTCAGTACTTAGGCCTTTACATTGCATGACAGGGGTATTAATGGGATTATAATGTTGCATATTGAAACGTTCAAGAATCTTCATTATATAAGACTTTTGTGATAAAGTAAGGAGTTTCCTTGATCGATCTCTTTCGATCTTAACTCATAATATATAAACAGCTTCTCTTATGTCTTTCATTTCAAAATTGAATGACAACCATTTTTTTATGGTAATATCCAAAACCTAGTCATTTTCAGCTAATTGAATATCGTTCACATAAAGTGATAAAATCACAAATTTACATTTGGACTGCTTGACATATACATAGTGATCTTCTTCAATTATTGTAAAACCAAAAGTTGTTATTGCTCGATGAAAACGAAGATACCACTGTCTAGATATTTGCTTAATGCCATATATTGAGTGATGAAGCTTGCAAACTTTATACTCTTAACTTTTAGTTATGAAACTTATTGATTGTTTCATATAAATTTCATCATCTAGTTTTCCATTGAGAAATACCGTCTTTACATTCATTTGATATAGTTCAAGGTCCAAATGTACAACGATGGCTAGGATAAGACGTATTGAGGCAAATCTTACAACTGGCGAAAATGTTTCCTCATAGTTTATACCCTATTGTTGAGTAAAACCTTTCGCCACAAGATGAGCCTTATACTTTTCAATGGATCCATTCACCCTTCACTTAATTTTAAAAACTCATTTGTTTCCAATGGCCTTACGGTTGGGTGGTAGATCAATCAAGTTCCAGACATGATTTGCTCTCATTGACTTTATTTCATTTTCCAAAACTTTTCTCCATTCTTCCTTATCAGAGGATGAGAGAGCTTCTTGAACAGTTTTAGGCTTAGTATCGTCTTTTTGAATAATCATAAATGCTTCCCCCTTAATCTCAAAATGACGATGGGAAATACTTTTACAATTACTTTTACGCAATTGAATTTCTCTTGAATTCAATTCGTCAAGTGATGCAATACTCCCACTAGGTCTTGCATGTTGAGGTAAATATTCATTTGCCTCTGCAACATCAGTGGGTATGTTATTATGATCTTTCATTTCATATAATTGGAAGTCCTTATTAATCTTACCTTTACTAGGAAAATTGTTCTTCAAGAGCGTGACATATTGTGACTTCATTTCAGTTACACTTCCATCAGCTTGTTCACCTATGAACACGTACTCTTTAGAGTGTTCAGAATATTTTATAAAGATACATTTCTTCCACTTAGACCCTAATTTGTCATATTTGTGGGAAGAATCATGAACATAAGTTGCACATTCCCATAGACGTAGACTACTTAAGTCTAGTGTCTTGCCAGTCCATAATTCATAAGGGGTGAAAGTGATTGATTTTGAGGGCACTCGGTTAAGTACATAGGCAGTAATCAATAACGTATCTCCCCAATAAGAGATAGCTAAATTTGCTTATGCTATCATAAATCTAACCATTTCTAATATGGTTTTATTCCTTCTTTCAATCACCTCACTTTGTTGTGGAGTACCATAGTCAATTGTCGTACAATCCCCTTTTCATCACAAAGAGTCTTGAATTGCTCATATAGATACTTATGTTTGCGATCGGTTCTCAATACCTTTATTGTTTTGTTTAACTGATTCTCTATCATCATTATATATCGTCTAAAGCAGTCTAATACTTCCGACTTATGGGAGATTAGAAAAATATAATTGAAACGCGTGAAGTCATCTATGAAAGTGATGAAATATGAGACTCCATGCCTCGCCCTCACATTCAAATGACCACAAATGTCAGAATGTATGAGTTGCAATGGAAATTCGGCTTTAATCCCTTTACCAAATGGTTTTCTAGTTGATTTTCCTGCTAGATAATGTTTACATATGGATAGATTAACATTAGTGAGTGGCCATAAAAGACATTTTCTAGCTAATCTTTGCATTCTTTGCAACCCAATGTAACATAATCTAGCATACCAAGTACTTGTATCAATCTCAACATTACTAGAAGATGCGCCTTTTTTATAGAGTACAAAAATGAAACAAAAAAATTATCAATTGGTCTTAGGTTAACCCTAAAATTAAACCAAACTCATTGAGTTAGTCCGATCCTCGATCAAATTCAATAGGATTGGTCCTCTACCCCAAAAATTGAAGATTAATAATGTGCATATTGGTCCTAGGATTAAGGAGTGGACCGGTCCAATCCGAATTATGATTACCCCTACTTAGTGTTGCTCTTAATTAGATGAGTTGAAAATAAGTTCTTTCCAACCCACTAGAACCATCATCAAATGGGCTTTGCTTTACTAAATCCATTGTCAGCTATATCTGAAATCTTAGACAGCCCGTGAATCACCTAACTCATTAATTCAGATTAAAATATGAGTCCATAACCGGTTTTTGTCACCTCTACTTGACCTGTCGTCTATCAGTCTCATATGGAAATGAATTAAATAAAGTAAAACTAAAAGAGAGCATAGGCCTTCGGACCAATTTCTTACGGACCCTTTTGTTGCTCATAGTAGATGAAAGTTGTTCTACATATACATCTGGGATTTCTCAAAAATGTTCCCCGACTTAGCCTGCAATTAAGCAAGTACTGCGTTTAAGAATAATATATAGCTCATGGTAATCAAAGAGGGAAACTTACCAAGTCAGTTCTGTGTGTATGTCCAGTTAAATTGCAGGTGTAATCAAATGTAAGCAATGCTCGATGCTATGCATTTGTCCAATTAAATTGCAAATAAAGCGTTTGCCGTGATACATGAAACACTCATAAATTTAGGATAAAGGAAAACTTGAACGTGCTGGTGGACTTTGGCCATCGGGGCATCAAATGAAACACTACTTACTGCAGTCACAAATCGACAAAATTTGTCGCAATGATACAATGGCAGAAAGGAAAATTGGGCTCACAGGTAATCTCATAAAATTGAATGATGGTTGATCTTCCATGGCCAGCCCACTCATTCTCCTCCAGCATGAATGGTGCTTTAAAACACGAATGATCCCAACGTGCAAACATAGATTCTGGCCATCCTGTCGCAATAACAAGAGACAAAATTTACAGATAATATAAATTTTAACTGATTGAATGAGCATAATCTAACGGCAGTACCTAATTTGGAGCTTCAAAGTGAATATATGCAAAGATTCAACAATTCTTCTGGAATGGCGTTGGGGATGTGGGAGGCTTTAGGTCTTCATAACTGCTCAGCAGAGAAACAAAAGCAAATAATGATTTTATGAACATGATAGCATAGAATTTGCATAAGGTAGTGCGTTGTATAGAAATTATGAACATAAGCAGTTAAACATAATGTAACATTCAATTGTGCGCCCTGACAACCCAAATCACATCTGTTAAATACTTAAGCCAGCAAAAACAAGCAATGCACCTAAAGGGCTGCCTGCTAATGTATTAGTAACTATTGTTCATTATGCATCTAAATCCTCAACTCATAAAGGATCTCAATCTCCAAGAAGCAAGTATTGACACTTATAAAAAGCTTACACTGGATCTGGAGATAGTGGCCCCAGTTTTCTCTCTTCATGATCCTCTCGGTCTTCTGGATTATTTGTCATTGAAGGCTGAGGCTCTGGTGCACCATTTCCTGAAACGTCCACAGAGACTGAGGATGGAGGCTGTATGACTGGTACACTGGAAGATGGTAAAGTAGGGGGCTTCAAATCTTCATATCTGATGACAAGGTAAAGATAATGTACCGAGGCTAGAGGCCATGACAACATAAACTACAAATTAATGGTTCCAATACATTAGAAATTCAAACACTACGGGACAAAATGCAAGATAGAACACTATTTCTTCCCACTCAAGCGAAGTGTTCTGAATAGAATGAAAGAAGTAGAGCTAATTCCTGACAATGCCAATGGCAAATGATGTCATGTAAAGGCAGTCATTAAGGCTTCATATTGTGCCTTACCCAGTCCTCGTAGTGTTCAAGGCATTTCATTGGGTCAAAAGTTTTGCTACCTCATCCTCGTGATCCAAATAAAGAAGATAGGTAGAAGTAGAGCAACATGAAACTTGAAGGCGGACGCTAAAAAGTAACATGACCAGATGATGCTTGCATTAAGAAGCTTCAGAAGTTGCTTTTCCTGATGGATATGTGGTTTGGCTTTAGAAACTTCCATTAGATGTAGAATAAAACCAAGTTTTCTGATCTTGCAACTTGCTTCTTCAGCATGACCATGTACTTGCTGGTGCATGCAGAAGTTGAGTCACCACATCTCTCCCATCTTATGATGCATACAGGTCAAATAGAGCTATTAGCAGGTACGTCATACGAATTTCACCTAACAACCAAGAGCTACAGGCAAGAGACCAACCAATTTACTTATCATCACAATTAGACAAACTAAAAAGCTTGGCAGCACAGTGACACTGAGCTGATATGAAAACTGTGGACAACTTGTAAGAACAGGAAAAGCACTTACAATTGCCACATCGTTGCCTCCAGCAACAGGGGTCAAAACTTCATCTGTTTTAGAGATAACAGGAGGCACTGTTTTGGGACCACTTGGTTTGGGGCTACATGAGCTTGGTGGCTTCAGTTCGTTGAATCTGATAACAGTGCAGCCATTAGATGCAACTATTGAGTATCTCAATTTGGAATAAAGAGGAAGTTTGCTTACGTGACATAGCAAGAAAGTGGTGTTGCCTTCTCAGCTGGTACTTTCATTTTTATTTCATCAATGCTAGATAGAGAATCTGGTCCACTTGTTGGACTGTCAGAAGAACCAATCTTAGAGACAGCATCAGGATTTTCTTGTTGTCCACTAGGTGGAGTTGAAGTAGGTGATATAGGTGGTTTCAGATCTTCGGAACTGCAACCAAAAACAGAAAAGAAATTAAAAGAAAAGAAAAGGGGTCCTTCAGTGCTTCTCTTGCAGTTATACCGATGAAAAGCGTGGGAGATATGATAAGTATGCGCTTGCTCTGGAAACAGGAATCCGGTGCTTGAAGTACAATCTGTTTTTTTAAATTTACATTTTGGGACCACTTGGAGTGGGGCTGGGTGAGCTTGGAGGCTTCAGTTCTTCATATCTGTCAAATAAATGCAGCGTTTAGATAAATCACTAGATAATTCAATTTGCAAAATGTTCAAATTTAGCTCACGCGGCATAGGGAGAGAGAAGTTTTGCTTTCTCAGTTGCAGGTTTCACTTCCATTTCATCGACACTAGAGCTAGACTCTTCTGCACTTGTTGGACTGTCAGAAGCATCTTTCCGTGTGATGGTATCTGGATTTGCTTTTTGTATACCAGGTGGAGTTGGAGTGGGGCAAGTAGGTGGTTTCAGATCATTGTAACTGCAGCGAAAATCAAGACAAGAAACGAGTTACATATATACTTCTCTTGCATTATGTTCATAGATAGCGGGTACATGATAAGTATGCACTTGCTGTGTAAACAGGAATATGATGCTGGAAGTAAAATCTAGAATTTTGAACTTTTGATTTTCTACGTATTTGAAATGGCCAAAGCCTGGCTTGCACAAACATGCATGAGCGTGTGGGTGGGTTGGGGTGTGTGCACGGGCATGCGTGTGTGCATGCTCGCTCATATGCATGTGTGTCTGTGTGCGCACACGTGTGTGCAAGAGAGAGAGAGAGAGAGAGAGAGAGAGAGATGAAGCCATATGGAATGACATACACAGGGTACGGAGAGAGTGGCCTAGTTGCAACTGCTTTGCTTTGGGAAATTTCCTCAACAACTGGGGTGTTTGGAGACACTGACGTGAGTATTTTATAAGGTGCAGGAGAAGCATCATCAGAAGCACCAGGTTCGCGAAAAAAATTTCATAAAAATTCAGTGCGCACTTCTAAAAGCAGAGTGAACTAAATCAGATTCTTCACCTCTAAAAGATCAGAGGAAAATCTCATCTTGGGAAACCTCATTTCACACTTCTAAAAGTGCAGTGAGTTAAATCATATGAACTTTATATGCAGAACTAGATGTTAAAATGTGAACTTTAGTTCCTGAAGAGTTCGCTACATTTTTAAAAGATATGAATTACTCATCCTTCTTTTCCAAATTTCTATTTCAGCTACATTGTTACTGCACAAGGACATTAATTAAAGATTACAATACAAAAATGTGTCTTCATAGAAGATTTAAATTAATGAAATCTTCCGTATGGAGAAAAACCAAATCTAATCCACTAAGCATGAAGACGAGAAGGACAAGTCACTACATGACTATCCAGATATATGCTTGATAGAAATTTTGAGCACATTTTGTTAGCTTATACTTTTCAGAAAATAGTTGTTCAACATGGTATTGTAGCTTCGGGTGAAGGGTTTGAATCTTTGTACTCCCTCTTGTTGTCATTAAGTCTGTCACAATTGTTTGCCCTCTGGCAATTTTTTAATGTGGTTGTTGCTACATTCTATGTCATTATATAAGATAGCTTAAACACCAAAGGGAGTACTAAGACATATACAACCCTGATATACAATGCTAATATGTTTCCCCGTACCTCAAACTTTTGGGAGCAACAGTTAATCAACAATGACTAATTTCTAACTAGGAGGATTTGTCCGTGTCAAAAAGCATGCTTAACCAAGAACAGTTTTTGCAAAAATTATTGCTTATAACATCAGCATCAGAGTTACAGACCCAAAAAAAAAAAAAAAAAATTAAATTAGCGTCAGAGTTGTACAAAGTGTGAAGATTAAGAAATCACCATTGGCATGGAAACAGCAATTTATAGACCGAAGTTACTGAACCATGACAAAGTTAAGCCTATGCTTTGCAACTAGAATCATTAATACCCTTTTTTCATAGGAAAAACCTTAATTGCAAAAAAATACCTCACTCTCATTACTACGAGCATGTTAGATTTGACTTTTAACTACCTTTCAGTGCCATAACATGCTAAGACAAGCAAAAACATTCTAAAAGAAGTAATGAAATTCTGGATTTCCTCTTGTGAATAATTGTAAAAGGCATTATAATAATATTGATAGAAACTTCAACTTTAGCAGGTTATACATGGAAAGAGTCATACCTGTGGTCCTTGGCGTTGTGATGGTATCTTAGCAAGAATCTCTTCCATGGGAGTCGTTGGAGAAGTTGTTTCAGCGATCACTTCCACCACTTTACAGTATGAAAGGCCACAGTTTTTGGCCATGACTGCCATGAGTTTTGCCACCTGAAATAGTAAATCAGAAATGCCTTTCCTACCATTGGCAATGTTGAAAATGTGTGACACTATCCCTGAGAACATTTTCCGCCACAAGTGCTGCAAGGGTGGAAATCTTTTTCATTCAAAACAGAGAATAAATATTTGCAGTATTTATTCAGAATGCAAACTGAAACGCTAGCAAAAACAGTAAAAGTGGCTCCTCAATTCATCATTTTTGAGGTGAAATTTTAACAAGTGCAAGACCTCATACATATACTATTAATTCAGACAGATCTGCAAAGCAGTAAGGAGCATGAGTTGAAATGATAGAACAAACCTGATACACCTAAAAGGTGATATGAAAGAGATTAAGAACAGAACATACAATGTGTGGAACTTTGTCCTGCCACTGCCAATAAGCCTAAATCTTGTGCAAAAACAACGACAATAAATGAAGCCTCATCCCACTAAATGGGATCAACTATATGAATCTTAGATCTCATGCAAAGATGCAAAAATTTTATTCAGAATGTTGCTTGGCCCATCTGCTTCACTCACCCAGACCAAAAGCAAACAAAATAGATCTTCCAGCAAAGTTTTCTGTATATTCAGAAAATAATATCTCTACTTTCTTTAAATTTATATACCGTTTGGTTTTTTCCCTTCAGTAAAAAAGAAATGTCTTCAGTTTCTTGATAGCTAGAAAATCTAAAATTGCTTGCTGACTTATGCATATGCAAATAAACTTGACAACTTTACCTGAAGGTTTGAAACTTGGCCTCCAAATAAAGTATCTTCCTCTGACAGAGTAATATTATGAGTTTCTTTATAAGCATCGGTAGGCCGCTCCATTCCCACTGGCCTCACGTGTAAGGAGTACCACTAGCTATAAGTGCTTCTTCAGCTTTTCTTTTCCAGATTAACACTCCCCAGAACAAACTTAAGGGGCAAGAAAGCAGTAAATGGATCATGTTTAAATATCTTTATGAATAGAGAATAGTCTCACAAAAGAAAAAAAAAAGCCCACTTACTTCAGTATAGCCACGGGAAATCCGACCTTGTTTGTTCCCAAAGATGAAACCATGATGAAGTGGTTAACGTTGGCCGAAGTTGCTGTCCAAACAGATATAACACAATTTGATGAAGCCAACTTCAAGAGAAGGCACGTATAAAAACTACAGTTCTCTTTCATAAAGTTTAGTCAAATTCAGTTTCACCAGGTTATTTTGATGAATGTAAAAGATCCAATAAAGATTTTGCCAATTGGTTCCTCAATTCTCCTGGCCAAGTCTTCATTTGTTACTCTTGTAGTTGAATGATCTTACTTTACGCAAAAACCTAACGATCTAATTGTTGCATAAGAATCCTGAGGCACTAAAGAAAATGATCTTCGGTGGCCAGGACTCAAGTGACCCCCCTTGATTTTGAAACTAATGAGCAATTATATGGTGTATGGACTTTATCTACCTGCATTAATGAGGTTCTTCGTAGCCATATAGTCAATTCTGTATGGGCCCGTCACATCAAAAACTTCCTTTTCGCTCGCACCAATGCAGCATATAACCACAGAAGCTTCTCCAAGTCACATTCCACAACTTCAAGCTTCTCTACAGCTGGGCTAAAAACCAGAAAATAGCCGTTATTTGTTATCACAGAGTATCTTATAAACAATAATGGATTTGTACTACTCTTCTTTCGTCTGAAAATTTCCTCTTTGAATTCTTATTATTTTTTTTGGCCAGCCTCTGTGAATTATTTAGAAAGAAAGAAACAGAACATAAATCCCAGCTTTCCATATTTTATTTTCTTACGTTTAAACCCCTCCGTGTCATCCCCCTCAAACTTCATCTGTTTGACACTCTGCAAGGAGTTTGTCATTAACTGAGCCATTATAGCAGGAAACTGGCAAGCTATGGAGAGCAAGTTCAGATCAACCAAACCTTCTACCGGCACAAGAGTTACTGCTCTTTTAGCACTTTGCACACTGGCTCTTACTCGATATCCTAATTTCAAAAGCTCCCTAAAGAAGAATCCATCCTCTTGATCAAATGAAAGTAAGGTATAAAACAGTTTGCATTGGAAGTGTAAGTTCTGGAAAGCAACCTCACAGTCCGTGATCCAACTTTTCCAGTGGCACCAGCAACAGATACAAGACTCTCATCTTTCTTATCAACATCACTTGGTATTGCTTCTGTTGTTGCAAAGCTCATTCTGGTTGCACCTACGGGATTGATGAAAATTTTAATCATAATGCAGATAGCTACATAGGATAAGCCTTGATACTTCCAATGAGGTTAGTACTATTAGTTTCAGTTCTGGCCAAAAGAAAACGATAATTGCATTAGTCTTGCTTCTCCAATTTTATTAATGACTTCAATATCTAGTCCTAAAAATGATGCCCAATCTACCGCCAGTGCAATATTGTGTACAAACAAGAGACCAATACATTCAGTAATGAAACAAATAAAAAAATGCATACAACCTGACTGGGATGCATGAAATTCAAGTCGTGATTAAGAAATGGGAGCCTCCATTTCCAATTTCATGCCCATTTAAGCATTATGCCAATTAAATTTTGGTCTCTAACTGCAATCCTACACGCTAGAATTGAAGAATTGGCGTTCCTCACCTCACGGATCCATGATATCATCAACATGCACTGCAGAAAGACTATTCATCATTTAACCCCCTTCAGCTTTAATGCTAGGAAAGTCACGGTTGCAGACACATTCCAATATGCTGGCTAAGCATATCCTGAACCTATCACAAAAAGTTCTTGATGGAGCAAGTTCATCAAGACCTGCAAAAACAGGTTGTGGTTAAGTTCATCATATACTTCTTCAGTATATGTAACATGATAATATTAGATTGAAACATAGACAATAGTGGTGGAAATACAGTTCGAGTCTTCCTCCGTCTGATTTTGCCTTTTGGGCAGAGTCCCTTCTCTGACAATGTCAAAGGGAGGCTCCTCGCTAATTTCATGATCCCAAGAACTTGCAGATGAATAGAATGGAGACTGAAGCTTGGTATAGGGCTCTATGGCATCCCCTTCCATTTTAGCCTCCTCCTACATGAAAAATAAGATTTTCTTTAGCTAGCATACTAGGACAAGAAAATGCAGCTGCCATCAAATAAATAATTTCCTTAACATTGGCTTTGCCTTTTTCACAAACAAGGGTACAACAGACTCATGGCTCTTATCTGCAAGACATCAGAAGTCTATATGCTGCTGAAAGATGATGATTCAGCAGTCCATGCAGTGTAAAGTCTCCCCTTTTCTTTCTTCAAAGTCGGTTTTACTTTCCCAAGTAAGTTCTTGGATGAAACACATTATGACCTTCCATGTCCCTTAGACTGTCCAGGAGTGCAAATCTCTAACCTTGAATTTCTTACATTCAGGTGATCAAACTTCAATGTATTAATGAAATAAGCAAAATGAAAAGACAGTATTACTACAGGAAACTTGAATAAATATGTACTATATGAAACAAGACATCTAGTTGGAAGTTCCACTTTATGTCTGTATGAATAGAAATTGTAGATGAAGTCAATGGATTGAGGAATATGACCAAAGAAAGGGGACCAAAGAAAATGGAAAGTAAAGCGCAATGCCAACGCCTGTATTAGATAACTCCTCTCATATGGCGACTTTTGGTTTGTTAAGGTAGGGCAAATTTGAGAATCCTAGACATTTGCAAGTGAAAAAATGAATTCTATAGACTTGTTGAAAGAACTTTACCTCTAGTTCGTCAAGGCCCTCGATAACCCGCAGCTTAGAGCACCCACTGATGAACAAACAGTGAAGGTTCTTCAAGTTCGACATACCGCTGAAATTTTCCATAGCATTGCAACTATAAATTTCAATTGTTTGCAAGGATAACAATGTACTGATGACTTGAATCTCAAGTAGGTTTTCACACGTCGACAATCTAAGGCATTTTAGTTTCTTGAAGGCATTGGGAAGATGAAGTACTCCCGGTGAACAATCGGTAGTCTCAATCAAAGAAGACTCTGATTGATCAAGGATCCCGCGAGATCCTACCTCACTACATAATACAATCCTTCCAATTGACCGGCACTCATAGATATTTAATATCTCCAATGATGCTGACGTCCCAACAGACTGAATCTCAATCATATTAAGGCAACAACGTACATACAGTGTCCATAAGCTATATGGTATGGATAAGAACCGAAGTTCACAACTGAGCAAAGATAAGTGCTGCAATTGTGAAAGTCCCCGGAGTTGAATTTCTTGCAATCTCGAGCAATTAAGCGTTAAATCTGCCAGAACTTTCGAGTTAAATAGTGGTGATCCTGTGGAGCTGAAATTGTGAAGATTTAAAGAAAGTAAGGAAGGCGGTGGCTGCTTGAGGGGTTGCAGATCTAGTCCTCTCAAATGAAGATGTTCTAGAACAGAAAGGAGACCCAACACTAGAACCGGTGCAGTGAACTTGAGAAAATACAAGCTCAACTCTTTTAGTTTCGATAGCCTTCCAATCAACCCAGGTCAAATTTGTGCTTTATATTTGACGAATTTTGATTTGCAGAGAAATCAGATAGGGCCAAATCTACGAGATTAGTAAACTTTGAGAGATTTGGGACTACAGATGCATTTGGTTCAGCATTTGCAAGGGGCTTTGAGCCCAATGCAAATGTTCAAAGCCCAAAGCTACTTGGGGAAATGCGATTATATTTGATAAATTTTTTTGCAAACGGACTATGAGTTGAATGTGCGTTTGGTAAAGAAAACTTTCGCAATGAGTTTTGATGGGTATAACATATGTATATATATATCTCATTTTTTTTTTTGAAAATTGAACAAAACCCTTCCCCGGACCGGCGAAGGACTGCGAAGGGCTACGAAGGGCTACGGCCGCCGGTGAGCCAGATTTGGCGCCACAGGACCACCGCCCACAGCTCATCGGCCACCGCCCCCACCTGTGGTTGTTGGGCTAAGGGCAGTAATCCTACGGTGATTATCTATGATCGTGCAGCGGTCGTGCGACGGTCGGGTGACATTCGTGCGGCGGTCGTGCGACATTCATGCGGCGGTCATGCGACGGTTGTGCGGTGGTTGTGTGGCAACGGGCGGCGGTCCGTGTGTAAGAAGAAAGATGTTAATTGTTCTCGGAACTTAACACATTTTGGTAGAACATAAATCTAGGACTCTTAGAGAGGAAAGATGTACTATCTCATCAGGAATATTGCCTTCCAACTCTTTGCGACAACCAAGATAAAACTCCTCTAGTTTCTCCAACTTTCCAATGGTTTTGGTACCTTCCATTGACTTGAATTTGAGCTAAGCCAACCATTAGTTGACAAATTCAGAGTGCAATATGATTTTAATTCTCTAATGAAGTCTCGAAGTTGTTTAATCTCATCACTTGCCATATGAAGATGTCGCAGTATTACTAACCGTTCAATTGCACTGGGAATTTCAGTGATTCTTGAGAATTGTAGAAAGATATCTAACAAATACTGTAGCTTTCTGACGGACTTCGGTAAGCTTCCAATTCGAGTAATTGAAAGGTCCAGCTTCTTTAATGATGCCAAGTCGCTCATAGAGGTGGGGAGTATTCTCACACCGTAGCAGCCACGCAAAGAGAAGCGCTCAAGCTTCACTAGCCCTCCAATTTCATTAGGCACATGCTCAATAAGCTTACAATCGGTGATATTCAGTTCACGCAAGTGCGTTAACTTTCCAATGGAGCTGTCTATTTCCTTCAACCTCTCACAATTATCAAAAGTCAACCTCTCTAAAGTTGAGTATCTAGACAAGTCTAGCATTCTTGTAATGCAACGGTAGTTTAAAAGAGAGAGACTTTTAAGTTTGGTGTTCATCTACAAAAAGAAGTTTGACTTCAGTGATGCCGACATCCCAATGATGCCGACATCCCAACAGACTGAATCTCAATCATATTAGGGCAATAACGTACATACAGTGTCCATAAGCTATATGGTATGGATAAGCACCGAAGTTCACAAATGATCAAAGATAAGTGCTGCAATTGTGAGAGTCCCCTGAGTTGAATTTCTTGCAATCCCCAGCAATTAAGCGTCAAATCTACCTAAACTCGGCGAAGGGCAACAGCCGTCGGAGAGCCAGATCTAGCACCATAGGACCACCGCCAACAGCTGACCGGCCATCGCCCCCACCCGCGGCTGGTGGGCTATGGGCAGAAATCCTGCGGCGATAATCAACGATTCAGTAGGGGTTGTGCGACACTCATGTAGTGGTCGTGCGACGGTCGTGCGGCATTCGTGCGGCATTCGTGCGACAGTCGTGCGGCGATCGTGCAGTGACGGGCGGCGGTTGTGAGTAAGAAGAAAAAACAAATAAATAAAAAAAATTATAAATTTTTGCCGAACGCATTTCTATTCTTTTTCTATTCCTAGAATAGAAATTTTGTATAATTACCAAACATCTTATTTTACTCATAAATTGATCCCGAAGTAGAAATAGAAAAAAATAATTTTTAAAAAGAAATAGTTCCTCGAAATAGAAACCCTTCACAATGGGCTTTGATGGATATAATATATGTCTATATATCTTCTTCTTCATTTTTGAAAATTGAACAAATGCAGCTCGCCGAATTGAACAAGTAAACATACTAAACTCTTTGGAAGCTCATGCAACTCTGTAATCTCATCAAACCTCGTTAAGTCAAGTGTTAAGAGGCAAGAAAGCATGTTAATTATTCTCGGAACTCGACACATTTTGGTAGAACATAAATCTAGGACTCTTAGTGAGGAAAGATGTCCTATCTCATCAAGAATATCGCCTTCCAACTCCTTGCGACAACCAAGATAAAGTTCCTCTAGTTTCTCCAACTTTCCAATGGCATTGGGTAACTTGCATTGACTTGACTTTGAGCTAAGCCAACCATTAGTTGACAAATTCAGAGTGCACAATGATTTTAATTCTCCAATGAAGTCTGGAAGTTGTTTAATCTCATCGCTTACCGGATGAAAATGTCGCAGTTTTACTAATAGTTCAATTGCACCGGGAATTTCAGTGATTCCTGAGAATTGTAGGAAGAGATGTGACAAACACTGTAGCTTTCTGATGGACTCCTATAGGCTTACAATTGGAGTAATTGAAAGGTCCAGCGTCTTTAATGATACCGAGTTGCCGATAGAGTTGGGGAGTATGCTCACACGGTAGCAGCCACGCAAAGAGAAGCACTCAAGCTTCACTAGCCCTCCAATTTCATCAAAAACATGCTTAATGAGCTTACAATCGGTGATATTCAGTTCACTCAAGTGCGTTAACTTTCCAATGGAGCTGTCTATTTCCTTCAACCACTCACAATTATCAAAATTCAACCTCTCTAAAGTTGAGTATCTAGAAAAGTCTATCATTCTTGTATTGCAACGGTAGTTTACAAGAGAAAGACTTTTAAGTTTGGTGTTCATCTACAAAAAGGAAGTTTGACTTAAGTGATGCCGACATCCCAATAGACTGAATCTCAATCATATTAGGGCAATAGCGTACATATAATGTTCATAAGCTATATGGTATGGATAAGCACCAAAGTTCACAAATGAGCAAAGATAAGTCTTGCAATTGTGAAAGTCCCCCGAGTTGAATTTCTTGCAATCCCAAGCAATTAAGCGTGAAATTTGCCTAAACTTGGCGAAGGGCTACATGCGTTGGTGAGCTAGATTTGGCGCCACAGGACCACCGCCAATAGCTGACCGGCCACCACTCCCACCTGCGGCCGGTGGGTTGTAGGAAGCAATCCTACGGCAACGAACTACGATCGTGCAGCGGTCATGCAACGATTGTGCAGCATTCGTGCGTCGGTCATGCGGCTGCTGTGCGATGATGGGCGGCGGCCGTGAGTAATAAGAAAAAACAAATAAATAAAAAAAACTTTATAAATTTTTACTAAACGCATTTCTATTCTTTTTCTATTCCTAGAATAGAAATTTTGTATAATTACTAAACATCTTATTTTACTCAAAAACTGATCCCGAAGTAGAAATAGAAAAAAATAATTTTTGAAAAGAAATAGTTTCTCGAAATAAAAATCCTTTGCAATGGGCATTGATGGGTATAATATATGTCTATATATCTTGTTCTTCTTTTCTGAAAATTGAACAAATGCAGCTCGCAGCATTGAACAAGTAAACATACTAAACTCGTTGGAAGCTCATGCAACTCTGTAATCTCATCACACCTCGTTAAGTCAAGTGTTAAGAGGCAAGAAAGCATGTTAATTATTCTCGGAACTCGACACATTTTGGTAGAACATAATTCTAGGACTCTAAGAGAGGAAAGATGTCCTATCTCATCAGGAATATCGCCTTTCAACTCCTCGCGACAACCAAGATAAAGCTCCTCTAGTTTCTCCAACTTTCCAATGGCTTTGGGTAACTTCCATTGACTTGAATTTGAGCTAAGCCAACCATTAGTTGACAAATGTAGAGTGCATAATGATTTTAATTCTCCAATGAAGTCTCGAAGTTGTTTAATCTCATCGCTTGCCGGATGAAGATGTCGCAGTTTTACTAACTGTTCAATTGCATCGGGAATTTCAGTGATTCCTGAGAATTGTAGGAAGAGATGTGACAAACACTGTAGCTTTCTGATGGACTCCTGTAGACTTCCAATTGGAGTAATTGAAAGGTCCCTCTTCTTTAATGATCCCAAGTCCCCGATAGAGGTGGGGAGTATGCTCACACCGTAGCAGCTAGGTAAAGAGAAGCGCTCAAGCTTCACTAGCCCTCCAATTTTATCAAGCACATGCTCCATGAGCTTACAATCGGTGATATTCAGTTCACGCAAGTGCGTTAACTTTCCAATGGAGCTGTCTATTTCCTTCAACCTCTCACAATTATCAAAAGTCAACCTCTCTAAAGTTGAGTATCTAGACAAGTCTATCATTCTTGTATTGCAAGGGTAGTTAACAAAAGAGAGACTTTTAAGTTTGGTGTTCATCCACAAAGAGGAAGTTTGACTTCAGTGATGCCGACATCCCAATAGACTAAATCTCAATCATATTAGGGTAATAGCGTACATACAGTGTCCATAAGCTATATGGTATAGATAAGCACCGAAGTTCACAAATGAGCAAAGATAAGTGCTGCAATTGTGAAAGTTCCCCTAGTTGAATTTCTTGCAATCCCGAGCAATTATCGTCAAATTTGCCTAAACTCGGCGAAGGGCTTCGGCTGTCGGCGAGCCAGATTTGGCGCCACAAGACCATCGCCAACAGATGATCGGCCACGGCCCCCACCCGTGGCCGGTGGGCTGTAGGCAGCAATCCTACGGCGACCATCTACGATCGTGCAGCGGTCGTGCGGTGGTCGTGTGACGGTCGTGCGGCAGTCATGCGATGGTCGTGCGACGGTCGTGCGGCATTCGTCCGGCGGTCGTGCAGTGTCGGGTAGAGGCCGTGAGTAAGAAGAAAAAATGAATAAATAAAAAAACTTTATAAATTTTTACTAAACGCATTTCTATTTTTTCTATAACTAGAATAGAAATTTTGTATAATTACCAAACACCTTCTTTTAGTCAGAAATTGATCCTGAAGTAGAAATAGAAAAAACAATTTTTGAAAAGAAATAGTTTCTCGAAATAGAAACCCTTCGCGATAGGCTTGGATGGGTATAATATAATATATGTCTATATATCTTCTTCTTCTTTTTTGAAAATTGAACAAATGCAGCTCGCCAAATTGAACAAGTAAACATACTAAACTCTTTGGAAGCTCATGCAACTTTGTAATCTCATCACACCTCGTTAAGTCAAGTGTTAAGAGGCAAGAAAGCATGTTAATTATTCTCGGAACTCGACACATTTTGGTAGAACATAAATCTAGGACTCTTAGAGAGGAAAGATGTCCTTTCTCATCAGGAATATCGCCTTCCAACTCTTTGCAACAACCAAGATAAAGCTCCTCTAGTTTCTCCAACTTTCCAATGGCTTTGGGTAACTTGCATTGACTTGAATTTGAGCTAAGCCAACCATTGGTTGACAAATTCAGAGTGCACAATGATTTTAATTCTCCAATGAAGTCTCGAAGTTGTTTAATCTAATCGCTTGCCGGATGAAGATGTCGTAGTTTTACTAACCGTTCAATTGCACCGGTAATTTCAGTGATTCCTGAGAATTGTAGGAAGATATGTGACAAACACTGAAGCCTTCTGATGGACTCCAGTAGGCTTCCAATTGGAGTAATTGAAAGGTCCAGCTTCTTTAATGATGCCAAGTCGCCGATAGAGGTAGGGAGTATGCTCACACCGTAGTAGCCACGCAAAGAGAAGCGCTCAAGCTTCACTAGCCCTCCAATTTCATCATGGACATGCTCAATGAGCTTACAATCGGTGATATTCAGTTCACGCAAGTGCGTTAACTTTCCAATGGAGCTGTCTATTTCCTTCAACCTCTCACAATTATCAAAAGTCAACCTCTCTAAAGTTGAGTATCTAGAAAAGTCTATCATTCTTGTATTGCAATGGTAGTTTACAAGAGAGAGACTTTTAAGTTTGGTGTTCATCTACAAAAAGGAAGTTTGACTTCAGTGATGCCGACATCCCAGTGATGCTGACATCCCAATAGACTAAATCTCAATCATATTAGGGCAATAGCGTACATACAGTGTCCATAAGCTATATGGTATGGATAAGCACCGAAGTTTAGAAATGAGCAAAGATAAGTGCTGCAATTGTGAAAGTCCCCCAAGTTGAATTTCTTGCAATCGCGAGCAATTAAGCGTCAAATCTGCCTAAACTCGTCCAAGGGTTATGGCCGTCGGCGAGCCAGATTTGGCGCCACAACACCACCGCCAACAGCTGACCGGCCACCGCCCCCACCCGCAGCCGGTGGGCAATGGGCAGCAATCCTACGGTGATAATTTACGATCGTGCAGCGGTCGTGCGGTGGTCGTGCAACGGTCGTGTGGTGGTCATGCGACGGTCGTGTGGCATTCGTGCGTGGGTTGTGCGGCGGTCATGCGGTGTCGGTCGGTGGCCGTGAGTAAGAAGAAAAAACAAATAAATAAAAAAAACTTTATAAATTTTTACTAAACGCATTTCTATTCTTTTTCTATTCCTATTCTTTTTCTATTCCTAGAATAGAAATTTTGTATAATTACCAAATACCTTATTTTACTCAGAAATTGATCCCGAAGTAGAAATAGAAAAAAACAATTTTTGAAAAGAAATAGTTCCTCGAAATAGAAACCCTTCGCAATGTGCTTTGATGGGTATAATATATGTTTATATATCTTCTTCTTCTTTTTTGAAAATTGAACAAATGCAGCGCGCCGGATTGAACATGTAAACATACTAAACTCGTTGGAAGCTTAGGCAACTCTGTAATCTCATCACACCTCGTTAAGTCAAGTGTTAAGAGGCAAGAAAGCATGTTAATTGTTCTCGGAACTCGACACATTTTGGTAGAACATAAATCTAGGACTCTTAGAGAGGAAAGATGTCCTATCTCATCAGGAATATCGCCTTCCAACTCCTTGCGACAACCAAGATAAAGCTCCTCTAGTTTCTCCAACTTTCCAATGGCTTTGGGTAACTTCCATTGACTTGAATTTGAGCTAAACCAACCATTAGTTGTCAAATGTAGAGTGCACAATGATTTTAATTCGCCAATGAAGTCTCGAAGTTGTTTAATCTCATCGCTTGCCGGATGAAGATGTCGTAGTTTTACTAACGTTGCACCGGGAATTTCAGTGATTCTTGAGAATTGTAGGAAGAGATGTGACAAACAATGTAGCTTTCTGATGGACTCCGGTAGGCTTCCAATTGGAGTAATTGAAAGGTCCAGCTTCTTTAATGATGCCAAGTCGGTGATAGAGGTGGGGAGTATGCTCACACCGTAACAGCCACGCAAAGAGAAGTGCTCAAGCTTCACTAGCCCTCCAATTTCATCAGGCACATGCTCAATGAGCTTACAATCGGTGATATTCAGTTCACGCAAGTGCGTTAACTTTCCAATGGAGCTGTCTATTTCCTTCAACTTCTCACAATTATCAAAAGTCAACCTCTCTAAAGTTGAGTATCTAGACAAGTCTATCATTCTTGTATTGCAACCGTAGTTTACAAGAGAGAGACTTTTAAGTTTGGTGTTCATCTACAAAAAAGAAGTTTGACTTCAGTGATGCCGACATCCCAGTGATGCTGACATCCCAATAGACTGAATCTCAATCATATTAGGGCAATAGCGTACATACAGTGTCTATAAGCTATATGGTATGGATAAGTACCGAAGTTCACAAATGAGCAAAGATAAGTGCTGTAATTGTGAAAGTCCCCCGAGTTGAATTTCTTGCAATTGCGAGCAATTAAGCGTCAAATGTGCCTAAACTCGGTGAAGGGCTACGGCCATCGGCAAGCCAGATTTGGCGCCACAGGACCACCGCCAACAGCTGACCGGCCACCGCCCCCACCCACGGCTGGTGGGCTGTGGGCAGCAATCTTACGGCGACGATCTACGATCGTGCAGCGGTCGTGCAACTGTCGTGCGGTGGTCGTGCGATGGTCGTGCGACGGTCATGCGTCGATCGTGCGATGGTTGTGCGGCATTCATGCGGTGGTTATGCAGTGTCGGGCGGCGGCCGTGAGTAAGAAGAAAAAACAAATAATTAAAAAAACTTTATAAATTTTTACTAAACACATTTCTATTCTTTTTCTATAACAAGAATAGAAATTTTGTATAATTACCAAACATTTTCTTTTACTCAGAATTTGATCCCGAAGTAGAAATAGAAAAAACATTTTTTGAAAAGAAATAGTTCCTCGAAATAGAAACCCTTCGCAATGGGGTTGGATGGGTATAATATAATATATGTCTATATATCTTCTTCTTCTTTTTTGAATATTGAACAAATGTAACGCGCCGGTTTGAACATGTAAACATACTAAACTTGTTGGAAGCTCAGGCAACTCTGTAATCTCTTCACACCTCGTTAAGTCAAGTGTTAAAAGGCAAGAAAGCATGTTAATTGTTCTCGGAACTCGACACATTTTGGTAGAACATAAATCTAGGACTCTTAGAGAGGAAAGATGTACTATCTCATCAGGAATATAGCGTTCCAACTCCTTGCGACAACAAAGATAAAGCTCCTCTAGTTTCTCCAACTTTCCAATGGCTTTGGGTAACTTCCATTGACTTGAATTTGAGCTAAGCCAACCATTAGTTGACAAATTCAGAGTGCACAATGATTTTAATTCTCCAATGAAGTCTAGAAGTTGTTTAATCTCATCGCTTGCCAAATGAAGATGTCGCAGTTTTACTAACCGTTCAATTGCACCGGGAATTTCAGTGATTCCTAAGAATTGTAGGAAGAGATGTGACAAACATTGTAGCTTTCTGATGGACTCCGGTAGGCTTCCAATTGGAATAATGGAAAGTCTAGCTTCTTCAATGATGCCAAGTCACCAATGGAGGTGCGGAGTATGCTCACACCATACCAACCACACAAAGAGAAGCGCTCAAGCTTCACTAGCCCTCCAATTTCATCAGGCACATGCTCAATGAGCTTACAATCGGTGATATTCAGTTTACGCAAGTGTGTTAACTTTCCAATGGAGCTGTCTATTCCCTTCAACCTCTCACAATTATCAAAAGTCAACTTCTCTAAAGTTGAGTTTCTAGACAAGTCTAGCATTCTTGTAAGACAAATGCAATTTACAAGAGAGAGACTTTTAAGTTTGGTGTTCATCTACAAAAAGGAAGTTTGACTTCAGTGATGTCGACATCCCAACAGACTAAATCTCGATCATATTAGGGCAATAGCGTAGATACAGTGTCCATAAGCTATATGGTATGGATAAGCACCGAAGTTCACAAATGAGCAAAGATAAGTGCTGGAATTGTGAAAGTCCCCTGAGTTGAATTTGTTGCAATCCCGAGCAATTAAGCGTCAAATCTGCCAAACTCGTCGAAGGGTTATGGCCGTCGGTGAGCCAGATTTGGCGCCACAGGACCACCGCCAACAGCTGATCGGCCACCGCCCCCACCCGCGGCCGGTGGGTTATGGGTAGCAATCCTACGACGGTAATTTAAGATCGTGCAGCGGTCGTGCGGCGGTCGTGCGACGATCGTGCGTCGGTCGTGCGATGGTCGTGCGTTGTCGGGCGGTGGTCGTGAGTAAAAGGAAAAAATAAATAAATAAAAAAACTTTATAAATTTTTACTAAATGCATTTATATTCTTTTTCTATTCCTAGAATAGAAATTTTGTATAATTACCAAACACCTTATTTTACTCAGAAATTGATCCCGAAATAGAAATAGAAAAAAACAATTTGAAAAGAAATAGTTCCTCGAAATAGAAACCCTTCGCAATGTGCTTTGATGGGTATAATATATGTCTATATATCTTCTTCTTCTTTTTTGAAAATTGAACAAATGCAGCGTGTCGGATTGAACATGTAAACATACTAAACTCGTTGGAAGCTTAGGCAACTCTGTAATCTCTTCACACCTCGTTAAGTCAAGTGTTAAAAAGGCAAGAAAGCATGTTAATTGTTCTTGGAACTCAACACATTTTGGTAGAACATAAATCTAGGACTCTTAGAGAGGAAGGATGTACTATCTCATCAGGAATATAGCCTTCCAACTCCTTGCGACAACAAAGATAAAGCTCCTCTAGTTTCTCCAACTTTCCAATGGCTTTGGGTAACTTTCATTGACTTGAATTTAAGCTAAGCCAACCATTAGCTGACAAATTTAGAGTGCACAATGATTTTAATTCTCCAATGAAGTCTAGAAGTTGTTTAATCTCATCGCTTGCCAGATGAAGATGTCGCAGTTTTACTAACCGTTCAATTGCATCGGGAATTTCAGTGATTCCTGAGAATTGTAGGAAGAGATGTGACAAACACTGTAGCTTTCTGATGGACTCCGGTAGGCTTCCAATTGGAATAATTGAAAGGTCCAGCTTCTTCAATGATGCCAAGTCGCCAATAGAGGTGGGGAGTATGCTCACATCGTAACAGCCACGCAAAGAGAAGCGCTCAAGCTTCACTCGCCCTCCAATTTCATCAGGCACATGCTCAATGAGCTTACAATCGGTGATATTCAATTCACGCAAGTGCATTAACTTTCCAATGGAGCTGTCTATTCCCTTCAACCTCTCACAATTATCAAAAGTCAACCTCTCTAAAGTTGAGTATCTAGACAAGTCTAGCATTCTTGTAATACAAATGCAATTTACAAGAGAGAGACTTTTAAGTTTGGTGTTCATCTACAAAAAGGAAGTTTGACTTCAGTGATGTCGACATCCCAACAGACTAAATCTCGATCATATTAGGGCAATAGCGTAGATACAGTGTCCATAAGCTATATGGTATGGATAAGCACCAAAGTTCACAAATGAGCAAAGATAAGTGCTGCAATTGTGAAAGTCCCCCGAGTTGAATTTTTTGCAATCCCGAGCAATTAAGCGTCAAATCTGCCAAAACTCATCGAAGGGCTACGGCCGTCGGTGAGCCAAATTTGGTGCCATAGGACCGCCGCCAACAGCTGACCGGCCATCGCCCCCACCCGCGGCCGGTGGGCTGTGGGCAGCAATCCTACATCGACGATCTACGATCGTGCAGCGGTCGTGCGGTGGTCGTGCAACGGTCGTGCGGCATTCGTGCGACGGTCGTGCGGCGGTCGTGCGGTGACGGGCGACGGCCGTGAGTAAGAAGAAAAAACAAACAAATAAATAAACTTTATAAATTTTTACCAAACGCATTTTTATTCTTTTTCTATTTCTAGAATAAAAATTTTGTATAATTACCAAACACCTTATTTTACTCAGAAATTGATCTCGAAGTAGAAATAGAAAAAAAACAAATTTTGAAAAGAAATAGTTCCTCGAAATAGAAACCCTTCACAATGGGCTTTGATGGGTATAATATATGTATATATATCTTCTTCTTCTTTTTTGAAAATTGAACAAATGCAGCGCGCCGGATTGAAGATGTAAACATACTAAACTCATTGGAAGCTTAGGCAACTCTATAATCTCATCACACCTCGTTAAGTCAAGTGTTAAAAGGCAAGAAAACATGTTAATTGTTCTCAGAACTCGACATATTTTGGTAGAACATAAATCTAGGACTCTTAGAGAGGAAAGATGTATTATCTCATCAAGAATATAGCCTTTCAACTCCTTGCGACAACAAAGATAAAGCTCCTCTAGTTTCTCCAACTTTCCAATGGCTTTGGGTAACTTCCATTGACTTGAATTTGAGCTAAGCCAACCATTAGTTGACAAATGCAGAGTGCACAATGATTTTAATTCTCCAATTAAGTCTAGAAGTTGTTTAATCTCATCGCTTGCCAGATGAAGATGTCACAGTTTTACTAACCGTTCAATTGCACCGGGAATTTCAGTGATTCTTGAGAATTGTAGGAAGAGATATGACAAATACTGTAGCTTTCTGATGGACTTCGGTAGGCTTCCAATTGGAATAATTGAAAGGTCTAGCTTCTTCAATGATGCCAAGTCGCCAATAAAGGTGGGGAGTATGCTCACACCGTAACAGCCACGCAAAGAGAAGCGCTCAAGCTTCACTCGCCCTCCAATTTCATCAGGCACATGCTCAATGAGCTTACAATCGGTGATATTCAGTTCACGCAAGTGCATTAACTTTCCAATGGAGCTGTCTGTTCCCTTCAACCTCTCACAATTATCAAAAGTAAACCTCTCTAAAGTTGAGTATCTAGACAAGTCTAGCATTCTTGTAATGCAATTGCATTTTACAAGAGAGAGACTTTTAAGTTTGGTGTTCATCTACAAAAAGGAAGTTTGACTTCAGTGATGCCGACATCCGAGTGATGCTGACGTCCCAACAGACTGAATCTCAATCATATTAGGGCAATAGCATACATACAGTGTCCATAAGCTATATGGTATGGATAAGCACCGAAGTTCACAAATGAGCAAAGATAAGTGCTGCAATTATGAATGTCCCCCGAGTTGAATTTTTGCAATCCCGAGCAATTAAGCGTCAAATCTGCCTAAACTCAGCGAAGGGCTACGGCCACCGGCAAGCCAGATTTAGCGCCACAGGACCACCGCCAAGAGCTGACCTACCACCACCCCCACCCATGGCCTGTGGATGGTGGGCAGCAATCTTGCGGCGACGATCTACGATCGTGCAGCGATCATGCGACGGTGGTGCGACGGTCGTGCGGCCTTCATGCGACGGTTGTGCGGCGGTCGTGCGTGCACAGGCGGCGGCCGTGAGTAAGAAGAAAAAAACAAAGAAATAAAAAACTTTATAAATTTTTACCAAACACATTTCTATTATTTTTCTATTTCTAGAGTTGAAATTTTGTATAATTACCAAATACTTTATTTTACTTAGAAATTGATCCCGAAGTAGAAATAGAAAAAAACAATTTTTGAAAAAAAACATAGTTCCTCGAAATAGAAACCCTTCGCATTGGGCTTTGATGGGTATAATATATGTTTGTGTATACATACATACATACATATATATATATATATATATATATATATATATATATCTTCTTCTTCTTTTTTGAAAATTGAACAAATGCAGCGCGCTGGATTGAACATGTAAACATACTAAACTCATTGGAAGCTTAGGCAACTCTGTAATCTTATCACACCTCGTTAAGTCAAGTGTTAAGAGGCAAGAAAGCATGTTAATTGTTCTCAGAACTCGACACATTTTGGTAAAACATAAATCTAGGACTCTTAGAGAGGAAAGATGTCCTATCTCATCATAAATCAACTGTGGTGTGATGCATGCCAATCTGACCTCGAAATTAGATGATATCTTCAATTCAGGGGAGCAGCGTGGCGTGCTCTAATACAATGAGACTTCTGGCTTTTCTTCTCCTCATTCTCTCAGCTTTTTCCACAAAGGATGCTACCAATAAGGTTTCGACGCTCACGGAAAAGCCTCTACCCTCCAGCGTAACTTCATCGACATCGTTTCAGACAATTGACTCTGGAAAGCACAGAGAAATGGCTTTCCAGATTTTAGCATTCCCATCTTCTTCTCCTGCTCAAGAAAGGAGCCCGTTTGATGGGCCGGTTGGCAAATTATCGTTCTAAGCATATAGAAGGACTACTTTCTCAAATATGCTTCCGACTCCAGCTCAATGGCTGCATTCAAAGTATGCTTCTTCTTAGATTACTTCCTGGAAATTTGTCGGTCTTTACGTTTTCTGAAAACTGAGAGTATTGGGCACCATCCCAACAGCATTCCATTAAGAAAAAGAGAAAGTCCCAGTTGATCGGAAACTCCAATCGTGTGTAGATCCTTTCATAATTCAAAATTTCTGTATGAGCCTTGTGGCATGCACAAACAATCTAATAAATTTATGCCGTTTTCCCTTTTTTTTTTTTTTAAACCTTCGATTTTATATTTACTGCAGAGTTCTCATGGCACAATAGAGGAACAAATCAAGAGGTTGAAAGGAGAAGTGAGGACAATGTTGACTGGTGCTATGGATAAGCCTTACTTGAAGTTGAACTTGATCGATCAAATCCGACGGTTAGGAATTGCGTACCATTTTGAAATTGAGATAGAACAGCAGTTAGAACAAATCCACAAAAGCAATTTCGAAATTTACTGCGATGATATAGACAACGACTTGCACACGGCCCCTCTTCTCTTTCAATTGTTGCGGCAACAAGGCTATGGCATTTTAAGTTGGTACGTATTGTTCTAATTCTCAATGATCAATCGGTTGGCAGCATTCTATTACAGACACTAGTTTGCTAGCCCATTTGATTGATTAGCAACGAATAATATCGCTAGCATGTTTAGTTTAGATTTGATTTGTTTATTCATCAACCTTTCACTCTTTACAATTCTCATGTCCTGAGTTATTTTTAAATTTTCTCATCTTGAAAGATAATTAGTCATTTCTTCTAGTTCCTTGGTTTAATATATCATTTCCATCGTTTCCAATTGATCTAGATATCGGACATGATGTTTTTCACAGCATCTCATGATAGCATCTTTTCATCCATTCAGTTTGGCAATATAGAAATCTTTAACAAGTTCAAGGACAAAGAAGGGAATTTTAGCAAATCGCTTATCACGGACATGCAAAGACTACTAAGTTTGTTTGAAGCTTGCTGTCACACCCCGAACCTCGAGCATACGAACATCCCTCGATGGTCGATAGAATGTGACGTTCCCAGGAGGCGTCGCCAACCCATTCATTTTAAGCACATGCGGAAGCGAATTGAACAAACTCCAAACAACAATCAACACAGGGATAGCAGAAAGACAAGCCATTCATCACAAACCATACTTTATATACAACCAGGTCGAACCTACAGCTTATATACAGGAGTCTATACTCAAAAGAAGCTACTAAGCCAATCCTACTACGGACCCTACCTACTCGGGATCCGGGTCTACTACGACACCATCTAGGATATCGATGTCCAAAGGATCAGCTACCTCTACTCCGGGCCCTTGAGCCTCGGGCCCTGTGTTCGCCGTGATATCGTTCAATATATCGATATCAAATACGGGGTCCAGTACCTCCTCATACTCGGTTTCGACGGCAGGCCTCGTCAAAACCCTCCAAATGATCCTCTCGAATCTCGTCGGGCTTGATAATGTACCACTCTTTGAAACAATGAGATACCAAGTGAGGTAGGTCCTCATCGACCTAAAGGGTGGTCACCACAAGCTCACGGGTCCAGGTGGTCCCAGGGATGGGGAGATGAGTAGTCTCGAACTCCACCTCCCGTGGACACCCAAAACGTACATGATGTACTTCCATCTAAGGACCTGAAAAATTATAAACCACGACGGGGTGAGATAAATCTGAGCAAGTCTATACTCTAAACCCCGATTAGGACAAAATTCACCTAGAGGCAGCCTAAACATGTACCATATAGGACTTACATAGCCTCAGCATCTTCCTGCACATTAGCACATCCCATATATCATATGCATATAGTAAATGTATTCAAAAACTGGAACACCTCAATTCGTTTCTCAAACAATCACAGGGGTCTCGATTATAAGACCAAATTGTTATGACACATCTCATTCCGTGCCATATAATTTCGTCCCATAATTAAACGCGGCTATCTCAAACACTCACACGTGTCTCAATTATTTATGACCCAACGGCCATGGCCAACTCATCACTCGGCAGTCATCCGGCATAACCAGGCATCGTCTCACCCCACTGAGCACGGCAACATTCCGCGTAAATGCATCAGGATGGCATTCCATAAATGAGCATCGATCTAGCCTCCACTGCGAACGACATCCGTTGTCAAGGGCATCTGATCTTAATTAGGCATCGTCCCGCGTAAATGCATCAGAATGGATTTACTACCCCGCGTAAACGAATCATGGTACTTAAATGATCACACACACATCCATGCTCGGCCAAGAACACCGTACTTTGCACTAAAATATTTCCATTTCAAATAATAGACTTGGCCAATTTTTTTGTACTAAAAATACCCTATAAAATAATTGTGCATGGTCACACAGTCAAATTGAACCATAAAATGTGATATTCTACCATTTCAAAATTTCATGATTTTATATAGTACCTAAAATATTTTTGGCGTCAAAACCCAACACCTGATATTTTTCTAATTAAATACCAAAAAATCATATTTTTGCAATAATAATAAAAAAATCATCACCAAGCACTCAATTGCATAATTTAGCAATCAATTTCACAAACCAATACAACAACGACGATCAGTGTAAAATTCCATTAACCGGCTACCCTGGTACAATTTACGCTAATTATAATTAATTAAATCTGCATAATTTTAAATATTAAATTAAAGTAGCAATAATTAATTAAAAAATCTGCATAATTTTAAAATTAAATAAAAAAAACTAGGTAATTAATTGTATAAACACATCGGTATTAAAAATATAAAAAAACTATATTTATAAAAAAATATATATATATATAACAAAAGGATAAGTGTTTGGGCTGGGTAGAAGCGACTCTAGGCCCTGGAAGATCTTATCCTATCCCTGGTACTGTGTCAAAATTCCAATGATTTAATCATTTACATATGAGAATTCGGAATATATTCCTCTGTGCTTCGGGAATACCCCTCTCTTTTATGAATAAGATGCTACTTGCACTATGTTTGTGGTGCTTGTTGACAAGATTACATTTAGGGCGCTAATTTTTTTGCCTCATAAAACTTCACATATTTGATTCTCTTTAGGCTTCACTTTTTATGGAAAGATATGTGAGTATGGTGACACTTTTCATTGTCCGTTAACAAGTATCAAAGTGGTCCTTTTGTATCCTTTTATGAGCATTGAATTTCTTCTTTAATATGAGATTCAAATAGGTTATATACTTCATTAAATACAATAGAAGCAAAATCAATGTAAATGTCATATTTTTTTTGGGATGCTTGTCGACTTCTCCCTGTTGCTGACCATGGTCTCTACGCAAGGTGCTTCAAGAGTTTTTTTCTTAGGCATTACCGCCGTGAAACCCGATCAGTCGAGGAGTTGCCAACAAGTGATAGATGTCGGCATCGAATGTCTTGTAAGTAGTCGCCCTAGCAAGAGCTTGGCATAAGACAAAAGCATCAAATGCTAAAGCTTTTTGCTCGTCACTGATAGATCTAATCGTGATTCTGGCAGCCCATTAAGCTCACTTAAGCCTTGTTCAAGCAATCAACAAGACCTATTGTACAAATTGGGTGAGAATGGCCAAGTAATATCTTCATTGCACAACCATAGACCTACTTGCACCTGCCTAAGGCTGGTTGCCTTCTCAAGAAAATTCAACACTTTCTGCTAAGGAGTATTACGAGATTACACCATATCCTAAATAAATTAAGAGATAAGTGCACCGAAAGTTCTAGATTTTATTATGAAAGTGTAATTGAGTCATAAAACTTTCAAAAGGTAAATTTGAGTCTTAAAACTTATTAAATTGATGCAATTAAGTACTTCTATTAACTCTATCCAACTTAAAATGTTGACATGGGATTTTTTTTCTCTCTTCTACGCGGTGTTGACATGACTAAAACATAAAGAATAAAGATAAAATGACGTTGTTTTTGTCCAATATAATTTTTACCTAAATTTATTTACATTAAGTTGAAAAATAATGGACTGAGGCCCCTGATGAGGTCTAAATTATACTTTAGAGTGGATTAAAAGACAATTGTCATTCCTCCCTTAGAAAAATTTAGGGTTTAAGGGCATTTCCGAAGGACAAGCCTCAAGCCCGCTCGTGCTTAAGCATAATAACAAAAGTCAAAGCTCGACAGGATGCTCTGAAGTAGGGTACGCAAAGTGATTAGTAATGGGGCGAAACAAATTGGGGGTGACGGGAATGGCAGGGTCTGTTATGCAGACATGTCGTATAAATTCACACATGCTTAACTTTGTTTGACAGGCCAAAACCATTTTTATATGAGTGGAGCTGCAATGCTTATATGTTTTGTCGGGAAGCTTGTTTAAAGCTGCACGAAGGCCACAATAAGCATAGCCCGCCTTGAAACGACCGGCTCGAAGTGAAACTACAATGATGTGTGCAGTTGCCCCTTCGAATGTACCTTATGACAATAGTGGCTTTAAAGCATTAACTGCATTCAATTTAGGGCGCTTATTTGTGAATAATATTTTCCAGAAAAATACTTTTTGATGCTTAGTTCAACTAGAAAAATGAGTCAACGGAAAATGTTTTCTCATCAAACTTTAAATTTAGAAAAATGATTTCCCTTTTGAAAGAATCGAAAAATATTTTCCGATATGTTTACCTAGTCTTAGGGTCCTCGGTTAATGAAATCTTTATGATTATAAAGATATTTAAAAAAAAACTCGAATTTTTAATTATTTTTTATTTTATAATAAAATTTAAATTTCATTATTATTATTTTTTTCATTTCATTTCTTTTATTCTTTCTTTTCCCTTCTCCTTGCTTGCCTTGGCAATGGCTGGTAGCCTGATGACTAGCCATAATGTGGCCGACGAGCTCAAGGCTTGATTGATCCAAGTAAGCTCGAGCTGGCCGAGGACACCGAGCCTAAAGCTTGCCAGATCTAGGTGAGTTTGCAGCTTGGCCAAGGCCAACTAGCTCTTAGCACGCCTGATCTTGACTAGCTTGGGCTTGCATGAGGCAGGGGAACTCACGACTTGGGCCAATCCTTGTGAGGTTGAGCTCACCTAAGGCTAGCGAGCTCGACCTCACTTGTGGCCATTGCTAGTCGATCGTAGCAGAGGAAGAGGGAAAAATAAAAGGAAAAAGAAAAGAGAAAAAAAATCAATTTAAAAAAATAAAATAAAAAGAGACAAATAAAAATAATTACAAATTCGAATTTAAAAAAAATCGATTTTTTTCCTAAGCATAAGATTAAAGCATTTTCAAATGAGATCATCGAGAAAATATTTTCGATCATATATCACCAAAAAAAAATTATCATTAAGTTTTCTGCAAAAAAAAAATTGATGAAAAGATTCTTTATTCCAAATAAGGTTTTGAGTTTTTCTTTTATATATACAGAAAATATCTTAAAAAATTCAATATAAATACGTATATTGTTTTATAGTGCTAAATTTTATGTGTGTAGAACTAGACTATGTATATCAATCATAAGTATTAAGTATTGTATATATCCAATTATATTTAAAGTAAAAAGTAGTAAAATTAACTTTATGAGGATGAAAAAAAAATTATATTTAGGTTTATAAACTAAGTAAAATTGACTCTATTAGGCATGGTTTGTTATGTTATAGAAAAAATATTAAAATATATATATCATTATAGAGGATAAAAATTGATATTATCGCATGCAAAGGAATTTGTATCAGAATAGGCTGACACTAATGATACCCTATATAAGGAATGAACAAAATATCTATTGCAATAAAGTTTATTTTACTATACACAAGTATACAATGTGGTAGAGAAATATAGATAATTTTTATCATGAGTCAACACAATGGCATGGGGCGTAATTACCTTTGATTCTAATCAATATGTTTGTAGTAATAATACAATACTTGAGTTAATTTCACTTAACCATTAAGGTGGTTGGTCTAGTAGTATACCACTTATCTTTTATAAATCACGTCATGAACAAATCTTTAAAAGGCTTGCACTATGTCACCAGCTATAGTATACCTTGCATAGAGAGACCCCTAACTACTAGCATCTTGGTATCATGGGGACACTTATTGCCCCTCTCTACTTAATTAAAGATTGATTATGTCTTAGAAAAGATAAATTGTCATGTCAAACTAAAAAGAAAAATAGTCCATGAGAAATGCAACGTTAGTAAAACATGACACAAAAAATGTTTGATTAGTGTAAAAGTGAATATATGTGAAATACAAAAATCTCCAATATCATATCAGCTAATAAATGATAAGTGTAAGTGTGCTACGGAGGCCTCACCGATCTGCGATGAAAATGGTCAGACAATCACACTGCCAGCCTCTACCGTGCCAAAGAAGTTGGAAGCCGCCGCAGGAACTGTTTCAGACACCAACTTGAATTCAAAACTCCCATCAGCGCTTTACTGTACTTAAAAATCAACCTCAAGATATGATGATGGGATCAACTGTTGAAACGAACAACACCGAACTGACAATGGGAAAGGAATGACTTTGTCTTCAGCAAATGACAGAAAGAAAATTTTAACTTGAGATTAGTTGTGTTACTGGGCATTTCAGATGGAAGGGCGACTGAGAGGCTCTTTCCCAGGAACGAAACTGTTGCACCGAGAGCGCCTGCCAACGACGGAGAAATAAATGCCAATTGCATTGATGAAGGCCCGGTATGAATTATTAGCGATGGCGTCCTTGGTTGGGATGGAGATTCCGCAAAAAGGACGATTCAGAGAGGTCGTCAGCCACCCGGGAACATTGAAGGCTTCGAACGCTTTTTGCAGGCTCATGGTTGACTTAGCACTCCGAAGGTACTTGAATCCATAAATAGCCACATGTAGATATTAAAAGTGAGCATGGTTCCAAGATAGAATCTAGAACTGAAGAATTGGACCGGTAAAAACCTACCCAATTGTTGGTTCCAAAGTATGGATGGTAGATTTCAAGTTCCAAAAATTGAAGAGCTTATTTTAATGAGTATGTTTTAGGTTCTAGGTAGGTGGAACTCGGAGTTTGAAACAATTTTTTTTTTCGTTTTTCTTGATTTATGTCTTCATAGTGATCTTGTAGTACTCCATGGCGTTCGAAGGTGGGTATATAATTTGAAACGACTAGTCTAAGTTTCAATTTTTTGACTAAGACTTTTTTTTTATTAATGTTTTATATTCTTCATGTATCTAAATATAAATTGTGATTAGTACATTGTAATAACAAATAATGGTAATTGAAAGTGATAATTCATTACAATTATTTAATTAATAATATATATGGAATCCAAATAGATCCTAGAACCATCACTGGAACTTGGAATCTGGACAGGATAAGTTCCAAGGTTTCATGTATAAAGGGTAAGTTCTGAGTTCCAAAAATGAGGATGTTGCAATAGGTAGGTACCGAATGGAATCTATGTAGAACATAGACTTGCTCACCTCGAGTAGATATTGAGCCAATCTTTTTATTATTATTATTATTATTATTATTATTATTATTATTATTATTGCTTGTGATTATGATGGAACTTCTATTGAAGTGTTCTCTGTGTTTGCAGTTTGAGCAAAAGAGAAGACATTCAGCCTTGGCCAGGCAATGTTACATGGGTTATATCAATGTCACCTAAGTAGAAGAGGAAGCCGCATTTTGCAAGCAAAATTGTTGGCGGGTAAAAGTACATCTACGAGGCTTGTCTATATCCGACTGGCCATTGTTGTGATACTGCCTCTCGTGGTGATTCTCCATCTCACGTGTGTGATAGACGTGTTATGCAAGGATAGAGACAACTAAATCATAATGAGATATGACATAAGTTCGGTGATCATATAACCAGTGTCGATCTAAATTTTTAGGGTTAAAATAGCTTGAAAGGAAAAAAGCAACTTCATTTGCTAAATTAATGAACTAGAAATTCTTTTACCCAAAAAAAAAAAAAAAAAAAAAAAAAAGTGAACTAGAAACTCATTTCCGTCTAAAGAGCACGAAAGATTTTGGCCTTGGGTCAACTCAAAAGTTTCACATTGTGGGCTTTTTGATTTACTTTCACAAAGGAAATTAGATCTGTACTTTATCCCCGTAGATGTAGGCATTTGATGTCTTCCTGGTGTTTCGTGTCCTCGTTAAAAGAATCTAATGTTTTTTTTTTCTCTTCTCGGAAAGACATCTCCCAAGCATGACATTTTTTTTTTCAATCTTCTGCTTATTGAAATTGTTTGCTATGATGCTCATGCTCTATCAATGGAGGCAAGAATATCATAAGTACTAAAATTTTCGTATGATACCTACTTGAGTAACGTAAGTTTTAATCAATTACTTAAGCATTATAATTTTTTGAAAAAATTCAACATTAGTGTGGGAAAATTGTCTAAAAAGCCTTTATACCTTTGCTAATTCAATCTTAAACTTTTTCAATTTTACCAATTGTTGACATGGATACTGACCATTCTACATGGTACGGTTGGCGTTGACATAGATTTAACTTTTTTATTTTGTTTTGTTTTTTTTGCCCTTCCAATTTTCCTTTGGCCGATCGCTTAGTTGCTAAAGCCTTGCCATGGTGGGGGCAAGTCGGCCTCACCACATGGGATGGTTGGCGTCCCTATCAGTGATTTCATGTCAAAATGAATAAAATGAATTCAATTGATAAAAATATGAAAATATTTAGCACTTAATTGACAAAATTAAAAGATTTAGAACTAAATTGACAAAAAGCACAATAAATTTAGGATTTTTTGGACAATTTTTCCATATTAATGTCATGCAACATTGGATTTTTAGCATGTGAGCTGAACATTTTTAAAATTTTTTTGATATTTAAGTGAATGTTTTTTCTTTTTTTCAATTATGACACTCAAGAGAATGTATTTCAAAAATCATGTCACTCAAATCAACGCTACAGGAGACTTGCGAGACTTGTAAAGGCGTGGGGCCAAGAACCAGCTCATCTTCAAATATTAATAAAAGCACGTCTGCGAGACTTGTAAAGGCATAGGGCCAAGAGCCAGCTCATCTTCAAATATTAATAAATGCACGTAATAAATGTGGGAAATATAGTGGGAAATATAGTAGGAAGTATAGTACAAGTTTTGAAATAATTCCACATGCCCCATCGCGATCACCGACTCGGGTTACCTCAGAGACTCCGTAGGATCGCCAGGTCAGATTCTTAGAGAGCTGTCCCTATTTCCATGTTCGCATCTCATGGGCAATTTCAACTGTGGTGTGCTGCGCGGTACAGACCTCGAAATCAGATATTTTCTATTTTAACTACTGGCTTTTCTGTTCCTCGTTCTCTCGAACTTTTCCCACACAGGATTCTATAGCCCATAAATACCCATCAAGAAGGTATCCCTGCTCGCAGGAAAGCCTCTTCCTTCCATTGTAACTTCATCTACGTTTGTTCAGACAACTAACTCTGGAAAACACAGAGAAAGAAATGGCTTTCCAGATTTCAGCAATCCCATCTTCTTCTCCTGCTCAAGAAAGGAGCCCCGTCACCAAAGGAAGGTCGGCAAATTTTCATCCAAGCATATGGGGGGATTATTTTCTCAAATATGCTTCCGACTCCAGCTCAATGGCAGCATTCAAGGCGTGCTTCTTCTTAGATTACCTCCTGAAAATTTGTTGGTCGTTATGTTTTCTGAAATCTAAGAGTATAGAAAATAATTATCTTGGATTAATGGCCACCATCCCAACAACATTGCATTAAGAAAAGGAAAAATATCACAAATGATCTCTAAATTTTCAATTTACTCAATGTGGTCCTTAAACTTTTGGTACATGTTTAGTTTAGTCTCTAAACTATATGAAGATTTTCAATGTAGTCCTTTCACTAATTCAAGTTCAAGGATTACATTGACATTTTCATAGAGCTCAAGAACTAAAGTGAACATATACTAAAGGCCCAAGGACCATATTGCACATTGAACTAAAGTTCAGGAACCACATTGAATAAATTAAAAGTTTATGAATCACATTATATATCGAGCCAAAATTTAAGGATAATTTGTTTCATTATCTCTTAAGAAAAAGGAGTTTCCATTGATTGGAAACTCCATGCATGTGTTGGTCCTTTCACAATTCGAAATTTCTATATGAGCCTTGTGGCATGCACAAACAACTTAACAAATTTATGTCGTCTTCTTGTATTTTTTTTATTATAATAAAATCTTCAGTTTTATATTTATTATAGAGCTCTCATACCACAATAAAGGAACAAATTGAGAGATTGAAAGGAGAAGTGAGAAAGATGTTGTTGGCGGGTGCTACATATAAGCCTTCCCTGAAGTTGAACTTGATTGATCAAATCCAATGCTTAGGAATTGCGTACCATTTTGAAATTGAGATAGAGCAACAACTAGAACAAATCCACCAAAGCTATTTTGAATTTCACGGTGATGATATTGATGACGACCTCCACACGGTTGCTCTTCTCTTTTGACTATTGCCGCAACAAGGCTATGGTATTTCCAGTGGTACGTATTGCTCTGATTCTCAATGATCAATTGGTTGGCAATATTCTATTACATACACTAGTTTATAGTCCATTTGATTGATTAGCAAAAAAAATATTGCTAGCATGTTTAATTTAGATTTGATATGTTTGTTTATTTGTCAACCTTTCGCTCTTTACAATTCTCATATCTGGAGTTTTTGAAAATTTTCTCACTTTGAAAGGTGAAAAGTCCTTTCTTCTATTTCCTTGGTTTAGTATATCATTTTTCCATCGTAACCAATTGATCTAGATATTGAACATGATGTTTTTCATAGCATCTCATGATAGCATCTTTTCCCTCATTTTGTTTGGCTATGCAGAAATCTTTAACAAGTTCAAGCATAATGAAGGGGGTTTTAGCCAATCACTTATCACGGACATGCAAGGGCTGCTAAGTCTATTTGAAGCTTGCCATATCAGGTCTCATGGCAACGTTATTTTGGACGATGCACTGGCTTTTACTATAACTCATCTTGAATCAATTGATAAAAGAAAAGCAAGCCCTTATCTCGAAAAGGCATGCCCTAAACCAGCCAATCCACAAGGGACTGCCAAGGGTTGAGGCGAGGCATTACATTCCACTCTACTAGGAGGAGCCTTTGCATGATGAAGTCCTGCTCTGCTTGGCTAAGCTCGATTTCAACTTATTGCAAGAGCAACACCAAATGGAACTCGGCAAACTTACAAGGTTAAATTCGTGATAGCATGTTCGAAGTAGCTAGATGTACCATGAACACCCAATTGCCATAGATTGATTTCAATTTATCATCAACTAAAGATAATTTGCATGTGACAAGAAATGTTAATCCCTTTGCTGGACACAAGGTATGCTAAACCTATCCCAATGAACAAACATGAATTTGATAGAAATTTGTCCATAGATTTTTATCAACAGGAAAAAAGAATTAATTTCTATAAGAAATTTGATTACAGTTTGAGCAAGAGAGAGGTCATGTGACTTCTTCAGTGGAGTGTTTCATGAAACAATACAGTGTTACGGAGGAAGAGGCTAAGGATGAACTCCGTAAACAAGTGGCTGATGGATGGAAGGATATCAATGAAGAGCTGTACCGTCCGATCGTCATCCCCATGCCACTCCTCGTGAGAGTTCTCAATCTTACACGAGCCATGGAATTGTCGTATCAAGATGAAAAAGATCACTACACTCATGTTGGAACCGTGTTTAAAGAGCTTGTGACTTCTCTATTTGTCAATCCAGTGCCAATGTGATGGTTTGAAGACAAGTTTAATTACCAAGCCATCATGGATTGCATTAGACATTTTCGAATCTACTCTGCGTATAATTTCAATTGTGTGTTAACACTTAGATCATTGTTCTTCTCAGGCCTGAGAGCCCCCTTTATCTGCGGATTTCGAATGAAATAAATATAAAAAGGTCCGTTAAAAAATGTCACATTGAAATATATTAATGTTTTTAATTCAGTCCTCAGATTTCATTAGTTCCTTTTTCAACTACCAAAATAGGAGCGTTCTCTCTATCCTTCAGGGATAGCTTCTTCTCTTGCGCATGCAGAGCTTCTCTTTCGAATTTCTGGATTTCTTAAACCCTAATCTCTCCTTCTTACCTTGGATCTCTCAATGGATTTACTTGTTTACCAGCTAATATTCTCGGTACAGGTCACCGTTTCGCACTATTTCCATCTCCAGTGTTGATTTGCTCTTCGCTTTCGCCTTCTCTCTCTTTACTCCTTTTCTTATTCATCTGTTCTCTCCGAATTCGCAATGCTTCCCTTCCTTTTGGTCACCCATCAATCCACTTGCATGCGAGCTCCTCCGTCTTGCATGCGACCTCATCCCTCTTCTCTTGGGTCCCAATGTTTTCCGCCTTCCGGATTTTCTCTTTGATTGCTCGGTTTTATCGTTACTCTGTCTCTCGCTGATATGGCACAAGGGGATGAAGAAAATTCGACTCGTCTGGCCGCTTTTTTTTTTTTTTGGTCGAAATCAGAGCTTGGGACGTCTATGCTCCCCTCATGATTTGGAAGTTTGGGATGATGAGCCCACTCTGCGAAATTGAATGAATGCCGTTTAACTCGATTGGCAAGGTATTTGCTGATTCTCCTGTTAATTTTCAGGCTTTTCAGAGTATTATGAAAAAGGTGTGGCGTACAGAACAAGTGGATATATCTCAGCGTGAAGACGGTTTATATGCAGCGAAATTTAAATTACTTACTGATAAACAACGGGTTTCGGAGGGGGGACCCTGGGTTTTCTCTGGTCGTTTGGTCGTATTTAAGTCTTGGATTCCTAACACACCGCTGCATTGCTATGATTTCTCCACCTGTACATTTTGGGTGCAAGTCTTTGGCCTGCCCCTGGAATTGTGTTCAGAGCCGATTATTAGAAAAGCAGTTATGACAGTTGGGAAAGTATTAGAAGTCAGAGCTGATGGTCAAGACACATTTACCATAAGATCAGGGCGTGCTCGAATTGAGATTGACTTTCGACATCCTCTGCAGATAGGTTGTCTCATTAGAATAAATGATAAAACTCTTTGGCTCGACTTTAGATATGAACGTCTTGCTCATTATTGCTATCTATGTGGCAAGCTGGGACATTATACTACCTCCCGTCCCAAGAAATCTGTAACTGCTGATGTTTTAACAGGGGAGGATAAGTTACCATATGAACAGTGGCTGAGAGCCGAGCTCAAGGAACATAGTCCGTACTGGAAACTTTATTATGAGACCAAAGTAATGGAAGATTTTGTGGAGGAAGTGATACCTGAGACCCCCCCGACTGTTGTTCCACCCTTTCCTTTGTTGTTGCCTGTTCCTCCATCTGGCACATCTCCACCCTTGCAGCCTTGTCCAACTGAATTTCCCCCTGCATCAGAAACGACTGCAGGTTTACATACTGCCTTGATTCCAAAGATCGCCAAAGCTGCATGGGGGTTCAAATTTAACACAACTTCTTTTCATCAGGATAAGAGTTTAGAAACTTCTCGACATTTCTCAAGAGCTGGCCCTGTTAAAAAACTGAAGCGATATAATCCATATGATATACCAAGAGGTGTACCTGATGATCTAGATGAATCTTTATTACTGGACACTCCAGTTGTGCAAGCTCCTGGAGATGGAAGTTGGGCATGGGTGGCTGGCCCTCAACAGCCCCCTTGTCACAAATGAAATCGATCGCTTGGAACCGCCGGGGTTGGGCAATACCCGACGTTCGGCATTTAAAGGCCCCGGTTCTTAAGGAACGTCCCGATCTTGTATTTTTGATGGAAACTAAAAACGGTGAAGCTGTCCTATCTAAGTTGCAGCTTAAGTTGAGATTTTCTCACCTTTCTGTCTATAATCCGGTTGGTTTAGCAGGGGGATTAGTAGTTCTATGGAATGATTCGGTTCATCTTTCTTTTGAGCGTTCGACACCGAATTATTTTGACATGTTATGTATAGAAGTAGCAGGAAATATTACTTGGCGCCTCATGTGTCTTCACGCCCCTGCTGGTGCTCGTTTGCGTCAAGATTTTTGGCAGGATCTCATCAACATCAGCTTTGCCAATACTCTTCCTTGGGCCTGCATTGGTGATTTTAATGAGATTCTTTTTCATTGGGAAAAGTATGGAGGTAGACCAGTAGATTTTACTAGGTTGGCATCTTTTCAATCTGTTCTTAATGATTGTTCGTTAATGTCAATTGAAGCAAAGGGTTGCGCTTTTACATGGACAAATAATCGTCAAGGAATTGGGTTAATCAAGGAGTGTCTTGATCGCGTACTATGCTCACTGGAATGGCGACTTCGTTTTCCTAGGGCTGAGGTTTCTGCATTACCTGCTGTTGGTTTAGACCACAGCCCTCTAATCCTTGACACTTTCCCAGTGAGAGGCTCTAGACGATACTACTTTAAGTATGAGTCCTATTGGAATCAAGATGAGGAATGTAGGGACATTATCACCACTTCTTGGCACTCCAACCATGGCAACACAGTTTCCTTTAATAGGAGAATTCAAGCAGTTACGAATGCTTTAACGAAATGGAGCCGTTCAAAATTTTCCCACAATAGAATGAGGGCTGATGAGTTGCAGCTGCAGCTACAACATCTTATAAATCAACGACATATATTATCTGACTAGACAGAAGTTAAAGCTTTGAAAGAAGAACTGCAGAGGGTATGGAGTCGAGAAGAACAATATTGGGCTATCCGTTCGAGACTAAATTGGCTAAAATGGGGAGACAAGAACACCAGATTTTTTCACGCAACAACTGTTCAGAGACGTCAGCACAACCGGATTACTATGCTTAAGAATGATGACAACTTATGGGAGCAGGATCCTACCCGAATTAAAGAAATGGTAACGACTTTCTTTTCTTCTTTATATACCTCCGTAGGAAGTCATCATTATGCTCCCATCCTCGATCAATGTGATCCTTTGGTAAATCAGGATATGAATGCTCAGTTAATAGCTGCTCTTACTCTGGAAGAAGTAAAGCCAGCTACTTTTCAATTAGGAGCAGCCAAAGCTCCAGGTCCTGATGGACTTAGTGGTTTATTTTATCAGACGCATTGGGATATCATTAAAACTGATCTTTTTGCAGTTGTTCATGAGTTCTTTATTACTGGTATTATGCCTTCTTACTTAAACAGAACTTTGATAACCCTAATTCCTAAAGTTCCTCACCCGGAAAGTCTTGATCAGTATCGTCCTATCAGTTTGTGCAATTTTGCCTACAAGGTCATTTCAAAAATTATTGCAAATCGGTTAAAACCCATCCTTCCGACCTTATCTCGGAGGAACAATCGGCTTTTGTGGGGGCGGACAAATTCGGGATAACGTCCTATCGGGTTCAAGAAGTCCTACACCAGCTTCGAATTAAGAAAGGAAGATCTACTTATCCAGCTTTGCTTTGAAAGTGGACATGAGGAAAGCATATGACGGGTTGAATGGGATTTTCTCCAAGATTACTTATTAAAATTGGGTTTTCATCCTATTTGGGTGAATTGGGCTATGCAATGCATTTCCACCCAATCGTCCTGTGTTAAATTAAATGGAGAACATCTTAGTTATTTCCACCCTTCTCGAGGACTAAGACAAGGGGATCCTCTTTCCCCTTACCTGTTTATCTTGTTGGCTAATCTCCTTTCTACACTTATTAAGAAAGCTGTTGATCTTGATCATATCACAGGAATTAAACTTAATAGGTGGTGCCCTTCCTTAACGCATTTGTTTTTTGCGGATGACGCCATTTTCTTTCTTCATGGCACTATTACTGAATGTCAAAATCTATCAAATATACTACAGCAGTATTGTATTGCAACAGGGTAGGAAATTAACCGAAATAAATCAGGTATTTACTGTGCAAAAGATTGCCCCTTCAGTTTGCAGCAGAATTTGGCTTCAAAGCTTCGGGTTCCTATTCTAAACAAATGTGGGAAGTACTTAGGGATACCGTCAGATTGGGGACGTTCGAAAAAGGATATGTTCTCCTGGATATTAAGCCGAGTTCATTCTAAGTTGGAGAGCTGGAAAGCCAATTTGATCTCAAAGGGTGGGAAAGAAATCCTACTCAAAACTGTTATTCAAGCTATTCCTCAGTACGCAATGTCTACTTTCAAGTTGCCTATGTCTATTTGCAGATCTATTGAAAGAAGTATAGCTAGATTCTGTGGCGTAAATGACAAAATAAATCGAATACATTGGAGAAGTTGGGATGTTCTGAAAAACGGAAAGCGAGATGGAGGTTTAGGATTTCGAGATATTATTCAGTTTAATAGAGCTATGTTGGCCAAGCAGGCTTGGCGTTTACTTAATCAACCTTCATCTCTTTGGAGTAAAGTTTTTAAAGGTTTATATTTTCATTCCAAATCTTTTATGTATGCTGACAAAGGCTCTCGCCCATCTTGGGGCTGGCAGAGTCTTCTCACGGGTCGGGATGCTATACTACCCAACACACGTTGGTCTGTAGGTGATGGTACATCAATTAGGATTCGTGGTGATCCGTGGCTCTCTATTGGAATATTACCTGGCCCTTCAAACCGAGAAGAACCCTCTTTGGTGGCTGATCTTATTGATCAACCCACCGCCACCTGGAATGCCAGCCTGCTACATAGGTATTTTGACACTCCGATTATAGAGTAGATCACAAACATCCCTCTCCGACCGCTATCTACAGTTGATCAGCTAATCTGGACTGCCACTAAAGATGGCCATTTCTCTGTTAAATCCGCCTATCATTCTTTCACAACAACAGCAACACAACAGCCAGTCAATAACTCTTCCTCATCTTATCAGAATCCCAGCTGGTTATGGAACAGAATATGGAAAATGCGTTCCCCCCCAAAAATTCGAGCATTTCTATGGTCGATCTGTCAAAATGCTCTTGCTATAAGGGCTAATTTGTTTCAGAGACATATTATCACTAACCCCTGCTGTCTCCTTTGTGATCAAGATACTTCGGAAACCCTTGAACATTTATTTTTGTTATGTCCGTGGACTAAGCAGGTATGGATGCACCCTAGTATTCATATTCAAATATCTCCATTGCAAATTCACAGAATTGATGACTGGATAGTCTAGCTAGTAAAATCTCGAGCTTTTGTACCTGGTTTGGAGACTTTGGCTTCGGTTCTTTGGTAGATTTGGCGAGCCCGGAATGGCTTCATTTTCCGGCAAGAACGTATTCGGCCGACTCGGGTGGCTGAGGCTGCTCTTGCGGATTCCCATGTTACTCGTCTGCTATCTTCGTCGCTAACGCAAAAGGGTCGCTCCTTACTGAACAGGGGATCTCTTTGGAGGCCTCCAGATCCAGGTTCCTTGAAGGTTAATGTAGATGGGTCGTATCAGATTGGATCAAGAGAAGGTACAATGGCCTGTATATGCAGAGACCATCAAGGAAGACTTACCGATGGCTTTTCCAGGTGCTTCCCTACTTCGTCTGCCCTTCAAGCTGAGATCCAAGCGGTGTCCTTTTCCCTACAACATCTCCAGCGCCAGGCCTTCTCAGATGCTCAGATTGTTCTTGAATCTGATAGCCAAATTGTGGTTGAGGTCCTCCAATCTTGCCGCAAGCCACCATGGGAAGCTCGGTCCCTCTTTCTCGAAGCCGCTTCTTTACTCTCCAATTTCCCTAATCTCTTGCTAGGCACCGCAAGAGGGAGGCCAATGTTGCTGCTGATTGGGCTGCCAAGGCCCATGATCCTTTTTCCTCTGTCCAATGTTGGATTGTTTTTCCCCCTTTTCAGTTGGTAGACCTTATTTGCGCGGATGCTATCGCCGCCGGATGTAATGGTTTCTCTACGTTAATCTAGTTTCCTTCGTTTCGACCAAATATATATATATATATATATATATATATTAATGTTCTATACTATGAGTGGTTCAATTTGATGTGACCATGATTTAATTCAAGCATTATGACTATGATTTCAAATTATTATGCATTGATGGACTAACATGAATTCACAATTTGACATGTATGTAATGTTATAATTAAATTGAAAGCAACCTATATACAGTTTTAATGACATAAGGTAGGATTAATCATGAATTTAACTTATTATTCATCTATGTGAAAGATCGATTATCTTTGCATTTTTTTCTTATATATATGACTTTTTATTAAAAAGATGATGACATAATGATGCAGTGTTAATTATTTTTGAAATATTTTATTTTATTTAAGATTTAATTTAATACAATTCGGATAATTTATGAGATGCAATCTTTTTTTTTTGGTTGTAACTAGAAATTTCATTATAACTTGGAAGCTTACAACCGGAGGCTAGGGCGTCGGCATATACAAGGTCTAGCAATAGGTAAGGCGGATATATGTTCCAATCCTGGGCCAAAAAATTGAAAAGCTAGGCCTAAGTGGCCCAGTCAACCACATCATTTCCTTCTTGCTTGCAGAACCGAACAACTAGGTTTAGGAAAAAGGAAAGGGAATCGATGGCTTCTACGAGCAAAATGCGAGCCTCCCATGGCAGCAATTCTTCTCCCATAACAGCAACAACGACAATACTACAATTCGATTCAAGCGTGATCGAGCCTGATGAAGCCCTTGGTTCAGCAGATGGCGGAGCACGAAAGTGAGGGCCTGAAATTCCGCGATCAAGGCTAATGCTGCTGGAAATCGTGCTGTATAAACATCAGTAAGGCGACCATACTGATCTCTGTAGATTGAAGCCATTGATCCATGTGTGCTCCCTGGCTAAAAAGAGGCATCAACATTACATTTCAAAGTGCCTGGTTCCGGTGGATGCCAGATCTGATTTTGTTGCTTCTTTCCTGTAGATCGTGTTGAAGAGGATGAGAGGGAAACCTCGTGAAGTCGCGTTTGTGAGAGTGCATTCTCCGCTGCTAAAGAGGGATCCGGTCGATCGCCCCGAAGATAACACCATTCCTTATTCGCCAGATTTTCTAGAGGACATTGGTGATGAGCTCCAAAGCAGGTGAGTTATTAGGCAATTCAGCTTTTTTATCAACCAAACTTCTATACAAGTGACCGAACTAAGCTGGATATCTATATTAACCTATGGATGAAGCCAGACGCCTGTTGTCCATGAGCATAATAGAAATAATTGCTCTAATGTTTTTGGTAGTTGCTTGTTACATACCTGACAGAAAGGTTCCGAACTGATATGCCTCTTGAATAAGTTGTCCTTAGAAGCAATCGCATTTTGGCAGACAGACCAAAGAAATATTCATAGTTTTGGGACTATGCGCATTGTCCAGATTTTTTTTCCACAGTATCTTAGGATGTTGATATGATGTTGATGATGTGTTGTTGTTTTGAGTTATGTTCATAGTAGTCAGAGCATGGTAATTGCTCTTGACCGTATGGCGGCCATCCTAGTTGGTTGTCCAGACTAGTTGATCAGCAACTAAAGTTGGTTTAACTGGAATGGTTAGAACCTTTGCTACGATATGATCATCTAAGAAGCTAGTGAGTAAAGAGGTATTCCAATTGTTGTGGATGGGATCAATGAGATCAGCCACCAGTTTGGGTTCCTCTCTAGTCGCAGGTCCACCTATGACTCCTCTTGGTAACCAGCAATCCTCCCTTATGCAAATTTGCCTTTCATCATCCATTGACCATCTAACATGAGGAGTAATAGCATCCCTACCAACTAGAAGACTCCGCCACTCCCAAGATGGTCGAGAACCTCGATTCGCCGATTGGAAATCCATAGAGTGGTAGTAAAGACCCTTAAAAATTTTACTCCATAAAGCTTGTGGCTGCAGTAATCTCCATGCTTGCTTACGGAGCATGGCTTTGTTAAATTCTATCAAATCACGAAATCCTAGACCGCCCTCATTCTTACTCTTCCTAAAAATTTCTCATCTCTTCCAATGTATCCTTGCTTTATTTTGATCATTTTTCCACCAAAAACGAGCAATGCTTTTCTCTATAGTTTTACAAAGAGAGAATGGAAGTTTGAAAATCGACATAGTATAGTGAGGAAGTGCCTGGATGACAGATTTAATGAGAATTTTCTTACCCCCTTTTGAAATAAACTTTTCTTTCCATCCTTCCAGCTTTGTTTGTACTCTCCCCAAGAGCCAAGAGAACATTTCCCTTTTAGATCGGCCCCAGTCAGACGGTATTCCCAAGTATTTCCCATAGTTTTTTAACACCGAAACTCTAAGTTCAGACGCCAGATTTTCCTGTAAGCCGAAAGGACAATTCTTGCTGAAAATAATTCCTGATTTGTTTTGGTTCAAAGCCTGACCCGTGGCCATACAATACTAATTTAAGATGTTGGCCAAGTTCTGGCATTCCCTAATATTAACATCAAGGAAAAAGATGGCATTGTCCGCAAAAAATAAATAGGACAATGTAGGGCACCATCGATTTAATTTAATTCCTTTTAATTGACCCATATCAACTGCCAATAAGATAAAGATGTATGGCGAAAGAGGGTCACCTTGTCTGAGGCCACGAGTTGGATGGAAAAAAGGAAGTAGTTCACCATTAAAATGGACACTATAAGATGTGGTAGTGATGCATTGGAGGATCAAGTGCACCCATCTTGGATGGAAACCCAATCTGAGAAGATAAGCATTCAGGAAATCCCATTCTTCTCTATCATAGGCCTTTTTCATATCAGTCTTGAGGATCGCATGAAATTTACTCGTTCGCTTTCGGGTCTTGAACTAATGAATAACTTCCTGAACAACGAGAATATTATCTTGAATTTGTCGTCCATTCATAAAAGCCGACTGTTCCATGGAAATCAGATTAGGTAGCAAAGGTTTAAGACGATTAGCAAGTACCTTGGAAATGATCTTATAAGCAAAGTTGCATAGGCTAATCGGCCTATATTGATCTAGTCTTTTTGGGTGAGGCGTCTTAAGGATCAAAGCGATAACTATCTGGTTTAGATTTATAGGCATCCGGCCTGACCCGAAAAAATTCTATACTAGAAGATGAAGATCTGACTTTATGACCTCCCAATGAGTTTGATAAAACAAACCATTAAAGCCATCAGGGCCATGAGCCTTATTAGTGCCCAACTGAAAGGTAGCTTGTCGAACCTTCTCCAAAGATATTGATTCTAGCAGCTTTGCATTCATTTCCGCAGTTACCATCTACGGACATTGAGCTAAAACAGGTCCGTAATCTCGGTAACCCACTGTGGTGTATAACTCAGCAAAATAGGTGGATGTCATAGCTTTCAAAACTTGTGGTTCACGAATCCATCTCAGATTATCATGCTGCAACATAATAATGTAGTTTTTTTTGTCGTCTTTGAAGAGTGGTAGCATGAAAGAACTTCGTGTTCTTATCCCCCTATCGCAGCCATTGAATCCGTGAACGCATAGCCCAATATTGCTCTTCTTGTTGCCACGTCCGCCATAGTTTTTCTTTGATCTTGGTAACTTCAAAACTATTAAAGGTACATTGCTGCTGGTTTATGATAAGTTGAAGTTGTTGCTGTAGAGCTGTAACTTTAAGATCAGCCCTAGGAAATTTGGCCTGACTCCATTTGGTTAATGCCACAGGGACCTTTTTCAGTTTTGGGACTAGATCACCACCCTGCACTTGGACTGAATTCTAGGCATCTGAGATAATACGTCGGCATTCGTCATGGTCATTCCAATAAGATTCAAAAACAAAATTCATCCCTCTTCTTCTAGATGATGGTGAAGTATTGATAATCAATGGGCTATGGTCGAAACCCACCGCTGACAAGGCAAAGACCTCTGCATTAGGGTCTAATAATCGCCAATCAAGTGTGCACATAGCCTTGTCTAGCCTTTCTTTTACTAGTTCATCACCCTCTCTATTATTCATCCACGTGAACCGACACCCTTTACTTTCCAATTCCATTAAAGCACAATCATTGAGAACCTGTCGAGAGGAGAACATATGGAGTTGATGAGCCGACCTTTTCCCCACCTTTTTCCATGGATAAAGGATGTCGTTAAAATCACCAGCACAAATCTAGGGTAGTACATTAACCAAACTAATCTTGCGCAGCTCATTCCACAATATTTGTTGAAAGTGAACATCATATGGAGCATGAACACAAGTTAGTCTAATCATCGGCCATCTTGCACTTCCCTATAAGTCATATCAGTATAATCCTTTGTTGAACATAATACTTCTATGGATCCATGATCATTCCAAAGGACCGCCAGACCTCTCGCCAGACCAACAAGGTTGATAACATAAGCGTTAGTAAAGTGTAAACGTCACTAAAAATCGGTCAGCTTCACTGCACTATTCTTCGTCTCCATTAAAAATACCAGATTGGGCTTTTCCTTGGCCATCATGGCCTTAAGCGCGTGAACTGTCAGGGGATTGCCCAGTCCCTGATAGTTCCAGCATATAAGTTTCATTTGTGAGATGGTGGCTGTTGAGGGCCAGCTACCGGAGCCCAATGTCGAGCTTCTCCCCCATCAAGAACAGGTGTTTCTAGTAAACTTGCTTCATCGAGGTCATGCAAGACTAAACCCTTTGAGTCAGTTGGTGTGTATCGTCACTGTTTTTTAGCAATACCCACTTTAGGTGTCAGGCATGCACTCTTCTTTTTCCTATACTGCTGAAACTCCATAAGAGGGGACTAAACATTCTTCATTTTGATTGATGCAGGAATGAGTGTTGTATGAACACAACTCCTTTGAAGATGCTGCTGGTTAGAGTCTGTAGGTTGCAAGTTTATTGGCAAAAGTTGTGTAGCCTCTATTGCTGCTGTAATAGAAGGCAGAGCTAGCAAAGGAGGTAGGTTTTGAAGCTGCGAAGGAGGCATCTCAGGTATATTTTCTTCAGGTTGAGCTGCTGTGGGGTTAGGTGTATAAAAAGTCTACCAAAATGGACTAGGTTCCTTTACTTCAGCCTTTAACCATTGACCGTACACCATACTATCCCGTCCTTCAAAGTTAGCTTCATCATAGGGAATTGTCTTGCAATTCATTGCATAATGATCTAACCTTTTGCAAGAGTAACAAAAGTGTGAGAGATGCTCGTAGCGAAAGCCAAGCTAAAATAGCTTCCCTTCTAGGTGGATCAACTTACCTGCCCTTAGGGGGTCTTGAAGATGTAACTCTACCTTTGCTCTTGCAGTCCTAGAAGAAATACCCTCTTTAGTGTCAACTCGGACCTCTATCACCCTTCCTAAATCTTTCACAGCCTTTGTGATCATCTGCTAAGTTGTCCATTCCAATGGTAGGCCGAAAATTTGTATCCAAAAAGCACACATCGAGAAATCATAGCAATGTAGGGGGTATTAGGCTGCCATGGCTTGAGAATGAAGAGATTGCTCAAAAAAGCCAATGACCACCTTCTAGTACCCGTTGTTTATCAGTAGCCGAATGGAATTGTACTATATATAGGCCTTCTTCACGTTGTAAAAAGTCGACTTGTTCGGTCTTCCAAGCTTTTTTCAATGTACTCTGGAAGGCTGGGAAATTTACCGATGGATTGGACAGAATCCTTCCTATCAAAGTTAATTTGCATTGTGCCAATTTTGCAGGTGGGGGTTCCTCCTCCCAGACTTCAATGTTCTTTTTAGTAGAAAGCCTACCCAATCTGGAGCACAGAGCAGCCAGGCGGAAGCAGTCTTCCGAAGCCATCTCACAGAGAGGGAATAAGAGCTAAACCTATGGGCGAGCTATCTCGAAGCTTACTAACCAGCGAGAATTGGTCCCTGATAGAAGACATCTATAGTGACAAAAGATGCGATACAGCACATGCAGGGGTAAATGCAGAGAATCCATTCAGAAACTTTAGAGATAAATAGAGGGGTTGAAGCAATCGGATAACAAACCCAGCTGAAGAGAATTCTGAAGAGAAACCAGTCGCACTTCAGTTAGGGATTGGGCCCAGCAGAAAATCCAGAGGTGGCGAAGCGAATCAAAGATGTGTAGAACAAAGGAGTTGCGACAGGAAAGCTTGGCCCACCGTCGATTACGAGGCTGAGGTCGATAGCGCAAGAGTGGGTCTCGGTGAAAACAAGAGAAAGAGAAAACAGGATCAGAAATTAGAAGGACAGAAGGATGGTAGTGTGGGAAATTGGGGTTAGGGTTCGGGTAGTCATGGCTATCCAAGGATAGAAACTTCTCTTCATAACGAGAGGGTAGGAACTCTGCAAATCAGAGGTTTTTTTACCACCGTCTTAATATTGGGCATCATATAATAGTTCTGTTAATCAAACAGAAATCCAACATTGGCATCAACTAATTTTCGTTATCCGAACCGGCACGAGCAAAGGCGTATCGGAACTATGTCAGCAAGGGGGGTAGCAGGCGCAGGCGTGGAACCATTTCTTGCTTGGATTGGGGATGCATTTTGCCTTGACCGAACCAAACTCCTCAGAGCAGTGCCTCGTGCAGTCGTAGAAATCTCAGCTGTGCTGCTTGAGGATCTTCTCGCACACATTTTTAGTTAAACCCATCTACACGATGCAATTTTCATCAAGACACTAACATTAATTTATGTGACTTACTAGGTGACGTGCAGCATGAGACATGCATATTATGAGGCTAAGCAATTCAATTTCTAGGTGCCATCTCTATGACCTAGATGACATCTTTTATTTGGTTTTTATTTGATTGATGAGAATTACAAGCTATCCTAAATCTATATGAATTCTGATATGCATTATCCTAAACGTAGATCATGGATGCACCTAAGTTCTAAACATGCAATTAACATATGACTTGTGTTATGCATGATGATTAATAAACTTTAATATGTATCGAAATATATGTTTAAACCAAAGTTCATCAGTAATATTCAACGACATTATTCCAAAGCAATCAAAGTTTATTTAATTAAGCATGGTAAAAATCACACAAGTGACAATGCTAGGGGTTGTATCTTTAGGTTCAGAGGTCCGACACCCTAACACATCTTAATAAATGCAGCGAGATAATTAAAACATAGTAAATAAAACTAAGGTTTTATCATCTAATAATATGGAATTTAACTACATAATAGAACTAAATACCCGCATAAACTACAAATTTTGCCCTTACCTTAAATTAGGATTTGACCTAGGATATAACCATGAGGATCAAAGGGAGGCAAAAGCGGCTGCCGACTTGAAGAACGCCGACAAAGAGGGAGCGCAACAAAGGGCAATCAAGCTCGTCGAACACGCGAGAAAACCGGCGGTGAAAATATGTTACCGCTGGGCTTCGTTGGAGGTGTCGGCAAGGCTACCAGGAAGACACTGGGAAATCTGCAACTGGTTGCTGGCCAGTCTCGCTGGAATCACGGAGGTGATTGTCGGGAAACGAGACAGGGACGACGGAGGAACTATTGATGTCTAAATTTTTATGACCCATTTAGTCATTCATTGTATAAAAAACTAGAGATTGACCTCAATCCATAATAAAAAAATATTATTAATTTATTTTTGCATATTAGGATCATTTTCATTTTAATTGTATAGTAATAGACCTATATAAATTGCATTTTGATTGGACTAGTGATGGGAAGCTTAAGCTTAGATTACCTGGCCTAAGTGACAAGAACACAAAATTTGGCCATACAAGTCGATCTACTGCAGTGGCTGAAATTTTGCATATGAGATGCATATATGGGAAGTCAAATTAAGAAAGACTGCATTCTTTAATTAAAGAGAGGTGCTAGCATCATGTTCTCACTGTGTGACAATTAAATGATGTCCACAAAAATTTCCTTTCTCAAACACAAGCACTCGAAAGTTTCCAAGCAAGACATGGTTGTCCCTTTCTCTCATCCAAACTGTGTGGTTGAGGATTGACCGTCTATTTTCAAAGTTAACACTACGGTTAGGTAAGCATTTTCCTTAATTGAATTGGAGAACAGTAAAGTATATTGACTCAAAATTTCGATTATTGAAAAGGGAACGAAAGAGATATCTTATTTTCCTATCTTGAATACATCACATAATTTCTTTAGTTCTGTTTGGGAAAAGTGACATTTCAAGAAAAACCCAAATTCTAAGCGTAAAAATGAAGATGTTTCACTACAAAATTGGCGGGGGAATTCACAATTAGGAGGCTCTTCCGCGTTCACAGTAAGAGGGGGGAAGGCACAGGGTAGGAAAGGAGCTCAGAATCCACATTCACATTCAAGAGAGAAGGAAACTCTCTCCGTAGTAGCTACTAGCCGCGCTTCCTACCCACGCGCTCCGTGCCCTCACGCCGTCGTTGTGATTCATTGCCGGCGCCACCACGACGCCGTGTGCATCCGTTGTTGTGATTCTTTGCCGGCGCCACCGCAACACTGTGTGCATTTCTACCCCGCCTCCGAGATGTCTTGAGAGCTTTTACTACTGTTCTGTCAACTCCTAGCCCAACGCTACCACAATCATCAAGCGACTTCGCTGACTATTTTTTTCAGGTTTTCCCGGCGAGCCCAACGGTCCCGGGGGTCCTTCCGGTTGTGACATTGCCCAGCACTCACAGTCGCCGCCTGCTATTCCATGTTCAGTAGCCTGTGCCTCCCCTGTTTTCACTGTTGAGAAAATCTCCAAACATATTTTGAAGCTGGGAAAAACCTTTCCGAAATTATTGTGAATTTCAAAACAAAAAAAAAAAAATTGAGTATTCTCTTCTTACAGGAATTGTTCTTGAAGAGAAAGATTATTCAGATTCAACTTGGTGATGGTTGAGCACTAGCGGCCAAGAAAAGTCTAGATCATGAAATGATATTGACTCTTTCTAATGCTGTTCAAAATTCACGGAAGATGATAATATCATCATGGAATATAACCTAATCAATTATATGGATATCGACAAAGATTGGATATGGAATTCATCGATAATGTGAAAATATCTTTAGAGTCTACTAAGACTGAACGCCATAATCTAAAATTATATGCTAACATAGATGTTCAAATGCAAGTCTCATTATGTTAAGCGACGTAATTAGTGAATTTCCAACATAGAAAATATTGATTAATCTTACCCACTGGTGGGCAGTTGAATTGGTTGGGTCTTGGACACTTCACCGCAGAGGTCCAAGGGTCGAAATTCCGCAGCTACTAACACGTCTTAAGTGGGAAGTCATGGTAGTGGGGTTCTGTGCTAGCTTCCCCTCAGGTATTGACGTTTGGTCCGGGATACACCGCACACTCTATGGGTCAAGGGCTGCCCAACGTAAACCCTGCGGGCTTGGTGGATCCTAGGCATAAAAAAAAAAAAATTGATTAATCTTCAATCTTAAAGATTGTCTAATATCAATCTTTACGTAAAACATCTTTGATCGATTGACAATCATTCTTGAAAACAAGTTACTCCCATAAAACTGAAGAACTCTTCTTATGGAAACATGGACGACTAAATCACGGGAATTTAGATCTTATCTCTCAAATGGTTACTCAATTTTCTTTACACTTTTTGTCCAACAGGTTGATACTGTCCAATGGGATGATTGGAAGCAGAGGAGTATAAAAGGAGACCAAAGTACCGAAGAGAATGACGAGATTTACAGTAAAAAAAATCGGAAGTTTAAGAGAGTTTTAGACTTACCTGTCTTTGTTGTGCTACAAATTGACGAAAATTTGGTTAAAAGAGTTTATATACAAAGAAAACCTCTTTTGTTTTGGTAAAATTAGTAATGGGCCGTCATTAGAAATACTTAAATTAACCATTTGTGGCCAAATTTAAGATTAAGGACATATAAATTCATATGTGAACGAGAAAATCAATGTCTCTAATAGATAAGTTTGATATATTGAATCCACCGAAATTATTGGTAAATAACACCAAATGCTAGGAAAGTGTCGATTTAGTAAACTTAAAACTCGATGATAATAGTATATTTCAGATTTAAATTCAACACGTCGGACTTGGGACGATTACAGTCGAGGAGATTTTTCCTCCGCGTTTTCCATACCTCGCAAGATTAACGGTTCACAAAAATTTCTACATGTCAACCCGAATTATATACACGGAAAATTCCCAATTTCACATAAATATTATTCTAAAAATTTTGAATTTCACAATACAGGCCATATCATACCATGGCTATGCAAGTCATGTTATTATAGCATTTCATGTCATCTCAACCTTGTAAGGAACCATCTCATATGGTAGAAAATTTTGTTAATTCCAGAATCTTACCACACACCCATACAAGGGAATTCCTTGTGTGACCAATAGGCAATGGCAAAGGTTTTAATCATGTAGCATCAATCACTTAAATTTCATAACAATGTAACAATTGTCATGAACATTTCAATAATTGTCATGTACACTAACATATACATCCTCACTCTTTCCATTGGTAACTTAGGAACTAATACTCATAAATCGACAATGTAAACCTTGACAACTCAAATGATCAACCACGTGAATAATCAGCAACACTTAGCTATATTCTATCGGTAACTTAGTCAAATTACAAAAATACCACTTTTAGTTTTTGTTTCATCATTACTACTTTCTATAGGCATAAGTATACTAGAATTATCAATACTAGAAATGTCAAGAGTTTCATACAGCGACTCACTTTAATACCAAAAGTTTTCGTCATCTCACGTAAATACTAAATCGAAGAAAGAAAAGATCACTTAAATACCTTCGACAAGAAATTTCAAACAAAAAAAGGAATTACGTGGCTTGTATTATTAACAGTTTTATTTGAGGTGACATTTTCTTAAAAAAACCAATCCACATGGACAAATAAAACGTCGTTGCACAATCCAACGTGGTTGGGTCGTGTAAAATGACGTCGTTCGCTCAATTCATGCGCCGACGCCCTCTCACTCCGTTGCCATTAATCGCTTGTCGTTGCTTGCTAGCTGTTGCTCACTCGCTAGAATACTGTCGCCATCGCTGTCACTCAGTTAGGTTTGTCATCCTCCCTCACTCACTCAATTTGGCTGGAAAGAAAAATCAGGGGTCGGGCTCGGAGGGAAATATTCGGCTCATTGCTTCGTTGGAACGAATTTGGGTTGCTCTTCATGCTCCCGCTCTCCAATTACAAGATTAAGCTGTTAATTCATTATGTGATGCAAAATGAAGCTTAGAAACCGGACCTTAAGGCACCATTTGTAGATGAAGGAAATCGAACGACGTAGAAGTTATGGGATAAGACAACTAAAGAATTTCAGAGTTGGAAATCTGCATCGGTCCATCGAGTTGTCCATCTAAATTGCCGGCAAGTCGGCTAGGGTTTCAATTTGGGGTTGTAGTCGACTTAGGTTTTTTAACTGGGGAATTTCCTTGTAACTTGCAATTTAGGGTTCATATTTTGGGGTAAAATACAAAGGGGATGTCATTTTGGGCTATATATGCTGACTAGGCACGTGGGTGAGTCATGTCAAATGAAGAAATTAAAAAATGGCCACGTAAAATTTCTGGCGACACAAATCCGAGTTGGTACTTGAGTGATTTTTTTTTTTTAAATGGCACTTAAGTGATCTAGAAAAAAAAAACTTTTAGCACTAAAGTGAGCCCGATACGAAACTTTTGATACCTTTAGTGTACTTATCCTAATTTTTATACTATTGAATCTTAAGGACATCAAATAATCACAAATTTGGCATGTAGAAATTCATCAATTTTAGTCAAATGAATACAACAATTCAACATACAATCATTGAAATTTTCTCACACTTAACATCGAAAGTCAAATTAAAATCTACAACCATCAAACAATCAAGTTAAGAGTAACAAGTAGGCCAATCTAATTCTGCTTCTAGAGTTTTCACTAAGCCTACCGCCTTCAAAGCAAAAAAGAAAAAGAACAAATTTTAACAACTCTTTTTTTTGGTAAAGTTTATTTATTTATTTATTTTTGGTAAATTTTAACAACTCTTTAAGAAACAACAAAACTAGCCTAATAGAAAGAAAATGAAGTTCATGAACTTTTTACCTTATAAATACTTGAAAGATGAGATCAAAAGTCAAACAACCAAGTTAAATAAACTTTGGAGCTTGATTAAAATTTAAGGAAAAAGTTTGCTTATTATTTTGGAAGGAAAAAGAGAAATCACAATTGAAGATAAGAATATGAAGTTGTTCTTCTAAGAAGGATAAGGGGAAATGAAATTTTCTTCCTTCTTTACTTATTTTAAAAAATAAGTTCAACTCATATCAACTAGGGTTCTAAGTTAAATGTCAGCAATTAAGAGCACGAGTTATTATTTGATTGACAAATGGCATGGTTTTGGATGGAAAGATAAAGATATTTGATTGGAAAGAGAGAGAATAATCGGCCAAGTGAAATACACGGATAAGGAAATATTATTTGAGTTATAATCATTTCAAGTATTAACAAGTGAGATAGGAAAGATCTTACCTTGGGTTTCTCATGAATTAACTAATGTTAAAAGCTACGATAACATGAGGGGTAACAAAACTTGATGGAAAATGAGAGAGATGTGTACAAATTAAATGGTTACGACTGGTATAATTTAAGTAGCTAAATGAAGATAATGATTGGAGAGATCATAAAGATCACCCAAGTAAATGCACGAATGAGAATCATTATTTGATTTTTAATAATTCAAGCTTATCAAGAGACGTCATTAATAATGTCATATTAGGGGTAAATTCAATGGCACAAATAAAAGCACATGGATTAAAATACTAGGTTGAATATGAAAAGAGTTGTTCAAGTAGAAAAGCTACAAGTGGCAAAATCATGTGATTCCATGGTAGATATTTTGCTAAGTTACCAAATCGGTGTCCATTCTAAAAATTGATAAATTATAAGAATATTTTGAAACCATTGTGAGAATCACAATTGGGTAAACTTTAAAACTCAAAGACTATCTTATACATATTCTCGAGTGTATCGGTGCCCATTAAAATAAACTAGATGGTAACTTAATCGCCATCACTCTACACAAACAACGCATATATCAACATCCATCAATTTAATTTTAAAGCATCACATTCCAGACGATTATGGTCTTGAGAAATCATCCTTCGCCCTTTTTGTTTGCCATGAAATTAATGACCAACCCGGGATTTCATATGTGCCATCCAAATTCCAAGTTATTCAAGTTTATATCTAATTCATATTATTATTGAACATAGAATTTCCTTCTTTAATTGGTCCCGCACATCTCAACCCTATACAGAAAAATTCATATATATCTCTTAATCATAGCTAGATATGGACTAATTTTCTACGGATTAGATGCTGGGCTCGACTCGCTTAGCGACCAGGTTCGGTGTCCGTCGGCCCCATCGATTCAACGCAATTCAATTCATCCACGCAAGAGGAGTACATTTTTTTATTTTTTCTTTTACTGAAAGAAGAAATAAAAAATTACAAAAGGAGGGAGAGAGAGAGAGAGAGAGAGAGAGATTTTCCTTCCCTTTTTTAACTCCTTTGTCTACGCCTTTGCACTTTCCCACTTTCCATCGAGGCCCCGCCTTTGCCTTTTGGCGCCTCCGTTTATTTTCGTAGCCGCCCCTCGCAGTCCCCCACCCCCCCGAGCCACTTTTGGCCACACGCACGAACCCCCACCCCCTCCTCACCCCCACTCTCTTCAGATTCCCTTTTCTCTCTTCTCGCTCGAATCGCTACTCTTGCTCTCCTTCTCCTTCGCCCTTTTCTCTCTCTCCTTCATTTTTATACGCCAAAAATTCAAACTCTCCGACGCCTGCCCTCTCCTCCTCCTCTCCCCACTCGCGCTCCCCTCCTCCTCCTCCTCCTCCTCCATGGATTCTCCTCCCCAGCTCTCCGCCATAAAGGTAGACTCCCGGCTGACCGTTGACCGCGTTTCTTCTTCTTCACTCTTATTCTTCTTCTTCTTCTTCTTCTTCTTCTTATGCTTCGGCTGGTTCTGGCTTGGGAAGGAGATTGAATCTCGTGAGGGTTTTTTTTTTGTTGGTTGGTTGCAGGACGCGAAGGTGCTCATGGTCGGAGCCGGCGGTATAGGCTGCGAGCTGCTCAAGACCCTCGCCCTATCCGGCTTCCCGGATATTCATATTGTGAGTGGTGTTGCATTTCTTCTTCTGTGGTTTTTTTTTTTTTTTTTGGTGCTGCTTGGGCAGTAATTGGCTCAGTTCTAGCGAGCTAGGGTTTTGGGCTTTGTGATTTGAATTTTCGAGGGAATCTTGCGCTCCTGTCGATTCTGCCGATATGTGCGGCTAGGGTTTTGAAGGGGGGTTTGGTTGGTTTTGGGGAAGCGTAGTGGTTTTCTCTGTGGAAGAAGAATGCCTACGCATGTGCGCTGCGTTGGTTCTTTGTTATATGCTCCGGTGTTGATTCTACTGTGCAAACTTCGATTGGATAATTTGGAATTCTACTAGTTGGTTTAGTCTATAGTAGTTGCTGATTGGCAGTTCCGCAATGCCTTGGCTCCCCCTGGTGGTTAACACCCATCAGTCTTGGTGAACCATTTTACTCTTTGTGTTGGTAAATTCAATGTGAAGTGTGGAATCCTTATTATAGAAGACTAATTTACCATATTTTGTTTAGCTTCCTGCATAAGCAATTTTGTTACCCAATTCGTTGGATGTTTACCCCGCGGCCACCATTTCCTGCGGATGGTAGATAAACGGGTTGATGACATGGGACAATCCCTAAAATTCAGTAGTACCGTCCTAGGTAAGAAAAGGCTTTCATACTCAAAATGCGGGTTTTGTTGCACTAAAATTGAGTATTACGTGCCAACAAGGGTACGGCAAGCTATTCACTAAGATCTTTACTGGTGTAAAGAAAGATGTCAACATAGGTAAGCATGGACAATATTCAGTGATGTATTGTTACCTGTAATCTGTGCGTAAACCTGCTCCGTTCCCGTTTCCCTGTTATTAACAAAAGCCATGTGATAAACTTGAAGTCGTCGTGCATGAAACTGAAGAACCATTAACATAAACTGACCTGAATAAGCTTGGCATCGAATGAAAGGACAACGCCGGCACTCTCCGTGATCCTCTGGTTGCACCAACATGACTAAATAAGCAAAAAAACTCTGAAGCGGGTGTTACTACTGCATGATAAGACAACGTAGGCTGTTGCATTAATGCCAAAATATAGTGGGCTACCCAGAATTCATCTCCAGCTGAGATGCCCACGGCACCGACTTGGAATTTCCGCTACACAGCATTGATAAACTGATCATGCAGTATTCAGTGGTTATCTCAGCAATATCCATATTTCTTGGTGTCATGGAGGATTTAGAACCATTTGAAGCCTTCAGTGGGTATGTGGATGTTAAAAATCTAGTTGGCTTGGGTACTGCCCATGATTTGTTGGTTTTACTCCCTATGTTTGGCTTGAAGGGAACAAAAAATTTGATGCTTGTGTGGCAGTGGAGTATGTTGGGCCGTTGGAAATATCATTTTTTTTTTTTTTGGTAAAGGCCGTTGGAAATATCATTTATGCATGCTAGTTTGTAAAATTGTCCTTCGCAACAAATGATGCACTTGCTGGACAATGTAAAGTGCATTTGGCATGCACTTTACAAATTTGGATGTTCTCCCTAGTCATAATCTTATATGCCGTGTACTTTATCTTGAAATAGTTTAGATGATAAGCATTGAAGAGTTCTTGCATGACACTTTACTCTGTGTTCTGGAAGTGCGTTAGGATGTATGCAACTTTCTTTTCTCTAATGCACTTTTATACAAAGGATGTTGTTCATCCTTACTTTGTAACTTTGTGTTCCCTCATTTTTTATTTTAACCATGTAAGCTCGGAAGCCTTGTGTTGTACATCACATGATGGACCCCTTGCATGTATTGCATCATATTCATAGTGTCATGAAAATATATTACAGCACCTGAATCAAAGCTTTGAGTAATTATATTTAATTTCTTGTTGAAATTGAAAAGGTGAATTTTGGGACTTATTTCTTCTATTAAAAGTTTGCGTAGTTATATGTTACAGCACCTGAATTAAAGTTTTCTCAGCAAAGTATGGTCTTATGGAAAATGGGTTCCTGATTCTAAGAGCTTCCCTAATTTTCTTCCTTCTAAAAGTGTGTAACCTACACCTTCGGGCCTCAAACCCCTTGCTCTCATAAAAAGTGGCTTTCAAAGAAAAGAGATAAGGGGAAGGAGGGCCGGGGCTAATTTCTGTTTTGTTATTTAGCTCTGTTTCTATCGCATGAAGTGTTCCAAATGGTAAATGTTGAGATATTCTTGCAGATTGACATGGACACGATAGAAGTCAGCAATCTTAACAGGCAATTTTTGTTTCGTCAGAAACATGTTGGACAATCAAAGGCCAAGGTATCTCCAGTCACAGCGCATGCTTGAATCAACAATTTTCTATAGTACCTGGACTGATTCTAGTCGTGTAGTATCCTAATATTTTTCTAATCAGGTTGCTCGGGAGGCTGTCTTGAGATTTAGGCCCAACATAAGTATCACGCCCTACCATGCAAATGTCAAGGATCCTGACTTTAATGTAGACTTCTTTAAGCAATTTAGTGTTGTCTTGAATGGACTTGACAACTTGGATGCACGGCGACATGTAAATCGGTTATGCTTGGCAGCTGATGTTCCCTTGGTTGAGAGTGGGACTACTGGGTTTCTTGGACAGGTGACAAGACATTTCATTCGCTTCTCTGACTTACTGCTACAGTGTCAATCTTGCATGACCTTTTCTATTGTTTTGATGAACTATTTGCAGTTGTGTTATCTGTTTGTTATTGGATATATCTTTTCTTTGTAAACTACTGTATGATTTCCAGCTCTCGCCCTCCATATTGTTTGATGTAGAGATCTATGCGAAGAATTGTCAACTGTTCTCTTGGATGAATAGAGATTGTCTGATTACCAGTCCATTGATAATATCAAGATAAAATACCTTATTCAAAGGCCTAGTGGAAATTAGTCATCCTGCAGCATTTAATGCTGTTGAACTGAACATGGCCTTTTGTTGTGAACTTTAACAATGGTTGTTGTAAAGTTATTATGGCATGATAATTAGTGCTTTGAAGGGGCAAATGAAGCCTCTGATATTACATTTGATCTTGAAGTGCTGTCCCAGCACTAGGACCCTTTAACAGTTCAAGTTGGTTGTCTTATTCTTGGCTCATTTTGAAGGGTTAATCTGTATATGAAGTGAGTCCATTTAGAGAGTGCATAGTTTATATAATTTGGAGAAATTGATGTATGAATTAATATGGAAAAACTAGTATTTATTAGCTATTGGGAAAAACTAGTGTTTGTTATCTATTTGACCTTCCTAAATTTTGTTCACTGCTCAATCAATGCCTGGGAATAAACATGTCCAGAGATAAGAGACTGACTGAGGAAACCAAATTCAGTGCATTGTTAACCATAAAAATGTTGAACGTATGGTTTTTAAAAATATTATTACCTAAAAAGTTTAAAAGGTTAAAAGTAAAATGTTTGTTCAAAGGAGTAAATGATGATTCTTTGATTGGAATAATATAAAAGCTTATTGTATTTGCTGGTGATGTGTCGATAATCATTTGGAATTATGGTGCGCAAGCTTAAGGGACCTGCCATTCATTTGTGATTATAAAAGTTCTGAATTATCCTCTGTTAGCATCATCTGTCACTTAACGTATTCTGTTAATTTGCAATTATGGCTAATTTTGCTTAAACACGCATGTATAACCAGGTGACAGTACACCTGAAGGGAAAAACAGAGTGCTATGAGTGCCAGCCAAAACCTGCCCCAAAATCATACCCTGTATGCACAATCACCAGTACACCTTCGAAGGTACTTCCTTAGGTTAATACATTGCTTCCGTTATTTTTCTTTTTCTTGTTCACCTCTTCCTACATATAGTGTGATATGGGTAATGTGAGCTATTTGTGGGAATCATGGTGAATCATTTGTTGCATGATGTTTCATTTGGAATATGTTTATTTTGCAATTTAAAATAATTTACTCAATATTATGTGGGAAGTTTTGAATTACAATTCTTATGGAAATATGTACTATCATCTGGGTTTTGAGAAATTAATTGATATGTGTTTTTCATGCAATTTCCATCATAATAATTTGTATTTCAATGCCGTATAAGGTTATTGTTGTTAATTGGCTATCTACCTAGAATATGAGAGAAACCCTAGTATCACACTATATCTAATAAATCATATCTGTTCTATTTGACCTGAAGTAATTTGTTACACTTGTTATGTTTTCTTCTTGAGCAGTTTGTTCACTGCATTGTATGGGCAAAGACCTACTGTTTGCAAAGTTGTTTGGAGATAAAGCACAAGATAATGATTTGAATGTGCGTTCTGGTAATGCTAGCACTTCAGACCATACGGAGGATGTTTTTGAGCGTAGGAAAGATGAAGACATTGAGGAATATGGAAGGAGAATATATGACCATGTATTTGGTTATAATATTGAAGTGGCCTTGGCCAATGAAGAGACATGGAAAAACCGCAGTAAGCCGAGGCCGATTTATAGTAAGGATGTATTACCTGAAAAACTGATCAAGCAGAATGGAAATATGGATAGTGCTAGTGCAACTGATAACCCATCTTCAGTCTCTGCCATGGCATCTTTGGGCATGAAAAATCCTCAAGAAATATGGAGTCTTATGGAAAATTCAAAGATCTTTTTGGAGGCTCTGAAGCTTTTCTTTGGGAAAAGGGAGAAGGTAAGAATTTGTTTCTTACTTATCTAGATATTATGCTTTGATTAATGGACAATTTTGCTCTGCACATTCTGAAGACAGCTTTTGCGTTTTCTCTTAACTATAGGAGATTGGAAACCTTAGTTTTGACAAAGATGATCAATTAGCTGTGGAATTTGTTACTTCTGCTGCAAATATCCGGGCCTCTTCTTTTGGTATCCCTCTGCACAGCCTTTTTGAATCTAAAGGTATAGCAGGGAACATTGTTCATGCTGTTGCTACCACAAATGCTATTATAGCTGGATTGATTGTGATTGAGGCAATCAAGGTGCTGCAGAAGGATGCGAGAAGCTATAGGTATGGATTAGAACTCTCCCTCTCTCTCTCTCTCTCTCTCTCTCTCTCTCTCTCTCTCTCTCTCTCTCTCTGTGATAGTTTGTATCAGCCATTGTTAAATTTAGAGAGTACCTAAAAAGATCATATCTGGTGCTGCTTTGTCATTCGCTCAACAGAGAAAGAAAATTAGGATTTACATTCTCTAGATGTGTTCTTGGGAATTTTTTATCTGTTAGTGTTTTCCATTTCTGTCTGTCTAATCTGCCTGTCTATGTCCATACCCAATTGGCCAAGCGTAACTAAAATCATATTGGGAATCGGGAAAAGTATATGAAGGAGCAAACTTTGATAGTGATGTGGGCATAGTTGATGATGATGAGAAATGATCAGGGGTTGGAACTCAAAAGATTAAATACTGTGACATTGGGGATGATCCTCCACTCTGCTTATTGAGAAGTGTCTACTTTTGTTAATTGCAGACACTTGGTGTATGCAGCGAAGAACTTATTTATTAGCAACTCAGTTAGGAGAAAGTTGCTTATGCTGTTATTTTATTGTTGTGGCTTGTTAACTATAGGCATAAGTTACGAGAGACACTATTATTCTGTTATCATGCAGCAGTCATCGCATGTAAAAGCATGTGTTTCATGAGTTAATTAGCTGACCTTGCAACTACTATAACTTTGATCATGATCTGTGCAGGATGACTTATTGTCTGGAGCATCCATCAAAGAAGATGTTGCTTATGCCAGTGGAACCATATGAACCAAACAAATCCTGCTATGTCTGTTCTGAGGTAGTTTACTTGCTTTTATTCTAGTGGTGGAATTTTAACTGGCATGTCCTATGGTTTTCTGCTGATGCATGAGATGATTGGTAATAGACACCGCTGTCCCTGGAGATTAACACCCATCGATCAACCTTGAGAGAATTTGTTGACAAAATTGTGAAGGCGAAGCTTGGAATGAACCTTCCTCTTATTATGCACGGGTCAGCCCTTCTTTATGAAGTTGGTGATGATCTTGAAGAAGACATGGTTGCAAATTATGCAGCCAACCTTGAGAAGGTGATTCATGTTGGCTTTTCAAGCTGATTCTCGAGTGTTTGTTGGGGATGCAATTGATGCAAACTCTTATTTTACCTTATTTTCTTCAATTTTCTGATCCAGGTTTTGTCAGAGCTTCCGTCTCCTGTAACAAGTGGGACTCTCCTTACAGTCGAGGATCTCCAACAAGAGCTGACTTGTAATATTAGCATCAAACATAGGTCTCTCACTCTCTGTCTCTGTGTCTGTCTCTGTCTGTCTCTGTCTGTCTGTCTGTCTCTGTACATTGTGATGTGTGGTGGTGGGATTTTTGTTAAAGATGTAACACATCCTTACTTTCAGCTTTTTAAGTACCTCAGGTGGTTTGACTTTCGTTATTCTTCTCTGAACATTCTGAACCCTCTGATAGTCGTTACTTTCCTATGATAGCACCTCATTAGGAAGTGGTCATCTTGGTTTTTCCATGATATTAGTGCAGTTTGTGTAAAATTTGAAAGAAGTTAAAATTGTATTATCTACTTTGACGGAGCATGACTTAAATTTGCATTCTTGTCATTTGGTTCCAAAGTACTTCAAAAGTAGGCAGTCTTTGTTTTGTTATCACATTGCTGAGTTAGAGGGTACACATGTCATGTTTCACACTGTTAATGACTACTGCATTTGGATCATAACAGGGAGGAGTTTGATGAGGAGAAGGAACCAGATGGAATGGTTCTCTCTGGCTGGACTCCAGCTCCTGCAGTTGAAAAGAAAGATGAGAACCATGTTGACAATGGTGTTGGCACCTCTAAGAACATCACAAATGCAGAGCAAGTTGAAACAAATGAAGACCTAGAGATCGTTCCTGCAGATATTGAAATTCCTGCTGAAAAGAAAAGAAAGCTGTCCGAGATTTCGAATAATGATGGCTTGGGTACTTCAAGAGTTGCTGCTAAAACTAACGACCACAGCAAAGTGCAGGATCTTGACGATGACGACGACGTTGTTTTCATCTCTGGTGGAGACTCAGACCCTAGCAAGAAGAGAAAGCTGCACTAGTTCTTGCATCCTAATTTTGTACTGACTGAGAGATAATATTCTTTTGGCTCATAGTTGTTGGTGTCCCATATAATCCGTAGTCAGTGGCAATAGTTAGACGTAGCCAATTGCCAAGCCGTGTACTTGATCTAGATGTGAGAAGTCAGCCCTCATTTTTGCACCTCAAGCGTGCAGAACTAACTCCACTTGTAATGCGTGAATTAACAAAGCTCGACACTCATTTTACTTGTGATCCTTTTTGTTCGTGTAATTAGCAGTTTCATGTCCATTTTTGGAATCTCGGTTTGTGAAGGTGTTAGTGCGCATGCTTTGAACTTTTGAGTGCACCCATAAAGCTCAGAAAAAGAAAGTGCGCAACTGATTGACGTGGACAGAAGTTTGCTTTGTGGTCAGCTTTCTTAATTCAGCCATATCAAACTGCACTTTATTTCATTGTACAGAGTCTTTACTCAGTAAGGGAAAAAGCTCACGAAAATATTCGATCGATTTTAAGCTTCTGATAAAGATCTATATGTTACGAGGTATGAAAATCTGGACTTTCTGAAGGAAATCTTTTTCAATCCAATTTCTGTCCAGGTCCAACTTTTCACCAATCCATTCAAATCTGGTTTATGTACAGCATGAACAAGTAGAGGGAGAGAGAGAGAGAGAGAGAGAGAGAGAGAGAGAGAGAGAGAGAGAGAGAGAGAGAGAGAGAGAGAGATGCCTCAAGTAATCTATGGCATCTACACGCCGATGCAACTACTGAGGCATTGGGTGCTGCTAGATGCACTTCGACATGGGTACGGAGGAAATGGTGCTTCTTTCCTCTCCAAGTACTTCCTTTTCTTGACGTCCTGGCGTTCTTCTTTCTTGAGATCTTCGAGGCATTGCACATCGGCCATGCATGCGAACGACCTTGACTTTCCCGAGTAATACCTCGACAACCCTCTTCTGCAGAAGAAAAGAGAAGCCCGGAACAGTTAACGGAGACATTCGTCCTGGTAAAATGCTAGGTTGAACCCATCGTACGCCAAAGAATAACGTGATCAATCGGTTAGTTCTTACTTTTTTGGAAGGTTGGTCTTCAACACGCGCATGTCGAACATCCTCGCCTCGTCCGCTTGATTTTCCATATCGGATCTATCTGAGACAGAGAAGGGACAAAGCCGAAGGAGGAGGGAAGCAGCTTGTTTCCGAGGATTCCAAGAAGAAAATCTGAGAAAAAGCAGGAGCTGATAGGTAGATATATGTCTGTACGTTACATCGAGGATGAGAGCACGCAATTCATGGACCTTGTTGATCGATGGAGCTTGAGTGATCACAGGCTGTTTCTATTCGTGAGGGTTGTTTTGTTTGTGTGGCCTCTCTTATCACTCACAATTTTTTCTAAGAGGATCAATTAGCCTATCTTTCCCGTTCAAATCTTATTTTCTAACTCTCCTCAAGTTAGTGGTTCTTGCTGTGGACCTGAATTGCATTTATCTGGTTTTTATTTTTTTATTTTTGGTCGAAAAAACTAGCCTTCATTACTTATAATCATTTATCTGGTTGAAAAGGCACTAAAATAATAGGGATACTATAGAAGAGCAAACATTTCCATTCAATCATGCTGTTGAAGTGGCAAATCTTTTGTCACTTTTTTGAGGTCTCGTAATCCAATCAATGTCAAATTTATTACGATATTTTATATGGTGTAACCATTAGTGTTTTTATGGTATAGTCCATCTGATAATATAGGGACTCATTTGGTAATGTGTGGGCATGTGGATAAGAGGGCACATACATTTAAATCCTTCTTACTGTTTCACCCTTCCTTTCTCTACTTCCAATATCCATTGACAAATTCTTGCTTGGACTCGAATTCATATATATCGGATTCATTGCAATCGTGGATTATATGATCTCGCATGATCAGTGGATGTAATTGCTTTAGATAGGGTAAGATTGGCAGAAGACAGGATAACATTCTCCGAGAATTTTTTTTTTTTTGTCCTCGATGATAGATTGATCAGTAGCCAAAAGCCTTCTTTTCTGTGTGCGAAGCATTAGGTTTTTTTCTCTTGTCTAGAATGGGCTGAACTATGAATGGGCTAAATCACTAACGATGGATCCCTTGCTTCACATGGTGTAATAGCTATGATAGCATTCAATCCATTCAAGTATTTCTCGACCATAGAGGATTATTTCTCGAATGTTTTCTTCTTTTTAATAATTCAAGTGCACAAATGTAAAGATCCGATTAATTGAAAACCCATCAAATATCAGGAAGTGATGTAAACCTTTTAACCTCAAGCTTTTAGCTTATGCAAGTGGCTATTACCCAAACCAGTTTTCTCATAACTGATAGGATTTGACCGGGTGACCTCTAATTCCTAAATTGAAAATCTCTCAATGCCCAATCCAATTGCAGCAACCTAGGAGAGTTATGATCCATCGGTGGCCACTAAACTCAAGTATCATTTGCAACGTGACAACTTTGATTTAATCACTGTAATGCCAACTTTATTTGTATTTTTTTAAAATCGATTCACTTGGACTGAAATCCACTAATTTTTTTGATAAAAGGAGCTAACTTAAAGTTCAACAAGATGCCAAGTCATCCCTACCTAAAAAAGTTAAGGGCCTGTTTAGTGTGGACCAAAATGTATCGATTGAGTAAAAACACGATAGTGAGTGAAATCAAAGTTTAGTGATGACATCAAATACCATGTTAGCTTAGTGATTGAGGCTGAAATTTACCCCATCTCTAAATATAATCACTAAAACAGAATACTTCCCACAGGTTTTATTATATTCATAGTATCTATACTACATGCAATAAAGAGAAGGATCCAAAGGTTTTAATTACTTTTGCCACATGGCAAACTATTTAAGGTGCAACAATAAACCTTAACCAATGTAATGCCCAAAACATCATCAAAAGACAAAAAGTTCAAAAAGGACTAAAAAAGCCCATTGAACTTGAAGAAATAACATGAGAAAAGATCAAAAAAAGAATATTTAATGAAAATGTCAATACAATGGACGAAAAATTACCAAAAGCAAAAAAAGACAGACACTAAAGATCGAAAAAAGAAAAAGTTGATATTAAAATATTTCAAAAATTGTAAAGAATATAAATCATGGGCAAAAAGAATAAAAACTAATCTGAAGAGCAATGAGGTCCAAAGGCAAATATATGGAATAACTAAAAGATTATAATTCAATGTTAAAGTTGAAGTTTCACATATGCCATTAAAACACCCGATTTACTTCGTGTGCACTCTCCTAAGTTACTTTATTAGACCACCCCGTTGAATGCATAATATCCATTAAAAATTCCAAAACACATTTCACTAGGCATACAACGCTTGATTAAAATTAAGGCCAAAATCATAGTACATTATTTATTAATATTATACAGCATTTTATAAATGCGTAACACTTCATATTATTGTAAGTTTAGAAATTTTCTTTAGAATGACTATACAGCTCGTCACATTCCAAGCACAGCTGTAGCACGCCATTTTTAAAAATATATTTGATGGAACTAAGAAGATAATTACTGTTTTACCATATTATAATATGTCGTCAAAGCATCATATGATAATCTTTAATTTGATCAGTTTTCGTAAAGGCATAGGATGCTTTTGTGGTACCTTGATAAATGGTGATTTCTCTCAGGCGCAATCGTACGACGGTATGTTGCATTCAAGGAAAAAAAAACCGCCGTACGTCAATTTTGCTAGTGTATGACAGAACAACGCTCGGTCGTACATTATGGCAAATGTACCGTAAAAAAACACTTTAGTCGTCTAAACTATGAAAAAGTACAAGGCAAACGGCGTATCTCCAAGTTGATTTAGGTAGAGCAGAAGAATTAAACCCCCTTTTCTTGGATAAAAAGACAGTACGGGGGTTGATAAAGCTATTGACAAAATCAATAATTTTCAGATGATCTAATATTTGATACCGACTCTTTAGTCTGCTTGCCAAGAAGAAACAACACTACTACAGGATGTGCTACCATGGCATCTATTTTGGGCGATCTCTTTTTTTGTCACCCAGAACTCAATGTTACTTCAGGTTTTAACTTAGAATTTTATCGGTTTCCAACACTTCCTTAAATATTGTAACTAAACATCCATATCAGCGAGAGACTGATAGATTTTTAAGCTTAGGAACTTGGGCTGCACCCTGAGGATGCAACGTGCAGCCTAGTCATCCGCCACTCATTTTTCACTGCAACGGCTATCTTTTAGCATTATGGCAATGGCACGTAAATCCCAGTTAATGACATCTACGAGGTCGTAATGGTTCTTGCAATAAATTAACAGAATAACAAGGATTAGATCCAAAAGAATTGCAAGTTCTATGGTAAATCAATTGTTCCGAATCCAGATCTTACTGCCACTGTAATAAATCAAGAGCTTGCTGGTGAACTTCTTTGTCTCCTGCCGCCACAACATTAAAAGCTGAAATAAAAAGAAAGAAAGTCCTTTAAAGATGAAGCACATGTAAACGATCATAAACCATCACAAGATGCACCTATAACCAAGGTCCGTCAATTGCATCAGCAACTCAGAATAAATCATGACACAAATAAATGAAGGTGAACCTTTCAGATGGAGATGGTGATAGTACCTTGCGCATCTGAATCTGGTGAAGGTTCCCAATAAAGTTGGTGGCCTTTCCAATCAGTTATGATACCCCCAGCTCCTTCAATCACAGGTATCAGAGCGAGAAAATCGTATGGCTGGTAGAATAGAAAAATTTAACTACTCAGAAGATCTGAAAATTCTTTAAGAGCTTAATTATTTTGCGTGATACAAAAGATGAAACTACTGAAGTAACAAAACCAGGAAGTGGATGATCACTGAAGTCCTCTATCGGGACACAGATACTTCATCGCTCAGCTTCACATACTATATGTGAATCATCATATGCATTAGAAAAATTGCACACTGTACCTTTAGACCAGACTCAATGACAAGATCCACGAAGCCAGAAGCCAAAAGAGCATATGCATAGCAATCACAGCCATATAATGGCACTTTTACCTGCAGAGAGTTGACATATTAAAATTGACTTTCCCATATCATAGATTCATCAAATAAAAGAAATGCAGAATTATGAGCAGAGAGTAGTGGGCAATACTAAAAAAGAGGGAAAATGCAAAATCAGAACTTCCCTGAAGTATCGATTCCCTTCAATCAGCACATGAGTTTGTGACTCCTCATATATATAGGGAAACAGAACCTTTAATGGTCAGCTGCCTAAGTATGCCTTAAAATTATGAGACAGAATAGCTAAAGAAGATTACATAAACTGACCTTACTTCTAACACGAGCAAATGCCTCTTCAGCATCTTTCTTGAAGAGATGTGGACTTGTTGTGTATCTGAGAAAGCATAACATGAAGACAAATAATAGATGCATCAATTGAAAGGTTTCATCTGCAGATGCTTGTCAACTTTCTTTCACATAATCAAAGCCCAACTCATATTCGGTTACATGACAGTACACAAAAACGTACAGATATGCCTGGGATATTTTTGTGCACGCACGTGTCGAAAGTTCTTCTCCATTTAGTGTAGTTCTCTTTCCCGTTATCCCAACCCATCTTTCCTTTAGAACTGGTTGATCGATTATGCCAAGAATCTGAGGAAGTCGTAATCATCATAATCAGACACACAGATAGTATTGCTATAGGCCTCAACATCGAGTTCAGGCAAGCACCGTTCGCTTTACGTCCCAAAAAATTGTATTTTTCTAATGGCAAGACAATGTCAGACAGGGAGAAGCAACTTTTGTGATACCCCTTAAATTCTGCCTAGTTCTCACCGGTTTACCCTTGTGAAGAAGAGCAATCAGAGTACCGAATAAAGGCTTTCCTGAAACAGATAAGAGTTTTGAGTCACTCAAGCTGGGCCTCAGCACGTCAGAATAATCAACCAGAAACACGAAGAGGCAAAAGATACCAGTTATAAAGCTCTTCGTCCCATCTATAGGATCCAGAACCCAGACATAATCTGCAAACCTCTCCTTGCACCTCCATCCCTTCTCCTCTCCATAACTGCAATTGCAACTAGGCGGATCAAAGGTACTAACATCTCACCCCTCACTCCTATTCTAATCATATAATTTTCGCCACAGTCATCGACAATCGAATCGAAACACATCTTCGCCCTGTACTTCGAAGCAAATTCGATAATCAAAAGAAAGCGAAACAAAACTCCACTGCGGCATTTTCACATACATTGCATGAGCAGGGAAGCTCCCCAGTATAATCGCGACCATGGCCTCCTCAGCCGCTTGATCCGCGATCGTCACCGGACCTACACCGAAAAGCAGGAACCGGAATCAACGAAAGTCACTGCTTCCGAACGAGAGCAATTCCCGCGGCACCCGAAGAAGAAAAAAAGAATCACACTCACTCAAGTCCTCCTTATCGAGAATCTCGAACTTCTTCCGGAAGTACCTCCGGATCACCTCCCCGGCGGCGTCCGCGGCCCGGCCGGCGACCTCGGCGAGCCGGTCGAGCTCGTCCTCCTCGGGGTCCGGCTCGAGGGCCAGGGCGCGGTCGCCGGAAGACGGTGCGGCGGCGGCGGCGGCGGCGGCGGCGGCCATGGGGGAGAGGGTCTGAGCGGCGCGCGGGCGGAGAAGGAGAGGTTCGGAGGGCGGCGACGGCGGCTGGGCCGAGGGATCGGGGACGGGACCGGAGGGACGACGATCGGAGCTCCGGCCGGCGCGGAGAGGAGGTGGAGGTGGGTTTTAGCCAGCATCTTGGCGAGGTACGCGTGACTCGCCATTTTTTTTTTTTTAAACGGGCGGGAATCGGCTACAGAGAGAGAGAGAGAGAGAGAGTTGAGATCCGAGTTGAGATCCGAGTTAGAGAGAATCGGCTTCTTCTTGAGAATCGTCTATAAAGGGTAATACCGGCTCGGCTTGTAAAATATTTAGGGTTAATACTTGAAAAATCCCAAACAGGTATACTTATTATAAATTTATTTCAAATTATTTTTTTGATTATGAAAAATTCCAAATTGATATATCTATGATAAATTTACCCCGACTGATTATAAAAAATCATAAACCGGTACATTTATGACAAATTTAGCTCAAACTAATTTATTCGACTACAAAAAGCCCCAAACTGATAAATTTGTGACAAATATACCCTTACTAAATTGGATTAATACCACAAAAAAAAATCACAAAAATTGTAAATTGTGACAAACGGAGCGTAAAATCGTATATCATCAATTGTCGTGTGTCATTTAACTTAATAATTTAAAAATAAAATTTATCGAAAACTATTAGAGGGTAAATTTATTACAAATGTACCAGTTGTGGTAATTTGTCAAAGGTATACCAATTTGGGGTTTTTGATGGTTAAAAAAATAGTTTGAGATAAATTTGTCATAAGTGTACTAGTTTGGGGTTTTTCAGGGCATTAATCCAAATATTTATTATGCCAAAACAAATGATATGGACTTTTATAAAAATAAATTATCGGTAATATCGATCGAAATAATTAGTTGACTGAAAATATTTTCACTATTGACATCAATTTATTTTAGATATTTTCGTGGGGATGAAATTTTTTTTTCCTCTTGTTCATTTTGTTAATTGATAACATGAAATCGTTTATAAGAAAATGATTTTCGAATTATTCATTTTTTGTGAAACAAATTGATCCTAGATGAAAATTAGTAATTTTTTTTTAAAGAAAGTCTTGAAAATAGCATCGCAAGTCGAAAAAAAATTAAAAAAAGGATAAATGCACTAAAAGTTGATTGTATCAATTTAATAATTTTTAGAACTTAATTATATTTTTTGAAAGTTTTCGAACTCAATTATACTTTCATGATAAATTTTAGGATTCAAATACATTTTTTAAAAGTTTCAGATTTAAGTGTATTTTCATCATAGAAAATGAAGATGGGCAGTGTATGTAAATAGAAAACCGGGAAAATTTCAAAAAGGACTCGAAGTGCCCTTATTTTCTCAAATAAGGGCCCGAAGTAGATTTTATTTCAAATAATGACTTGAAGTGGCTTTGGTTGTTTCAAATAAGGGCCTAAAATGGCTTTGGTTGTTTCAAAATAAGGATTTGACCTCGCCGGTTGCGCACCAACTAAATTTTTCGACCGGTCAAGGGTATTTTCGTCATTTGGCATTTTTCCATTTTTTTCTAGTTCTTCTTCTTCCTCTTTGTCGATGGCTGTTGACCATCGGTGATGTCCATAAAGGGCTAGGCGAGGGTCACCTTTGTCGGTGAGGGCCACCCACGCCAGCCATAGGTGAGGGATGGCGTGGCTTGGGCATGGTGACCCTCACCCAAGGGCCATCTACGAGGTCGACCCTCGCTAGCTACTATAAAGGGCCGGCGAGGCCATCCCTTGCTTGTGGCCAGCGTGGGTGGTCCTCTCCCAGCTCTCTGTGGGCATCACTGGTGGTCGGCCGACCACCGGTGAAGAGGAAGAAGAAGAACCAAAAAAAAAAAAAAAGAGGAAATAAAAAAAGGAAGGAAAAAAATTCAGAAAATGGCAAATGACGAAAATACTTTGATCACCGAAAAGTCAAGTTCTTATTTGAAACAAACATAATTACTTTAGGTCCTCATTTGAAACATCCACTTCAGGTCCATATTTGAGAAAGTAATGGCACTTTAGGTCCCTATTTGAAAAAATATCTATTTCAGGCCTTTATTTAAGAAAAAGATGACACTTTGGATCCCATTTTGGAATTTTCCCGTTGTTTCAAAATAAGGACCTGACCTCGCCGGTTGCCAACCAACTAAATTTTTTGACCGGTCAAGGGTATTTTCGTCATTTGGCATTTTCCCATTTTTTTTTCTAGTTCTTCTTCTTCCTCTTTGTCGATGGTTGTCGACCATCGGTGATGTCCATAAAGGGCTAGGCGAGGGTTGCCTTCACTGGCGAGGGCCACCCACGCTAGCCACAAGTGAGGGATGGTGTCACTTGGGCGTGGTGACCCTCACCCAAGGGCCATCTACTTCTTGTTTCTGTTTCAAATCTGTTCTCGAGAACAAATAATTAGATTTTTTGTTCCCGGGAACAAAAGTGTTAACAAATGCGGTTCTATTCTTTTTTTGTTCCTTAAAACAAAAGAACAAAAATTTGTGTTCTAGGGAACAGAAACAGAAATTGCCAAACACACCCTAAGGGAGCAACTGCTTGAAGATGAGATCATGGCATTGTGAGAGCATGCACACAGGATTTTAGGAGATGTGGAGGCATGATTATTGTTAGCTGGGTTCACCCCCATATGGAGGAAGCCTAATGAAATGCAAGCCCAATGGCTTGAACCCAAATGATAAGTCATATTGAAAAATAAGGTTTCTCATTATCTTTTAAGTGGTAGTCACAAAGAATGTTATTCAAGATGTAGAAACAAGAGAGACAGAGAACAAAAAAATCTGGGTTTAAGACAGTATTTGATTTACACCAAAGCTAGTATTGGAGGTTGATTCATGGTCCGATTAAGCCGAAATTTTTTCAACATGTTCGAGGCCCACTCTTCTCAAATCTGAACGGTTTGATTTTTGTTTAAAGCTCCCTACATTAAGTTTTTTTGTAGGTTGAACAAAGCCTGGATTTTTTTTTTTTAAAGATTTATCTTTGATTTCTTGTGAGATCTATGCGTATTGTCAAGAATGATGTTCTCAAGGTCTCTACTACTATGTACCTTTAGTATTTACTAGAAAATAGCTTTGTTCACTCAGTTTTGTTGATAGTGAAGATTTTTTTTGCGAACTTCGGTTTTGCGGTTTTTGATCTCCTCATGTCGAGGAAGTTTTCCACATAAGAAATCGTCTTGTGTTTGCGTACTTGGTATTTATATTGTTCTACTATGTTGTTTCCTATTAGATTTGCACAAAGTGAGATATTGGTTTGTTCTACTATGCTAATCCGATATTGTTTGGTTGTTACTATTCTCTAATCAAAATGGTATTAGAACTTTGGTTATTACTAGATTTTTTTTTTTTTGCCTTGTGTTAAATGATGGAAACGAATACGAGTAGAATGGTTATATTGAATGGTTCAAATTATCATATTTGAATGGGAAGATGGAAGACCTTTTATATATGAAGGATTATTATTTGCTCGAATTTGCTTAAGAGAAATATGAGAATAAAACTAATGCTGATTGGTCCCTATTTCATCATCAAGTGTATGGTTATATTAAGTAATGAGGGAATGATAATGTTTTGGGACACATCATTGAGGAAACTCATATACGTAGTTTGTGGAATAAGCTTGAACTATTATATGCTCAAAAGAATAGAAATAACAAGTTATTATTGATAAAATAGATGATGACTTTGAAATATCAAGATGGTACTTATTTGATTGTCCATTTAAATTATTTTCAAGTAATTATAAATCAGTTGGCTGTGATAGGAATCAAGTTGAATGATGGGATACCGGCGTTATGATTGCTTAGTACTTTGCCAAACTCATGAGAGACGTTTCAAACGTCTTTGTCTAATTCAGTCCCAGATGATACAATTACCATGGATTTGACCAAGAGTAGTTTTTTGAATAAAGAGATGAGAAGGAAGACACATGGATCATCATCTTCACATTCTAATGCCTTGATTGTTGAGAAAAGGAGAAGGAGTGAGTCTTGCGGTCTGAAAAATAGAGATAAAAGCCGAGATAAAAGCATAAGCAAATACAATAAATTTGCTAATGTTGAGTGCCATTATTGCATTAGAAGGGACATATTCAGAGGTATTCCCATCAATTCAAAAGTAAAAACAAAAAGAGAAAAGTAAAGAGAAGGAAAGTAATAATGATAGCGATGCCAATCATTTTATTGCATTTAAAGAAGACTTTCTTCCTGTATTTGATGGTAATGCGGTAAATCTTGTATGTCATGAGATCAGTCTGGTAATTGATAGTGGTGCATCTATTCTACTTTATCTTGTAGTGATTTCTTTACATCGTACAAGTCAGGTGACTCTGGATTTATGAATATAGGAAACAATGGGCTGGCTTAACTTCTAGGCGTTGGTGATGTGTGCCTAGAAACCAGTAACGACGCAAAGTTAGTATTGAATAATGTAAAGCATATACCTAATATTCGTTTGAATATGATTTTCACAGGTAAGCTGGATGATGAGTGGTATTGCAACGTGTTAGTGATGTTCGATGGAGGCTTACTAAAGGTTCTATTATTGTGGCAACAGGCGGAAAAATGTTCCTTGTTGTATATTATGTAGACAAAGTTGTCCACAGATAGAATTGATGTAGTAGACAATGAAAAGCAATTGACTTATGGCATAAGAGACTCAATCACATTAGTGAGAAGGGTTTGTTAGTACTGGCCAAGAAGAAGCTCCTTTCAAGAATGAAAAGTTCAATGTTGAAGGAGTTTCTAATTATTTAGCAAGAAAATAAAATGAAGTTGCATTCAAAAGCTTTCCTCCTTAAAAAAAGTCATGTATATTTGTTTAGTACATTCTAATATTTGTGGTCCCATGAAGACAAAATCATTTGGTGGCTCTCTTTATTTTGTTACTTTCATAGATGATTTTTGAAGGAAAATTTGAGTTTATACCTTGAAAACTAAAGATCAAGTATTATATGCTTTTAAGCAATTTTAGGCTTTAATTGAGAGACAAGCTGGAAAGAGTTGAAATGTATTAGAATTAATAACAGGAGAGTATATTAGACTTTTTGATGAATATTGCAGATAACATGGTATTTGACATTGAAAGACACCTCCCAATACACCTCACTTAAATGGCTTAGTTAAGTGAATGAACATGACACTAGTTGAAATGATAAGATATTTATTTTATAGGGATCTTTTTGGGGGTGAGGCTTTAGATACGATTGCACATGTATTAAATCTTACACTATACGTTTTTTTACAATTTGATGTTCCTAATAGAGTTTTGACAAGCAAATTTTTTTTTATATGATTATTTGCATCTTTGGGTACAAGACATTTGCATATGTTCTTCAAAGATAAGAAGTCTAAACTTAATGTAAAAACAAGATAGTGCATATTTATTAGTTATGGACAGTTAATGTTTGGCTAAAAGTTCTATGATCTAGTTGAGATGAAAGTTATAAGAAGTAGAGATGTTGTGTTTATGGAAGATAAGACAATACAAGATATTGAGAAATCAAAAATGATTTCACTGCCACAAGTTAGTGATGATATGATTGACTTGGACCCACTTCCTCACATACGTATTCTTGTAGGAGCGGCAAGAAATGAATGTCTTGACTAATAGACATGTTTTTGAATATGTTGAAATAGTAGGTGTGAGCATGGTTCGGGTTGGGTTGGTCCACCCCCTAATCTTAGGACCAACCCGCACAGTGTTGGTCCTTAATTCTTGGGACCGAGGACCGGACTAACCCAATGGGTTTGGTCCAGTTGTAAGGTCAACTTGGGACCAACCGATAATTTTTTATTTCATTTTTTTTGTACTCCTTAAAAGAGCGATTGAGAACTAGACTGATCCAATGGGTTCGGTTCAATTTCAAGGTCAACCCAAGACCAACCAATAATATTTTATTTCATTTTTTGTACTCCTTAAAAGGGCAACTAGGGATTGTACCAACTCGATGAGTTCGATGGTGAGCGAGGTTAGTTAAGAAAAGCAAGTGATGAGGGTCAAATGAGGTGAGCGTTGAACAGAATAAGCATCGAATGTCAAGTGGGGAGCAACAAGCCAAGCGAACATTGAGCGAAGAGCGGCACACGAGCGAGGCGAGTGTCAAGTGGTGAGCGGAGAAATTGTTTCTTTCAATTTTGGAAAATTGAAGACTAAGAGGACAAATAAGATAGAATAGAACGAATACTAAAGGAGGATGCCATAAAATGCATTTTTGGACATTGTGAGAACTTCTCACAAAAATATTTTCATCATTCGTAAATTATGACTATTGACGTTGTAAAAGACATTAAAAACCTAAGTTATTAAAGAACAATGTAAAATTATTTGAATTCCTCACTAAAGAGCTGTTTAATGTTATTGATGCCGTTTATATTAAGGTTTTCTCTATATAAAAAAATTATATATATATATATATAGTCAGGGTTGGTCCGGGTTGGACCGACCCAGAACTCTCAAGACCGAGGACCGACCCGCACAGTGCTGGTTTAGGAATTCCAGGACCAAGGATTGACCCAGTTTCCCCGGGAACCGGACTAGAACTGACAAGGTTGGGCCTATCTAGGGTTGGTCCAAGGTTGACCTTAGACTGATACTCACCCCTATGAAACATATGATACTATTCATGAACCAGAGGGTCCATAAGATATTCCATCGGATGTTCCAATTTAGAGATCTGTTAGAAACCAATGACCTTCCACTAGATATTCATAAGATGAGTATATATTGTTCACTGATGCAGGTGAATGAGAGTGTTATGCACAAGCAATAGGGTAACATCCTTGAATTCCAAGCCGTAAGAATAAGGTATAAAGGTCGATCATGGAAATCAATGACATAAACCTTGGATAGACCAAGACATGGCATGTTTGGCCATGGACCTAGTCCACTCGACCGAGACCTGATTAGGGCAAATAACTAAGACCAACCACAAAGTTTATTTTAAGACATCCAATGGACCAATTTTAATTGGAAATGGTCAGGGACAAGTTTAAAAAGGCTACCGACTTAGTCGCACTCATTTAATTAAAGTTTAGTAAATTTTGGTCTGAACTGCGTTTTCATGGAACTGCTAATCGTGTACAAATATGAACAACTTCTCTAGTTGGGTGATACCTTATGTTAGTCTCATGATTGCCTTGGATGGGATTTTGACACAAATCAATTAATGTGAGGATCAATCAATGGAAAAGGGTCAAGAGGAAATTGGAGTTCTAAAATCTTCCATAATCTTTTAACCTAGTCCATCCTTATCCATTATGTGCCACATATCATTTGCAAGGAAGAAGGAGAAAACTTGCATGCCAAGTAGTCAGAAAAAATATCTAGGCTTCATTTAATGATTTTGGATCTTAGTTCATAAATGATAGGGATGAGTCACCACTTAAGTGTCCCTTATAAGGTTAGACCATGATGACCCCAAAACATAGCCTTAGTGAACAAGGCAAAAGCCAACCAATTAGAAAGAGACATTAGGCATCAAAGGGGCTTATGTATCCCTTAGGGCCATAAGCACATCATAAGCCTAAAGTGAGCCTTAGAGGATAAGTAAATAAACGGACCAATCGAGGCCTGTTTGGTAACCATCCAAACAGGGACAAATTCTGATTCTTTGTTCCCATAATCGGTTTCGGCTTAGAATCGCGTTTGGTAAAATTTTTGTTCCGGGAATAAATTTGTTATCGAGAACAAATTGGGAATAGAATCAAGAACTAAAAAAAAGTTGATTCTTGTTCCGGGAACGAATTTGAGAATCAAAATTAAGAAATTTTCTTTTTCTCTTCGGCTATCTCGCGATCGCCGCCCACCACCGCCCGCCACTGTCCGCGGTCCGCTGCCACCATCCACCGCCTCCGCGGCCGTCGTCCGCCGCCGCCGGCCGCCGTCCCCCGCCGCCGGCCGCCGGAGGCTCGCCCGGACCAGGGCGGGTCGAGGTCGCGCGAGCTCGCCGAGGCAACCCCGGCCCACCGGCGAGCTCGTCGGAGGCTTGCCCAACCACCGGTGAGCTCGCCGGAGGCTTGCCCGCCATTGGCGAGGCTCGGCCTCCCCATATCCGGCGAGGCCGAGCCTCGCCGGCCGGGCAAGGGCTGGCAAGCCTCGCGTCGCCCGGCCCACCGGTGGCCGAGCAAGGCTTGCCCGGCCCCGCGGTGGCACCGGGCCTCGCCCAACCCCGAAGAGGCCCGCGGCCACCGGCGGGGCTCGGCCTCGCCCGGATCTGGCAAGGCCGAGCCTCGGCGGGGCTAGGCGAGTCTCGCCCGTCTGCCGGCGAGGCTCGGCCGACGAGGGCTGGCCTCGCCGAGGGCCGGCGACGCTCCGGTGAGGTCGCCGGCCCTCGTCTTGCCGGTCGCCGGTCCGACGACCGGCAAGAAAAAAGAAGAAGAAGATGGGAAAAAGAAAAGAAAAAAGGAAAAAAAAGAAAAAGAAAAGAAAAAAAGGAAAATGAAAAGGAAAATGAAAAGAAAAAAAGTAAAAAAGTAAAAAAAATTATTTAAAAATTAAAAGAAATCGATTTGGAACAAAATTAATGGACATGGTACCAAACGCAATTCTATTCCGAATCGAAATTTTGGACAGTTACCAAATGGCTTAAAATGCTTAGAATCGTTCTCCGAACAGAATAAAAAAGAATCGATTCGATCGAATCTACTCACAGGGAACGTAATCGTTACCAAACGCGCCCTCACAATCAAACATGAATAAGCATAGATGCCAACTAAGGAGACTAGATAGGCCAACTCATTTCTTAGGCTTAATCATGAGATTGGCATCAATAATTGAAGAGGAGGAGGCCTATAAATAAGAGAAGGCATCCTCACATTTTGAGGCTTAGCCATTCTCTCCTATCCCCTCCCTCCCTCTCCTCTCTTTCACGCCATTCTCCTCCAAGCCACCCTAAAAGCCGACCGACCACCAAAGAAGCATCTTGGAGCTAGGTCCAAAAGGTTATAAGTAAACTTTCCTAACTCTTTGATAGGGTAATGTGCTACGCATATCAATTTTAGGATCACGTCATCGTTTGTTTGTGTTGGCTTTGCATTGTTATGCTTGTGTACTATTTGTATGTTGTTACATCAAGTAAGTTCATGGTCTCGCATGGATGTCAAGCACATCTAGATGTCAGAGGAAATGTTTCATATGACTTTGGACGTGCACCGGGGTGGGTGCATGGCCCACACTTGATTTCGGGACAACATTAAGACATGTTATTACTTGAGATAAGTCACGAGTCGATGTCAAAGCCGAAGCGAATGGTTTCAAGTCCAGACCACGAGCTCAAGTAGCATCGGCATGAGTTTAATTTAATAGGACGTAAGAGTCGTTCAGTTTATCTCGCATGGCACACCTTAGGGCCTTTCATTCGGCTAAAAGTTTAAACATAAAATAAATCAATTGATGCTTGAAACGAATGGACCCACGATGGACTTATATGCGGACATTGGGGGATGCTGTGTCATTGCTTGGAGTAAAGCTCTGGATGCCATCTGGATATTGAGATCATGGACGATGTTGGCTCGAGTGAGGCCGATGCTTGGGGGTTGCCCTGAATGCCATCCTGATAATGAGATTGGGACGATGCCGGTTGCTAAAGGGAAACCGATACCCAGTTTTCACCGGAAGAGTTAATTAATTTCAATTAATATGATACTGAAAAAAAAAAAATGAAAGTCCATGTGTAAGGCTTGAAGTGATGCTTGCAAAAGCTGGGTTTGTTTTGATATGTATTGCTGAGTCCTTGCATTAATTTGAGCATATGTTGCATCGGGTCAGTTAATGTTTGAATGGATCTTATGTGATGCACGCATTTCTCTTAGCGACCAAAATGATTGTAAGCCATGGATTTTTGGGAAGGCTTGTTCTTATGTACTAACTCCTTATCTTGATGCTGGAAAACGCATAGATGATTGAGAGCTATTCAAATGCATAAGCAAGGCAAGGCACAAACTTTGCTATTGATTTGCCATCGAAAAGTGGGTGGTGATTTTGTATCCGAGAATCAACGGCGAGACGTCCTCCTCCAAGAGAATTAGGACTTTCTACTTACTACTTACTAAGTCATTAACTCATTCTTATTGTTTTCACCATTTTAAGTATGTGATGGATGAACCAACCCCATTGTTCGTCTGTCCTGACCTTCCCATCGATATGCTTACCGCCGTGGCAGACATAGTAAATGTAAAAGAGGATGCCACCTCCTAGAAATACACCTCTGGCGGATCCCACAGGAACGTCGTAAGAGAATGAGTCTAGGATGGGGGTCATTTTGGGGAGAAGCTTAGTAGAGGAGCTAGGCTACCCCTGCCTTTTGTTCGACTATATATGGAAGTGAAAATAAGTAGCCCGGAACTAGGATAGACATGCAATCGAAACAGTTTTTGATATGTGTATGTGTGTATGAATATATACTACTTTTATTTGCTTGGCTTGTATATGTCTTGCTCGGCTTCCATGTTTGTTTGAATGGGGATTGTCTTTCAGGACATTCGACATTGTCTATGCTAACCCGTCGGGTCTTGCTCTCGTACGAAGGATGGAACGGGGGTGCGACGGAGGATGAGTGCAAAAACAAATGGATTGATGCTATGCATGATGAAATATTGTCACTTTATGATAATCATGCTTTTGAGTTAGTGAAGTTGCTTAAAGGCAAAAGAGCTTTGAAAAACACATGGGTATATGATGAATGTACTTCACAACCACGATACAAAGCTAAATTGGTTGTTAAGGGATTCGGTCAAAGAAAGGGTGTTAACTTTGATGACATATATTTTCTTCAGTGGTGAAAATGTCATCTATTTGTGTGATTCTAGGTTTGATGGCTAGGCTAGACTTGAAAATTGAGCAAATGGATGTCAAAATAGTCTTCCTATATCGTGACTTGGAGGAAGAAATATAGATGGAACAACCAAAAGGTTTCAAAGTGAAAGGAAAAGAAGACTATGTGTGCAAGCTGAAGAAAAGTCTCTATAGCCTTGAAGCAAACACTAAAACCGTGGTACAAAAAGTTATGTGAGTTATGATGAAACAAGGCTATAAGAAGACTTCCATGGATAACTATGTGTTTATCCAAAAAAAAAAAAAAAAATTGATGATGACTTTATCATTCTCTTGCGTTATGTTAATGGTATGCTTATTGTTAGTAGGAATGCTTCACAAATTGAGTTGTTGAAAAAATAGTTAAGCAAGTCTTTTGCCATGAAAGACTTGGGCCTAGCGAAGCAGATTCTTTACATTAGAATTACTCAAGACAGAGATGCTAGGAAGTTGTTTTTGTTGTAAGAAAAATATATCAAGATTATTCTTTAGAAATTTTACATGGACAAGGCTAAACTTTATTCCTCTTGCTACCTACTTTAAGTTAATTACAAAGTAAAATCCCACGGCCAATAAAGAGAAGAAAGATATGGAAAGTATTCCATATGCCTTGTTTGTAGGAAACTTGATATATGCAATAGTATGTACATCTCCAGACTTGATGCTTGCGGTTGGCATTGTTAATCATTATTTGTCAAATCTAGGTAGAATGGATCATGAGGTATTTTCAAAGACCTTCTAATTTGAAACTCAGTTTTGAGATCAAGAAACTTAAGTTTGTTGAATATATAGATTCTAACTTGGCAGGAGATATTAATACATGTAAATCTTCTTCTAGTTATTTGATTTCTTTTTCTAATAGGGCCGCGTCATGGAAGTCAACATTGCATAAGTGTGTTGCACCTTCTACAATTGAAGCTGAATTTATTACGAACGACCGAAGCTAATAAAGAGATGCTATGATTGAAGAAGTTTTTTGAATAACTTAGGTTCAAGCAAAATAGGTATGCATTATTTTTTGGCAATCAAAGTGCACTTTATCTTGGTAAAAATTTATCTTTTCATTCTAGATTGAAATACATTGATGTTAGGTATTATTGGATAAGAAAACTTATAGATGAGAAGTTGTTGGAACTTGATAAAATACATACGAAACATAATGGTTAAGATATGATGACAAAGACTCTACTAAGGGAGAAGCTTGAACATTACCGATTGATAACTAGGATGGTGAATCCCTCCACATCATCATGAGGGGGAGAATTATAATTGTAGGAAAAATGCTCCCAGATGGTTATGGCAGGAACACTATATATACTAGTGCTCGTCTATTGGAGAGCCCTCCCCCCCCTTATCTTTTAATTATTTTTTAATTCCTACACTGTAGTTATATTTTCCTAGACTCACATCATCAATTAAATTCTAGTTTTTTTCTTAACTATAGTTTTTTCGATTAAATTCTACCATTTTTCTATACGTTTTTAGGCTTTGTTACCGATTAAATTCTAGTATAGTTCATATTCCTTTGGTTCGGTTTGAAGTAATTACATTCTCGATCTTTGTCATCAATTATATTCTAGCACAATTTGTGTTTGTCTAGTGTCATTTGAAGTGAAGTTATCAATTCTTTTGTCCACTTGTGATATTTCCTATCAAGAGTTGTCATAGAACCTGTCTCCTCTAATAAAAATCAAAGAACAATTTTCATTGAAAGATATTTTGTTGTACAGTTAAATTCCAGCAAGACATATGCCAAACTCTATCTTATTCAATCCCCAATCCCCATTTAGATTTTATCAATTATGACCGACCACTATACTCCTCATCTTGAAATCAAAGCACTCATCTCCAAGCTTGATTACTTTGGGGCGAAGTCCAGCACAAGTGCCATAACTTGGCATACCGGGACACTTAAGTGCCATAACTTCAAAACGGTACACTTAAGTGCCACTTTTTTTTTTTTCGAGTGAGACATTTAAGTGCCACCTCCGGCGACCCTTGCCGGAAATCCTACATGGCAATATTTTATTATTATTTTTTGCCTACGTGGCTCGCCGGAGCTCCAAATCAGCATAAAAATTAAAAAAATTTAAAAAAGAAAATTTTAAAAATTTTAATTTTAAAAAATTTTAAAAATTTTTTTAAAAAGAAAATTTTAAAAATTTTAATTTTAAAAAATTAAAAAAATTTTAAAAAAATAAGAAAATTTTTAAAATTTTAATTTTAAAAAATTTTAAAAATTAAAAAAAAATAAGAAAAATTTTAAAATTTTAATTTAAAAAAATTTTAAAAATTAAAAAAAAAAAAAATTAAAAAAAAAGGGGGGAGGGGGGGGTCGAACGGCGGCTGAGGGCTGAGCCCTCGCCGCTATTGCCTCCCCGCCGTCGCCGGGAAGGGCCGGCGACGGAGGGGGAGGGTCGGCTGGGTCGCGGGCCCCGCCGACCGACGGCGAGGGCAACGCTTGCCAACCGGCCAAAGCGAGGCTCACTTGAGCCTGTGGCAAGGCACACGCACCTCTCAAGACGATACCACTGCTATGAAATTATGGTTCCTCCTTTCTTCTTGACGACAGAAAATTGCTCTTGAAGTTTCAGGTGATAACAAACCTGTGCTCATTATTCTCCAATATTTCATTCTTTCCAGTTGGTTATAAAAAACAAAGAAAGAAATCTCTTGCTTTTGACCTAATATAAAATGATGACAAAAATTTTAAGTCTAGATTAACTAAGAAGTCATGTCACCTGCTACACTATAGTCAAGTGTGAACCCATAAATCACATCTCTTACCATTCAGAAAATTTTCCAGTATGAGATAACGATTACGTAGACAAGTCCATTTGGACCATTTAACATCGTCATGAGACCCACTTTATTATATATTCAAGTAAGCGGTCTACATGATCTATATAACATGCAGTATTCTTGCACATTACCGTATATCATCGTCTTTAATTATAATTTATCATTGTGTGTATCTACTTAACTTGCTGCATTGGCATGTCATCAGATTCACCAACACATGCACATTAGAGAAGAGCAAGAAATTTCTATTTTTCTCCCTTGGAACAGAGAAAACTTCAATATTTGAAACATATGTGTTTATTAAGTTGGACTTTGAGTGATAGTAATAATAATGAGCAATATAGGCAAATGCAAATCTTAAAAAGGAAGAAAGAAGAATCTCGTTGATCTGAAAACTGGAAAGTTTGCGAAAAAACAACGAAACATAGGCCTCGATCAACTGCGACGGCTTTAATCCTTAGACTTTAGAAATTTTCGCTGAAATGGAATTTAAGATAGCTTTGGCATCGTCCAAAGTTTATTTTCATGGCTCATTGCCAACATAAGATATTTTCTAGCCCCCTCAAGTTCCATATCCAAGAGAAACAGCTCATAAAGCATTCATACTCATCTCAAATAGTCTCTACTTGAGGTTCCTCTTGCCAAAAGACAAATACCCACTTTCACTTACGCAGCATCAATCTTGAGAGCAAAATGGAAAAGAAAACAAAGGGAATACATCAAAATCTGAAACCACTGCCTCCGTTTCATGACTCACGCATTTTTATTTTTATTTTTGTTTCGGGGTCTCGAACGTGACTCCCGCATTTCAGGATCCCATCTCTTCATGCGAAAAAGTATCTTTTTGAACATATGATGTCTTGATCATTTGACGGGTCTTGCAAGGCATGACTTGGAAATTTTGAGTCACTTTTAGGTGGCTAGCGATAAGTGATAGTGACTTTAAAAATATGTTAAGATCTCCTTTCTTTTTCGTGAATAAAAAGATAATATTTTCCTTAAGGGACCTGTTTTTTTTTTTTTTTGCCGTTATAAATGGAAGTTCTCGGGTACTTGTTGAAACAAAAACAATGGCATCTTACTTCTACACAAACTCCGTGCCTACACTCTTGTGTGCACTCTTGCTCATTCAAACCTTGGAATTCGGTCATTCCAAAGCCTTAACAAATGTAAGATGCATTGCCACTGAGAGGGAAGCTCTTTTGAAGTTCAAGCAGAATCTCACTGATCCTTCGAGACGTCTGGGGTCGTGGATCGGTGAGGGTTGTTGCAAGTGGGAAGGAGTCAAATGCAACGAGAAGACTGGTCATGTCTCAAAGCTCAATCTTCGTAATCCCTGTGGTGACATAGAGAGTTGCAACCTGGGAGGTAAGATACATCCTGCTCTAAATGAGCTGAAGTTTTTAAAGTATCTAGACCTCAGTTTCAATGATTTCGTAACCCATAAAACCCAAAAGTTCTTAACTTCTCTTCATAAGCTGGAGTATCTCAACCTCTCATTTGCTGGCCATGGACAAATTCCAATCAACTCAGCAACCTTCCCAGCTTAAGATACTTGGATCTTAGTGGGTGGAACTTGTGGGAGCCCTCTTCAAGTACAGAGAAACTTCGATCACTATCGACATTTTCTAACTTGAAGTACTTGGACCTGTCTTATACGTCCCTTATCAACCCCAAAGAGTGGTTAAGTTCTATAAATATACTTTCCTCCTTAGAGTGTTTACTATTGACGGGATGTGATTTGGAAGATGCTTTTGCTTCTTTGCCTATCAATTTCACTACTCTTAGATTCCTTGATTTGAGTCAAAACTCCATAAATTCATTTATTCCTCCTTGGTTTCAAAACTTCAGCAAACTCGAACACCTTGACTTAAGTAATAATGATCTCCAAGGCATGTTCCCCACTTTCATCCTTGAAAATAATGAATGGCTTAGATTCCTTGGTGTCTCTTCAAATAGGATGGAAGGTCAACTTTTGAAAAACTCAAGCATTTTTTGCAATTTGCAAGAACTCATGTTGAGTTCTAACAAATTTAGTGGGAGGATTTTTTACATCAAAGATGGTGCTCTAAATTGTAGACGAAGTAACCTAAACACTGTTGATATTCACAACAACAATTTTAGTGGTTACCTATCCAATCAATTCGGGAATTTCAAAGATCTTGAATTCCTTGATCTTTCACAAAACTCGATTTTTGGTCCTATTCCCAATACTGTGGGCCAGCTATTATCTTTGACAATGTTGAACCTCTCTTTTAAGAAATTGAGTGGGAACATTCCAAAAAGTGTTGGGCAAATATTAAATCTAAAGGTGATGGATATTAGTAATAATCAATTGGATGGAATTGTCGACCAACTTCACTTAGCAAATCTTACCAATTTGATCGTGTTGAACATCTATTCGAATAGGCTTGTCATAAATGTTAGTGCATCTTGGGTTCCTCCTTTCCAAACTCAAAAGATTCTCATGTCAAGTTGTAAAGTGGGACCAAAATTTCCAAACTGGCTTCGAACGCAAAAAGAAGTTTCAATTTTAGACACGTCAAATGCTAGCGTCTCAAATGAAGTTCCTCATTGGTTATCTAATGTTCTATCTAGCATTGAACAGTTGGATCTCTCAAAAAATTTGCTCAGAGGTTACATTTCCCGAATTATTGGGAAAGAGATGCCAATATTAACACAAGTGTCACTTTTTGGAAATAACCTTAGTGGTAAAATTCCAAATTCATTATGCTTGTCAAATTAGTTGTCTTTTCTAGATCTCTCTAAGAACCAATTGTTTGGGAGACTTCCGCAATGTTGGAGCTCACAAGCTTTTTTGGAATGGATTTCATTGGGAGACAACAAGTTAAATGGTCAAATTCCAAAGTCGCTATGTCATTTGGAGCAATTAAAAGTTCTTGGTTTACATGAAAATGGCTTGGACGGAGTGCTTCCAAAATGTTTACTAAAGCTTGATTTGAGAATCCTCAATCTTAGTGACAATCAATTCACTGGTAGAATACCTTTGTTTGGTAACCCTAGATCATTTGAGATAATCGATCTTGGGAGAAATTACTTCAGTGGTGACATTCCTTTGCAGTTGTGTCATCTTGCTAAGCTCCAGTACTTGAGCCTATATCATAACAACCTTTCCGGAGGCATTCCTCGTTGTTTCAACAACTTCTTGCGAATGTGGACCAATTCCACTTTGTATTTCAGATCCACGGGGGGTTTCCCATTATGGTTGATATAAGAGGAATAAGCATGGAATTCACTAGCACGCTCCCATATTTATTTTCCATTGACCTCTCGAGCAACGGATTAGACGGAAAAATACTAGAAGGGCTAATGTGTCTTGCTCGACTTCAAAATTTGAACCTCTCTCAAAATAAGCTGGTTGGAAAAATCCCTTTAGATATTGGCAACTTGTAATATTTAGAATCACTAGATTTATCCGTAACAAGTTATTGGATGAAATCCCTCATAGCATATCCAATTTAGACTTTCTAAGTCATTTGGATCTTTCCAACAACAATCCTATTCCATCAGGCAATCAACTAAGCACTCTCGACGATCAATCTATATACTGTGGCAAGGATGGACTTTGCAGACCTCCTCTTTTGAAAGTTTGTCCAAGAGATGAGCTCGATGATAGGGGCAAATGAGATTATCACAATTCAAGCAAAGATGAGTCTAATGAAGGTGACTCCATTATTATTAGGTTTTACTCAGGATTGGGATTAGGTTTTGCGGTGACATTCATGGGATTTTGCGGCATATTACATTTCAAAAAGTCTTGGAGGATCTCCTATTTTCTAGTGGTGGATTGGATTATCAGAAAATTGTCAATTGGAGGATGATTGCCATTCTATGGTTCAAGAGAGCTTTCCAATTCCAACTACACAAGTAAGCAGCTATTTAGTAAGTAAAATCTCCCCCTCTCTCTCTCCCTCCCTCCCTCCCTCTCCCTCCCCCCATAATATCTTTTCCTCATACTCATTTGTTTTGATGATAGATTTGCTAAACAATTCTATTGTTTGTCCTCACATGTGTGAGTCACAGGTGAGACTTCGCTGCTTGAAAGCATAGATTGGCTTACCCAATTCCGAACACAAGTGCCGCAGCAATTGCTATGAAGTTGATAGTTCCCTTTTCATGATGGGAGATTGCTTTTGAAGATTCAAGTAATAAAGAACTTGTGCTCATTATTCTCCAACGTGTCTCACTTGCTTTCCGTTTGGATATTAAAAAAATCTCTTGCTTCTGTCCTATAAAATAAGATGTATATGTTTAATGTAAAATTGGATGAGTCTATTGTTCCCTAGGGTACAAATCACATTGTTTCATATTAATAAAGCAGCAATAGCTATCAAAACATTTTAGACTGCAATTTGTTCAGCCGATAACACGCTGGTAAGTTACAAATACTTTTATGATATGTTCACTAGAAGTCTTAGAATATATCACGAAAGTATAATTGAGTTCTAAAACTTTCAAAAAGTGCAATCAAAACCTAAAAATTGTAATGATAGTGCAAACCAATACTTCCATTAATTCCATCCAATTTGATCAACGAAAAATGCTAACATGACTCTTTTTTAATATTTTCTCTCTTACATAGTGATGATGTCGCTAAAACGTTGTCATTTTAGTCCAAATATAATTTTTAATACAAATTTTATTTAAATTAAATTAACAAATAGACTATTTTTTTTAAAAAAAACTAGAGATTAGGGTTTTTGATCACCATGGAAATCGTTTCTCAAACCAAAAATGTCATTTCTTATTTCTTTTACTTTGACCAATAATGTTTAGGTAATTTCATACTCATCTTTACAACCCGAAAAGTCAAACGATTGACTTTTTAGTTAACCCTTTGACTGAAAATCAACCTCAGGTCAAAATTTGGCTTTTTACTTAAAAAGATTCCATTCAATTTTAATTTCACTTTGACTACAAAAATTTTGAAAAAAAAATTCAAAACTCTAATCATAAAATCAACATTTTAGCAAAAGTCAATCAAGTCAAACCTTCAACCAAAAAATTGGAAAACGTGAAAACCCCAAAGCACTTTATTTTGGCTTCTATTTGACTTTAACATAAAAAATTTTGTGAAAATTGATTAAGAACCTCATGTTTTGAATTTTTTGGTTTTAGATTTGATATTGGCCAAAAAAAAAATTACTTTCATTTTATTCATATTTTGGTTTGATTCATTTCACAACATTTGATCTAGAGATCATCATGCATTCTCTCGTTCAACCAATTTCATGATTTGACGAGCCGAGATGAAAATTATCATTTTTAGCCTTAATCAGGAGTTTGAGTCGATTCTTCATGAATTGTGAGCCAACACTCCCATTCAACTCATTTTCTTGAAATAAATCCAAATCTAGGGTCAATTTTGACGAATTCACTTGAGAACTCTCCAATTTGATGGACTTAACTTACTTTGATTTGAGAAATCCAAGCTAAGAAGCTTCGATTGATGCAATTTAAGTTAACTCATTATAAACTAAGGTTTAATTTCATAAATTGAGGTTCAACTTCAACATTAGCCTTCAATTCAATTTTGACATAAAGGTGGTGCCATTCTTTTGATGTCAATTTCAATGCAATAGGCCATCAAGAACATGGATATCGAATCAATTGAGGCCTTGCTATATTAATTGAATTCATTTTCAACCAATTTGCATGTTTGAGATAGGCAATTGTGTAAATTCGCTTATTTTGTCTCCTAATTGAGTAGAGCTTCCCTTCAATTGAGTCCCTAGAGGACTAAATTGCACAAAAGAAAAGAATAAGACCAAATCAGTCAAGACTAGTTCGGATAGGCCCGATCGGTTCAACTGGTTCCAACGGAAAGTGACCGGTTCAACCACTTTTCGATGGAACCTTGACAGCCAATGGCCACCACGAAGTGGCTTGTCCCATGGCCAACCTACCCATGCCTTATTTTTTGATTTTGCAAAATTGCCCTTAAATTTTGTGAAATTACGAAAATGCCCCTTGATTATCCTTTAATTGCACAAACGTTCATCCTTGATGCATTGCAGCCCTTACAATATATATGTGCTTATTTCTTAATCTTACTTAAAAGGCTAAGAAATTTTGTCAAGCTAAGGAAACCAATCCCTAACCCTTGCATCCAAGGGCTAGCATTGGCTCTTACAAGGAAGTATAAATAGATTTTTCACTCCAAAAATAAAGGGGAAGCCACATTTTTATAGAATTAGATTTGAAAACTCTCTCTCTCTCTCTCTCTCTCTCTCTCTCTCTCTCTCTCTCTCGCGTAACTGCCCTTCCCTCTTCGTCGCACTATCCACTAGTTATCGAAGCTCCAATCGACGACGCTCCACCCTTGATGACATCCAACACCTCCTCCTCGATCCTGTAGACACCATCGCCGCCTCTATCCTTTGTCGAAGCCTCCTGCCTACACTAGTCTTGATCAAGTCTAGCGAAGTTGGTGACGTCCCCGGTGGCTGTTCTGACCTTGATCAACGACCAGTCTATCATCCTAGCATCCCCAATTGATCTTGCAACCTCTATCGATGAGTCTATGAGTTGATGGTGGTTAGAGATCCATCTAACAGCCATCGAAAAGCCTCATTGTCGGTGAGCTTCTAGTCGACTTCCTTCTTGTGCTCAATTCATCACTGGCACTGATCAACGCCTATTCAGACGCCGTTCGGCATCTCCGACGTCCTTAACCTCCATCGGACCTCCCTTGAGGTCTAATGCTTCTTAGTTGAAGCTCAATCGAGCTTGATTCACACGAAAACCTCAAAAGATGGTGATCTTCTATCACGAGCTCAATGAAGTGAGGTTGCTTTAGGCAACCAAGGCTATAGCTCAATTTAGGTTGTAATCTAATATGTTTATTGATAAACTTGGAAGCCTAGGATGCTTAGGATTGATAGATGATAGGCTAGGATGAATTTCATATTGATCGAAAATGCAATTCAGATGCCTTGAATGACTTGATTATTGATTGTCTGGGTTTGAGCTGCTAAACGCGATCTTTTGTCTCTAGTTCCCCATGAAATTCATAGTATATTCCATGGGCTTTTAACCGATTTGAAGATTATGTCAATCGACCTCTGCTTGCTTGGTCAATTGTTTGCTTGAAATTTGATTTTAATTCTATGATGTTACTGCAACTTTGTGACATCCCAGATTTTCAGTCATGTTTTCTATTAAATAAATCGGACATTTCATTGACACGTCTATAGGGCTGTTCTCAGAACTAATCATTCTAGAGATAACTAAACTATTTGGGGAAACCATTAAGAATTTTAAGGCAAATAGACTTGAGAATTCGATCAGGAATCGGCTTCTCGACCGTGCTCATCTGTTGAGACCATTATGGCACAGATATAAATCGATTTGAAATCAGATATAGGTTGGTTCGATTGAGATGTGTGGCTAATCGTGGGTGACACCACTAAATTGGAAAATTCTCATCGACCGACAATAATATGATTTTACTGTCGTTTTGGTACCTGTGTCCGTATTTGAATCCTCGAGATTTTCACGATAATCGAGAGTCATCATTGAGTCGAGTGGGTTGAAGAAAATCGACCACAGGTCATTTGCACTGAAAAGTTCTGAAAGTTACTCGGTAGTCTAGGTCACGCTAAAAATGCGTCGAATGAAAATTAACCGTAAATTCGAACCCGATTTCAGAAATTGAAAGTTATGTCCTGTCACGAGCTAATTTATGAACGTCGACTTAGTCTCAGAAAATTTTTCAGTGATTCCAAGACTTTTACGGAAAATCGTTTCGAATACCGCGGAAAATTGACATAAATTCGGATAGGCCAAATTAAAGGAAATTTGGACTTCCAGGCTGAGCCTTTGAGTGTTAGAGACTTGCAGAGGATTGTTCGGGATTTTTCTTCACCAAAATTGGATCTCAATTTGGGAAATTGAGTGATGAAGTTAAAGATCAAAATGTGAAATTCGGATTGGAAAGTGGCAGCAATTTTAGGCTTCAAATTTGATTGGTTTATAAAGATTATTGCAAGAAAGTATTAGAGACCAACCAAGATAAGGATAAAGAAAAAGGAGGGGACAAGCAATTAAGGGAATGACTTAGGTTTGTTGATTTTGGGTCCCTCCCGTCGCTATCTTCGTCATCACCGCTTCTGTCTTCTTCTCAAAGTGCGACGCCTCCAACACAGCTGAAGAAGACCGAGCAAGCCATTGAAAATCCCTACACTCCACTACCGTTCGCTTCTTCACGCTTTCAAGCTCAGCCCTGGTCAACACTCGCAGCACCAAGCAACCGGTGTTGACCCAAGCATCCACGTGGCCAGCAACCTTCAGCCTTTGAAAGTCCCGGTGTCGACCGAATCGAGCGAACGAAGCCAGCGAAGTCTTTCCCTACGTGCAACCCCTGCGATTGTTGCCTCCCATCCACGCGTCCAAATAGTCAACCGAGGCTGCATCTTGCAATTTGTTGACCGAAGCCTCGATTCTTCAGCCTTTTGCCAGCACACGCTTGCACGCCCACGATCGTTCTTCCCCTTTACCGAATTGCCAGTAGCGAGCCCACCGAACGGAGCCACTGAAGAAGCCGCCCTCGTCCACTCCTTCTCAACGCGTGGCCTCCACCAGCGTGACTTCGTGTTCCACCTAGCAGCAGCAACGAGCAGCGTCTTCAGGCTTCAACTCCAGCAGCCCAGCGAAGGGACTTCTCAGCCCAGCAGCCTTTGAGCGGCCCATCAGCCCATCGTCTCTTGCGGATTCCCTTGTTCGGCCAAGCGGCCTGGACCACTTGAAGTCCACGCAAATTCCAGCCCAGTGAATTTCTTTTGGGCCGCAAGTTAGGCCCAGCAAATTTAGCTCTAAAGCCCAGCAAGGTCAGCGGTTTTCGGCCCATTTGCAGTCAAGCCAAAGCCCAAGAGCAAGCCCATTCCAGTGCAAGAACAAATCTCATTTGGGCTGAGATTTGTTGGGCTCAAGGTCAAGGCCCGGTCCAAGTTCGCCGGTGTTGTCGAAAGCCCGATTTCAATCGCCGTCATGTCACCGTTGCAATGATTCGGTCTCCGCTTTTATCAAGTGAGTTTTACTCACTAATGCTTTCTTAGTTTGCTAATTATGATTAAGGGTTGGTTAGATTTAATTAAGTGCAATTAGGTGGTTAGATTAGTTTAGAATAATTTAATTAGTGACTTAATGATGCATGTTAGGTGATTGATTAGTGTAATTAGCAAGTAGAGATGTACTTATATTTATTGAATGTATCTCAGGATTTTTCCCAATCTGTTTTGGCGTTCAATCAGGCATTATGGGCATAAATTGGATTTTTAGTATTTAATTATTAAATTTCCTAATTAATTTAATTAATTAATTATTTTCCGAAAATTAGGCAGGGATAGCCGACGACTAGAATTTTATGTTGATTGTCGTGGCGCAGTCCGTTTATTTAATAGGGCTTTATTTTGTGCTGAATTGAATTATTTATGAAATTGTGAATTATTCTTTAATTGGATAATCATTAGTTACTAATCGAAAAATAACCGGGCATCAGTCGATAATGCCAAAGAGATTTGAGTAGACTACAGAAAATGTGGGAGTTATGGAAATGAAAATATTATATTTTGGCTGAGGCCAACCGTGTCCCCACACACGGCTATTTTATAGAGAATGATAAAAGAGGAAATTGATTGAATGGTCAGAATAGTATACTATATCATCCTATGGGCTCTGATATGTCAGCTTAGCGAGAGTAGTATACTGGTGTACTATATCAACCTACGAGTGATATGTCAGCTTAGCGCAAGCAGTACACTTTATCAGTTTAGAGTGAGCATCGGGGGTATACTATATTAGCTTGCGGGCAATATATCAGCTTAGCAAGAACAGTATACCAGTATACTATATCAACCTACGGACGATATGTTAGCTTAGCGAGAGTAGTAGACCTTAACCCTATCAGCTTAGTGCGAGCTATATTATCTATTTATCAGCTTAGAGTGAGCAGTCTTGGACTATGGTCGGACTTATAGATAGTATGAGATGAGTCAACTAAGAAAGGGTCGAGATGACATATAATCGACTAGGTCGATTGATCATTGCTTTAATCTGATATAGTGAATTAATTGATTGAATTGAAATGACCAATGGTTTGATTGATGTGAAATCGACTAGGTCGATTGATCGAGATATCGATCTGTGATGTGATTGCTTGGGTGCCTATTGAACTGTGCTAATATGCAGGTGGAATCTGAGGCCAAGGTAAGTCCTCTGACCCGTGCGTGCATAGACAGCCCGTTTAGCATATTGGTTTACTAATCGAGTCTTAGGGGATAGAACTTGCTGATGCGTGGTCTCAATGGTTATTGAATAACCATTTCAGGACTCTGATGAGGAGCCTAGAGAGGAGGGATCTGAAGAGGAGAACCTTGATGTGGAACTGGATGAGGAAGATGATTTTGGAGAAGAAGATGACTACAAGGAGGATTTTGAGTACAACCCGGATGAGGACTGAGATCCCATCCTGTTTTGTCAGACCTTGATTATATGTGAAGAAGTGTTAGATCAGACCCCTGTGAATAGTAATACATTATATATTATGAGGTGCTTGTATAAAAGAGTGGTTGTGAATTTCAGTATGAAAATTATGGCCTTGCTTTTCTATCCTATTGTTTTGTTGTTTGGGGATTAATAACTTCTTCCGCATATGCTTAATAAATGAAAGGATCGGTGATACGTAGTCCTGAGATATCACAAGTTTAAAATCGACCAAGTCAAGAAGGATGGGCACGTGACTGAGGATCGGGGTGTGATAACTTTGTATGATTAGACTACCTGATTTTCTTGGGGAATTTATATGATCTTTTGTCGTTTGAATTAGGCCCAAAGGTCTTCATACGTTTGAACCATAACGTTTAGGCCTAATCAAATATAATATTGTGGAATTTCTCATGTCATATAGATAAGATTAAGCATGATTGTTTCTGGCCTTTGCTGCTATTTCTACTACTAATCTGACCTCCTAGAGGAATGTCCTCGATTGAGCTTGTTAACGGTCCAATTTGTTGATGATGCCTTCTAGACAATTGTAAGAGACATCCTAAGCTTTAAAATAACATATCACATGCTTGAATCAGCCATCATTTACTATGTTTAACATTTTTGCTAAATTGGCTTGTATATGGATATTATGTTGAACTGGAGTTGCTTGTCATGCTTTTGTGAGTCTGACTGTTTGCCATTTTTGTATGATTTTTTAGGTGCTGATTTTTGGGTTGAGTCCTTGAATGAAAGTTTGTCCCTAATATCCATGTTTACAATATACACAAATTTGAAATTATTTGAGCGTCAATTGATGGGGTCGACTGGCAATAGAATTCCGTCACTCCTACTGCCCTGTTCTGTTCCTGATTAAATTGTTCATGTTCTAGGATTTTTAGATATTCATATGTTAGGACACTTGAGATGCTTTCTTCATGAAAATTGTTCTTCACATGCTGGTTTATCTGGCATAAAAAATTCTAGGATGAGATGATAATCGGTTATGCTTTTATTAGGCCTATATTGAATGTGATGTTTTTGTGATTGATGATTTGGTTGATGGACATGCTTGCATTCTTGAATTTTTAGAATTAATGTTGTCTTCTTGAGAATTGATTGTAACATGCTGAACTTCATTGTCACAAATTTTTGCAAAATAAAAAATGTTTTGATATTATTAACAGCCATCCCAAAGTTGCAGGGCATTCTGGGATTTTGATTTTCTGACATGATTTTGGACTTATTCAAAGTTTTAGGAGTTCATGTGATACTCACATGAAAAAATGTTCTTCATCAAGGTTGTTTGCCATTACTCAAAATATGATTTGACATGAATTTCATCAAAGTGTTGGTTCGTATTTATAACATCTGTTTTGCTTAATCAATTGTGCACAAGATGCACCCAAACTCGTCGTGATGGCTAAATATGTTCTGTGACTTGATGAAGTTGTGTCCCATTTCCGTCGAATCTTTTAAAATGATATTTGATTATTATCTGCAAAAATAGTTTTTAGTATCACATGAATTGCATATCTACTGCCTAGGTGGTCATGAATATACATGCTGCATGAACATTTTCAAAGGTGCATGTATTTAGATAAGCGATCCTTCATTGGTTCACTCATTTGTTTATTTGATTGAGAATCAATGTCATATGGCCTAAATACTTGTCATTTTTTATGCTTTGCATGTAATTGTTAGATGAATGACTTAGATGCGATACATGACAATGTGGGTTACCTTGGAATTTATATCACCCAGAACTTGAAATAGGGACTTCACGACTTTAATCACCATTTGCAAACACAATCAAACCCTGTCTTTTGTAACATGCATTCATTCCCCCATTTATGTCTCGGGTTTTTTATATGCATTGTATGAATGTCCAAAGAGTTATTGGTCTTTCATTTATTGTATTTTAGACTTGTTTAGACTTTACTTACTTTCCTTAAATTGCTTTTTGAATGTTTCTTTTCCCGCACCATCATTTCTATAAATTGCATGCTTTACTTTTACGTTCATTAGAGTAGAAAGCTCAAATGAACCATCCACGTGTGATGATTCCTTTTGCTATGAAAACACATGAAAATGTAAAGAGACGTACATGGACACATTAGGTAACACAATGACTGTTAGGTATCGAAAGGACACTAATAAATACTTTAGCGTAATCCAAGTCCCCGAGTCTAATATCTCTAGTTGTGTAGAAATCGAGGAATCACTCATAATCCTCAATTGGGGATTCTAGCTGGCTCCCAAAAATGAGGCTAGTAGTGACTCCTAAATATTACTTAGGTTGTCTAAAACAACTTCAAAAAAAAAAAAAAATGAATCCATCGTATAGGGCATGAGCTTTGAAAAGCTTGTGACTGTAATTTAGCATACTCAAAGAGTTGAAGCCAAAAGATGAAGTGATGCCATCTTTAGTGGATTTATCTTTGAGAGGGCTATGATGGTTGAAATACCCTTAAACTCACATTTATGTCTAGTTTACTTTCAACCTTCAAATTGTTGTTTAAGACATGCTATGGCGTCAAGATCAGGTCATAATAATTCGACTATCACATAAGGTGCACGCTTAGGAGAACTCACTGCCGTGATTGAGCGAACTCATTACCATAATCAAGCAAACTCATGTGGTTGATCCCAAAAGATGAGATGATGACATCTTTTGGAGTAATGTACTGTGAGGGAGGTCTCATAGTCGAATACCTATAAATCCTACCTTTGCGTTGTCCCTCGAGGATCTGCAGGTGCCAAGGTCAAGTTGCGACAATACCAAACAATATACGTGATATGATGTTAACATATCCACTTTATTAATACAATCACCAAACGATAGATAGAAAATAACAAAATTCCTGAATTTCATAGCCTATCATACTATCTTAGTTAGTAATCAAGATGACCGAAAGTAGCCTAAAAGTTGCCAACCTTAACTGGAGTGATTACCTATGTTTCTCTAATTAAGTTTACTAGCTTTGTATTACCCACTTTTACTCGAGTTAATTACTAACATTGATCAAATTTTATCTATATAATTAACTTCTTTTATCTTTAGCAAAAAGAATTCTCTTATTTTTCCACCAACTTTTATTTTTATTTTTGCCAACACCTTAAATTTAACAAAAATGATATGAATAAACGAACCTTCATTTAAACAACTTCCCAACTTTTTGCAAAATTACAAACATTGTTCGATTTTTAAAATGAAATTTACCGATTTCGTTTGTGGCATCAACTTTTATTTCCCTTACTTATAAACCCGTTAAATTTATTAACTCCTTTTAGGATTTATTAACCTCAATTAGAGCGATTACCAAATTTTATCCTGTTAAGCTATCAACTAGTTATGTATTTGGTTTTCTTTATATTACCAACTTCTGTAATCTTTAATATATATATATATCTTATTTTTTAGCAACTTTTATTATTTATCTTTTTAACAATGTCTTAAATTTATTAAAGGTCATACGAAATTACCAACCTCAAATTTAAGAGACTAGCCAACTTTTCAGTTATTTAATCACCAACTAATTTTAGATTATTAAAGCCCTGCATGGTAATGTTCTTTTTTGTTGTTCATGAACAAAAATTTTGTTTTTATGTTCCCGGAACAAAAAAGAACAGAAATGCATTTGTTTGCATTTTTGTTCAAAATCTATTTTTTTGTTCCCTAACAAAAAAAGAACAAATGAGAAACAAAAAAAAGTTTTTTTTTTGTTCCAAACAATTTTGAAGAAACACTTCTCTCTCTTCTCTTTACTTCTTCTTTTCTTCTTCTTTTTTCTTTGGCCGTCGTCGGCGGCGTGCAGCCACCGATTGTCGAGGGCCGCGATGCCGTCGAGGGTCGGCGACCTCACCGGAGCGTCGCCGGCCCCAGACGAAGCCCGAGCGTCGCCGGCCCCTAGCGAGGCTCGACCTCACCTTGGCCGGGCGAGCTTGAGCTGGCCCGTTGGTGAGGCCGAGCCTCACCATGGCTAGGCCAGCTCGAGCTCGCCCGTATCCAGTGAGGCCAAGCCTCGCTAGGGCCGGCGACGCTAGGCCTCGCCGAATTTGGGAGAGGCCAAGCTCGCCCACACCGGCGAGGCTCGGCCTGGCGGATCTGGGCTTGACCAAGCTCGCCCAGCCAAGGTGAGGCCGCGGCCCCGTCGGCTTACGGTCGCCGGAGGCCGCGACCCAATGAAAAGAAGAAAAAAAAGAAAGAATAAAAAAGAAAGGAAAAAAGGAAAAATAAAATAAAAATATTAAAAAATTAAAAGAAACAAAAAAAGAATATAAATTTACCAAACGTATTTCTATTCATTTTTTATTTCCGGAACAAGTTTACCAAACGCGTCTTTCTGGTAAAAAATTGTTCTCCGTAACGTAAATATTTTTTTCTATTTCTCGCTCCCTGGAACAATTTTTGAACAAAACGTTACTAAACGCGTGCCATAACTGTCTTTTTAGCTACCTATAAATATTTTTTTTGGATTTTTTTTATAATTTACTAACTTTATTATTGATTACCAACTTTTATTTGCCTTACTTACCAATTTTTGTTTTAATTTTACCAACTTCTTTTAGAAATTATGAACTTCAGTTAGAGTTCTTACCAACTATTATTTGATTAAGTTAACAATTAAACTTATGTTGCCAACCTTTATTCAAGTTAGTTACCAATATTATTTTGTATAGTTACCAAGTTTATCTTATATCTGTAACTAAAAAACTTCTTTTTTTTTATCAACTTTTATTTTGCCTTTCTTATCCAATGGCTTATATTTATCAAAAATAATATGAAATTAGCAACCTTCATTTGTGCTACTTAGAAACTGTTCTACAATTAAGTTACCAATAGGTTTTGGGTAGCCTACTCTTATTTACATTTCTATCAATTTTTATTTATTTATTTATAATTTTCTAACTCGTTTTATCATTTACCTACTTTTCTTTGTCTTGCCTACAACTTTTAAATTTATTAACTACTTTCAAGAATTACTAATTTCAAGTAGAGTCATTACCAATTTTTCTCTGATCAAATACCAACTCCAACTCTTATTGGATTAGTTACCAATGTTTATTTGTTGTTTCATATTTCTGGCTTCTCTAATCTCTTATGAGAAAAATTCGATAATCCTTTACTATATGTTATTTATCTTTCTTGCTAATAGTGGATATTTATCAACTATTAGATGCAATCATCAACTTATTGTATAACTTACCAACTTTTCTTTGGTCAACTTACCAAATAATTTTGAATTGCTAACTTTCGTATGAGTTTCTTTCTAAGGTTTACTTTTATTTTTTATAAAAAAAACTTTTTGATTGAATTACCATTTACCTTTCTTTTTTAATCTTTTTCTACGGTTAAGTTATTAACTATTTCTAAGTTGTCAACTATTATTTAAGTTAGTTACCAAAATCTATTCTTCTCTTACCTTTGTACTTCTTATTTTTACCATGTCTTATGTTGACCAACTATTTTATGAATTGAGGAACATTATTTGAGGGCCTTACCAACTCTTTTTTTCCTGGTTAAGTTCAATTAAAAAAGTTGGCAAATTAAAAAATAAAGCATATTTATATTAGTGACAAATTGAAATGAGAGTTGATGAAGAATTGCTTGATTACTTAATTGGAAAAAAAAATTATAAGTGATTTAAATTAAAGTTAGTAGTTTTATATAAGAGCTAGTAAATTTAAGGCATAATTAAGAAATATGTATAAAAATGGCAATTGCTATATCCACCCTATTTATTATTGAAACTACCTCTTTGTATATAGTTGACCAAAAAATCTTGCAGACTAAATATTGAACATTTTAATTGTTCTCTCTTTATCTCTTCTTGGCAAGATCTCACTCTCCCTCCAAGTATTTTGATCAACTAAGATAAGGAAATAGGTTCATGACAGAAAATTTCATTGATTTTACTAACTCTCACATACTCGCTTGATATTTCAAAGCTTCAAACAAATTTGTCCCCGTTCCTACCCCATGTTGAGCCCATCACAGCATGTCACCTTCATCCCCCACGTCATTCTTCGATTAGTCACCTCAACTGTCACGTCACAACCTCTTCTCCCTTGAATCCTATTTGTTGGTTTTGCATCTCTCTTAGCACCATCGCCATGTCAACGCCTTGGCCTTCAACCACCTGTCTTCCCTGCCTCCAGCTCCAAGCTCGAGCCATACAACCTCAACTCAAGAGCTCATTCGGAGCCCCAAATTAAATTAGGGACTTTAAGAACGCGTTTGGTAACGTTCCTGTTTAAAAATTATTCCCAAAACAGAAATAAAAAAAAAAAAAAACTATTTCAGTTTCTGTTTTGGGAAACAATTTTTGAATAGAAGAACGCGTTTAGTAACTACACAAAATTTCTATTCTGGAATAGAAAAAAAAATAGAAACACGTTTGGTAAACTTATATAATTTTTTTTTGTTTCTTTTAATTTTTAATAGTTTTATTATATTTTTTCCTTTTTTCCTTTTTTCTTTTTCTCTTTGGCTGGTCGCTGTCCATGGTGGTCGATGGTGGCTGATGACCGCCCAGTCGACGTCTGGCGAGCCCGTTGGAGCCTCGCCAAGCTAGGGTGAGGCCTTACAAGCCTGCCGGAGGCCAACCGGTGAGCCTCGCTAGGCCACCGGGCGAGGCTTGGCCTCGTGTCGGCTGGGGAGGCCGAGCCTCGCGCGGCCACGGTGAGGCTTGGGCCGGTGACACTTCGACGAGGTCGTTGGCCCTCGTCTGGCCGGTCGCTGGCGCCAGCCATGGCCAAGGCCGGTGACCGACAAAAGGAAGAAGAAGAAGAAGAAGAAAAATGAGAAGAAAAAAAAGAGTGTTTCTCAGAAGTGTTCCTGAGAACAAAAAACAAGTTTTCTATACTTCTTGTTTCTGTTCCAAATTTGTTCCCAGGAACAAAAAAAAAATAGATTTTTTGTTCCCGGGAATAAAAGTGTAAACAAACGCGTTTCTATTCTTTTTTTGTTCCCCGGAACAAAAGAACAAAAATTGTGTTCCAGGGGACAGAAACAAAAAATTGCCAAACACCCCCTTAGAGGCTCGGATCAATGTTGATTTGATGTCAAGGCCATCATCAAGGACGGGGCCTAGGAGGCATTAGCGAGCCAAATAGAGGCGGAGGGGAGGAGTCCAAACAAACAGGGTGAAAGATGGGGTACATAATGTGACATCCTGAATTTCAGACTCTGTTTTTAATTTAATAAGTGAGCTTTTCATCGACGTGCCTAAGGCTTTATTCTTTGAGAGGGCCCATCACGAGATAACTAGCTTATCAGATGGAGCTGTTAAGGGATTTTAACGTAATAACCTTGAGAATTCGACTCGGAAACAACTGCTCGACCGTGCTAATCTGCAAGGGTCATTATGACACCGTCAAAATCGATAAGAGACCGGAGATAGGTCGATTCGATAGAGGTATGTGATTAAGTATGGGTGATTCCACCTAATTCCAAAATTTCTATAGAACAACACTAGATTGATTTTTTTTGTCATTTTTGTATCATGTGTCCATATTTGAAATATCGAGATTTTCATGACAACCGAGGGTCTCCAATGAGTCGAAAATGTACAATGTGGCTTGAAAATAATCGACCACAGGTCAATTGTAATAAAGATTCCTAAAAGCTACTCGGTAAGTTAGGTTACGCTAAAATCGCGTCAGATTGAAATTAACCACGAATTTAAACCCGATTTCATAAAATGAAAGTTCTGTCATGTCACAATTTATTTTAAGAACATCGACTCATCCTCCGAAGAATTTTCGGCAAGCTCGAGATTTTACGGAAAATCAATTCGAACTATTCGAAAAAGAACGGAAATTCGGATTGGCTAAACCAAGAGATTTTTGACTTCCAAACCGAGCTATTTGGTGAAGGGAACTTGCAGAAATTTTATGGACTTCCTCCTTAGCAAAATTTGGACATCAATTGAAGAATTAATGATGAGATTAAAGTCCAAATTTGAAGAATTCGGAGCTAGGTGGGGGGTTGCAACTTTGGCATCTAAATTGAACTATTTATGAAGATTTTTGCAAGAAAGTATTAGGGGGACAAGGTTTTAATGTGCTAGATATTTTAATTTACTTTTGCTTCCCTTTGGCCTCTCTCGCAGTCTCTTTCTCCCTCATCCGTTCCCTCCTTCTCCCTTCGCACGTCATCTCCCCCGATTTCCCTTCTGTTTTTGTTCTCCTTCATTTGTTCCCTTAAAGTAGCTCGACCTCATCGCAGCGGCACTCATCTTCCACCATCCCTTGTCTGCCACTACCGACCCTCAGTCCCCACGGCCAAGAATTCAGCTACTTCCTCCTTCAAATTCCACAACACCACCGAGTCAACATACCTTCCCCCGAAGCCCCATCGTTGACCCTTGCATCACTGCTTCCATCTCCACGTTTTCTTCATCCACAGGCCTCTACCAACAGCTGCTTCGAAGACTCCAGCAACGCCTTCACACCAGATGCCGCCTCATCCAACGCCCGTAGCAGCTTCACGCCCACCAGCCTCCTTCAATCGAAGGCGCCTTCGATCGAAGCTGCCCCGAGGGCGCCTCTCTCCTTCGCCCGCATGACCAGCTCCTTTGGTCTTGAACCATGAGCTTTGCAAGGCCGATTTTGGCCTAGTTCAAGCCCCCGTTGGCGTCGCCGCTTTGGAGTTTGTTGCTCGTCGTTGCGCTACCATCGTCGTGGACTCACCGGCTTGCAAATCCAGTGAGTTTACTCACTAAACCTCGCTTAGGAGGTTAATTATGCTTATGGGGTAATTAGTTTAAGTTAATTAATGATTAGGTTATTAGTTAGATTAGATTAGTGATTTAATTATCCAGTATTGCATGTTAGGTGGTTAGAGTAGTGTAATTAGAGATTGGATAAGTTGTAGTATTTATCTAGATAGGTTCGGAAATTTTTTTGGTCCGTTTTGGTATTTAATTAGGCATTTCTAGCCTAAATTAGCATTTTTGATATTTAAATTGAATTATTTAATTAAATTTGGTAATTATTTAATTATTTATTATCTTCTAGAAATTAGACCAGGATAGTCGATGATCCAAATTTCGTGTTGATTGCAATAGTGTGTTAGGTTTATGCAATTGGATATTAATTTGTGTAAATTGAGTGCTGATTGGATTTTTGGTCATTTATTCTAAAATTTGGGAAATATCAATATTTAATTAGAAAATCCTGGGTGTCGGATTTTAACACCGAAAATAGTTTTATATACTATATAAAATGGTGGGATTTTAAAATGGAGGTTATAAATTTCTTGGGTTCGATATGACTCTGTACCCACACATGACTATTTTCATTAAGCATTTTTAATATGAAGAAAATAGGCCAGGATCATTATTTTAATTTAGGCATTTGAGTGCAATGCATGGTGTCTTGGGCTGAGATTGATTGGTCGTGTGTTGATTAAGAGAACCCGTCTCGAGCGTTTACGCCGGACATTACTAAATCCCCTTTCGGGTTCCCCATGCATTAGGGTATCGGGTCGCAGTAAATTCTGGATCTATGCTCCTTCGAGAAAGCCTTCTATGAGAGATGTAGCCATGCTCAATGGAGAAAAGACGATGCCTGGCTATGCCAGTAGATCGCCGAACATGGGAGTTAGTAGTCCCCTAGAGGGGTTCAATTAACAATTGGAACGCATGAATGATTGAGTTAGATGCGCCGGATTACGGGACAAAACTTTGTGACATGGTATGTGACATGTCATAATGGTTTGGTCTTATAATTTGGACCCCTATGATTGATTGAGTTATTGAGGCATTTCAATTGTTATATGCATTAACTCTATGTATTGCGTTATGAACTATGCTGACGTGTAGGAAGAAACTGAGGTAAGGTAAGTCCTCTGTTCTAATTGTGTGGCTACGTGGCTAGAGAGCCCTGATGGTGTATTTTCTTTGAGGGTAGACTTGCTGAGACATTGTCTCACCCCGTCGTGGGCTAAATTTTTAGGTCCTTAGATGGTTATAGAGGACCGGTAGCCCCGGAGTCTGTGGAGGTAGAGTCCAAATGATCGGCATATGTGTCTGACTAGTGTGTTGTAGGACAGCTTCTTTTTTGAACCAACCTTTTGGTAGACTTTTGACCATACTTATTTTTGTATCTAAACCCGTTGTTTTTAAAAGTTGGCCTTTGTGAAGTGTGCCATGTTTTCCCATCCCATGCTGTTTGTTGTTAGGGGTATTTATATGCTTCAGCATGTGCATTAAAATGAATGGGTCGGCGACGTGTCTTGTGAACATCGCATTTGTATCAACCGTTGAGGGATGTGCACGCGCTCGAGATTTGGGGCGTGACACATAAGGACAAGGAGATAAAAGTTAAGAGTGGCAGTGGTCGAATCTAGTAACAGTGCTTGTGCGGTGGCCTATGATGGTTTTGCTGGAGGTGGCATCGATAGCAAGTGACAATTTCTCTTATGCATATCTTTGCTCATCTTGGTCGAGCAAACAACATATTTCAAGTTGCAATAAAAGCATCAACTTAATGAAGGAGGGATAGTGAGATCCTATCATGAGAAGGTAAATGGAGAATAGTTAAAGTGTTGCATTTTAATTTGAAAGGTATTTTTGTCAATTACTTACAAAAACATTAGTGTTTAGCAAAATATGTGATGGAAATAGTGGCTACCATAAAAATTGGTATAAATTAGGAGAATTTGTTTTTGGGAAAATTATCAAAAAAAGTAATAAATCTATTGTACTTATGCTAATTTAGTGTCAAGACTTCCAATTTGGTCAATTTAATCATAAACCTTTTGATAATTTGCCAATGTAGTACATCTAGTCTATTTTAATCAGAAATCATTGATGTGGATGCCAAGCGTCCTATGTGGTACGACTAGCGCTAATGTGAACTATTATGGCCATGGATGAGGCCTCCTTTGCCCATGGCTAGCATGGCTATGGCAAGGGCCGTGGCTCTTGCCAACAGCTAGTGAGCTCCGACAACCTTCGCTTGCCATGGTGAAAAAAAGAAAAAAGAAAGAAAAGAAGGAAAAGAGAAGAAAAGAAAAAAGAAAAGGAAAAAAAAACTAAAAAATTCTTTAAAATAATTAAAAATAATCCATGTCCGCCAGCCATGTCATGTAGGATGGCTAGCTTCCACTTTAGTTATTCTCAACCAAATTTAATTTGGATGAACTTCATCGACAAATTATCAAAAGGTTTTAGAGTAAATTGACTAAATTGAAATGTTTAAGATAAAATTAGCGCAAGTATAATGGGTTTACGACTAACTATCCCGATTTCTTTAGAAAAAATAAACTTGGCTAGTAACTTAAATAAGAGTTAGTAACCTAAAACTAGCTGGTAAAATCCAACATAGAATCCCTTCAGCCATTGAAAACTTTAATGACTTAGAATCGCTTGATTTGAAGTCCCTTATAGCATATCCAATTTAGACTTTCTAAGTCATTCGAATCTATCATTTAATAATCTATCCATATTGAGTCGAGCAATCAACTTTGTAAGTCAGTTTTATTGTCGAAAGGATGGACTCTGTGGAGTCCGCTCTTTTGAAAAATTGCCCCGAAGATGAGCAGGATTAATAATGGCAGAGAAGACGGCCCAGCTCTTGCTTGGCGTCTTCCGGTTACTCGATGTAATTCACAAATGAATTTTGCGTTTCTATAGGTGTTGATTATTAGTGCAACCAGATGTGGATCTGCTCACTGAGTGTCTTGTCATTTTGTGTGGATATAATCACCGTTTATTGGATGAGATCGAGATTGTGTGCGCGAGCCACACATAGCATCTAATGCCTATGTCATTTTTTAATAGTTTGTTTAGCTTCTAACAATTCCTAGAGGTTCCCCACAAAATATTCTTCTCAATGCAAACCAAAATATTTGGGAAAATTACCACCAAAAAAAAAAAGCCTTAATTTTATTGTATCTGTACCAATTCGGTTATAAACTTTTCAAATATGCCAATTGAGTCTTAAACATTTTCTCATTTTTCCAATTTTGTCCATCTGACCAATACTACATAAATGTTGGCCATCTTACGTTGTTTAATTGGCATTGAAGTGAACATTTTTAATAATTTTTAGTCTTAAATTTAATTTTCTTACAATTTTCTTATGTTTTGTTTTGTTTTTTTTTTTTTTTCATTTCTTCTATTATTTTGATTGATGGTCAGCAACCTACTGACCATAGGCAAGGGCATCATAGCCTTGCCGAGTTTGGGCAAGGGTTGCTAGCATTGTAGCCTCGCCCTAATCAGGGGAGGTTGTTGTGGCCCTTGCCCAGGCCCTCACCATCAACAAGGGTTAAGGGTTGGCCGGCGATCCTTGCTGGCCCTAAGTAAAAATGTTCACGTCAGTGCCAATTGTACCACATTGGATGGTCGACATCCAAATCAGTAATTTCCAACCAAGTCCCTTGCCTAGTGCTTGCAAAGGTGGACCAGCAATCTTGGCCGATCCCAAGTTTTTTTTTTTTTTTAAAGTAAGGAAAAGGAAAGAAAAAGATAAAAAACAATAAAATTATAAGAATTTCAAAAATTTGTTCGAAAGTGTTATTAAAAAAAATATTCATGTTAGTCCCGGTCATGTCATGTAAGATAGTCAGCATATAAGTCAGCAATTTCCTACCAAAATTAGTCAGATAGACTTCATTGGCAAAATGTGAAGATTTATTACTCAATTGTACAATTGAAAGGTTTATGACTAAATTAGCATGATTGTAATATTTAGGACATTTTTGTTAATTGCACCAAGAAAACTAATCATATGCTGCAACCTATAGGCATTTACTTAATTAATGTGGCTTTTTTTTGTTGATCACGAATAGTAGCAATGAAGCTAGTTTCATAGTTGCATTGATTTTTCTTTGCAATATTGAAGGTGCTTTTGTCATAGGTTAATAGTTCTTTGGTCGTGGAATAATCCATATAAGTCTAGCGAGCGGGCGAGCGGAATACACTAGGCCAACCTTCCTTCTATGGTTGTTCTAGAGAACAATACGGTGAATAGGTTTCTTATACAAGATTGTACCACGCATAGCTAGCTCGAGTGTCTACTTCATTGAGCAAAATCACTCTGGGCTCAACAATTAGTTTTAGCCTACCATGACCTTAGCAGGAGAATAGCATTGGTTCTCGACGAGTTTGTGCACGAGAGGCCAAGTCGGCCTTTAGAACTCTGTAGAGATATAATCATTCGATTTTATAACTCCTAGCATTAACCATCCTTACGCCACTCTCACGGACCAATTGTATTCATCCCTTTTTCATCACTCGATCTTCACACGATAACCCTAAGCTCCATTCACAAGTGTCACAAGTACAGGAGAATCACGGACCGTGAAATTCACTCGCACTTAATTCTGCAACGCCCTTGTTGTGGGCGTTTTATTGCTTCCTTGCATTTCCTTAACCATTGATGTGCCGCTTTTGGATCATACATCGAATGGTAATGCTTGCCTCACAAAACTAGTTACTCCATTGATAGCTTCTTTCGATCGCAGCTAGTCCAACCCCTTTGTTGTCACCTGCGCTTTCCCTAGCAAGTACAGTATTTTTTGCCAACTGCACCTCTGGCATTACCCTCTTTTGCCCACGAAGCATCTTGACTCCAATAGACCAATGGGGGTTCTTTCCTTGTTGAAAATGTGGCAGCAAACCTCTTATTTGTTGACACAAGTCAACGCATTGATAAAAGGTAAAAACTCAATATTAGGGTTTTTGATCGCAATAGAACCCATTTCTCGAACAAAAGCTGTCATTTTTCATTTCTTTTTCTTTGACTTGTAATTTGCAAGGAATTTCCTAGTTATTTAAAAAAAAACCCAAAAAATTAAAAAGTTGACTTTTTAATTGACTTTTTGGTCAACCCTAGGTCAAAATTTGGCTTTTTGTATAAAAAGTTCCTAATTAGTCTTAATATCTCTTTGGCCACAATAGTTTTCAAAAAATTCGAAGTTTTGATTACAAAATTAACCATTTAGTGAGAAATCACCATGTCAATCCTTTGACAAAAAAAAATTGAAAAAAAATGTAAAAACTGAAAAATCATATCATTTTAGCTTTAATTTGACTTGGCATTAAAATTTTTTATAAAAATTAAATAAGAACCTCATTTGCTGAATTTTTCTATTTTAGGTTCAAAATTAACCAAAAATAAAATTTCTTTCATTCTAGTCATATTTTAGCTTCACTTTCTTCATAGCGTTTGATCTAGTGGCCATCTAGAATTCACTTGTGCGGCCAATTCTAAGATTTGACATGTCAAGATAAAAATTGTCATTTTTCGCCTAATTAGGGGTTCGAATTGATTCTTCATGACTTGTGAGTTTACACTTTGAAATAACTCAACCGAATCCAAATGCGGGTCAATTTTGGCAAATTCACTTGGGAAATTTTCAATTTGACAGATTTAGCTTGCTTGAAATTTGGAAAGTTATGCTAATAAACTTCAACTGGTGCGGTTCAAGTTGACTCATTCTAAACTAAGGTTTAATTTGATGGGTTAACGTTCAATTTCATCATCGACCCTTAATCTAATTTTGACATAAAGTTCATACCACCATTTTAATGTCAATTTGGATGCATTAAGCCATTTTTTACATGGGTAATTGAATCTAATCGATATAATAAAGATTGTTCTTCCTTGAGTTGTCTTTATAATTTGATTCTATTACACATTTCTGTTCCTTGTCTGTAAATGTAGGTGACTATTTCTCCATATGAAAGAAGATCATAAGGTATTTGACCACTGTATGCTTCTCTAATTCTATCCCTAACTTGGTCACCTATAATTTAGGGTAAACCAGCTATAATATATCGATTAGATTCAATTTCGATTGATTTTGTTTTTCACGATGGGAATTACACGAATTACACAAATTGGCAAGAAAATCTCTTCAAATTAGTCCATTTTTATTCTAATTGGACAGGACCTGATTGCATAAAATTTTGAAAAGAGCCAGCCAAAGACAACCAAAACCGACCAAACCAGTCCAAATCGATTTGGATGGGTCTAACTGGCCTAACCTATTTCCAGTGATCCATCGACGGCCAGTAACCACTACCAACCAGCCTAAGGTCTAACTGACTTTCCCATGCCCCTCTCTTACAAAATTTATAGAAATAACCTTGGTGAATTTACTAAAATGTCCCTAGGTGCCATGTCACTAATCCTAATCATTAGGATTAAGTCAATCAGGCGACTTGCTTAGGGCGCGCATGCCAACCATTTTGTTCCGAAATAATTTACGGGACGAAATAGATTTTTCTATTTCTATTTCTAGAAGGGTTTCTAAGCAAAAATAATTGTTTGATAACGACACAAAATTTTAACTCTAAAAGTAGAAATTCGTTTGATATCGACACAAAATTTCTTCCTTTTGACATAAACGGCAGGCGACGATCGACGACCTTTAATCTAAAAAATAAAAATAAAAATGATTTAGTAACAAAAAAATAATGAAATGAATAAAATAAAATAAAATAAAATAAAATAAATCATAAAAAATAAAAATAAAAATATCCTTAAAAATAAATTTATTTTATTTATTCTATTTTATTTTATTTTATTTTACTAATAAATTTATTTTAAAATGAATAAAAATAAAAAATAAAAAAATTATTTGGCAAAACACTCAAGGCAAATAAAAATAAATTTAATAAATTTATATTTATTTATCACAAATGAATTATTTTTAATAAATTTAATTAATGTATTTTTAATAAACTAAAAATAAAATGATAAATAAAAATAATTTATTTATTTTAATAAATTTATTTATATTTTTAAATGAATAAAATGAATATATTTATTTTTGTTTATTTTTATTTTTAATAAAACGAGGAGAGGCGGAGGAGGAGGATGAGGCGAGACGTAGAGGAGATGAGGGAGGACATACCGAAATTAGGGTTTAGTGAGAAAAATTAGCTTCTGATTTCTCTTCCAAACCTATTTCTGGAATAGAAATCTATTTCAGAAATAGAAAAACTGAATAGGTTTATCAAACGGATTTTTCTTCCAGAAATAGGTTTGGAACAGAAAAACTATTTCTGAAACAAAAATTTTGGGTTGTCATGCACCCCCTTAGTGACTAAGCATTAAATCTAAGCCATTTATCAATGATTAACCCTTGATCAAGAAAGAATAATTTGAGGCATTGGATCAATCCAAGAGCCCAAATTTGATCTTGGGGATAAGTACAATTTTCTCTCCAAAACCAAGAAGGTTGGATCATTTTTCCATCTCTCTCTCTCTCTCTCTCTCACACACACACACACACACACACACACACATAGCCAACTCATTCTTGCCACCGTACACAATCACGTTGGCGCCCATCCGGCAGCCCAGATGTGCTTCGACCAACGCAAGACTCTCCTTAGGTTCAATTCCAAGGCTTGCTCGCCAACCTACTAGCCTAAGAGCCCTGAGCCGACACTCCTTTCTCTTGGTCTTGAAGACTGGCCTGCACGCTAGTGAGTCCTTCGGCGTTTTAATGGCCATTTTGGTGATCCACCGGCCTCTTCAACCTCCCTAAGCGGTGTGATCGTGATTCCCAACCATTTCTCAAGCTAGCTGCAACTCGATTTGATTCAAGTCAATCACTTCCTAAACTCTTAAACTCTTTTGATTGATTTTAGTTTGATGACTTCGTGCTTAGATCTAACTCGAAGTTCGATTATGTAATCTAGATCTTCAAGGAGCTATTCTAGTCAATCCTCAAAGTTCATAGGTGGCTGGCCTAGCTCATTTAAGATCGAAGAACAATTGTAATAAGGTAAAGGTAATCTCTCAAAAATCGTGAATTTGATGAAACGATGTTTTAACAGCTTACCGGGGCTAGGATTAGCACTAAGGTTGCGATTTGTGTTTCTATGATATATATGAATATTTGAAGATGATCGTTGATGGTTTGATGAAGTTCGATAATGATATTTTAGAGCTTAATGATGCTTTGATAATATTTCTGGAAATTTAAAATTCTAATGATTGACGACCGGAAATGAGCCGTTAGATGAGGTTTTTCAACTTTGATGCCTCATGAGATTTAAACTAGATTTGATAAGATTTTCAACAACATATCATATGCCTGATTTGAGTATCATTTGCCTTATCAAAAGTTCATCATAATATTGTGATTGTTGTTTCTGGAAAATTGTAGCTAATTTTGGACTGATTTGATGAATGTCTAGAAACGAGCTAGAAAATAATATCACGTAATTTTGACGCCTATGTATGATTCGAAGATGATTTCATGAGCTTTCCAACGACATATCATGTGCATGATTCGAACTTTGTTTGGCTTGTCGAATACTCTTCACAAGATCAATGTTTAATTTGCAATTCTAATGTTCTGCTGGAATGTTGTGGTTAACCAAACTATTTGGTTTCAGATTGGATTGTCAATGAAAATTAAACACAATATTTGATTCTATATCATTTAAAAATCTAATGAAATTTTTAAATCATTTAGTTAGGTTAATCGCTTGCTAATTGTTCATAATCTGTAAAGTTAAGTATCAAATTAGACATCCTTGTTACATGTCTTCAAATGAGCTGGAAATTGATTTCAATTGTGTTCGAGATCTTTTAAGATTCATAAGAGATTTCATTAAAAGAAAAAAATTTACACCTATTTTACATGAATCGGCCTTCGTTTATTAGGTCTAACAATTTTTACAAACTGAACTGGAATTTGGAAATGATTAGTGCTCTGTTTCAATGTTTTATTTTTGTGACCTTTGCTTTTTGTTGATTTTCTCTGATTTTTTGTGGTTCGATTCTTAATTAGGTGTCTTAATGATAGTTGCTTAGGACATATAGATCTATGATATATAAAAATTTCGTGATGATTGAAGTTCATTACGTAGGCCAATTATGTTTGAACTTCCGTGCTCATCCCTATAATTTTGTTGTGTTGATTAACCTGCATTGACTCTTCGATTTTTTTTTTTTTTTTATAAAATCATGTGTTCAGAATATGGAATTAGTTTTTCCATGAAATTTTCTTGCTACATCTTTTTGAACAATAAATAAAATTTTCATAAAGATCGGACAATATTAGAATAGGTCGAGCATGTTTAAACCAAACTTGCTTGTTGTTGAGATTTGTCTGTCCTGAATAACATATGTTTGTTCTATGATTTTTATAAATTCATATGAGTAGAGTTGGCCTTACATGTATTCATGAAAGTAGTAGGAAATTGTATGAACAATGTTTTGTAGAAATTTCAGATTGAGTGGATTACTTTTGGATGATGTAAATGACAGTGAGCCTGATATGTTTGCTTCTGTGATGTTCTGTTTCCAGAATGATATGCTTTGAATTTTTTATTTTTAGAAATTCATGCATGTTGAGTATGCTGATGATGTCTTCATGAGTTTTGTTTGAGATACGTTGAACTTCATTGTCAAAAAATTTCAAAAATTATCAAGCATGTTTGTTATTTTTGCCGACCGCATCAAATTTGTAGGGCTTGTTGGAACCCTAATTTCCAGAACTGATATGTCTGCACAACTTAAGTTTTACGATTGCATACTTCACGAAAGTTTCAAAAGACTTTTCAATCTTTGATTTGGCTTTGGTTTTTGTTAAATTCGAAATCCTTTAGGGTATTAACTAGTGAGCTTGATCTGAGTGTTGTTAATTCCACACCTAAGTTCTCATTAAACACCTGAAAGTATTTCGTAATTTTAACGAATTTAATGACCTTTCCTTGAAATTTTCAAAATACGAAAGCTTTGGACATCTATCTAAGCTTTCTTTTGATATCAATTTTGTCAAAATCGAGTCATGTTCAATGGTTCAAAGAAGCCGATCAGTGTGTTGACATTATTTGCACCCAAATTCTTGAATTTATTTCTCAAGAACATTGAACATATCTCAAAATTCCAATAAATTTGATATCGATGCATATTATCATTTGAAGATTGAAAATTTCTTTTAAAGGACCAAATTGCAATTTTTTTAAAAAAACTTGTGTCCTTGATTGCAATTTCTTAAAACTTAGGTCATTGATTGCAAATTTTTAGAAGTCTAACCTTAGGTTTCCTTTTCTTCATGTTCATTTTGTATGCATATACGATTGATTGCCGTTGCCTTGAATAAATAAGTGACCTATTTTGATTCACTTTCTTTGGATGTTTGAGTGAGAACCAAGGTCTCATGGCCTAAGTACATGGAATTTTATTATGTTTGCATGTGATTTCTAGGTAAATAATTTAGGACCGATGCATCTACTTGGGTAAACCAAAGGGACACACTTAGACCTGATTTCTAGGAGCCGACTGATCTTGACCACCGCTTATGAATATAAAGGATGGCCAAGTATCGACGACTATAATTAATCAAATAGGTGTCATGGGATGGCTTGTGATGCATGCAAATCAAAGGCTGATCATGAGGCCATGTTTGACTAGTTGAATGCATTTGTTCGATTCTTTGTATTAATTGTTCTTGTATGAGTTCATGTGTTCATGATTACATGTACAATGTATGTTATGTAATTCCACATGCTAATCTAGCATTAGAATAAGATTATAATAGGCCCTAAAGGTAATTCTTAGAGGTGGTGGCCAAAAGAACTTGAAGATGGTGATATGGTCAATGTCCAATCCGACCTTTGTTCTTTTGTATCAATTCATTTTCCAATATATGTCTTGGGTTCTCTTTTTGTGTCGGATAAACATCCGACGAGTTGTGAGTTTTCTTTTCTTACCTTTTAGAACTCCCTTTCATATTATGCTTTTAATTCCTATAGGTGCTTACTTTCGAGTATTGCAATTTCAATTACTTGATTGCTTTTTCTTTTCATTTTGACAATTAACCTAGAAATTGCATGAATGAATCATCCATGTGTGTTCACTTAGTCTTGAGATTCAAATTGTATGAAAATGTAAAAAGACAAATTGATCACTTTAGGTAGCAACCATACTCATAGGTATCAAAAGGACACTAATAGAAATCTTAAAGTAACCCAAATCCCCAATCCCAAGAAATCTTTGGTTCTATGGAAATCAATGGTGGTCTCCCAACCCTTGATTTAGTTTCTAGCTTGCCCCCCCCCCCCAAAAAAAAGGCTAGTGGCGACTCCTAAATCCATATTTTATATTGTTTAAACAACTTTAAAATAATTTGCCATCACGCAAGATACGGATTTGGGAGGTCCATATTCTTGATTGATGGACCTCCTGGATGAACATTAAAGATGACTCTTTTGAACCCTCTTTATGTGATGCGCTTTGAGGACTGTTTCTCGAACAAGTATCTTTAAACATATTCCTTGGGATCAAAGACTCGAAGGGGTAGGTCAAGACATTTTTTAGATTGGGTTTGAAAGGCTCATGACTGAATTGATAAAACTGCAATAGGTTTGAGACATTTTAGATAATTTTCCCAATCTTTTTGGTCAATTATAAACGAAAATTGCTAATTTGGAAATCTAGCTATCTCTTGTTGTCCCATGTGGCACACCACCACATTAGAAATTTTAGGCAAAATTGGCTAGAATAACTACAATGGAACTTAATGCACTCCTTCCTCCACTTATGGAAAGATGAAGGGGGATTAGGATTTCGTGATCTTATGGTTTTTAATAGAGCTCTTTTGGGTAAACAAGCTTGGCGTTTAATCCAGAATTCTAATTCATTATATAGCAGGCTTCTCAAAGGTTTATATTTTCCAGAAAAGGATTTCTGGCATGCTACTAAAGGTTCTAGACCTTCTTGGGGTTGGCAGAGCATCTTATTAGGTCGGGAATCTATTGCTGATAAAGTTTTATGGTCTGTTGGTAATGGCACGCAGATTAAAGTTCGTGAGGATCCCTGGTTACCTAGTGGTGTTATTGGAGGTCCTGCTCTTAGGGATGAACCTGTCTGGGTTGCTGGTTTTATATTATCTGATTCAAATTCATGGGATAATTCTCTTTTAACTCAGCATTTTGATAATCAAAGAGTAGAGGAAATATTATCCATTCCTATTCGTCCTACTTGTACCCAGGATAAATTAATATGGAGAGGAAGGCAGGATGGTCTTTACACAGTAAAAAATTGCTACAATCAACTTAGAGCCCAGCAAAACAATACTAATTCTAACAAGGCCTCATCCTCTTTTCAGCCACCCCGCAGATTATGGAATGCTATCTGGAAAATCCGAACTATGCCCAAAATAAGGTCATTTCTCTGGTCTATATGTAGCAATGCATTAGCGACTAGAGAAAACTTATATAAGCGACATATTATGACAGAGCCTACTTGTTGTCTATGTGATCATCATGTACCCGAAACCCCTGAACATCTTTTCTTACTCTGTCCTTGGATTTACGATGTTTGGATGCATCCAGATCTAGCTATCAAAATTTCTACAACTGAGGTGCATCGCATTGAGAGCTGGCTACTCCAGTTTGTTAACAGTAAGATTGACTTACCGGATTTGGCTACGGTTGCGACCATCCTCTGGCACATCTGGAAAGCCCGCAATGATTTTTTATTCCGTCAAAAGCAACCGGAGGCTGAACGAGTAGTGCAGCTGGCGATCGCGGAGGCTCATTCCAGACGTATTTTAGCTTCCTCCAAATGGTGCCCTGTTTCGGACCAACGTACTGTCAACCATAGATGGCGCCCACCTGATCCTGGAGTCATAAAAATCAACATTGATGCATCTTACCTTTCGCCGTCCGACGCAGCTTCGGTGGGCTGGGTGTGCGAGGACTCGACGGGCCATTTGATTGATGAATTCGCCTCTTCTGTTCGTGCTTCCTCTGCCCTGCAAGCCGAAACTATTGCCTTTAACTCAACGCTGAAATTTCTTCTCCAGTGAGGTCTTGAGATGGATCGGATCATTGTGGAATCGGATAGCTTGGGATGTGTGGATGCGGTTTGTGATCCTGAAGGACGCCCGTGGGAGCTTCGACCTATCCTCGACGAAACCCTAAGATTGAAACTTCGGTGCCCTAATCTCCAACTGGTTCTTGTCATAGAGGAGCCAATGTTTTAGCGGACTCTGTTGTAAAGGCCCATCGGGCCTCTTTACTTCCTCCAAATTGGGTGTCTCGGCTCCCACTTTTCTTGCAAGATCTTGTTTTATCTAAACTTGATGTAAACTCTATGATGCGTGTTTAATATATGGCTATCTTCGACCAAAAAAAAAAAAAAAAAAAAAAAAAAAAAACTACAATGGAACTTCACACAAAATTTTAGGACTAAATTGAGAATTTGAAAAGTTTAAGAATAAATGGACATACATACAATATGTTTAGGACTGATTAGACAATTTTCCCACAATATACCACATTAAAAGCTAACCATGTGATTTTGAACCACTTAAAAGCCAATCTTTCATAACCACCGAGGGCTGCCCAGCCTATCCAACAAATATACTGTCGGCGGGTTAATAAGATTGCATTCCTTATTTTAACGTGCTAGTGCCCACACACCCGAGGCCCCCAATTCCCCCTAATAATTTGTTTTCCCCGGAAGGAGAGAATACCCTATAGGTGCATTACCTCTGAGGGATACCAAGGTCCGCATGAGATCTCAAATGAAGCAATTCAAAGTCATACTTAGGACCGTTCTTTCTTCTATATGTACGCTTGAAACACATAAGTATCTTTCAACTTATACCTTCAGGATAAAATAACCTCACTTTTGAACTGACCAAGAAAAAACTTGTATTTGAGGGACTAAAACATCCATTGTTACCTTTTTCCAAGGAAAAAGTGCACAATCAATCCAACACCTATTATGTGGAAATCAATTAAGTTTTAAATATTTTAATTGAACAAATTTAATCCTAAATTTTGAGGGAAAGTGCAATTGAGTCTTCTTAGTCAAGTCTCGCTTGATTCATTTGATATAGCAATTCAGTTTGCATCAATCGTTCTACATGTAAAGATGTTTTTGCTTAGAAAAACGGTGTCTTTTCTTAGTCTTGCATAATAACAGCAAATTAGCCCCATATCCCCAAATCATTCCCTCGTGCTTGTACCTAATTCCCCCGAGAAGCCCCTATACTAGTCTTGGTGGCAAAATTAAGAGCAAAGATGAATGTGGCATCCCAAAATTTCATAATAACCCCTGGATATACCCTGAACCATAAATAGGTGATGGAAGTACCATAAAGTTATTTTATGGCAATTTAATCCATAATTTGCAATAAGATTTATGGCCAAGTTTTTAATGGATAATTATGTGATAGGAAAGAAAATTCTATCATCGGCCATGTGTTTTATAAGTAGGAGTTTATTGATTTATGACTTCGAGATTTATGGCCAAGTGAATAAGAATGATCTGGTATTTATATAAAGGGATAATTATTGTTGGCGGAAATGCATCCTATGTCCATGTGAGGCCAGGGATTTTATTTGATGAGGAAATTATGTTTTTGGCCATGAATTTTATAAGTTGGATTTTATTAAACTATGTTGCAAAGTCTTTTTGGCCATTTTATTATGCAATTTGGTATTTATTTAAATGGGGATTAAGATGTATTAGTAAAAATAAACTTGGGCCATTTAAGTTTGGACTTTAGGCCCAAGTGAGATGGGCCTAAAGTGGGTCAAAAGGCTGGCCCATGAAGCCCATTGGGCTGTCGGCGCATGGAGGGGGGAGGAGGAGCTGCATGGCCTCCTCCAAGTGTCTTCAACAAGGGAGACACTTGTCTCCTCCTTGGGGACAAGTGTCCCCCATGCAAAATGAGGATGCATGCAAGTATATAAGCAACCAAGAAGAAAGAGAGAGAGAGAGTGGCCGGTTTTGAGAGAGTGAGAGAGAGAGAGAGAGAGAGAGGGAGTTGCCGAGAGAGTGAAGAACCGAGAGAGAGGAGGAAGGCCCATTTGTCCGTCACCGTCCGTGTGCCGTCGTTTGCTCGGTTTGGAGGCAAGTTTGGGATCCATATTCTGCTCTTGCATGTGTGTCTTGCATGTGTGATTGTTTGGTGGTAGATCTCGGATGATTAGAGTATGAGAAACCGAAGCTAGAGTGTGTTGTTCTTGAAATAGCTTGCTGTGTTCGTGTGTGCCGCCTGACCCCGAACGTTGTAGAGGCTTTCATGTGGTTTTTGAGTTGGATTTTGGCTTTGACTTCTTCACGAAAGTTGTAGAAAACATCTCAAAGTATAACATACTAAAATTTGAGACAAAATGGCTGAGTTTCAAGGGGTGAAACCCATCCTCTACGAAAGGGCTAGATCTGAAACTGTTTCGTCGACCTCTGGGTGGTTTTGTGTGTTGCATGTCACTTTTTACTAAGAATTTCACTTCGACTTCTTCACGAAAGTTGTAGAGAAAATCCTGATGATTAACATAATCAAATTTTACATAAAACGAGTAAGTTTAGCCTAGTGAAATGATTTTCTTTTGAAGACGGTAGATCTGGAAGTATGGTACTGGATTCCCGAGACTTCGTGGACTAAATGATGACTATCCTTTGAGAATCTCACCTAGATCCCTTAATGAAAGTTATATTGGACCTCTTGAGGCAAAACATATCAAAATTTCAGAGGAAATGATGGAAGATAAGTAGGTGAAACCTTGACTTTTCGGAGACAGCTAAACTGCACTGTTCGGTACTAGGAGCAGGAGCTTCGACAGTCTATAGTAAATTATCTAGAGCGAATCTGGCCTAGATGTCTTCATGAAAAATCTACCTTATGGTCTTGAATATAACCTGGTAAAATTTCATAATTTTTGGAGGTCATTCGGGTATTTTAATCGAAATATTTCAAGAACTGCGCAATCTGATTGTATCCGAATGTTGCAAGCTGCAATGTGTGAGCTATATCTTTTTGTGTGAAGTTCTTTTGGGCATGTGTTCTTCATGGAGTTTCTATCTTTATGTCTTGTCTATCACATGTTCTGATTTCATGATTTTCGAAGATCATATGGATATTTAATTTACATGTTTTCCGAAATTGTGCAAGCTGGAATTTGGTAAATCTCAAAAAGGTCGTGATGTATGGATTATTCTATGTTGCATAGATCTCATGGATTGTATTGACATAAGTGATTGGATCCTGCTGCATGTATGTTGATGATGGGAAATGCATATATAAACCAAATGATGAAAATGATCTTGTTTGCCATCACATTATATGCCATGTTGAGATTGAGCCACAATTGTGAATATAAACTATGATAAATGAGAATGCCGTCGGAGGTGTAAGCCGACGATGCCTCGAGAGTGCCAGATGCCCAGTTGTGTCATGATACATGCCCGGAGGTTTGTGCGGGATGCTCGGTTGTATCATGATGCATGCCCAGAGGGTCTTCGGGAGTTTCGAGATGCCCGGTGGTATACGGTACATAATTCCAGAGGAGGGGGGATCCTGGTGGTATGTCGGTACATAATTCTGGAAGCCCTGGAGGTTTGTGCCCAGGGGGATGCCTCATGATGCTAGTTGGGATGCGAGATGCCCGACCAGGGAGTGTAAATGCTGGATGCCCGGTTGTATCTTGTATACATGCCCGGAGGTTCCTCGTGATGCCAGTTGGGATACGAGATGCCTGAAATGTGGGGGTGCCGGATGCCCGGTTGTATCTTGGATACATGCTCGGAGGTTCCTCGTGATGCCAGTTTGGGCGCGAGCGATAAACGTGGGATGCAAATATTGGTCCCGAGAAAGAGAAATATGGTGGCCTAAAATGAAAGAATAAAATTGGGAAACTGAAATTGAATTATGCATGGTATGGCAAAATGTATGCATGAGTGCATGATGACGAGTGCATGGATGTATGTGCACCTATGGCATGATGGTATGTGTGACATGATGATGGTAAGTGCATGAATGTATGTGCACCTATGGCATGATGGCATATGTGACATGATGATGATGAGTGCATGGATGTATGTGCACCTATGACATGATGGTATGTGTGACATGATGATGGTAAGTGCATGGATGTATGTGCACCTATGGCATGATGGCATATGTGACATGATGATGATGAGTGCATGGATGTATGTGCACCTATGGCATGATGATATGTGTAATATGATGATGGTAAGTGCATAGATGTATGTGCACCTATGGCATGATGATACATGTATGATGAGATGGTGATGATTACATGAGGATGTGTGTACATGTGGTATGATGACATATGCATGGCTCCAAGGTAAATTATACATGAATGCTTTAATGATATGTCGTATGCTATGATTGTTATGATTGTATTGTGTGATGCATTGAGTGGTTTATTCAGTTCTTTACCTACTGAGTGGCTGTACTCACCTCTTTGGGAACCAACATTTCAGACTAGATAAGATACCTCTGCAGCCACTACCATCCGTAGATGGATCAAGTGGTTGGATATGACCATGAGGAGGAGGATAGCAAAGGAAGGAACTTTTGGACGCTGACACTGATCGATGGACTTTAAATATACGACTACTGGAGGAAATGTCGGTCATCTTTTGATGTATAACCGAGTATAGAAGACTACGGCATTTTGATGTACCGATGAATGATGTCCATCTAGTTTAAGTAAATAAAAATGTGCGGCTTTTACCTATAAATGTTTAGTAGGTGTGCATCGTTTTCTGAATATAGGGACGGGAGTTTGTTGGATATGCTTCCATATATGAATTGCGCAAGAGACCTATAAAAAAAAAAATGTAAACCCCCATGGTTGTATGGACCCGCTACAATTGAAATGGTATCAGAATGACATGTTAATAGGGAAAGTGAAAGGTAAGTGAACAGTGGCGACCCTAACAGATCGGGGGCCGTTGAGGGGTGCCACAATGAAGATCTCAAAATTTTGTAACAAAAATGACAAAGACTGGTCTTGTCAGGTGGGTACTAAAATTGATCGTCTTCCATATTTTTGACAAACTAAATGAAAAAGGCAAAAGAAATACTCAAAGACATAACTTTGATTGTGGTTCCTCTAAGAGTGTGATGTCTTCTAATAGTATATTTGTGTCGATATCTACATATGCGATGCATTGGGGTCCCTTAATGTAAACACTTTTATATTGCCTTTTTGTGCAAGGTCGAGATGAACATCAAATCAATTTTGGTCTGCATTTTCAATCGTGGAAATTTTGTCCCTTACCGAATGCTCGACTTTGTTGGTGCCCAAATGAATTTGGAAATTACACCGAGCTCTTTATGCTCACTCTTCCTTTTCGCTATGCACTTTCTATATATTCGAATGTATTAGCAGAAAAGAAGAGTTGTTCTTGGGATTTATACGTATCAACAAATTTTGCAAAGTCTTGGAACAAGTATTGGATGGACTTGGAGGGAATAAATCAAACGAATACATTTAAGAAAGAAACGGGAATTTTCATGCGGTTTTCCTAGAATTAAAGACTATCTTGCCCCTCTAGCTTCCCCGCTGCACCATCACCTAGCCCACTCCTCCTGTCACCAAGCTGTTGCATGCTTAGAGTGGACAGGGCAGCAACAGGCCTGGAATTTTAGAGGAACGAAGCAAGCTTCGATTGAGCCCTAGATCTAAGATCTAAAGGTCAACTTAACCTTAGATCGAGGCTAAGCACTTGACCCAAGGAGTGTTATGACGACCTTACAAGCATCTAAATTGCGAAAAAAATTTGAATTGACACTGGCTTGCATATATGATTGTTTGAGGTAATCCCACCTCATCTAACGATACACGTGAGTTGAGCTCATGTGCACTGAGTGTCGACAATGCAGGCTCTTAAGTTAGCATATAGGTGAACTTCCATTTTCTCTCGAAATGTAAAGCTTCCTCTACCTCAATGGTAGTTTCGTTTTTCCCAAACCCTAACACCCCCATTAACATCCCATCTTCTTCCTGTCCATTGTAATTCTTACTTCCTCTGCTATTCCATCCATCCACCTCTCGCTGTAGTCATCACTGGGGTTTTCATTTCCATGGGTTTCCCCTGAAATCGTATGGGGCTCCGTCGCTACTCCCCCACCCATGCTTTTCTTTAATCCTTTCCTCCATCTTTGCCCTGACCTGTCTTCGCACGTCTTAGCTTCCAATTCCACTTGATTTAGTAGTGCCATAATTCAGTCTCTCCCAACTTGAGCTACTGCATGGCTTAAATTGCTCAGTTCCAATTTCCCTCCCGCTAACCGCATCCTTCTATTTTGGACAATCTGGGTTTCATAACTTGGCACTTGATCTGTATATAACACCATATGTGCACATGGACCAAGATGACCAGGAGGAATCTTCAAGACTAGCTGCCCTCTGTAACAGGTTGGGCCGTCTTTGCTCTGAACAAGAAATTGAGGTCTGGGATGATGAGCCCCCACCTGAAAAATTGGAGGAATGCCGATCCTATCTAATCCCTCTATTAATTTCCAAGCTTTTCAAAGTACCTTGAAGCGAGCTTGGCGAACTGACTAAGTTGAGATATCCCAAAGAGAAGCGGGCCTGTATGTAGCAAAATTTCAATCAAGTGCAGAAAACAGTCAGTCCTAGATGGTGGGCCTTGGCTTTTTTTTTTTTTTCTAGTCATTTAGTCATTTTCAAGCCATGGATACCCAATACACCACTACACTATTATGATTTTTCTAGCTGCACATTCAAGGTACAAGTCTTTGGCCTGCCTTTGGAATGGTGTACAAAGCACATGATCAGCAAAGCAGTTAAACATGTTGGTCGAGTTTTAGAAGTGAAAGTAGATACAAAAGAGGGCGCAACACTTAGAGCTGGGAGAGCGAGGGTAGATCTTAATTTATAGGAGCCGCTGAAGACAGGTAAACTGATCCGTATTGATAGAAAAACCCTATGGCTAGACTTTTGCTATGAACGGCTATCCCATTCTGCTATTCTTGTGATAAGTTAGGACATTATGCAATGTATTGTAAGGATTTTCCCTTTGATGAGGCAAAACTAGAAAGCAAAGACAAGATGGCCTATGGCCAATGGCTACGTGCAAAGGTCAAAGAACACAGCCCTTATTGGCTAACTTTTTATGACCCGCAGAAAAAACAGAGCAAACTAAAGAAATTGTACCTGAAACCCCTCCATCTTTAACCCATCTTGTTCCTTTAGTACCTGCAACTGCTAATGTCGAAGCAGTGCCCTTGAAGAAACCAGTAATCCCAATCAGTACTATCTCTGCAACTCCACATCAGCAACGCCATCAGGATGAAATGCTGCAGGGGACATCTCTCACCACTGCGCTAATACCTGCAACAACAAAAATGAAAGGGCTTCAGACCCAAACTATGGATTCACCACAACCTAAGAAGCCGAAAAGCACAAGACTCATTCCTAAAGTGGGTGCTGCCAAAAAGCTTAAAAGGTATAACTCTTATGAGATGAGGAATTCAGTACAAGAGAACCTCGATGAAGCACATCTAATGGACACACCGGTCTTTGCAGCAGAGGAAGCAAGACAGTGGGCTATGGTGATTGGCCCTCAACAGCCACCCACCCACAAATGAAGTTGCTTAGTTGGAACTGTTGGGGTTTGGGTAATCCCCTAACAGTTCAAGCTATTAAGGCATTGTATTCTTGATGGAAACAAAGAATCAAGAGGTAGTGCTTCAACAACTTCAGCGTCGATTACATTTCCCAGATCTCATGTAAGTAACCCAGTTGGATTGGCTGGAGGAATGGCAGTTTTTTGGAATGATCAAATCTCCTTAAGTATGGTTCGGTCTACGTTGGACTTTTTTGATGTGATTTGTATGGATGTGATGGACGAAAGAACTATGTGCATTACTTGTATTCATGCTCCTGCCGCTTATCAACAACACCAACTCTCATGGGACGAGCTACGACAAATGAACTATTCCAATACTTTACCTTGGGTTTGTGCTGGTGATTTTAATGAAATCATCTATCAGTGGGAAAAGGTAGGAAAGAGGTTAGTTGACCCTTATTGACTACTTTCGTTTCGAGTCGTCCTAAATGACTGCTCCTTCATGGAAATAGATAGTAAGGGATGTGCTTTTACATGGATGAACAATCGTGAAGGGGATGACGTAGTGAAAGAACGCTTGGATCAGGTGTTGTGTACTTTGGAATGGCGCCTTATGTTTCCTAAAGCTAAAGTATTTGCATTACCTGCTTTGGGTTCTGACCGCAGTCCCTTACTTTTAAACACTTCAGTTACATATAGAAAACGACACAGGCCTTTTATTTTTGAAGCCTTTTGGAACCAAGACCATGAATGCTGTGCGATCATTGTCGAATCCCAGAATTCAGAATAGGTACAAGATTCGAATCTTATGCATAAATTACAAGTTGTTTCTATCGCTTTAGCTAAATGGAGTCACTCAAAGTTTTCGAGGGGCCATCTTAAGGTGACAACTTTGCAACAGTAACTTGAGAATCTCATCAACCAACCCCATTGCAACTTTGATAAAGTGGCAGCATCTAAATTGCAAGAGGAAATCCAACAGACATGGCAATAAGAAGAACAGTATTGGGCGATGCGTTTCAAGATAAATTGATTGAGATAGAGGGATAAGAATACAAGATTTTTCCATGCAACTACCATTCATCAACGACAAAGGAATAGATCAGTATGTTGTACAAATGACAACCAAAACTGGGTGCGTGACCCTCAGACCTTACAGGAGATGACATCCACCTTCTTTTCAAGGCTATATACAACAGTGGGTCATCGAGACTACAGACCCATCCTCGATCAATGCCCACAAGTTGTTACAACAGAGATGAATGACCTATTAATAGCTATGGTCACTCATGAGGAGGTTCACCAGGCAACCTTCTAGTTGGGGACTACAAAAGCTCCAGGCCTAAACGACTTGAATGGCCTTTTTTATCAGACTCACTAGGATGTCATTCAAGATGATCTTCTTCTATTAGTGCAAGATTTATTTATGTCGGGGGTGATGCCTACTGCTCTTAATAGGACCATTATTGCTTTGATCCTCAAGATCCCACACCCAGAATGACTGGATCAGTACCGCCCAATTAGCCTATGCAATTATGCATATAAAATTATTTATAAGGTAATTGCCAATCGTCTGAAACCTTGGCTACCTGATCTGATTTCTATGGAATAGTCTGCTTTTGAGAGTGGTCGCCAAATTCAAGATAATATTTTAATCGTTCAAGAGGTATTTCATCATATTATGATCAAGAAACAGAAATGAAATTTCAAAGCAATCCTCAAGACGGATATGCAAAAGGCATACGACAAAGTGGAATGGGATTTCCTTCAAGATTATCTACTCAAGCTGGGATTCCATCCAAAATGGGTATAGTGGGTGATGCAATGTATAACAACAACATCTTTCAGTGTAAAATTCAATGGTGAGCAATTAGGTTATTTTCATCCAACATAGGGCCTTTGGTAGGGCAATCCTCTCTCCCCATATATATTCATCTTACTGGCGAATGTCTTATCAAGTCTTATTAATCAAGCTATCAACATAGGACACATCAAGGGTATCAAGTTAAACAAGTGGTGTCCTATCCTCTCCCATCTATTTTTCGCTAATGATGCAATTTTCTTCTTAGATGGTAACATTCAGGAATGCCAGAATCTCTCTAATATCTTGAATCAATATTGTGTAGCTACAGGATAGGTTGTTAATCGTAACAAATCTAGAATGTTTTTCAATAAACATTGTCCTTTGAGACTACAGGAAAATTTGGCGTGGGAGTTTAGAATACTAGTGCTTCAACGGTTTGTAAATATTTGCGTATACCCTCTAATAGGGGGCATTCAAAACGTGAGATGTTTTCTTGGATTTTGGGGAGAGTGAATGCTAAATTGGAAGGATGGAAAGAAAATTTAATCTCGAAGGGTGGTAAGGAAATTCTACCGAAGTCTATTGTACATGCGCTTCCACAGTATGCCATGTCTATCTTTAAACTTCCCATGTCTCTTTGCAAATCCATTGAACAGAGCATTGCTAGGTTTAGTGGCGTAATGATAGTCGCAAATCAGTAATTCATTGGCAGAAATGGGAAGTACTTAAGAGCAGAAAGGACAATGGTGGCCTAGGTTTTCGTGATCTTATAGAATTTAACAAGGCTATGCTTGGAAAGCAAGCCTGGTGTTTGATCCAATAGCCACTATCACTATGGGGTTAAATCTTCAAAGGCCTGTATTTTCATTCAAAGGATTTCCAGTGTGCGGATAGAGGAACTCAGCCATCCTGGGATTGGCAAAGCCTACTGCTTGGCAGTGATTAAAATTTACCTAATATTAGATGGTCAGTTGGTGATGGGAAAATGATCAGCATCCATGAAGATAGGTGGTTACCTATAGTGATTCTAGGTGGAACTGCTGCTAGAGAAGAACTTGTGATGGTAGCTGATCTCATCGATCCAATCCACCACACCTTGAACTTTTCCCTTGTCCACTAGTTTTTTGATGATCGAAACATAGTAGAAATCATTACCATTTCAGTAAGACCTCTCTATGCCACTGATAAACTAATTTGGATTGCCACAAAACATGGCCATTACACTGTGAAAAGTAGTTACCATGCTCTTACCAATACAGCTAGCAACCAGAGCAGCAACAGGGCCTCGACATCATATCAAAACCCTAGGATGTTATGGCAATGAATCTGGACAATGAAAACTGCCCCAAAAATTCGTACCTTCCTATGGTCTGTTTGGCACAATGCACTAGCAAAAAAAGCAAACCTATTTCGAAGACACATTATCAAGGATCCAATTTGTAATCTATGTCATCAACATACTCCAGAAACCCTAGAGCATCTATTTCTGTTATGCTCATGGACTCAGGGCGTCTGGTCTCACCCTCATCTCAATATCAAGCTATCGACTCACACAGTGCAAAGAATAGATGCATGGCTCATAGAGAGGGTTACAACACAGAAACTCTTACCTGGTTTGGAGACCATCGCCAACGTCTTATGGCAGATCTGGAGGGCGCGTAATAGCTTCATTTTCCGCCATCAGTAGCTTAACCCAACCTTTGTAGTGGAGGCAGATTTAGCACAGACCCATATCGTTCCGCTCTCTACTCGAACCCAAACGAGAACAGGGCGATCTATTTTGAATTATGAACAGCTATGGAGGCCACCAAATCCGGAAATCCTGAAAATCAATAACGACGGCGTTTATTAGTCCCGCAACACAGAACGATCTATGGCCTGCGTATGCCGTGATCATCATGGAAAACTTACGAGATGTTTTCTCTAGATGATTCCGAGCTGGTTTGGCCCTACAGGTGAGATCTAGGCACTTACTCTTACTCTTCACCATCTGCTGCAGCAAGGCTTCAACAACGCACAGCTCTTGATCGAATCGAACTGCCTCTCCCTAGTTGAAACTATGCAAGATGGTAGATCAACACCATGGGAGGATCGTGCCCTGTTTGTAGAAGCCGCTGCTTTGTTTTCCCATTTCCCTAATCTTCGCCTTCAATACTGCAGGCTTGAAGCAAACGTGGTAGTGGACTGGGCCATCAAGGCCCACAGTAGTGCAGCCTTGACCCGCAATTGGACTATTTCCCCTCCATTTTACCTGCTATATCTTGTATATGCTAACAATATAGCCTCGGATTGTATGTGTTCTGTCACTTGAATACAATCTTCTATTTCGACCAAAAAAAAAAAGTTAGGACAAATGAACATGTCACGTTAGTAGGTTTGTCTCATAAGAACAAGGATGTTGCGTGAATTTTTCCATATTAACAAAGTCAAGTCTCATATGAGAACGGCGTCTACTCCACAGTAGTCGACTTTTTGACGTTTCGAATGGGTGATTATACACAGACGAACTTTGGTTTTCAAGAGGGGGCAAACTCATTCAAGAGTTGCCGCATATTAGTTTTTCCTTTCTTTAGTACCCAAAATAGGTTCCTTTATTTATCTAATTTAAAATTGGCTTCCCTAAGTTTTTAATTTGTACAATATTATTGTATGAAGTGCCCATTTAAGCTATGGTGGGGACGATTTTATGTAGGTTCTTAGTCATTACTTCATACATGCTTATGCATATATTCCCATAAATTTCCTAAACCTTTAATCAATAATTAGAAAAAGAGACATGCTGATGCTTATGATTGAATTTAGTAAAAATTCATAAATTTTTTAAAAAAATGCAAAAAGTTGTTTACATCAAGGTCGGTCATGTCACGTAGAACGATTAGCACCGACTAGAGTGTCACGTCAACGAATTTCGATCAAAATTGACTGTGGTAACTAAATTGACAAATCGTCAAAAGGTTTATGACCAAATTGGCATTTATAACTAAATTAATAAATTGTCCAAATGTCTGTGACTAAATTGGCCAAATTAAGGGGTTTAGACTAAATTGACTACCGTCTGACAAATTTAGTGACAGATTCTGGACTTTTTGGATAATATATCCAATGTTAGTAAATTTATCTCATGGGTAGGAACAAGGATGTAGCACGCATTTTTCCATGTTAACAAAGTCAAGTCTTGGAAATCTCTTAAATGAAAACAGTTTCTCAGACAAAGTTCAAGATGTCTCTAAAGATCTAGCAAACTGGAGTAAAAACAAGTTCCCTAATGCTGCCATTCGCATAAGAGAGCTGAAGAGGACATTAACTGAGATTACTAATAGATCTCTAGGAAGTTTCAGCAAGGAGGAACATCAGCAGGTTGTGGATCAAATTGAAAAACTATGGAGACAGGAGGAAAAGTACGAGGCCTTAGGGCACGTATAACTGGCTTCAATAGAGAGATAAAAACACAAAGTATTTCCACGCCACAACAGTGCAAAGAAGGCAGAGAAACAGAATTACAATGCTGAAGATGGACGAAGAAACTTGGTGTAGGGAGCCGAACGTACTCAAGCAACATATTGGGGACTTTTATCAAACACTTTATGAATCTGTGGGTCCAAGGAATTTTCAGCCAATCCTAGATTAGTGTCCCAATCTAGTAAATGAGGCAATTAATGCACAACCAATGGCAAATGTGAAAATTGAAGAAGTGGGTTCACTCAAAGCTCCAGGTCCCGACGATTTAAATGGGCAATTTTACCAGCATTATTGGGAGGAATTAAAGCATGGAGTTTTTCAACTAGTACAACACTTCTTTGAAATAGGTATTCTTGACCATCAAATGCATATCTCTCTAATATCGAAAGTCAAAAATCCAGAAAGTATAAGCCAATTTAGACCTGTTAGCCTATGTAATTTCAGCTACAAAATCATAGCAAAAGTGTTGGCAAATAAGCTGAAGATGTGGCTCCCAGATATCATTACTTCTGAACAAAGAGCCTTTATACAAGGCCGGCAAATTCAAGACAATATATTGATAGTTCAGGAAGTTATCCATCAGCTCAGAATAAAGAAGAGAAAAAAGAAGTTTCAAGCTATTCTGAAACTAGATATGTAAAAAGCTTATGACAAAGTTGAGTGGGATTTTTTGAGAGAATGCTTGCTGAAAATGGGATTTTGTACAAGGTGGGTAGGGCTGATAATGCAATGTGTCTCAACTGTAACTTTTAGTGTGAAGGTAAATGGGGAGCCCATGCAATATTTCACACCATCAAGGGGACTCAGGCAAGGCAATCCTCTCTCACCTTATCTTTTTATTCTAGTGTTAAACGTCCTATCATGGTTAATGCACAAAACTATGGAAGATGGGAGTCTTAAAGGGATAACTTTGAATACACATTGCCCTACTCTATCACATCTACTCTTTGCCGATGATGCTATCTTTTTCTTGGATGGGACTATTTCAGAATGTCAAAACCTAGCAGCTGTTTTAAACTAGTATTGTTTTGCTACCGGCCAAGCGATAAATCTGAACAAATCAGGAGTATGTTTCAGTAGGGGCTGCCCTCCGAATCTGAAGAGGAATATGGCGCAAGAACTCAGAGTTCCGATCATAAACAAGACGGGGAAATATCTCGGCATTCCGACGGATTGGGGCCAGTAAAAAAAGGAGATGTTCGCCTAGATCCTAACTAGAGTAAACATGAAGTTAGAGGGCTGGAAAGAGAAAATATTGTCCAAAGCAAGTAAAGAATCGCTAATAAAAAGTGTAGCACAAGCCCTTCCTCAATATGCGATGTCGATCTTTAAAATACCCATCTTGATATGTAAAGCAATTGAAAGAAGAATCGCATTCTTTTGGTGGAAACAAAATGATACAAGGAGAGGATTGCATTAGAAGAAGTGAGAAGTACTAGAAACGAGGAAGGATGAAGGGGGCTTGGATTCAAAGATTTGACAAAGTTCAACAAAGCAATGCTGGGAAAGCAAGCTTGGAGGTTATCTCAATCCCCCTCAGCTTTATGGAGCAAAATTCTGAAAGGGGTTTACTTCCCGAATGGAGATCTGTGGAAGGCAGGAAAAGGGCAGCGTCCATCATAGGGTTGGCAAAGCATTCTGGGGGGGGAGAGAGGCCATTGAAGAGGAGGTAGAATGGAGGGTGGGTGACGAAAAGCTAATCTGAATACGAGAGGATAAATGGCTGACATCTAGAGTGATAGGCGGTCCGGCAAATAAAGATGACCCTATAATGGTGGCTGAACTCATTAATGAAGAAAGTAGGGGATGGAAAGAAACAGAGATTCAAAACCTTTTTGAAGACTGTCTAGCAAACGAAATTCTTTCTATTCCAATAAACCCAACCCAGAAGGCAAATACTCTAGTATGGAAAGGCAACAGATCAGGAATGTAAACGGTTAAGAGCAGCTATAACAAAGTGTGTGCTCGAACCATATAAACAAAACTACACAGAGCATTAAGTTCTTTGCAGCCTCCTAGAACACTGTGGGTTAAGCTCTAGAATATCTATCCCCCCGAAAATGCAAATCTTTATTCGGAGCATTTGTCAAAATGCTATACCGACAAGAGAGAACCTATATAAATGAAAGGTGTTACCTGACCCGATTTGTCCGCTCTGCAACACCCATCCAAAGACCATCGAGCACTTGTTCTTACTCTGCAAAAGGACAACATATATATGGGCAGATCCACGAATCAATCTAAATTGTAAACCCAACATCATCTCCAGGTTTGATAAGTGGCTAATGGAGAGATTCGAAGGGAACAGGGAATTACCTGTGAAGGAGCTGGTGGTGATGGTGCTTTGGTTTGTATGGAAAGCTCGAAACAACTTCCTCTTTAGAAAGGAACTGCACATGGGAGAAGTCCGAGCTTCATCCCCTGTTCAAGTCGAAGCCCTAACGGTCTTGCATGGGTTGGAGTTTCTGAAGTCCATAAAGGAACTGCATGTGGGAGAAGATGGAACTGAAAAAGTACAAAAGGAAAATGTGGAGTGCAAGATAGACAGTTTGACTATAGAGCAAAGCATCATGGGTTGGGCCAAAATTCCTTGGAACGTGAAGACCATTATCGAGCAGTGCAAAGGAATATTAGCCCACTCAATTACGACGAAGCTGGCTTACTACTCACGGGAAGCCAATAAAGCTACAGATTGGCTTGCGAAGGCGCACAAGACTAAATTGCTACCTCAAAATTGGAAGTCTTTTCCTCCTTGAACTCTTTCAGAAATTTTATGTTCAGAAACTTATCTATCGTCTTCTTGTCATTCTCGTCTTTTATGAATGAAAGTAACTATCATATTAGACCAAAAGACAAAAACAAAAACAAAGTCAAGTCTCATATGAGAGACAAAAGCAGTGTCTTCTCTATAGCAGTTGACTTCTTGACGTTTCAAATGGCCAATCATACATAGATGAACTCGAGTTTTCAAGTGGGAGGCAGACTCATCCAATAGTTGCCAAGTCCATGTTACTCTGCAAATGAATTAATCTTTTTTTGAATAAGCCCACATTAGGACCCTTTAATTATCTAATTTGAAAATGGCTCCTCTAAGTTTGTGATTTGTACAATCTTGTCATGTGGAGTGCCCATTTAAGCTGTGAGGGACGCTTTTCTGCTGGTTCTCACTCACTACTACATGCTTATGCATTAATTCCCATTTAATTTCCCAAATGCTCATACAAGATTAGAAAAGAGACATCTTTTGTGTGCACATAGCATATAGAAAAACGAAAAGAAAAGGTTATACTGACTATACATATATTATTTTAAATAATTATCCTTGTGTCACTTTGGCCAATCAATGGTAGCGGACCATATAAAATGTGAGCCAGAATCACCATTGATAATTCAAATATTATTAGATTCGTTTTGCGCTTAGTAATGTGAGTACTTGTACTTGTCATCACACATGCAAGATAGTTTGCACCTTTTCCTTCATAGTTTGTGTATTCGATGAAATTTTAAAGTAATATATATGTAAATCAATTTTTTTTTAAATGTATATATTAACAATTGAGTAGATCTCTTTATACCAAAAAAAAAAACAATTGAGTAAATCTCCTTTACCCGAAAAAAAAAAACAATTAAGTAAATCTTCTTTACCAAAAAATAAATAATAATTGAGTAAATCTTATGCACAGGTTGGCAACTTGACGAGGGCACTCAGCATGAGGACCTCCAAAAAATCTCTGTCCCCGTCACCAAGTTATTTGCTATATATACGCTTTAACTCCATCATTTCCTTTGCCAAAACCCCAATTCATCGTAGAAAAATCCTAAATATTTTGTGTGGAAAATTATTCACATAAACAACTAATCAATCAAGAAGAAATAGATCCATATATGATTGTAAAATACCGAGATCAATAAACATAGCGGAATTAAAGCGTACCTGTATGAGCCATTACTTCACTTGAAGAAAAATAGGTCACTCTGATAATTAGAGATCTATCGGAGTGCCAGATCCCTCTCTATAACCTATTTCAGTAAAACAGCTTTGAATGAGATTAAAGCAACTGATAGTATAACCTACTCTTTTATAGGCTAGAAATGTCTCTAGCAAACCTTAATCAACAGCGTGTTAACTGGGCCATTCCGATTAGAGTTTCAGTTAAACACAATTGCTTACACTTTGCTGCTCAACTAGACTCATTATTAATAGATGCAAATACTCAATTCAATCAAATCATTGTAGGGTTCAATAAATATTAAAATATCCATTAACCTGATTATTTAAAATAGAAAATCAATTAATTAATGTAAGCCCATATTTAGGGAATTTCCAAAATTCTCCCACTTGGGCTACATTAATTAACTTATTTTATTTTGAAAAAGATTTTATATTGAAAATGACACTATCGGGTTAATAACTGAAAATTTTATGTTATGTGGACACAACTTTAAAAAATAGTATTATAATAACGGCATCTTAAAACCAATCCAATTCTATATAACCTCAATATAGGACTATGGGGATCAATGTGTTAAGAAAATACCACAACACACGACCTTCCATAATCACATATAATAAGTATTATATTTTCATAGATCATGGGCATAGTAGTGTAGTAAGAAATAGTGCTAACATGTGGTCACAATATACAATATTTTTTATTGGTCCTTAATGCAATTTCTCAACAACATAAAACTGTATTAACACAATTTCTAAACAACATGAAATTGCACGACTATGTCACAATCCAACATGATCTCATAATTAGTGATATCTAGTCATCTTTAAACTAAAATTTGTTTAAAGATACTGTTTTATACTTCCATTTCTCAGTCAACAGGAGAAAGGATAACAATAAAATCAATAACAACAATCATCGAAAATAAATGCTTTAATAGACATAATAAAAGCATTATTAGTCTACATATAACTATAATATTTAGAAATACAAAGTATATAACTCCCACTAACAAAAGAAATCAAAAAAATCTAAGACACCCATATTTTTTACATGTTCTTTAAACAAAATGGGTCGTAAGCCTTTTTGTTAGAGGATCAGCCAACATGGACTCAGTTCTAATATTCTCAATCACAATGTCTCCCTTTTTGACCAAGTCCTTAACAGTATGATATCTGATTCAATTAACATTTCAACCGTGGCATTGTTGTTATTTATAGCAAAAGTAACTGTTTGTCATACATAATGCAATAAGATCAATTATGGGCAATAAGTATTTCAATAAAAATAATTAGTACATTATAAACTCTCCTTTGGGCAGAGTGCATAATGCACCATTATTTTTCACAACATGAAGTTTATAAAGCAACAATAAAAAGAATTACATATAATTGTCAATGATTCATTCCCTTTGGGCAGACAAATCATTTAAATCATATACCTCCATAATATCAATATAGAGGGGAATTACATATAATTTTCAAAACATTTATCCCCTTTAGGTAGATAAATATTTTTCAATTATACATCCCCATCTTTTAAATATGGGAATCTTCATGCTATTTTCTAAATTAATATACACAATAACCCTCTTTCGGCGAGTAATTGTATATACTAATTTTTTATCAATAGGGAACTCCAATAATTTATGCCCAAAATTCATCAAACAATATGAACCATTTTACAACATGTGCTTCCCAAGATCATATTGCATTTATCAAGCAACAATTTTTGCCACGATTTTTTTTTTAACTCACTACTCTAATTTGTACTCGAGTGGGAAGAAACGCTCACATACATTTGAAGATAGAGAAGAGTTCTTAAAAAACTTCATGCCCAAATGACAACCAACTCAAGAATGTCAACATAATCTAGGCAATTTTACGAGATTCATTCTTTGACCCCATCAAGAAATATGATCACATCAACTATGATTTATGGCGACTACCACCACACACATATCACATAATGCCTTGGTACCCTAAGACTTTACATGCATAGTCGGCATAATACTTTTCCTCGATCCTGTGATCCGTAATTTTACGCATTAGACAGGTACATCCCCAAATAATAATAATAATAATAATAATAATAATAATAATAATAATAATAATAATAAATGATAAAACCTATGCACCATGATGAATATACCAATGCTTTCTTGTGGTAAATAATCCAAAGAACTTGTTCCCCTGTTCAAGACCGCCACTGGTACACCAATGATATTGTGTGCATTTGTTTAACAAGATACTTGAGCAAAATAGTAAACCATGAAAGCTTGGGATATTGTCGTGACCTAAAATTTCGGGTGCACCACCTAAAACTAGGTTAATGGACTACTAAGTCTTTAAGCTTAGCTCGGGCTCTCCCAAGCCCATACCAATTCACGACTTAAGGTTCAAATATGCAAATGATTATTTTCTAGAAGTCGCCACTAATCAGTTTTTGGTAGGTCGATTAGACACCTAAGTAAAATAATAGGAGAATTATTTTACTCCTACGAACCAGAGACTAAAGGTACGGGAACTTGGTTACACTAGATTTCTCTAATGCCCTTTCGGTACCATTTCTTTTTAATTTTCAAAAATATTTTTGCAAGCAGCTTTGATTCATTTTAACCTAAATCTCTATCATGCAAAAAGGCAATCACACAAGTGCTCAACCATTATTAGAAATTCAACAAATGAAATAAATTGTATCACATGAAGCTAACAATTTTTGGTTTTTCTTAGATTTTTTATAAAATGCATTTCTAACTACATGACCTAATTTTACTAACAAGCAAATTCTAATTAAATGATCATATTATGCAAACTAGTTAATATGCACCTCATGACCTAATTTTATTAGTAAATAAATTCTAATCAAATGATCCCATTATGCAAACTACTTAATATGCACCTAGTATTTTTGTATTTTTTTATTGAAGTTTGGAATAAATAAAAATCCTAACTAAATTATCTAAAATGAATAATTTTCTAATTTAGTTTAGGGATTAATTTGACCTAAACCCTATCCTATCTTAGAAAATTACTTTTTAGAAAAATGAGGTTATTTAAATATGCAAAGATTATCTAAGCCTATCTAAAAAATTAAATCCAATCCTAATCTATTCAAAAAATTATCCAAAAGCGCGATCCTAAAAATGCAATCTTAACTTACTAAGCCAACACACTCTAATGCAAGATTTGATTTTTTTTTTCAATTTTTTTATGTTTTTATTTTTTTTAAATGAGTAATTATCAAATATTAAATCTAAACAATCAATATAATCAACAAATAAAAGATTAAAACAATCGAAAAATAACCTGTTGTCTCACAGGTTAAATTAACGATTATTTTAACCTTAATCATCATAACAAAGAGTTCAAAATAATTAAAAATCTGATTCGAAATCTTACGGACCAAATTAATAATTATATTGATTCAACACTTAAAATACTATCGACAAACCCCAAAAAATCATATAATTTTAAAAAAAAAAAAATGATCCGACATCTTACGGATCAAATTAGTAATTACAAGAATTCTAGGGAAGACCCTGCGGATAATGCCTACAAAATTCATGAAATGAAGATCACTTCAAATTTACACAATAACAACTAAACTTAAAAGAAATAAAAGAAATAAAGTTAATAGAAAAAGAAAATAAAACTACCCAATTTCCTTTTCTTTTTTCTTCTTTTTGTTTTCTCCTTTCTTCTTTTTCTTCCTAAGCACGGCTTGTGTTCGTGTGGCTAGTCACCAGCTCCATTGAGGGGTGGCGGTTGTAGTGATGGCATCACCATCAATCGAAGGTTGCTTTGAGGTGCGGAGCTCCGGCAAGGTCCGGCAATTCGGAGCTACAGGAAAGAAAAATCAGTGACTGGTTCGGGCTCAAGCAAACATGCGGAGCAGAGAGCTATCAGAGGCGGGGCCAACAGAGGCGACGTCAGGCTTCGGGCAAGGCTGGTAAGACTGATCGGAGGGTGGAAGCGCAACAGGGAAACTTGCGGCATTAGAGGGCTAGAAGTGCACGGTGGTGGCTCGTGGAGATGCTGCAGAGGCGGATTGGTAGGCGCGCATGTGCTCGTGGAGGTGCGGTAGAGGCAGATCGGCGATGCGATCCGACAAGTAGGGCAATCAAGTCGCGGCATGAGCCTCTACGGGTCACGAGTCACGGGGAAAGGGAGCAGATATAGGTTGGTGCTGCTCCGGCATCGGGTCGTAGCAAGAGTGGTGTCTGGAGTCGAGCACAGTGAGCACAATGGTGGCTGGCGGAGCTTCGGGCTGGTGTCGGGGCTCGGTGGCTGATTCGAGCGCGGTGTTCTAGCAGAGAGACAGTGGCCGACTGCTGTGGTGCAGGCAATGTGGGCAGCGGCGATCGCCGGAGGCTTCGCGGGGAAAACAAACAGTGGCTCCCTTCTCTCTCTCTCTCTCTCTCTCTCTCTCTCTCTCTCTCTCTCTCTCTCACCCGTCTCTTTCACGTCACTCTCCTGCTGACTTCTCCTTTTCCCTGCAGTTTGTCAGGAAAAAGAAAAGAGAAAAAGCTCTCTTTTGACTGAAGACGGACGAGGAAGAAAACCTTTGTCTCTCTCTTTTTTACTTCGACGAAGAGAAAAACCCTAGAAAACCCCCCTTGATTGAACTCTGTACGCATCCTTTTATAGGCGAAACACAACGTGATCTTTTTTGTTAATATTTTCATCTCACAAATATTGCTTATCACCTCTTGATCACAAAAATCCTTATCTCAAGAATATTCTCCCCCGATTTCATCATCTATTGATAAAGATGAGATTACAATGCGATTTTCTTAATTTCCAAAAATCATCATAATATCGCATCAAATCTTAATTTTTCACAAGATAATTAATTAAATATAACGATGGGCTTGGGTTAATTTTCTCCTTTTGTGGGCTTAGCCCGGCCTGCTGAACTAGAGCTTAGAAATATTAATTCGAACCCATCCACCACCGGTCCTAAAAATAAAATAAAAATGCAAAACATGTAAATTAAAAATAAATGCACCTAAAAAAGTATATGCTATGCAATTGAATTATAATATTTTTTCTTAGGGGTTAAAAATTAATCCCTAGTTTTTATGCAATAAATGATTAAATGAGTTGCCCAAAATTTAGATGTCAACGAGATATCGATCAAATTCTCTGATCAATCAAATGCTGAATTTCAACTTCCATCATTAATTTTGAATTAGTTTGCAGAGAAGGAACCACTATGTAATAGCACAATAGAGGTTCCAATGAGGTTCACTCAAAAAACAAATTTCCAAGAGCTATATCATAAATAGTGTATCATCCAGCTAGCCAAGTTTTTTTTTGAATGAATAGATTTCTATGTTGCAGTTAGTGGGCAGTAATTTTCAACATGAAATATTTATTCTCCTTATTTCTAAGACTAGCTGGAAAGTCACCACAAAGACCAAGATAATCACCAACTTATGTGAATATTACCATCCAAGAACCTTCACTGGATAAGATAGTAGAATGCTTCACCCAATTGAGCACTTAGAACAAAATAAGTGCCAGCAATAGTAAATACTAAATTTCTGGACAAAAGAAAGGCACATACACTAATTTCCATGACTAGTTTACCAACAATGAACAAATGAATTGTTACGATTTCTATTTTCTTCCAGGGTAAACAATCATCAATTAGAAAATCGATTTCCAGAATAGGGACTGGCTTCACTTTTTACTTTTCCCTTCTTGCTTTTCTTGTAGAGTTCGAAACTGGACTTTGATTCATAGTCAAATACCTGAAACCCTTTAAATATACAAGTATTGAGACATATAATCATCTAGAATCTTTCCGGAATGTCTTAACGATAAGAATAATTTCCTTTCTCATGTAAAAAGTTTTGGAGGCTAAAGAACTTAAGCTAAGCCAGACAGACTTTTCCCCATGGCCGGAATAGGCCTAGTGAGGCATTGAAGCTTCTTTCCTATTTAAGGTACCGCAAAGCAAAATTTAGAAAAACCACAACTATGGCACAGTGCCATGATCCTTTCCCATAAAACCTATTTCGTTGCTTCCAATCAATCCAACAACTAGGGTTCACCCTAAACCATGAATACCAATTAAAAAGTGTTGCTTTGTTCTTACGATTAAAGGCACTATGAATTCATGAAGCATCAGATCAAGAATTACCCAAGATGACTTTCCTAATTCCTATCAACACCCATTTGCTACACCTGAAATCAATCCGTCCCAAGTTGACACAAATCCATGGAAACACCATTCCCCTCTCGAGTTCAAATGAACAATACATGTACGGAGACATCACCAAACAAAAAAGAAATCAAGAGGGAACCAGCGACGGACTTTAAACCTTTGGGTATGACTGTGATCCAGAGCAACTAGAACAGTAACTCAAACCGATTGCCGAGAGAAGAGACTCATTCGTGTGCATGGACAATTGAGATGAGATAGGGGAAGAAAGAAAAAAAAAATACGACTCATTGGAATGGGGCAGAGGGAGAATGGCTTACCTTAATACAACAAAAGGATGCTAAAACATATATAACAATACTCATGCAACGATTTATAACGAACATCAATCAATTGCAAGTAATTTGAAAATTTTAGAACATTTTCACCATCAAATAAATCCCAGTGAAAATCTGCATAGATGAAGCATATGTGACTTGAGAGGACTACTTAATATTGCTTAATCAATGCAAAACACATATATGTGGTCAGCGGACGCAGGTCACATGATTTGGGTAAAACGCTATACAAGCAATTAATGCGACCAAATCTTTTTATTGGAAGATTTCCCAGAACACGGTTATGTCAGTAGTGCAAAATGATCAACTAGCTACTAAACAACACAACCGTCAATCATCCTTCTCGATCAAATAAATTCCACCAAGTTGCCAAATTTCCCTACTCCATTATTGTTGGGGTTTCATGAATCATGTATAAGAAAAATTAACAAAATGAACGTAGCGGAAACAAAGATATATTTTATACATGATTCTCCTAAGGCGTTGTTTGTGCATTTTAATCAAAAATTTAAACATAAAAGGGAGTTAAACGAATTACCTCTTGAAGCGCGCTTTGAAACAAGTCGGTTCGGATGTTCTATAGTTCGACTCCCACAAGCGCCGAACCTCTAGTTCAGACACACCAACAACAAATGTCGAACAGAAGAGAGAACTTTCGGATATTCATCACGATGATCGTGCTAGCAATCACGTGGAAACAATAGGATTATTAATATCCACTCAGTAATCCATCGATCGGGAACGATTTAAAGATTCAGTCTAACTATGAACCCGTCACATATATTCTTGACATCTCAAGGATAGGTCTAGTTGCAACTGATCTTATGGAATCATTCATCAATATAAAATAATTGGACAAATGAATGAATACGTAATTGCCTTTAATTAAATAATAATAATGAAAGTACAACCAAAATCCCTAATATGTAATCATTATATAGTAGCTTTAGGGCATACATCCAACAATCTCTCACTTACACTAAAGCCAACTTGTCTGGTACCTCAAACCCATTTTGTCAATGTCTTTCAAAAGAAGATTGAAGTACGGCCTTAGTGAAGGGATCTGTCACGTTTTCTGCTGAGACAATTTTCTATAAGGTGATATCACCTCTCTCAACAATTTCTCTGATGAGATGGAAGCGTCTCTCAATATGCTTGGACTTCTGGTGAGACCTTGGTTCCTTAGCTTGAACTATCACCCCATTGTTATCACAAAACAATGTAATCGGTTGCTCAATTAAAGAAACTACTCCAAGTTCAGAAATAAACTTCTTCATCCAAGTAGCTTCCTTTACTGCTTCAAAAGCAACTTCATACTCTACCTCAGGAGTGGAATCAGCAGTTATGCTTTGTTTGGAACTTTTCCAACTAATTGCACCACCATTGAATGTAAAGACAAACCTAGATGTAGACTTATAATCATTAGGATCCGAATGAAAATCGGAATCAGTATAAGCTACAACTTTAAATTCTCCTTCTCCATATGTCAAGAATAAATCTTTAGTCCTTCGCAAGTACTTAAGAATATTCTTGACTGCTATCCAGTGCTCTTCCCCTGGATCAAACTGATATTTGCTAGTAATACTTACAGCATACGCAATATCAAGTCTAGTACATAGCATAGCATACATTATGCTTCAAATAGTGGATGCATATGGTATCTTCGTCATCCGATCTTTTTCTTCAAGAGTGTTGGGACACATCTCCTTAGAAAGACGGATCCCTTGCCTAAAAGGCAATAATCCTCTCTTGGAACATTGCATGTTAAACCATGTTAACACTTTGTCTATGTACGTAGACTGTGAGAGGCCAATCAATCGTCTTGATCTATCTCTATAGATCTTGATACCTAAAATTTAGGTTGCCTCTCCTAGATCTTTCATGGAGAATTTCTGTGACAAGAATAGTTTTATCGATGATATCATTGGTACATCATTTCCAATCAAAAGTATATCATCGACATACAAAACTAGAAATGCAATTGCACTCCCACTGATCTTCTTTATACACAAGGTTCATCCGGATTTTTTATGAAGCCAAACAATTTGACTACCTCATCAAAACGGATGTTCCAACTTCTGGAGGCTTGTTTGAGTCCATAAATGGATCTCTTAAGCTTACACACCTTCCGTTTTTCACTATTGGATTCAAAATCCCGTGGCTGTTCCATATAGATGTCCTCTTCGAGAAAACTATTTAGAAAAGCCGTTTTGACATCCATTTAAAATATCTCATAATCCAGGAGTGCAGGTATAGCCAACATAATCCGAATGGATTTTAGCATAGCCACAGGTGAGAAAGTTTCGTTATAATCAATTCCTTCTTTTTGACGATATCCTTTCGCCACCAGCCGTGCTTTGTAAGTTCCAATTTGACCTTCAGCATTCATCTTCCTCTTGAAGATCCATTTACAACCAATTGGTATAATACCATCAGGCGGGTTAGTCAAGGTCCAAACCTCATTGGAATACATTGAATCCATTTTGGATTTCATGGCTTCTAGCCATTTACCATAATCGATGTCCAACATCGCCTCCTCATAGGTTTTAGGATTACCGGGTTGATCACTATCATTCACAATAAATAATGGTTCAATATGATCAACCGAGTGTCTATAACAAGCATGTGGGCAAGACGTTCTCGCACTTCTCCTAAGAGGTTGTGTATCAAAAGTTTCCACTGAATCAGAGATTGGTATCTGAACTCAGTTGTTTGGTACATCATTATTTTCTACTTGTAAGACTATTTTCCGCCCAGCACCACTTTCTTGGATGAACTGATTCTCCAAAAAAGAAGTGTGCTTGCATACCAAAATTCTTTGGTCTAAATGAAAATAGAAATAATATCCAAGAGTTTCCTTTGGATATCTAATGAAGCGACCTTGTTTAGATCTTGCCTCCAATTTTTCCATTTTCAGCTTTTTCACAGAAGCTGGACAACCTAAAATCTTAATATGATTAAGACTAAGTTTCCTACTATGCCATATCTCATAGGGCATAGTTGGAATAGATTTGGACGGCACTCTATTCAATATATATACAGTTGTCTCAAAGGCATATCACCCAAGGGATATTGGCAAATCAGTGTAACTCATCATAAATCATACCATATCTAATAAAGTACGATTTCTTCGTTCAAATACACCATTATTTTCTGGAGTTTTAGGAGGTATCCATTGTGATAAAATGCCATTCTCTTTAAGATAGTCCAGGAATTCAGTACTAAGATATTCACCTCCTCGATCCGATCGAAGAGCCTTAATACATTTTCCAGTTTGTTTCTCAACTTCAGCCTTAAATTCCTTGAACTTTTCAAAAAATTCAGATTTATACTTCATAAGGTATAAATAACCATACCGTGATTAATCATCGATAAAAGTAATGAAGTAATTATAACCACCCCCAGCAGTTTCATTAATTGGTTCACTTACATCTATATGTATTAATTCTAATATGTCAGCAGCTTGCGCACTTTGTCCCACAAAAAGTGCTTTCCTCATTTTTCCTAGAAAACATGCCTCACAAGTCGAGTATGACTCAAAATTTGAAGGATCAATGTATCCATCATTACTCAACTTGTTAAGTTTGTCTTCTCCAATATGACCTAATCGGAGATACCAAACATACTTTTTATTTGGACCGTCTCTAAGGCGTTTATTAGTTATAGTATTTATATCAATTCTATTTTGCTTATTGACATTGGTAATCGCATTACCAGGTATTGTAATGGTATAAAGATTGTTGGTTAATAAGCTAGAACCAACACATATTCTATTATGATAAATAGAACATACATCATCAGCAAAAGAAAATTCATAATTCTCTTTACCCAAACGAGGTATAGAGATGATGTTCCTAATAGCATTCTTATAATGCAAATAGTTCTTTAAAACCATTACATGTCCAAAAGGCAAACATAAACGAAAAGTCCCTATAGTTAGTGTAGCAACTCTTGCTCCATTGGCAAACGTCAGGACAATCTCATTTTGCCATAGCATCCTACTTATTTCCAGATTCTGCAAAGACATACAAATATGTGAAGTTGCAGCAGAATCTAGAACCCATGAGCTGGATTCAGCACTAATCGTAAGATTAGTTTCAATAAGCATAGACACCATACTGTCATAAGGTTGGTTCTTGGGCTTGACCTTCATGCTCGTGGTGTACCTCTTACAGTTCCTCCTCCGGTGCCCTTTGACACCACAATAATAACATTTCCCTTTATCAATCTTGGATTTTGGTTGCACAACATGTTTGACAGGCCTCTTCCATTTATTCTTCTTTAAAACAGTCCTACCTTTTGAAGAAGAAACCTTAGCTATAACCACTACATTTGGCCTCGTGTTATGCATTTCCTTCTCATAAACTACCAACATGTTATGTAACTCAGCAAGAGTTTTCTCCATCTTATGCATGTGGAAGCTTTGGACAAAACCAGAGAAGGAATCAGGTAAAGATTGGAGGATCAAATCCACAGCTAACTCATTTTCCATAACGAGATTCAGCCTAGCCAATTCTTCAATGTGCCAGATCATTTTCAAAGCATGATCATTAATAGATGATCCTTCAGCCATCCTCATACGGTACAATGCCTTAGATATCTCATATCTAAAGGTTCGACCATTCTCATCAAAGTATTCCTTTAAGTGCAAAATCATCGACCTAGCATCTTCTATAGATTCATACTTCTTCTGTAATTCATTATTCATAGAAGCAAGCATATATGACCTAACTTTTAAGTTATCGTCACGCCACTTATCATAAATGACACGCTCCTCTTGGGTCCCACCCTCAGGAAAGGAGGTTGGCATCTTTTTATCAAGCACATACCCAATTTTTTCTATATTGAGAACAATTCTCAAATTCCTCACCCAGTCAGTGAAATTGGGTCTAGTCAAACAATTCTTGTCAAGTATAGAAGCGAGTGGGTTTGTGGTCACCATTTTTCAGAGTAATAATATATCTGTTACAGAAAATAAATTGTTAACTATTGTACTTTTCATAATAACTATTTCATTTTGGTCTTTAAATGAAATAGATCCTCCCACTAAATTTATATTCGAATCCCATACTCCTTAAGATGGGAAGCGGTAATCTTTGTTGGGTAGATATTACTAGTGGGGATTGAAGTTCCACTAGCCCAAAGTCCACCTCACCTAACAGTTATTGGTGTCCTATGAACTTAGTGAGTGAACCAGCTTGTTCAACGCATCATATGCGAGTACCAATCATAACTTCGGCCTCTAGACCATGAAAGCCTCACCTAACAGTTATTGGCATCATGATTATAGTTAAGTCTAGCCCATCGTCTCATGCAACTATTGAAAACAAAAATGATTCCCTCACCTGATAATTATTAGAAATCATTTGGCTCCAACCCCACAGCATCATATGCATAATGGAGTGGTCCAATATTATAAATGGTAATTAACCCCTATGTATCCGTAACCGGTTAGTTAACCACTATAATATTGGATCAAACCACGACTATGGAAGGCCACGAGTCCGAAACCCGTTTCAACTTAATATTATTAATAAGGAGATTTGGGTCATTATTAATGGTCTCATTTTACACATTAACCGGTTTAACATGCACGATAACATAAACACAATAAATAAATAGAAATCACATAAACATCTATCCTATGTGGTGATCATGAAATTATGGTTCAATGGATCTCGAGCTAAAGAGACCCATTTAGCCATTTTAATATTTTAATAATATGGACCTGTTCTTCACTTTTTCTTCAATCTTTGAGCTCTTCAAAGACCGGGCCTAAAGAGCTCACCGGTTTAATGGCTCCTCCAATGGCTCCTCCTCTCTTGTAGTACTTACATCAATAATTGAAATACTAAACTATACTAAAATTACATTTCGTAAAATAAATATAAAAAGAAGGATGTAGCCTCCATTTAATAATTACATCCCCAAAAAGAATACCTGTAATCATCATACATTCATTCATACAACAATCACAACAATTAGAGATTTTTCCATTATCACCACCCTTCCTTACGAGCCATAAATTCAAAATTTAAAGCTCTGGAAGGCATGCATAAAATTCTGCATATCATTTGTAGAATATAAACATAAAATATAACAAGTTATGGATTTTTGATTCAAAATTGATTTAGTTCTAATTTTTGCTTAGTTGATTAAATTTATCACATAAATTAATCAACTTCTATAGGCCACATAAGAGTAAGAGAACCAATTCTCTTAACAAAAATAAATTGGCCATTAGAACGGAAAAATATATTTGAACTACAAATCAATTAAACGCACGAAAAACGCCTAAGGTTGGCTCTGATACCACTGTTGGGGTTTCATGAATCATGTATAAGAAAAATTAACAAAATGAATGCAGCGGAAATAAAGATATATTTTATACATGATTCTCCTAAGCTGTTCATTCATTTTAATCAAAAATCTAAACATAAAAGGGAGTTAAATGAATTACCTCTCGAAGTGCGCTTTGAAACAAGTCGGTTCGGATGTTCTATAGTTCGAGTCCCACAAGCGTCAAACCTCTAGTTCAGACACACCAACAACAAACGTCGAACGGAAGAGAGAACTTTCGGATATTCATCACGATGATCGTGCTAGCAATCACGTGGAAACAATCTGTCATATTCTTGATGTATAATAGTCACGGCCCAAACGAGATAACACTCTTCTTTCTTGCGTCTCAAAGACCCAAGAACATGCACACAATTTGCTCTTTGTTCTCAGCAAAACATCACTTATTCCCCGCACACAATTTGCTCTCTGTTTTCAGCAAAGCATCACTTGTATGTCTCTAAAAACAAAAGACGCACACCCACAAAAAATCTCTCTACATTGCAACCTTTTTGCAGCCTTTCCTTTTAAAATTTATACACGAATCAGCAACGGTTGCCGATCGTGGGATCAGCAACTGTTGCTGATCCTCATTCTCCTACACGATCGAGCACGATCGTCCATGAACGGAACGGTCAGCAACCGCTAACCGTTTATGCACGATTTCGTGCATGATGGTCGGCGGTTGATGACCATACATAAATGAACAAAAATGCGTGTATGATGGTCAGCGGTTACTGACCATAATGCACGAATTCGCGCATGCATGTGCACGTATTCATGTGAAGTGGTTAGCAAAAATTGCTGACCATTTCCACTTTAATTAATTAATTCCCTTTTAAAAAAAAAAACATAATCCTTATATGTACAATTGGGGTACGTTAACATATATCCACTTCGGGCATGCGTGTGCATCATATGCAAGTAGGCTCATGACTATAATACAAATTAAATTAAATCTCATTTAATTTAATTTCAAATCGACTCAATTCGATTGTAGTAATTGTAAACACATTTGCAATTATATTTCTCTCATGTTCCACGTTATCCTAATTGTTTATGGTGTGTGACATTCCTAGGTTCATCACTAAGCTGGTAATAAGAGTTGTACAGCAGAAGTACAGCGCAAGTGCCATAACTTGGCACCGAGGAACACTTAAATGCCATAACTTTACAATGGTACACTTGAGTGCCAGTTTTGAAGTTAAATGGGACATTTAAGTGCCACTCTAGCGAAGATCCGGCCAAATGGCTTACGTTGCGACTTTTCGGCGAGCTTGGTCCAAAACGGCGTCGTTATGCACGTTAACATGGCGGAGAAAATGCAAAAACGACGCCATTTTGTGTCTACGTGTAAATAATAATATATAAATTAATTAAATTAGATTTAAAATATTCAAAAAAATTTTAAAAATTAAGAAAATTTTAAAAATTTTTAAAAATTAAGAAAAATTAAAAAAATTAAGAAAAAATTAAAAATTTTAAAAATTTTAAAAAACTAAGAAAATTTTTAAATTTTTAAAAATTAAGAAAAATTAAAAAATTAAGAAAATTTTAAACATTTTAAAAAGTAAGAAAATTTTAAAAATTTTTAAAAATTAAGAAAAATTAAAAAAATTTAAAAATTAAGAAGAAAAAAAGGGGGGTGGAGGTCGAATCGGGCGGCTCCATCGGCGCCACCGCCTCCCCACCGTCGCCGGGAAGGGCCGACGGAGGGGGAGGGTCGGCCGGGGTCGCCGGCCCCGGCCGACCGGGGGCGATGGCCCACGAGGCCTCGCCCGATCTCGGGGCGAGGTCGCGGCCCTCGGCTCGCGGTCGACAAGGGCTCACGGCCCTCGCCGCCGGTCGTCCGGGGCCGGCGATCCCAGACCCTCCCCCCTCAATCGCCAGCCCTTCCGGTGACGGCGGGGAGGCGCGGGCGGCGAGGAGCCGCCCCGTTCGACCTCCACCCCCTTTTTTTCTTCTTAATTTTTAAAATTTTAAAATTTTTCTTAATTTAAAAAAATTAAAATTTTTAAAATTTTCTTAATATTTTAAAATTTTTAAAATTTTTTAAAGTTTTTAAAATTTTAAAGTTTTTTCTTAATTTTTTAAAATTTTTAAAATTTTTAAAATTTTTAAAATTTTTCTTAATTTTTTAAAAGTTTTAAAATTTTCTTATTTTTTTAAAAGTTTTAAAATTTTCTTATTTTTTTAAATTTTTGAATATTTTAAATCTAATTTAATTAATTTATATATTATTATTTATACGTAGACACGAAACATCGTCGTTTTTGCGTTTTCTCCGCCACGTCAGTGTGCAAAACGACGCCGTTTTGGACCAAACTCGCCAGAAAATTGCCACGTTAGCCATTTCACCGGATTTTCGCCGGAGTGGCACTTAAGTGTCCCATTTTAAAGTTATGGCACTTAAGTGTCCCTCCGTGTCAAGTTATAGCACTCCAGGTGTCCCAACCTCGTGTTAGTACTCCCACGAGAATTAATTGTCCCGATTAATCTTTGGGTCTTACAAGCCATGATTGACATCTAGCAATATGTCATGGCTACCCATATAGTGTGAATATTTTAAGAACATAATGAACTTGTCAGCTTTGGCTACAGTGTAATTCAATCCCTTTGTCTTACTATGTCCCAATCAAATAAAGACCATGAAATATTAGTCAAGTCATTAATTCGATCATATGCACACATCTAATTGACATGCATTTTATTCGAGACATAAACAATTTATTCTCGTTTACAACCCCGGTTGAGGATTTCAATGCAGTGTCACAATTAGATCGCATAGAACATCATTATCATACCTTGCATATAACAATGAGACAGATTCCATATTGCGCACATGTGTAACTTCATATATGAACAAACTATGACCATCAGGTATAAAGACGGATCAACGACCCAGCATTATGTGCACCCGTGAACCATAATTGTTCAATACACAAGTTAACACTATGCCTCAAGTCTAAGGATTATTTACACAAGACCAAAGCATGAACAATTAGACATTGACCAAGCTAAAAGCTTCTATGTCGCTAATCATTCCATATGCGTCACGTTCAGTAAATTTGTCTAATACAAACACCCATGTTCTAACTCATGCATCATAATACCCAATGACATGTGACTCATCATTCCCTTAAGTATCCAATACTTAATGGCGAAGTTAAGAACACACCGATCTCAACAGGATTATTAATATCCACTTAGTAATCCATCGATCGGGAATGATTTAAAGATTCAGTCTAACTATGAACCCGTCACATATATTCTTGACATCTCAAGGATAGGTCTAGTTGTAACTAATCTTATGGAATCATTCATCAATATAAAATAATTGGACAAATGAATGATTACGTAATTGCCTTTAATTAAATAGTAATAATGAAAGTACAACCGAAATCCCTAATATGTAACCATTACATAGTAGCTTTAGGGCATACATCCAACAATTATAACTCAAAAGTCGAACAGAAGGGCCAAGCCATCACATGACAAAAATAAAAGAACCCATGATGTCAGCAATGTGACAGAATCATAACACTACAAGGAACCATCAAACAAGATCAAGCGTAAGGGAACGCAAGAACAAGAAAATCTCCCATGTGCGAAGCAATTTCTGCAATATTTACTATGGCTACCCAACATGTAGTGCATATTTCGGATACTGATGACAATATTTCGCAATCCACGTAACCCAAAAACTGATTCTAACAGATGAGCCCCGAAACAACAAACGTGAACACAAGCAAATAACAAAACAGAAAGCGCGGATACGACTCAGAAGCAAACAAACACTGTACGAGAATTTTCCCATAAAAAAAAAAAAATCAGCTATATTGTTGAATTGAATAGAAAAACAAAGGTAACACTTAAAATTCTAAGACATTTTTTATGTATAAACCCTAGAATTTCAAATTTAAGATTCTCAATCAATTCTCAACGAAACCATACAAATTATATATGGTTGGAAAGATCTCAACATGTAGAATAAAAGCCTAAGGTTTCAAGATCAATCGAGCAAAAAAAAAAATCCACGTGAAAAAATAATACCCATATTCGGCTCAAAAAGGAAAATTTCGAATTTTGTTTAAAAAAAATTGGGTTCTACAATCATATATGACTAGCTCTGATACCACATGCGAAAAATTATTCACATAAACAACTAATCAATCAAGAAGAAACGGATCCATATATGGTTGTAAAACACCGAGATTAATAAACGCAATGGAATTAAAGCGTACATGTATGAGCCATTGCTTCATTTGAAGAAAAATAGATCACTCTGATAATCAGAAATCTATCAGAGTGCCAAATCCCTCTCTATGACCTATTTCAGCATAGCAGCTTTCAATAGAATTAAAGCAACGTAGAGCACCCAAGCGTTTTTTTGGCTAGCTCAGTTCTCTTATCCATCGGTCCAATGCATTGGGCTCATCTCATAGAGGGAAAAGGCAAAATGTAGTTGTGTTGTTGTTGTTGGCCGCCTCGATGCATTCCCTTCTCCCCCTGGCATCGTCCCACACAGAAAGAAAGAGCACAGAGCCCTGGCCCGACCTCTAGGTCTGCTAACGTTATAACCTACCATTTTATAAGCTAAAGAGGGGACCTAACAAACCCTAATCAACAGCGTGTCAACTGGGCCCTTTTCATTACAGGTTTCAGTTAAACACAATTGCCTACACTTTGCTGCTCAACTAGGCCCGTTATTAATAGATGCCAATACCTAATTCAATCAAATCACTATAGGGTTCAACAAATATTGGAATATTCATTAACCCGATTATTTAAAATTGAAAATCAATTAATTAATATAAGCCCATATTATAGGAAATTTCCAACATTTTGAAGATGGAGCTCATTGGGATGATGTTGATTGCCCTTTTGCTGGTGGTATTGAGCACCAATTCGCATGCCATCTCCTCATGTAATGGCCCATGTCAAACCCTCGGCGACTGCCAAGGCCAATTGATCTACATCAACGGAATGTGCAGTGACGACCCCAATTTAGGCACTCAGATATGCGGCACTGGTGGCGGCGGTCAATCTGTGCCGACATCCAACGACGGAGGAACGCGACTCCTCAGGCAATCTCCAGTGCGACTGCATGTCTTATCCTACGTTCACTTGCTCGCCCCCGGTAACTTCCTCGACCCGTGCCATACTGACGAACAACGATTTCAGCCAAGGCGGTGATGGGGGAAACCCGTCTCAGTGCGATAAGCAATATCACAACAACACAGAGCGAATCATTGCTCTGTCGACGGGGCACTTTGATAACCAATCACGTTGCGGGAAGATAATCCAGATAATGTCTATTATGACCGGAAGCAGCGTGACGGCCAAAGTGGTGGATCAATGTTCCTCAATATATTGGGTGCTATGAGAGCCATACTTACCAGCCGCCGTGCCAAAACAACATCGTCGATGGTTCGGACGCGGTATGGAGTGCTTTAGGGCTTGATAAGAATGTAGGTGATGAGGATGTGACTTGGTCAACGGTGTAAACACAGGGAGTGAGATTGCTGGAACTTAATTTAGAGAGTACTAGCTCTCCGACAGATGCATAATAAGATGAAGAGAAATTACACAAAACCCTAATGATTGGGCATAGTACACGTTTGGCTCCGAACCATCCATCGACTATTATACATTGCATTTTTTTAGCATTCGATTTTTATTGAAAATTAGGATCTTTACTTGGTGTCTTGGGAGAGATCCTAGTTATGACGATCAAGAGCGAACAGGTGAATTGATTGGTTTTGAAATTTTAAACAATTTCCAAACTTAAGTATCATCATTGTAACAACATTTAAAGCATTGGTGATGCTATGCTATAATAGCAAATGCACTTTATTATAGTATGCAAAAAGTAAACGGTTAGGGATAAGAGAATTTGAGTGAAATAGTTATCACGAATGCAGTTGTTTTGCTATTCTTTCGAACCTTAGGTATTGTCTTTAGCTACAAAAAAAACATTTCTATTAATATCTGTTAATATCTATAGCTCTTTAAGCATATATATATATATATATATATAGAGAGAGAGAGAGAGAGAGAGAGAGAGAGAGAGAGAGAGAGAGAGAGAGAGAGAGAGAGAGACCCATCATTGTGAATATTAAGACCCCGGTGAATTCGCTTAAACAACAAACTTGACTCTAAAATTATTTGACGAACTCCGATTGATAAGCTCATTCAAAACAGTCAAATACTTCAACAAAACCAAGCAATTGCTGTATGACTTTCGCAACACTTGTGCGCTTAAAAGTTAGGTCTCAATTGTTACAATGTAATCTCTGCTTTTCTTTTATTCTTTTTTCCAGTCTTACGTATGTTCCCAAGGAAAATCCTTGGAATTAAGGTCATACAAAAGACCGGCAAAAGAAAAGGAGATTACATTGTAAAAATTGAGACCTAATTTTAAGCACATAAGGGTTGGGAAAGTAATGCCATAAGCAACAATTCTGGTCACAATGCTTGCACGTAATTGAAATAAATCACCAAATAATGTTGTCATGGAATTAATGGTTTAATATATGGGGACTTGAGTAGAGGTGATCATTGGATAGATTTGGATTGGATAAGATCTTAAGTTCAGACATAAATTTTTATGGTTTATATACAAATCTTCAGGCTGGGCTGGACTTTCTCATTAAATGCCCACACTCAAACTCGGCCAACTGGCCCATGTAACTCGGGTCCTAGCAGGTCCATGGATCGTCGGCCCCATGATTAGGTATAGAAAGAGAATTGAAATCGCAAACAATGCATCCACTTCCTCTCGATTGTCATAACTAGAATCTCAACTAAGACCTAAGGTAAAGAAACTAGAATGTAACTAGAATCTCATGTAACTCGGGTCCTAGCACTTCCTCTTGATTGTCATAACTAGAATCTCAACAAAGTCTTGAATGCCTCTGCCTCTGCTGCGAACCTCATGTTGTGCCTCCGTCACATTCACACGATCATGAGTGACCTTGACCCAAAGGGTTATGGCCACCGCGAGCAGCCACCCAACCTCAACTAATGAAGACCTACGCGAAGGCTCAACTACAAGGGTTAGGTAGCTTCTGAGGCACGGTCTAACGTGGACACCAGTTGTTCTACGTAACATAGTCGGCGCCGACTTGGACATTTTCAAATAACATTTTGATACTTCTTTATTTTATTTTTTAATGGCTTTTTTACCTTTATTTTGGTTTTTGGAGTGATGGCTAGTGAGGGTCAACAACCCCAGTTGGCTCTAAGCAAGGGATCATGCACCCTCGCTTTAGCCGATGAGAGCCACCAACCCCTCATTAGCTATAGCAAGGGCTTGTAGCCCTCGCCTATCGGTTGGCGAGGCGAGGATGTTGTGGCCCTCACCCAGAGCTGGCAAGGGTTGGCCAATGAGCCCTTGCTGGTGATCACTCCAAAAACCAAAAAGCAATAGTAAAGAAAAGGAAAAAAATCATTAAAAAAATTAAAATATCATTAAAAATGTTCACATCAGCATCGATCATGCTATATAGAATGGTGAGCGTCCATGTTATCAATTTGTTGTTAAAATTGACTGGATTGACTCAATTGACAAATTTTCTAAAGGTTTAACTAATTGGTAAAATTGCAATAAATTTAGGAGTTTTTAGCAATTTTTCCCATCCTTTGTATGAAAGTTATATGTTCCCTCTGAGGAGTCGCTAAAATAGATGAAAGAAAAAGAATCAAAAAGCTTGTTGACTTCCCCATATTTTCCAATCAAAATTTAAAATATTATTTAGGTTTTAAAATATTTGAAAAGATTATATGTCACCCTACACATCAACATTTCCATGTTGTGAAAATTTCGAATATTTTAGGTTAAATGCATGCATTACAAGGTTTAAATTAAAAAAAAAAAAAAGTTAATAGTAAAAGTCAATTGAGACATGTCCTAAACTATTAAGGATTTATACTTATTATCGAGAGATGTTGTAAACAACAAAACTATCTTGAGAACAAAACAATTGTTGATTCCATACTTTTGCCTAAAGATCTCTAATACATTTTATAAAGATTATTGATTGAATTCAATGATAATGAAAAAAATCAGACTCCTAAACAAAAATTATCAATATTGTATAAAGATTATTGATTGAATTCAATCAATGATAAAGATTATTGATTGAATTCAATGATAATGAAAAAAATCACTCCTAAACAAAAATATCGATATTGTATATCCTTGCATTCGCATTTTTACTACATTTAGATGATAGAGACATTAATTATTTAGGAATAACATGTCCACAACAAATGAAACAGAGGCCCAGTTATGAATTTCATTGGCCCGACAAAGGAAATAAGCTTGAATTGAGAAGAAATGGGCCTTAAGGTCATTGGAATTTTCAAGACCAGCCCCACATGAGCCTGGACCCTATGGAGATTTCTATCACTTCCTCTCTTCTTTTCGCTTGGAGGAAAAAATGCATGTGCAGTATTAGGAAAGTAAAAAACACAAAGGGAATTCTGCTGATTACAAGAGAGGAAAGATGAGAAAAAAAATCATATCGTATGAATACACAGATTGGCAATATATATTCCTACGAAAGGACTCTCACTCACGCACACTCAGGCAAGAAGACATTCAGCAAAAGCATGAAACCATGAAGTCAAAGAAAGGAATACAAACAAGAAGAAAATCGGGGAGTGAGCTGCTTGGCTGAACGTGGGAATTGGAGGAAAAAGCACAAGTGGAACTCACGCACAAGAGCACCCAGCGAACGACAGACGGTCGACCGAAGGGGAACACGGTCGAAATCAGAACACCCGATCCCAGTCTCGAAGGAATTTCGGCCTACGTTCGCGCCCTTTTTTTTTTTTTTTTGGTGACCAAGGACTCCACCACGTGCCCCCGTGCCCGGTTCCTGGGGGCCGGGCCCCTATACCTCGGGGAAAACTAGCACAACAACCCATCGCCATGGCCCCCCACTTAAATCGCTAGTAACGCGAGGTTTCGAACTCTCAACCTCTACGATGAGGAAGGGACTCCCAACCAACTATGCTACCCATGGATCGGTGCGTTCACGCTGTTTTGCCACATAAAAACCTGAATTTTTTTTTGGTGACCCGGGAATCACTGTACAACCGGCAACTGGTAGCGTAAACCCGAGGTGGATTGAGCCACCACCACAGACTCAGCCACGGGTGAGTCACATAAATGCGAGCCTCTGAGATTCGAACTTCTCCCCTTTGTGAGGGAGAGAGAGCCCGAAGCCAACTACGCCACCGCGGGCAACGGTTAAAAACCTGAATTTTTTGTTTCCAATCTTTTGATTAATTTAATTGCATGAGCCTACTAACGATTTGCATTGATCTTGTCCAAGTATTTGTCCGTGAATGCATTCACAACCCGAACTGAGAACACTGAGCAACTTGTCATGAATATGGCTTAATCCGAATTTGGGTTTAATTTCCATTCACTTTTTTTGTGACTCTGTTGCAATTGATGTCACAGCTTGCGCGGTTTTAGTTATTTCCGATGCAAATAGTTCATTAATTCTATTTTGATTTGACTGAGTTTGCATTGTTTTAATTGATATTTGTGTGAGTAGTTGGTTTAGGTCATTCTGGGATTGTCAATTACGATTCAGGAACTTTATAAGCCCGAAAGTCTTAGTTCTATTAAGAATAGTTACATAACTATTTTTCTTTATTAAATTTCAGCACGCATAGCATCTTGATGTTCGTGTTTTGGCAGATTTTGTAATGTCTATTTCGCAGACACAGGAAAACCGAGAGATCAAAAAGTGTATCGGAAAATTTCCAGCCATACCCTTTTCTTGTATTGATTTTAGGTGTTCCTTCTCATCGTGGATGTTAAGATGGTTTATTGCGTACAAAAATGATGAAACGATAAGAAAAATATTGAGGTGTTTCTTGCATTATATGAATTTAATAAGTTTAGTTTTTATTATTAATTTCATCTTGTCATACTTAAAATTTATTTCTCATCACTTAGATTAAGGAATATATGTTTATTAATTTAATGCACGTTTATTTCTATTCATAGTTTAGAGGGATCTGCTAGGAGTTTTATAATAAGATATCATGTAATGTTGCTCGATACGGCTTGGGATGTTTACTTTTTCATGTTTTACTTGCTTTATCATGATTTCATTTGACTTTTATTTAATAAGATCATAAAACAGTTTAGGGAAAATTTCAGAAAAGGACTCAAAGTGCCATTATTTTCTCAAATAAGGGCCCAGAGTAGATTTTATTTCAAATAATGACTTGAAGTGGCTTTAGTTGTTTCAGATAAGGGCCTGAAGTGGCTTTGGTTGTTTCAAAATAAGGACCTAGTCTCGCCGGTTGCCGACCAACTAGATTTTTCGACCGGTCAAGGGTATTTTCGTCATTTGGCATTTTCCCTTTTTTTCCTTTTTTTTTCTAGTTCTTATTCTTCTTCTTTGTCGATGGTTGTCGACCATCGATGATGTCCATAAAGGGTTGCGCGAGGGTCACCTTCACCGGCAAGGGCCACCCACGCCAGCCACAAGTGAGGGATGGCGTCGCTTGGGCGGGGTGACCCTCACCCAAGGGCCATCTATGAGGTCGGCCCTCACTAGCTACTATAAAGGGCCGTTGAGGCCATCCCTTGCTTGTGTATAGCGTGGGTGGTCCTCGCCCAGCCCTCTGTGGGCATCACTAGTGGTTGGCCAACCACTGGTGAAGAGGAAGAAGAAGAACCAAAGAAAAAAAAAAAAGAGGAAAGAAAAAAAGGAAGGAAAAAAAGTCAGAAAATGGCAAATGATGAAAATACTTTGATCGCCGAAAAGTCAAGTCCTTATTTGAAACAAACATAACCACTTTAGGTCCTCATTTGAAACAACATCCACTTTAGGCCTTTATTTGAGAAAGTAATGGCACTTCAAGTCCCTATTCAAAAAAAAAAAATGTCTACTTCAGGCCCTTATTTGAGAAAAAGAGGACACTTTGGGTTCCATTATGGAATTTTCCCTAGAAAATCGAACACATGAAGCCCGCATCCACACAAATTTATAATGCCCAAATGGCCGCTCTGGACCGTTCGTAAAAGAAGAAATGGCCGGTTTGGTCTTCGAGCTAGTTCCTTGTTTTCGTTTTGGGCCGCGTAGAATTAGTTCTAGCTTGACACTGTGTATTTGATGATTTTATCTATTTTTAATGTTTGTTATAAATTGATTATGGAGAATGTCTGATATTATTCTAAAGAAGAAAGACTATTGAACTTACTAATTGATTAAACTATTGAAATAAGAAAAAAAAAATAGTGTGTAAATTCAAAGAATTGGCTTGAAACATGTAAAAAAAAAAAGAGGAATAATGATACTAATGATTTATAAACTTTGGCCATATGTGCAATATGACCCCTAAAATTTTGGTACATATTCAATTTAACCTCTCTTTTTTTTTTCTTTTGTACATATTCAATTAAACTACATGAAAATAATCAATATAGTCTTTCCATTAATTTAAGTTCAAAAACAGTATCATAAAGTAGATGGACTAAATTTAAATTGTAATAAAAGTTTAGGAATAACATTAAACAACTTAAAAGTTCAGAGACTATATTGCACACTGGGATAAAATTCAATGATTGTATTGAACAAATTTATCAAGTTTCACATTGTACATAGAGTTAAAGTTCATGGACCATAAGTGAAACCTTTTAGGTTGAAAATGGCTTCGAACACCTTTTGCTCTTGTCCTAAGGTGACTGGCTTTATATTGGCCATTTACATTGTACTAATGGGTCCCTAACTAATAAATAATTTACACTTTATATTGAAATGGCTAGTATAAACACCTAGAGAGGGGTGAATGGGTGTAAAAACAGTGTTGTCTAAAAACGCGGTAAAAACATTTTTCTTTTAAATTGAGTTTGTTTGACAATAGACTTTGATAAAGATTCAGACTCAAATAAGATATTTTAAAATATAGTGAAACTTAGAAAAAATATCACAGCAAATAAATTAAAGGAGTTCAGGGAAGAGAAAATGAACATAAGATTTATAATAGTTTGGTTTTGATTAAGCCTACGTCCACTCTCCAATGCTAATAGCCTTCTGGTTGGTTTTCACTATGAATTGAAAGAGAATTATAGCAATTCAACACTGACTACTCAGTAAAAAGATTTCTTTTCCTCTCATTAAGTCACTCCTTATGCTTTTTTTTTTTTCCTCTTTCGAATACACGTATGAGCCCTCTCGATGAAGAATAAGTGATTTGAGAAACTTTAGACTTTGGAATTCTAACTTTCACGCTCTTTCGAATGACTTGAAAACCCCCCCTTAAATACTCCTCCATGCCTTTATGACTGTTGGCACATTCCAGAAGAATTTTTCCAATCAACTCATTGGACTTGAGCCATTTGAAGATTGAGATGAAAGTTCGATGATCCTGATCGTTCATACAATTAGGATCTTGGTTTCCATAAGTAGATTCTTTCCAAATAAACTTGCCTTCCAAATTGATTTTATTGTTCCGTGATTGATTTCATCAATAATATCCAAAAAGGTAAGTGAGATTTCCAACCAGAAAGCCAAGCATATCTTGTTCGTACTGAATCCTTGAAGAAAGAAAAACAATCCTGAGTCTGATTATGTCTTTGTTCTTCACTTGAGTTTAGTTTGGGTCTTCGTCGAGTGGGGCAAACTTCTGATGTAAGGTGGGTCTTCATCAGAATGGGGCAAACTTCTGATGTAAGGTAGACTTTCGAAAGAATTCCACAAAAGTATTGTATTCCTCAGAATGAGAATAAACATAGAAATAGAAAAGTTTTGTCAACCTCAAAATCTAATAAGAGTTTTCTCAACATATATAATTTATGTTACCTATTTATGGTCGTATGTTCTATAACTAATAATGTTTTGTTCGAAATTTTTTTTTTTTTTTTAAAAGTATGCGGGCATTAGCCCGAATTAGCCAAGATCAAACAATTGTGATTTATAGATTGAAAATTCGATGATTCAAACAATGACTTTGTACATCGTAGAAGTTTTGTTTCATAATTTTCTAATCTCAATAGGTGCCCTTCAAGTTTAAAGAATCATTACATTGTTTTTAATCAAGTTTACAAGTAGAGTTGAAAAATTATTCCGATACTAAGTTTGACAAAACTTAAAATGTTTCAAGTATCTTTTCAAATAGAATTACGAGGTCTTTCATTTTGAAGATGGTTGATGCCTAGTCTAAGGCCTATTGGAAAGGAAAATATATTGGAAGAAAGGAAGCTGTGATATGCTTTTATTTAGGCCGTTTACTAGGAAGTTTTGTGTGCATATCTTTGTTATTCATTTATTGTGTTGTCCTTGTATTTTTGGTAGTTTAGCCTAATTAGGAGATTGTTTGATAGTTGTATCTTCTTGTATATATGTTACGTTTCTGTGGTAATGAAGGATAGAATTCTCATTCTAAAATTCCTCAGTTCTTTTACATGGTATCAGAGCCATGGCTGATGAAAAAAAAGTGAGGAGAGTTCTGGAACAGACAAGAAAACCTCTAGCCCTTACACACTGAATTCCAATGACAACCCGAGTAACCTGATTACCCAAGTTCAGTTGAAGGGCGAGAATTATGAAGAAGGGGTGCAAGCTATGTGGACTACATTACGAGCCAAGAAGAAATATGGTTTTATTGATGGATCTATCAAGCAACCAGCAGATGATTCGCTGGAACTTGAAGATTGGTGGACGGTTAATTCCATGTTGGTTTCTTGGGTGTTTAATACCATTGAACCGACACTTCGCTCGACTATCTCTCACATGGAGAATGCGAAAGATCTGTGGGAGGATATCAAACAGAGATTCCCTATTGGGAATGGTCCACAGATGCAGCAACTAAGATCAAATTTGGCCAATTGTAGGCAGAATGGTCAACCCATCGTGTCCTATTTCGGTAAACTCAAAATATTGTGGGATGAAATAAATAACTATGATTAGATACCAGTGTGTGTTTGTACAGGTTGCATATGCAATTTTACCATTGAATTGGAAAGAAAGCGTGAAGAAGAGAGAGCTCATCAGTTTTGGATGGGCTTAGATGAAGAAGGATATGGAACAGTGCGTGCTAATATTTTGAGCACTGAACCTTTGCCTAATCTAAATCGTGTCTATGCTATGGTTGTCCAGCAAGAGTGAGTGTGAACTATGACACGAACCAAGGATGAAAGAGGCAATCCCATGAGTTTTGCAATCCAAGCAAGTGGTCAAAATTCAAAGAGGGGGAAGATAAAATCCCGTTTTGTTTTAATTGCAACCGAGAGGGACATGATGTTGAAAGTTGTTTCCAGCTAAAAGGATATCTAGAATGGGGGGTAATAGACCACGTGGAACCTTTGCTGGACAAGGTAGTGGTCAAAAGCATAATAATAGAGGTGAACGTAACAACAGAGGAGGTGCTCGTGCCTACGTCTCACAGGCAACTGGAGTTGATGGTGGGGGAGGAGTTGTGACGGATTCAGATCGAAAGAGTCTTAGTGGATTGAATGATGAGCAGTGGGCAACTTTATTGGGAATGTTAAGTTCTCATCAGAATGGTGGCCATGAGAGGCCGATAGATAAACAGAGTATTTTTCCTTGGATTAATGACAGGAACGTTAGCATTTTTGAGAGAATTGCGTGATATTGTGCCATGCTCAGTCGAGTTACCTAATGGAGAAAAGACCATGACAATGAAAGAAGGAACTGTGTTGCTTGGAGGAGAATTGAAATTGCGATGAGTTCTCTTTGTGCCAAATTTGAAATGCAATATGATTTTCTGTATCACAACTTCTTAATGATTCAAATTTGGTTATTCAACTCACTAACAAAATATGTGCTATACACGACCTAAATTTGAGGAACCTGATTGGAGCAGGTGAGCAACGCGAGGGGCTTTACTTTCTCAAGGGAGTGACTTCAGTACATGCTTGCACGGTGGCTAGTATGGAATCCTTTGAGATTTGGCATAAAAGAATGAGTCATCCTTCTTCTAAGGTGGTGGAGTTAATTCCATAAGCTGGCAAAATGGTTAGGAAAACCAATAAAACTTGTGAGGTTTGTTTTAGAGCAAAACAAACAAGAGAGGTCTTCTTTTCTAGTGACAATAAAGCTAAAGATTGTTTTGAATTGATACATTGTGATTTGTGGGGACCTTATAGAGTTCCAGCTTCATGTGGAGCAATTTATTTCTTGACAATTGTTGATGATTACTCTTGTGCTATGTGGATATATTTGCTGAATGGAAAAAAAGGAAGTGGCTTTTGTTCTTAGGAAGTTTATTGCGATGGTTAGATGCCGATTCGAGAAAAATGTGAAAATCGTTAGAAGTGATAACGGAAGTGAATTTTTGTGTTTGAAAGAATATTTTGATGAACATGAGATTTTGCATCAGACTTCTTGTGTTGGAACCCCTCAACAAAATGGCCGAGTAGAAAGAAAGCATCGACATATCCTTAATGTTGCAAGAGCTTTGCATTTCCAAGCAAATTTACCCATAGAATTTTGGGGAGAATGTGTACTTGCAGCTGGGTATTTGATAAATAGGACTCTATCTATATATATACACACTATAATGTAAATTCCACTTGGCGTGTGAGTTCGCCTGCTTCTGTTGCATTTCATCTTGGTTCAGATTAAGAGTATACGGTATACATGCGCATTTAGCATGTTTGTTATGGAGTGATCATTCATGTGACATTTTGGTATTCACTTAGTTATACTTGTGACAATCCTACCTGAGTATGTTAAGCTATTTGGTTGTGTTCTCTTGCTTTCTTTGGCAACTGTGGATTGTCTGGTTTAAAGTCTTATTATTTCTTTACTGGGCATTGCTCATTCCTTTCTTTTTCAAATTGTTAGTATGAACGTACCACCGATTGCTCGTTATGGGATGATAGCGCGTATTGATGTATCTTTCTATGACGTGTATGATCCCGATATCGAGTGGACCTACATGAGATATGAGGCTACACTTTGGATGGATGATGACAGGGTAGACTGGATTACTATTAAGTTCGTTGCGTGGTTTGTAAACCACGAGGGGGAGCTATTTGGCCCTCTTCAATTCGGTGTTGGAGGACCTGGAGCCGGGGCAGGAGGTGCTTAGGTGCCCAGATCGTGGTGAAGCCAGAAAAGACGTCTTTTTTTTTTTTTTTTTTTGATGGACGTGGGCTAGTGTGGGGATAGTGAAGTTAGGAACCCTCTCACCTTTTTGCCCTAGCTATTTACTTACACTTTTGATAAGAACATGTAAATGTGTTGTATATAGGTGAAGAGCTTGTGAGTAATCTAGGTCGATGTTTGTAAGCCCGAATGCTTTTTAACAGGAAAGTTAATGAAGCTCCTCATGATCCTTATATATGTTCTTAGTTGGATTGTCTAATACTAAGTGACATGACTATTACTGGATGACCTTATGTTATAAAGCTTTAGATCTTAAAACGTCCATGTTATACATGCTAATCAATTCTAGATGGATGCTACAGTTCGATAATTATAATCAACATGTCCTGTCAAGATGATAATCCGTATAATTTCTGCTTGGGCTTAGTATGTGACGCTACTGGGACGTCACAACTAGCCCATATTAGACCGATGCACACAAGTGGTAAATGATGAGATGAATGAATCTAGAGATGAAGTTAAAGAATCAATTTTTCTAATGGGAACTACAAAAGCCTCGGGGCTAGATGGGCTAAATGAACTATTCTACCAAAGCCAATGGTTGGTTATTTAGGAAGAGATATTCAAGACATTTGATACTTTCTTCAAACAAGGTACTTTCAACCCATAGATTAATGAGACCCATATTGTTCTCATTCCAAAAGTAAACAACTCGGAAAACATTACCCAATATTGGCCAATTAGCCTTTGCAATTCAATCATTGCTAAGGTAATGGCCCATAGATTGAAACTCTGGCTCCTTGATCTTATCTCTCAAGAACAAAGCGCTTTTGTCAACGGCCACCAAATTCAAGACAACATATTCATTGTCTAGGAGGTGTTGCATCAGCTAAGGATGCAAAAAGGAAGAGGAAATTCCAAACAATCCTAAAACTTGACATGCAAAAAGCTTATGACAAGGTTGAGTGGGATTTCTTATGTGATTATATGTTGAAATTGGGCTTCTATGGAAGATGAGTCTCTCTAGTAAAGTAATGTATATCCTTAGTTCTTTCAAAGTCAATGTGAATGGAGAACTTCGTGAACATTTCCAGCCAACCTAGGGAGTCAAGCAAGGGGACCCTCTATCCTCCTATTCGTTCATCATTGTGGATAAGGTTATATCCTCTCTCATGACTAAAGCAGTAGAAGATGAAACCATTAAGGGTATCAAACTTAACAAAAGCTGTCCTACACTATCACAACTCCTATTTGTAGATGACATCATTTTCCTCCTAGAAGGAACAATTAGAAAAACCCAAAAATAGCATCGATCCTAAACCAATATTGTTTTTCCTTTGGTCAAGCTAAAAATCTCAACAAATCAAGTATTTTTTTAGGATAAACTGCCCTCAAGGACTCAAGTTAAATTTAGTGGCTGAATTGCGTGTTCCAATTATAGAAAAACGGGGAAGTATCTTGAATACTTTTAGACTGGAGTCAGATCAGAAAACAAATGTTTGTCTGGGTTCTTACAAAAGTTGATAGAAAATTATAAGGATGGAAAGAGAAACTGATTTCAAAGGCGGGCAAAGAAATTTTAATCAAAACAGTTGTTCAAGCAATCCACAATATGCCATGTCCATCTTCAAGATCTCTATATCTATTTGTAGGGCAATTGAAAAGAGAGTATCTTCATTCTGGTGGAGACAAAACGCAACAAAGAATGGCATACATTGGAAAAGATGGGAAAACCTAAAAACAAAAAAGGATTGTGGGGGCCTAGGGTTCAGAGATTTGGTACATTTTAATAAAGCGATGTTGGAGAAACAAGCTTCACGACTAATCAAAACACCATATGCTTTATGGAGCAAAATTTTCAAAGATATTTACTTTCCCAAAGGAGATTTCTAGAATGCAACCAAATGGCCCCCAACCTTCTTGGGGGTGGCAACGTATCTTAGTAGGAATAGACATTATAGAACTAGAAATTAAATGGGAAGTTAGGGATGGAAAAACAATCCAAGTAAGGGAGGACAAGTGGGTAATCTCAAAAAGTTGGAGGGCCAGCTAATCGAAATGACCCTCACTCGGTCGAGGATCTAATTGACAAAAACTCAGGTTAGTGGAATACTTAGAAACTCGATGTCATTTTTTAGGAAAGAACTGTCAACGTAATCACAACAACTCCCTTGAGTCTAAACCCGGACCTGATGAATTATTGTGGACATCGAATAATGCAGGGATCTATCAAGTCAGGAGCAACTACAATATAATACATGCTTGGGAAAGTACCAAAATAGAGGAATAACCATCAACATCCTACCAAGCCCCTAAAATGCTAAAGCATAACGTCTGGAAATTACAAATCTTTCCAAAAGTTCGACTCCTACTATGGAGTACTTGCAACAACGCACTCCCAACAAAGGAAAATCTACATAGGAGAATGATGATAACTGAACCAACTTGCTCACTATGTGGTCAAGTTCTAGAGATAGTGAAACACCTCTTCATGATATGCGATTGGACAAAAGAAATCTAGTTAGACCCCAGGTTGGAAGTGCACACCTCCCTTACAACAATCACTAGAATTGACAAATGGGTTTGTGAACACCTCACCTCAAATATGAACCCAAAGTCGAAAGCACTATTTGGGGGGTCCTATGACAGATCTAGAAGGCAAGGAATACTCTGGTTTTTTAGGGAGAAGGCCATCCATCATCGGATAAGCCACCTCCATGGTCCATATTTATGCGAAATGGCACCTCAAGGAGACAAAAGGAGAGACGAGTCCCATGCTGGGACAAACACAATGGAGCCTGCCACTGCCGAACACCCTCAAGCTAAACATTAACATCTCTTGGTGCAGTTCGACGATGGAGAGATCAATGGCCGGAATATGCAGAAATGAATGAGGAACCATCATCGACGGATTTGCCAAGCAGATCCGAGCTTCTTCGGTGTTGATTGCGAAAACCCTAGCTGTCCGAGAAGCCTTATTGTGGTTGAAGGAAAGCCAGTGGAGAAAGGAAAGTGCATTTGCATGAACTGAACTCTAAACATCCCCTCCACGTGGAAATAAACTCTGATAATTCAAAAGCAGTGGAGTGTGTGACAAGCCAACTAAGAGCACCTTGGGCCACTTGGTCCATTATTGAAAACTGTAGATTATTAATAGCCCAATTACATGGAGTTTATTTAAAGTATGAGCCAAGAATTGCAAATCAGACTACAGACTGGATTGCCAAGGCCCACCAAATAGATTCTCTACTACTAAATTGGAAAGAGAGTCCCCCCTCTTCATTATGTTTAATTTTATTATGTTACCCACCTAACCGTTAGCAATGAAAAGTTTGTCTTCTGACCTCATTAAAAAAAAAAGGTAAGGTAAGATTTTTCTTCAAGTTATGATTGAATATACAAATTATTAATTTGTAGAACGCAAATGCTTCCCGAGATACACATCATGCGAATGTTCAGCTCTGAACAACCTTTGTAGTTGACGACTTTAAAGATGAAAAATATATGTAGTTTTGATCTACAAGCATAAATTCATTCTCTTTGTAAAGCGCACTTCATGCCCAAAAATCCTCTCGCTCGGGCTGCGAAAGCGACCAACATCAACTTACCGTTTAACTGAAACCCATTTTGTTGGTCTGGTGATATATGGAAATCAGAGATAAGGATCGCAACAACTTTGTTGTGACCCTCTTTCCGTGATGCAGGTAGGGAAAATATGGGTTTTATAGGTAATGTCAAATGGGAATCAATTATCCTCAATTGGCACTGATTCTCTCAAATCCTTACCTCATGCAACGTTGGGATTTTTATTTTGATTCGATTATTCCTATGAGAATTTTATATAATGAGTTGTCACTAGTTTATTGGGGTTAGCTAGAAACCACATGAAGTATTGTAGCATATCTCACTTCCTGCACAACTAAAAATTTAGGGTCGGAGATATGATTACACTAGTTATCTAAGTAGTGCTCTTCGGTACTTAAATCTGATTATTTTATAGTTAAGGTGTCTAAGTAGTCTTTTTACCAAAATTATGAATTCTAAGATTTTCATCCGCTAAGTGTCCATGCAATGTTTTTTTTTTTTAATGATCATTAAAAAAAATTTAGCCTAACATTTAACTAAAACAAGCAAAGCACAACACTTAAAAAGCAATTGAAAAGAGATACAATTAATTCATCAAAGATAGTAATGACAAATTGAGCAAAAAGTAAATTGTAGTAAAGCAACTTGATACAAGTCAAGCAAAAAATATAACATGACTTTGTTATTAAGCTTCAAGACAGCAACCCCCATGAGATTAGTTCAAATTGAGTTCTATTTCTAATTAAACTAAACTATTTAAATCTAAACTAGAGAGAATCATGAATTTCCCTGCACCATATATGTACAATCTAAATGAAGCTAAACTAATAATAATACTAAAATCTAACGATCTAATCAAGGTTTTTTTTCCTAATCGAGTTTTCAAATTGTTATGTTATTAAATTATTTTGGATTTTATTTATTATTTTTATCCATTATTATTTATTAGAAGGGACACGGGTCAGGTCGAGCCCTTTAGCCCGGTCAGTATGTGAGCCACCGTGGATTTCGTAGGTCTGGGCTATGGACACACGTTGGGCTTTATTACACAAAGTCCTCTTTTAGATGCAAAACTCTTGAAGCCTAGTTTTTATTATAACAAGATTTAGCCCTGAGCCCAATCTTTTGAAGACTGATTTAAACCCCCTTTTCACTATGTCTTACTAAGTCCATTTCTGAATATAGCCATACTCCACCTAAGTCTAACTAAACTAAATCCAAACTCTCAACTCTTTAAAACCGAAATGAACCCAAGCTTACAAAAGATGCAGATGATAACCATTCTTTTCTCGAAACTAATTTCTAACTAAAAATAATTTTTTTCAATTTCTATTTCCTTGATGAGTTTTTGAGTAAATATACATGTTTATAACAACACAAAATTTCCAATCCTGGAACAGAAATTCGTTTGATAAGCCCTAACATTTTTCGGTAGCACCTGGCAAGCGGGTTACGGTATGCAACAGGCGAGAGCAACAACCATGGATAGTGGGCGAGTCATGAGAAGAGTTTTATTTCTACTTTTGTTCTAGAAATAAAAAAGAAGATATTTTGTACTTACCATTTATGTTTCAAATATATTTATGTGCTAAAAATTTCTATCTAAGATAGAAAAATGAAATTGGGTTATCAAAACGGATTTCTATTATAAACTTATTTCCGAGAATAGAGAAATATAGTAATAGAGAAATAGAATAATTATCATTTGCACTCTAAGTAATTAAAACCCAAATTCTCTAAACCTAATTAAATCTTTCTTGTAACATCGGGTAATCAAAAGGCATTCGTAGTTTTCTTCTTCAAGCACCTTCCAGGATGCTCAAGGATTACGGATTACTCACGAAGCATTTCCACAGTGAACCACGCTAGTTATTTCTGCTTAAGCCAAAAACAATATTCTTTGCCGTGCACAGCCACCACGGGTCACGACCTCACGAATTCAAGGAAGATACAGGCATAAAAATAAATAAATAAATAAAGCAACGAAAACATGGAAGCGGGCATCCAGACTCGTATGATTTCCCTCCCATTATTCCTCGCTGAAATCAGTCATAAAAAATAACGCTGGAGCACACAAGAACATAGAACAAGAACATAGATTCGGCCTCGGCGAAGGATGAAATATGGCTGAAATCAAGTCTAAATACTAACAAATTAAGTGATAATAATCAATCTACGTCAACACCAATTCACGTTCAGGCCAAATCATTAGGCTAGTTTTAATTCGTGTTTCCAAGGCACTCATCAATTATGTTGTGTCCGCAACAAAAGGGGAAACAAAACAACAATGGCTTCAGATTAGAGATCGAGTTCAAACAAAGTTAATCGAAGATGTATACAAGCATAGCCATGGATTCGAGTTGAATCAAATTCGATCCTGATCTAGGACATGTTTCTCTCGGTTCTGTTACTCCCTCAAAACAGGGCATTACAGGGAAGATAGATTACCTGTTTAGTGAAGCAAGGGGAAGCTAAGAAGATCGATGAGCGAAACTTGGACGTTCAACAGCAATGAAGGTTGGCATTAGTGAAGGAATCTCGAACAGGAGTTGAGTCACTTCGTTTCCGACCGAGGAACGGAGCAGGGTGAAGCTCTGACGCACGGCGTCAGGAATGGCCAGTAACGGCGGTGATCGGTGTCTGACTTCTTTCTCAGGCCTTCTTCTTTCCGTCCTGGAACGAGCCGACGGAAAGAAGAAAATGGACCGGGGTCTTTTTCCTTTTTTTATTTATTATATATTTATTATCTCGCCATCTTTACTTTTGTAATTTTACGAGAATGAAAATTTAAATTGTTAGACCAAAATTGGGGTGTGAGCAAACTCTTATGACTATTGATTCATACATTCAATCTTAAGCTCACACAAAACCTAATCATGAAGATTTCAATAACAACCACGCACGACATATGGCAAAAGAGGAGATTTTTGACAAATGGACGAAACCTATCAAAAAGAAAGGATTCGCATTTTTACTTTATGCTTTCATGTTTGTATTGACTCGGATTATTTTGCATGCTCGAAACGTCGCATGTGCTTACATTATGATTCGATAGATATTGCAATTTTGCGATTCATATCTTCTTTTAATTGGAGGACATATCTACATGATACAATCGATCCATTTATGTAAAACTCCATGTAAACTCTAGCGGAAATCTAAATTGATGTGAAGATTCATTGACCTGTGCAATGTACCGCTGTCTTGCTAGTTTAGGCCCTGTTTGGTAATCTTTCGGGGAACAACTATTTTTGTTCTTTTATTTCCTGGAACGAAAAAAAAAATAGAAATTCATTTGGTAAAATTTTTGTTCCTAGAAACAAAAATCTATTTTTTTGTTCTCGGTAATAATTTGGAACAAAATCAAGAAGTAGAAAAAAATAGTTTCTTGTTCCCGAGAACAATTCATAGAATTAGTTTCTATTTTCTTTTATTTTCTTTTCTTTTCTTCTCTTTTTGTTTCTTTTCTCTTCTTCTCTTCCCCTTTCTTCTTATTCCCTTTGGCTAGTCCCTGACGTCGAGCCATGGTGAGGCCGAGTCACAGCCTTGCTCGGCCTCACCAATAAGCTTGAAGCTCACCTTGCACCACCTAGGCGATGGGTGAGGTCGAGTCTCACTAGTGGCTCGGCAAGCGCTCGCCGAGCCACTAGTGAGACTCCTAGACCTCGCCCAAATCGGGAAGGCCAAGGTGAGCTCATCGGACCTTGCCCAATCGGTCGCCAACCACAACAGTGGCTAGCGACCAGCTACAAAGAAGAAGGAGGAAGAAGAGAAAAATAAATAAGAAAGAAAAAATAAAAATATAATAAAAGTATTAAAAAATTAAAAGAAACAAAAGAATTTAAGAATTTTACCAAACGCATTTATATCCCAGGAATATAAATTTTGGACAGTTATCAAGCATGTTATTTTACTCAAAAATTATTTTCGAGAACATGATAATAATAAACAAACTATTTATGATCAAATATTGTTGTCCGGAGTAGAATGATTACCAAAAGTGCCCTTAGTTAATAGTGGAAGCCTAGTGTCTCATTGAGTTTAAAGCTGTTTTGAGCAAGTAAGCTAATTTAAGGAATTTGGTGCCTTAACCCTAGTAGAAAATGACATGTATTTATTAAAGTTTTTCGGAGATGTAAGTGGAATTGTGCACAGTGTTTGAGTGCTTTTTACTATTTGCTTTCTCACTTTCTTTAAACTTTCCATTCTCACAATTTGACTTTTATTAAACGCAAATTTTTTTAGATGTTTTGAAGTACGCAAATTAAATATACGATCGGATAGATACGATGATTCAGAATAATCATTAAAATATAAAATTTGCTTTGAGTTTATTAGAAAAGTTAAACGTGATGTTTTGTTCTATTCAAGGGCCCTAATAGAAATCTTAGAATATTGTAGAGAGAAATTTTTAAGGTTATTATGCTTTGTTATCATTCAACTGATGAAATTTGTTAACTAATTGGCCTTTTTTGTCCATCATTGTAGTTTCGTTGCAGAGCAATATTATGTTTTGGAATTGTTTAAACATGGAGTTTAACAAGAAGTCCTTTTCTTCGTAAAAAGGAAATGGTCAGGTCTTGTCCTTTCCCAATCAACTTTCATTTTTTGCCTTAATCAATGCCCCAAACAAAAAAATTGCCATGCACGCACACTACGAAAAATTGATTGGGAAAGGAGAAGATCAGACATTTTCTTTCCTACGGAATGAAAGACGTTTCCTTAAATTCTAGAATCCTAGATCAATCTCTCAAAATTATTTGAAAAGTAAGAACAGCTCATTTTGTGACAAGAATAGCTTGTTCTTCTTGATGGTTTTGAGCAATTATCTAAAACTCACCCTAGTTGAATTTTAGAAAAGTACCAAAAAGGTTTTAAACATATTATATTAGTATCGATTCAATCCAAAACTTTTTAATTGAACCTATTTAGCCTTAAACTTTTTCACATTAATATCAATTCAGTCCATCCAATCATTTTTGGCCGGCCGATGTTGACATGGACACTAGCCGGTGACGCTAACGTAGCAATTGTTTTAATATTTTTTTTCGAATTTTTTATTAATTTTTTATTTTCTTTTTTCTTTTCTTTTCTTCCTTCTTCCTCCTTGGACTTTCAGTGGCTGGCAAGCCTTCAGCGAGGTTGGCTGCCCTCACTCAGCTTTGCCTAGGCCCATGAGCGAGGCGACTTTGCCTAGATTTAGGCAAAGCTGCCTCACCGGTGACCTTGGGTAAGGCCAAGCGAGGGCCACAACCCTCACTGGCCACTGAAAGTCCAAGGAGGAAGAAGGGAAAAAGAAAAGGAAAAATAAAAAAAAAATTAAAAAAACATTAAAATATATATGTATTAAAAAATTACCACGTCGGCGTCCAGCCATCGATGGCATCCCACTTCAACGCCAGCCTGCCAAGTTAGCTGGATGGACTAAATTAATACTAATGTAAAATGTTTAGTACTAAATTGATACAATTGAAAAATTTAGACTAAATTGGTACCAATATAATAGGTTTAGGACTTTTTTGATACTTTCCCAGCTGAATTCTCCATTTCCAGCACCAAGAACAAGTTTGCCGTTGTTGGTTACAGACACGTCAGCCTCCTTTGTAGACCGCCGAGGGAAGTTCTCTTTCGAGTGTATGTCTTCATGCAGCGGCATTTCGGACGTCAGTAAACAGGTCGTGTTCCAATATCGGTTGCTGCGAGATGAACATTCCTAGGGACTCCTTCAACTACATCTCTGTTGGGAGCTTTTCCAATCCTGCGTACGGCTTCTGGGTTCGTGATCTTTCGCAGCTTAAATTTAAAGAGTTGGGCTCTAGTTCTCGACTGGGTGATAGGGGATAAAACATGCGAGGACGCCAAAAAGAAAGGCAAGAGCTATATGTGCACAACACCATTTGCATCGACGCTAAAAAAGGATTCGGGTATGTTTAGAAGGTCCCAGTAAGTTAACACATCAACATTCTTGAACTTGTCCTTTATATTCATATGGCCTGAGAAAATTCGATACATTTGATGTGTGGGTTTAGTTTGTGTTGATATTGAGGAATGTGTGGATTTAGAGAAGAACCCTAGTTGAGGGATTTGCCATAATGTTGAAGGGGGTTAAGCACAATCATGTCCAAAGGGTGGTCATGATGATGGCAAGAATGGTGGTGGAGATAGACAAGAATGCTTTGCTAATCCATCACATTTAATAAAGATTTTGGTTGGTAAGTTCTTTCATTTTACTTGGAGTTCCTGACTCAAGAGACATACTATCCTAGCTTGTTTTGAGAATACGTGATTTAATTTATTGTGGTTTAGGAGAAATTAACTATTTGCAATTTATTTGGTGAATTTTAATCACTAAAGTTTCTATTTTATTGTTTGATCGATTACTTTCGTAACAAAGGGGACATTTGCATGTTGATAAGACATCGGAAAAGCATGAGTCGTGCTAAACCCTCGTCCTTGAAACCCCCTCCGGCAGCACAAGCTTTACGCCAAGCTGGATAAATGCAAGTGCTGACTCGATGGCAGCAACATTTCTCAAGCACGTGGTCACCAGTGACGGCATCCTAGTCGATACGGCAAAGACAGAATCCTTGATAAATTGGGCAATACCAACTTCTTCATGATTGACATTAGAAGCCTCCCTTGGTTTAGCTGGATATGGACATTTCATGCAATGGAAACCTAGAAAGATTAATGAAAGCGAAGATTGCAAGAGCTCCCACGCCCATTTTGACAATGCCCATATGGATTGCGGGTGTATTCGTGATTTGCAGTGATGCCTCTCATAAGGATTTAGGATGCGTGCTCATACAACATGAGAGAATGGTAAACTTATCATCGCGATAGTTTTCTCCTATAAAATCCGGAGACATTATCCCCACGGCAAGAAGTTCAAAACTTACATGTCAACGCTGTTGGATTCAGCTATTAAATGATTATGATTACGAGATTCTATATCGTCCTGGAAAAGCAAAGATTGGGGCCAATGGGCTCTCAGTCCCATGACCGGGGGTTCCCTTGCTCGTGTAATGATCAAGGAGTGGGAGATGCTCGAAGAGGCACGAGACTCATGATTCAAGTTCGATTGGCACGACTCATCCGCGGTTTTAGCGACCCTACGTATTGAACATGTTATCGCGCATGAGAATAATGATGTTACAATGTAAGTTTAAGGAAGAGACTGACAAGAGGAAGAGGCCCTTGCACAGAAGATTATGCGTTTCGAGAACGACGACCTGCAAAGTGAAATTCCGCCAGTAGCTCATCCTCGCTCTTACAGCATTCGCCCCTGGAGCAACAAGATATATTAAAACCCTGGCCAGCATTATTAGTGGAATGACATGAAGATTAATAGCCCGTTCTCATGTCAACAGGTCCGAGCAGGATGCCAAATGCCCGGAGGCACTCTCGATCCTTTGGAAGTTCCTAAATGGAAATAGAAGTACGTGACCATGGACTTCATTGAAAATGCCGACCCCGAACCGAACAAAAGCACGATTCCATTTGGGTGATCGTCCATCGTTTGACGAAGGCCACTCATTCATACCTGTTCCAGGGCTAAAAAATTTCCACTCATGATTAGACTTCTCTCTATTTCCAGGGGCTGAACATTTTCGAAAGCCAAGCAATTGATATATTGACAAATATTTATTACGCCAAAACAAATTATATGAATTTTTATAAAAATAAATTATCGGTAATATTGATTAGAATAATTATATATATATATATATATATATATATATATATATTGTTGTTCATTTTTATAAGTGATAACATGAAATTGTTCATAAGAAAGTGATTTTCGAATTATTCAATTTTTGCCAAACAAATTGATCCTGTATGAGAATTAGTATTTTTTTTTTTTTAAGTCTTGAATACAGCATCGCAAGCCAAAATAAAAATTAAAAAAAAGGACAAATACACTAAAAGTTAATTGCACAAATTTGAAAAGTTTTATAACTTAATTACATTAAAATTTTTAAACTCAGTTGCACATTCATGATAAGTTTTAGGGTTTAAATGTACCTTTTAAAAGTTTTAGATTTAAGTGTATTTTCATGACAAGATTTAAAACTTCCAATACATTTATTCTTTAAAAAAAAAAATGAAGATGGGCAGCAGATGTAAATAGAAAATCGAACGCATGAAGCCTCAATCCACACAAATTTCGTGATGCCTAAATGGCCGCTATGGACCGTTCGTAAAAAGAAAATGGCCGGTTTGGTCTTCGAGCGGGTTTCTTGCTTCCAATTTGGGCCGGGTAGAATTAGTTCTAGCTCGGCACTGTGTATTCGATGATTTCTATTTTTAATGTTTGTAATAAATTGATTGTGGAGAATGTCTGATATTTTTTATTTTAAAGAAGAATATTGAACTTACTGATCGATTAAACTATTGAAATAAGAAAGAAATTACCATGAAAATTCAAAGAATTGACTTGAAACATGTAAAAAAAGAGAAATAATGACACAAATGATCCCTAAACTTTAGCCATATGTGCAATATAATCCCTAAAATTTTAGTACATATTCAATTTTGGTCCTTAAAGTATATGAAAATATTCAATATAATCTTTCCATTGATTTGAGTTCAAAAACAGTATCATAAAATACATGGAGTAAATTGAAATTTTATTAAAAGTCTAGAAACAATATTGAACAAATTAAAAGTTCAATAACCATATTGTACATTCAGATAAAGTTCAATGACCATACTGAACAAATTGATCAAGTTCCATATTGTTCATAGAGCTAAAAGTTAGGGACCATAAGTGAAATTTTTTAAGTTGAAGATGGCCTCGAACACCTTTCGCTCTTGTCCCAAGGTGACTAGCTTTAGATTGGCCATTTACGTTGTACTAACGGGGTCCCTAACTCATAAAGAATTTACACTTGATGTAATTTGTGTTACTATTTATGGTTGTATGTTCTATAACTAATAATGTTTTGTTCGAAAAAAAAAATTCAGATAAAAAAAATGTGGGGGCATTAGCCCGAATCGGCCGAGACTGAACAATGGTGATTTATAGATTGAAAGTTCGATGATTCAAACAATAACTTGAGACATCATAAAAGTTTTAAAATCAAGGAGCAAGTTTTGTAATTTTCTAATCTCAATAGGTGTTCTTCGAGTTTAAAGACTCATTACATTGTTTTTAATCAAGTTTACAAGTAGAGTTGAAAAAATATTCCAATACCAAGTTTGATCAAACTTAAAACATTTCAAGTATCTTTTCAAATAGAATTACGAGGTCTTTCATTTTGAAGATGGTCGATGCCTAGTCTAAGGCCTTGTCTTCTAGACTAGAGCTTCGCCGTTTCTCGAGCGATTCAAGCTTCACCTCGGGTTCTTGGTGCGCCACATCTTGTTTGGTATCAAAGCATAAGATTCTAAGGACCTATAAGGCGAGTTAAAACGGAGTTATAAGGAGCAATTCTTATCATAGGATTAGGAGGACTAGAGGTTTGTATTGTCATAGAGCTCGTTGTTTTGATAGCTTGACTGAAATGCTTGAGCTGCACTACGTTCATCAGGATGGAAAGTCGTTTTGATAATCCCGGCATGTTTTGCTTGATTGCTAAGGTGACCTGGTGAGTCATAAGCATTACATTTGAATGCCTCCTAAGTTGATTTGGAAAAGCCTAGATTAGCATCAAAAGACTCGTCATAAGAAAGTAGATTGATGAGAAACTGGCTATGAGAAGTAAGCCACCGCGCGCCACGCTCCGAGATCATAGCCCACTCCTGGAGCTATATCGAGCTCGAACTCAGTTCCTTACGTCGATGGAATCTTGCGAGCTTTCCGAGAATGTCGGCGATCTCATGAACCAACAAGCGCAATGCCGAGGCGCAAGCCACTCCCTCAAGAGCTGCCAACACCACCACTACCAATGCCGCAACGACTGCTTTTGTGCAAAAGGGATTTTTGGTAGGGCGATTCCCGAATGTCCGTCCTCCGAGGTTAATTGGCTCTGGAGACCCTGACCAGGTTGAGCAATGGATCAACCGGATGGAGAGTGTTAAAGGGTGTGTTTGGTTCAACTTTCCAAGGAACTTTCAACCTGCAAAGTCCTTTGGTGAAATGACAAAGCATTTGGTAAGCATTTTAAAATAACTTTTGGCCATATGCTAGCGTTGGGAATGCTGAAAGCTTAATATTACTACCACCTAGCCTTCCAAAGTAGTATTTGCGAAATACTAAAACTAAGATTAGATATTTATTTTCCTTCTAAAACTACCTTAACCTATTTTTTAGTCTTTCAATTTTGCCCCTCCTTGTAACTATTTATCTTCTTCGCATGAAGGTGGTCGGCAAGGCCAAATATGGTCGACAAAGGGCTAGCGAGGGTTGCGTGAGACCCAAGTGAGGACTACCAGAGGTGGCATGACCCCAAGCAGCAGTTGCTTGGGTTGCACGACCTCAGACGACCTTGACCTAGGTCTTGTGTGACCCTTGCGACCTAGGCAATCCTTGCCAGGATCTTGCACCACCCAAACGGTAGTCGCTTATGTCGGATGTCACCTAAGGTCGTGCAACCTCGGGAGGCCTTTACCTAAGTTGCGCAAACCTCATGGGAGGTTAGGCAACCTCAACCAATAGCGTTGGAGCCAGATTTGGCTCAGTGGCCATAGCCCTTTGCCTACTCGGGCAAAAGACTTGAGTTCCTTTTCAAAAAGAAAATATAAAAAAATATAGTCAAAGCTCATTGCAAAAATCTTTTTTTTGCCAAATACTATTTAAATCTAAAATCCATTTTTAAAGAATTTTTACCAAACACAATTTATATTTCTCCAAAGGACTTTGGGTTTTGGGATTTGTATTACACTCAAAACTCATTTACAAAGTTGAAATAAACTTATTCAAAATATATGTCAAGTTTAAGTTCATTAAATAAAATCCGGGCAGAAGCGACGTGGTTAGATTATTCGGTCACGCTAAATATATGGACTTCTCGATTGTGGAAATTAAAAAAGAAAAAAAAAAAAGGAGGGGCGCACAATTATTTAAGTTGGTGGAGTCGGCCGAGGCGAACAAAGGGGAAGTTGAGCATGGACTTTGTTGACTGAATTGACCGAGTTTTAGTGGATGCTGTGCTAGGATTCCTTTTCAGGCGACATTCCTTTTCCACGGGTGGGTCAGACTTATGACGGCATCCTAGTCGATACGGCAAAGATAGAATCCTTGACAAATTCCTCGGTGATTGAGATTAGAAGCTTCCCTTGGTTTAGTTGGATATCGACGTTTCATGCAATGGAAACCTAGAAAGATTAATGAGAGCGAAGATTGCAAGAGCTCCCACGCCCATTTTGACAATGCCCATATGGATTGTGGGTGGATTCGTGAGTGATGCCTCTCGTAAGGATTTAGGATGCATGCTCATACAACATGAGAGAGCGGTAAACTCATCATTGCGATAGTTTTCTCCTTTAAAATCCAGAGACGTTATCCCCACGGCAAGACAAGAAGTTCGAAACTTACATGTCAACGCTGTTGGATTCAGCTATTAAATGATTATGATTACGAGATTCTATATCGTCCTGGAAAAGCAAAGATTGGGGCCAATGGGCTCTCAGTCCCATGACCGGGGGCTTCCTTGCTCGTGTAATGATCAAGGAGTGGGAGATGCTCGAAGAGGCACGAGACTCATGATTCAAGTTCGATTGGCACGACTCATCCGTGGTTTTAGCGACCCTACGTATTGAACATGTTCTCGCGAATGAGAACAATGATGTTACAACGTAAGCTTCAGGAAGAGACTGACAAAGGGGAAGAGGCCCTTTCACAGAAGATTGTGCGTGCCGAGAACGACAACCTGCAAAGTGAAATTCCGCCGGTAGCTCGTCCTCGCTCTTACAGCATTCGCCCCTGGAGCAACAAGATATATTGAAATCCCGGCCAGCATTATTAGTGGAATGACATGAAGATTACTATAGCCCGTTCTCATGTCAACAGGTCCGAGCAGGATGCCAAATGCCCGGAGGCACTCTCAATCCTTTGGAAGTTCCTAAATGGAAATAGAAGTACGTGACCATGGACTTCATTGAAAATGCCAACCCCGAACCGAACAAAATCACGATTCCATTTGGGTGATCGTCCATCGTTTGACGAAGGCCACTCATTTCATACCTGTTGCAGGGCTAAAAAAATTCCACTCGTGACTAGACTTCTCTCTATTTCCAGGGGCTGAACATTTCCGAAAGCCAAGCAATTGATATAGTGACAACGGTAGAAGGTTGCGTATCTACATACAACGCTATCTGTCACCAAGCCAAAAAAAAAAGGATAAATTCACTAAAAGTTGATTGCATCAATTTAATAATTTTCTTAATTATATTTTTTGAAAGTTTTTGAACTTAATTGTATTTTCATGATAAATTTTAGGATTTAAATATACTTTTAAAAAGTTTTAGATTTAAATGTATTTTTATGACAAGATTTAAGACTTTTAATACACTTATTCTTTAAAAAAAAAAAAAAAAAATGAAGATGGGCAGCAGATGTAAATAGAAAATCGAACGCATGAAGCCCGAATCCACACAAATTTCGTAATGCCCAAATGGCCGCTCCGGACCGTTCGTAAAAGAAGAAATGGCCGGTTTGGTCTTCGAGCTGGTTTCTTGTTTTCGTTTTGGGCCGGGTAGAATTAGTTCTAGCTCGGCACTGTGTATTCGATGATTTTATCTATTTTTAATGTTTGTAATAAATTGATTATGGAGAATGTCTGATATTATTCTAAAGAAGAATATTGAACTTACTGATCGATTAAACTATTGAAATAAGAAAAAAAAATACCGTGTAAATTCAAAGAATTTGCTTGAAACATGTAAAAAAAGAGGAATAATGATGCAAATGATTCATAAACTTTAGCCATATGTGCAATATGACCCCTAAAATTTTGGTACATATTCAATTTACTTTTTTTGTACATATTCAATTAAACTACATGAATATGCAATATAGTCATTCCATTGATTTAAGTTCAAAAACAGTATCATAAAGTAGATGGACTAAATTGAAATTATAATAAAAGTCTAGGAGTAACATTAAACAAATTAAAAGATCAGAGACTATATTGCATATTGGGATAAAATTCAACGACTATATTGAACAAATTGATCAAGTTCCACATTGTACATAGAGTTAAAGTTCATGGACCATAAGTAGAACTTTTTAGGTTGAAAATGGCCTCGAACACCTTTTGCTTTTGTCCCAAGGTGACTGGCTTTAAATTGGCCATTTACATTGTACTAACGGGTCCCTAACTCATAAAGAACTTACACTTTATATAATTTATGTTAACTATTTATGGTTGTATGTTCTATAAATAATAATGTTTTGTTCGAATTTTTTTTTTTTTTTTTTAAGTATGGGGGCATTAGCCCCAACCGGCCGAGACCGAACAATGGTGATTTATAGATTGAAAATTCGATGATTCAAACACTAACTTTAGACATCGAAGAAGTTTTAAATTAAGGAGCAAGTTTCATAATTTTCTAATCTCAATAGGTGCCCTTCAAGTTTAAAGACTCATTACATTGTTTTTAATCAAGTTTACAAGTAGAGTTGAAAAAATATTCCAATACTAAGTTTGACGAAACTTAAAACGTTTCAAGTATCTTTTCAAATAGAATTACGAGGTCTTTCATTTTGAAGATGGTTGATGCCTAGTCTAAGGCCTTGTCTTCTAGACTGGAGCTTCGCCGTATCTCGAGCGATTCGAGCTTCACCTCGGGTTCTTGGTACGCCATGTTTTGTTTGGTATCAGAGCATAAGATTCTAAGGACCTATAAGGCGAGCTAAAACGAAGTTATAAGGAGCGATTCTTATCATAGGATTAGGAGGACTAGAGGTTTGTATTGTCATAGAGCTCGTTGTTTTGATAGCTTTGACTGGGGAAAATTATCCAAAAAGCCCTAAACCTATTGCATTTTTACCAATTTAGTCCTAAACTTTTTAACTTTGCCAATTGAGTCTTAAACATTTTCACTTCTTGCTGATTCATTCCATCCAGTCAATTTTGACCGGGAAATACTGACGTAGACACTAGCAGTGCCACATAGGACTGCGGTGCTAACGTGGACAATTTTTTATAATATTTTAATATTTTTTGAATTTTTTGAATTTTTATTATTTTTTTCTATTTTTCTCCCTTTTCCCATTTTTTTTTGGCTTTTTCCTTGGCCTTTTTCGGTGGCCAACCACTAGCCACAAGTGACGGCCAGCCAATGGCCAAAGCTGGCCTGCTGGCCTCGCTCGTGGGTGAGGGGCCCTCGCCCAAGCATGGCCCGACAAGAGTCGCTTGGGCGAGGCCGACCCTCCCCTAGGCCGGGTGGCCTCGTCGGATTTGGCGAGAGGAGCCCTCGTCAAGGCTCGCCCTTGCCCAAGCGAGCATCGGCCTTGCCCCCGAATCGGGTGAGCGACGGCCGACCACCGGCCACAGGCCAACGCCCCGCCTAACCGGGGCGAGGGCCAGCCTCACAAGATCTAGTCCGGGTGAGGCCGATGCTCGTCCGAGCGAGGGCGAGCCCTAGTGAGGGCTCCCCTCGCCGGATCTTACGAGGCGGCCCTTGCAAGGGCCGGGGGAGGATCGGCCTCACCCAGGCGACCCTTGTTGGGCTGCGCCTGGGCGAGGGCTCCCCTTGCTCGTGGCAGGTGAGACCAGCCGGCAGGCTGTGGCCGGTGGCCTGTGGCTGGCCATTGAAAAAGGCCAAGGAAAAAGCCACAAAAAAAAAAAAAAAGGAAAAAAAAAAACAAAAATTAAAAATTAAAAAATTTTAAAAATATTAAAATATTATTTAAAAATGTCCATGTTAGCGCTGGCTATGTGGCACCGCCGTCGTCCACGTTAGCATTTTCCGGCTAAAATTGGCCAAATGGACTGAATCGACAAAAAGTGAAAAAGTTTAAGACTCAATTGATAAAGTTAAAAGGTTTATGACTAAATTGGTAAAAGTGTAATAGGTTTAGAACTTTTTAGACAATTTTCTCGCTTTGACTGAATTGCTTGAGCTGCACTATGTCCATCAACATGGAAAGCTGTTTTGATAATCCCGGCATGTTTTGCTTGATTGCTAAGGTGAACTGGTGAGTCATGAGCATTACATTTGATTATCACATTGAGAATGCCTCCTAAGTTGATTTGGAAAAGCCTGGATTAGCATCGAAAGACTCGTCATAAGAAAATAGATTGATGAGAAACTGGCTATGGGAAGTAAGCCACCGTGCGCCACGCTTCGAGATCACAACCCACTCTTGGAGCTATATCAAGCTTGAACTCAGTTCCTCGTGTCAATGGAATCTTGCGAGCTTTCCAAGAATGTCAGCGATCTCATGAACCGACAAGCGCAATGCCGAGGCGCAAGCCGCTCCCTCAGGAGCTGCCAACGCCACCACTGCCAATGCTGCAACGACTGCTTTTGTGCAAAAGGGATTTTTGGTAGGGCGATTCCTGAATGTCCATCCTCCGAGGTTGACTGGCTCCGGAGACCTTGACCAAGCTGAGCAATGGATCAACCAGATGGAAAGTGTTAAAAGGTGTGTTCGGTTCAACTTTCCAAGGAACTTTCTGCCTCCAAAGTCCTTTAGTGAAATGATAGAGCATTTGGTAAGCATTTAAAAATAACTTTTGGCTATATGCTAGCGTTGGGAATGCTGAAAGCTTAATACTACTACCACCTAGCCATCCAAAGTAGTATTTGCGAAATACTAAAACTACCTTAACCAATATTTTAGTTTTTCGATTTTGCCCCTCCTTGTAACTATTTATCTTCTTCACATGAAGGCGGTCGGCGAGGCCAAATATGGTCGACAAAGGGCCAGTGAGGGTTGCACGAGACCTAGGTGAGGGATGCCAGAGGTGGCGTGATCTCGAGCAGCAATTGCTTGGGTTGCGCGACCTTCGGCGACCTCGACCTAGGTCTTGTATGACCCTTGCAACCTAGGCAATCCTCGCCAACGGCAGTTCCTTATGTTAGACGTCACCTAAGGTCGTGCGACCTCAGAAGACCTTTACCTGAGTTGCGTAAACTTCATGGGATGTTAGGCAACCTCAACCAATAGCATTGGAGCCAAATTTGGCTCAGCGGCCATAGCCCTTTGCCTACTCTGGCGAAGGACTTGAGTTCCTTTTCAAAAAGGAAATATTAAAAAATATAGTCAAAGCTCATTGCAAAAATCTTTTTTTGCCAAATACTATTTAAATCTAAAGTCCATTTTTAATTTTTTTTTTTACCAAACACAATTTGTATTTCTCCAAAAGGTTTTGGGTTTTAGGATTTGCATTACACTCAAAACTCATTTACAAAATTGAAATAAACTTATTCAAAATATATGTCAAGTTTAAGTTAATTAAATAAAATCCGGGCAGAAGCAAAGTGGTTAGATTATTCGGTCACGCTAAATATATGGACTTCTTGATTGTGGAAATTAAAAAAAAAAAAAAAAGGAGGGGCGCACAATTATTTAAGTTAGTGGAGTCGGCCAAGGCGAACAAAGGGGAAGTTGACCATGGACTTTGTTGACTGAATTGACCGAGTTTTAGTGGATGCTTTGCTAGGATTCCTTTTCATGTGACATTCCTTTTCCACGGGTGGGTCAGACTTATAAATGATTTCCGCTCTAAATATATTATACAAATATATGGTTATAGGAATCTTTGAAGCGCCGCTGTTGACGTGAAGAGACCTTGAAGCATCGTCCATGAGTGCTTGCCAGTGGGCTATCTTCCTGGGTTTTACCAAGAATTTAGTGTTGAAGTCAATTAAATCTAATGATAAGAGTTGTTAATTTATTTGAAAGATTGAAAGATTATTTCACGAGAAATTATTAGACTAAATATTGTGTGAGTTATTAATTGTAATCGGGGCTTGGATATGCTAAAAGTGTTTTGAGTAATCGAGTGTGATTATAATATTTGTGATATCACTTAATATATAGTAGAATTCGTTCTTGATCTCCTTGTGAACAATATAAATCTAGTGTTCGATTTATTTACTTATTCTGTCTATTTTATTATTTGATCACTTGATTTCGTAACAAAGATGAATTTTGCATGTTGATAAGACATCGGAAAAGCATAAGTCGTGCTAAACCGTCGTCCTTCAAACCCCCTCCAGGAGCACAAGCTTTACGCCGAGCTGAATAAATGCAAGCGCTGACTTGATGGTGGCAACATTTCTTGAGCATGTGGTCACTGCTGACGGCATCCTAGTTGATACGGCAAAGATAGAATCCTCAATAAATTGGGCAAGACCAACTTCCTCAGCGATTGAGATTAGAAGCTTCCCTTGGTTTAGTTGGATATCGACGTTTCATGCAATGGAAACCTAGAAAGATTAATGAGAGCGAAGATTGCAAGAGCTCCCACGCCCATTTTGACAATGCCAATATGGATTGTGGGTGGATTCGTGAGTGATGCCTCTCGTAAGGATTTAGGATGCATGCTCATACAACATGAGAGAGCGGTAAAGGGGAAGAGGCCCTTTCACAGAAGATCATGCGTGCCGAGAACGACAACCTGCAAAGTGAAATTTCGCCGGTAGCTCATCCTCACTCTTACAGCATTCGCCCCTGGAGCAACAAGATATATTAAAACCCTGGCCAGCATTATTAGTGGAATGACATGAATATTACTATAGCCAGTTCTCATGTCAACAGGTCCGAGCAGGATGGGAAATGCCCGGAGGCACTCTCAATCCTTTGGAAGTTCCTAAATGGAAATAGAAGTACGTGACCATGGACTTCATTGAAAATGCCGACCCTGAACCGAACAAAATCACGATTCCATTTGGGTGATCGTCCATCGTTTGACGAAGGCCACTCATTTCATACCTGTTCCAGGGCTAAAAAATTTCCACTCATGACTAGGCTTCTCTCTATTTCCTGGGGCTGAACATTTCCGAAAGCCAAGCAATTGATATATTGACGATGATAGAAGGTTGCGTATCTAGATACAACGCTATCCGTCACCAAGCCACCACATAAATGGATGTTGGCAGATCTTGGGACTCAAAAACATCAATCTTACAGAACTTGATCTGATTCTATATCATTTCATATTATAAATCAATACAGAAATCAACCAGAACTTATACAGAATTAAGCTAGGAGAAGCACATACAGCACCTTCAACCTACCAAATTTCCCTTTTTGGCTATACTATTCTTACCCTTCTACATATTCCTTTTGCTTTTGATTCCTGTACAGTGTAGAACCACAGCAAATTCATGCGACAATTTCTGTGTATACAGACAACTCGTCTTCAATTGGACATAAATGGAATTCTCTGCAATCCTTTATCTGACTGAGACTGTCCCAGAGATTGTCATTAAAATTCTGCATGGGGAAAACAGGATCAGAAATCACAAGTAAATACAATTAAAGCCACTTTCAACATGGGCATGTATGAGCCGTGCAGCAACTTTCCAAGTTCAGTCGATGTGCTGGTTAACACCAACATTTTCACCCAAAAAAAATGCATGAGACTGATCAAATACTGTTTGTGGTTGCAATTACAAAATGATTATTTAGTCTTCCGCTTAAGCACATAGCATGTATTCAGAAGCCACCCATTTCAGTAATCCCACTCCAATTTCACAATAATAAGCACCATATCCTAGTAACCAGCAAACTCATTTTTATTGTTTTAAAATTCCAAAGATAGCTTACACATATGTAAGTAGCATTAGTTTCCATATGTAAATAAACCTAAAAGATGCATCTAAACGCATCCACAATCATAAATTTCCAAAAGATATCCATGGAAGTTACAGTCTATGTCAGTAAAATGACCATCTCTATTCCTCTTACTTCACAAGTATGTGTGTGTGTATATATATATATATATGTCAGAATCTCTACTAGTCTTTAGTTGCTCAATTCATCAATAGGAACCCAAATTTGTAACTTATTTTTATCAGTTACTTCCACATGGAAGGAATCAAGCTCCATTTCCCCATTTTCTAGTTTAAATACCTACCATCTACTCTGAGCAAAGTTCATATACATTAAATGACACAAACAGAGAAGAAGAATTTCTCCGTTCAAGGAAAATTGATTTGCTCTCACCTCCTTGGAGCTAAACAAGATCATTCCTTGCTAGATTTTGTCCAGAAGAATCCCTTTCTTCGGGTTGAATGATTCTCTTTCAGGGACCTACTCCCCTTTGATCCAAAGGAGAAGTGGCGACTCAAGAAAGGTTTCCCTGAGGAGCTTCTCATGACTGAACTGGAGCCCACCCTAGAACCCTTCACATCACTTCCACTACTTTTGAAGTGATCATACACATAATCACCACCGAGATCACTATCCACCACTTGATTTCTTGATCTCTTTCCCTTTTTGATTTTCGAATCCATTTCCGCTTTTAATGCTTTTTCAGACATCTTGAGGGTCTGCTTCACCCCGAAAGTACAGATTGGGCAAGCGGGATCAAACTTGTCAATGTCTGGTGTCATAATCTCCAAACATTCAGCATGATAAATGTGACCACAGATTAAAACAGCCACAACAGAAAGCTCATTGTTAGCAATTATCTTCTGGGTGCTCCATGACGATTTCTCAGTCAACAACTTTGTGCAAACTCCACAGGTTTGCTGATCAGTAGAAGTTTGACAACTTCGTTTGGTTATCTTATCACGCCTCAAGCCAAAAGGTTCACCATCAAAAGACCAACTCCCCTGGCGAGAAGTAGCCACAAGTTCTGAAAAGGCATTGACAGACCACCCATCTGAAGACCCACCATAAGAACCCCTAGTTGAATCATTGCTCCATGAAGGGATCCCTGGCCTTTCTTCAGCATCCAACTGACTGCTCGGTGACTTACTCCCTTGAAGTTTATTGTCAGATTTCTGCTGTAAAAGTTGTTTTCCTGAAGAACTAGGTTGCCTTAATGGAGTTAAAGTAGCTCGTTGCAGATGAATTTGTGAAGATGACGGCAATGGGGATGAAGCTGAGGCTAAGCAAGAGACCGAAAGTTTTGTAGGAGATGGACACAAATAAGCTGGAGATTCTCTGGAGTCCACCTAAAAAATTTCCAAGAAGAGTTCATAAACATCTACAGAAAGCATTCAAATCAGGAATTTCTGTGGATTTACATTTACCTGCTCCAAATTCACATCCAGCGAGAGGTTGTGTGAAATAGATTGATCTGCAATATACACTAGAGAGTGTAAGCTTAATAGGGCTATCCAACTATACATTAGAACTAAAAAAGCAAATCATAAAGTCTAACAACAAGTGAATAAGGAGATCTAATTATGCAAACTAATAGATAATAACAATAAGCAGTGCTCTTTGCAGTAGCGACCCTCATTTTGCCCTTCAGCAGGGAAAGAGCTTGCTGCATACCAACTAGGACTTCAATCAATATTCCTAAGTGCGATCAAAACATATAAGTCTTGAATCTTTGGCCTGACCCAAAATGGTCCAACTTATCTAGATCTACTAACAAAATTAATTCTTATCCTATCACCAACAACTTATTCGCACAACTAAGAAAACACCCAAGGACCTCATACAACTACACCACAAAGGTGCGGAGAAGTGGAAAAGGATGAGAAACTGATGAAACCAAAACAAGAGAATCCGATCATGAGTGGATATTCTTAGAGCCAAGAGAACATTAACTGTGTCAACTGGCCAACTATACCACAAAGTCAAAACAGTCGAACAAGGTCTAAATAAACTTTTGAGGAGCAACTTAAGGATGGAATCACGTTGCAGATGTTCAGCACCCTGGCACTGACCACTATTAGGCAACTATATGACCCTGGGCAGGCCATGTCCTGCTACATATGCAGTCAATCTCTTAGACAGAAGGTGCTCACTAAAAGACCTTAATATTTTAGGCGTAAATATGAAATTCCATCAAAATGTTCTAATGACACAAATCAGGTACTTATCAGATGTTGTCCCTCACGTGCACGTACAAAGTTCAAAAACTAAGTCCATCAGACTCTCTTCTATGCAGTATGAAGGGCCTTCCCTCTTAACTCCATTCCACCTCACTAGAATAACCATTGCTTCTGCTCCCTTAAAAGTTTTTTTTTCATTATTGCCCTTCAAATCAATTATGCAATATGAACAAATGAGGAGAGTGTGAACAGTGACTAAACTGAAATTATCGCTATTTCTCTCTGAAAAAGAAAAGTGCTGAAAGATTGCACTATCAGGAGGGCAACATCTTAGCCAATCTTGATTGTATTGAAAAATAGGAATGACAAGATAAGAGTGAAATATTTTGCCTTTTGTTATAGCAAATGCCTTTCACCACTGTGCTGGAACTTAGGGCCACAAAAACCTAGCTATATGCTGTGCAACTCAGACAAATTGCCCTAGTAATTTAAATGCTGCTCTTATTTTATTTTTATTTTTTTGGTCAGTAAATGCCGCTCTTATTACAAAAATAAAATTGATATGAGGATACTTACATTCAAAAGATAAAGCACGGCATGCTTCTCTTACTCTCATTTTTTAATCTTCTCAGAGAAAAAAATTCATACTGCTCTATTTTGTCCTATATTCATGTAAAAATTAGGGCCCGGATTTCTTCTTCTCACAAGAAAGATTTCATACAGCCACAAACAAGTCTTTTTCTGCCTAGTAGTCAAAATCAACAAGCAGTGCACAAGCTAACCATAGAACTATCCGAAGGGTATGGATTAAAATGCAGTAAAATTCCCAAAAAAAAAAAAGAAATTGGTAAGTGTGCAAGAAAGTGGCTGAATAATGGTGGAAAACAAATCTCAACCTAAGACACATTGTATAACCAGTATAAACTCACCAACTAAACAAACTCTTGTTATTGTTATTATCGGCAGCAGACTGCTAAAACAAACTTATTGACATGCATATCACATACATAGACCCATACATGCTATTGATGAGTAGAATCTTCAGAGAAAAATGCCCTGGTTTAGAAATCAATAATGAAGATTAAATTATTTAACATAAAAATATAATCCAGCAAAAGTCTACCTGAATCAGCAGTTCTCACAAGTCCAGCCGTCCCTTCAGAAAATGGGGACTTAGGCCATGGTGGCCTATGGGAATTATCCAAAGAACCTCCATCCTCTGATGCATAAGAACTTTCGAACTTGACATCTAAGTGATTATTTTGGCTGATTCCATCAGAAAGCCAACCAATGGAAGCCTCTTCACCTGCTACACGCCCCCGGTTTTCCCACGGAAAGCTCCATGTTGGCGAGTTTCGTACATTTCGGTGAAAGAATTCATTACTTGACCCACCCAGGATAGTTTTGTCTCTAGCAGCGACACAGCAAGCTGAACCCATTCTAACAAGCACCAAAATCAAAATCTGTAACTGTAGCCAGACAGCAGTGTTCAAATATGCAAAGCCTACAGCTTTACAATTCATCTGTGCAATGTTTCTCCATGCATCTCGCCACCATCATACCCGATGCTTGCTCCTCCCAATCATGCGAGACACGACTTCAACCTGGCCGTCAAGAAATACTGTAATCAATCATCCGGAATGAAACGCTAAATACTCCAACAAATGCATAAACATCACGACAACAAATCTAACAGCTATATAAAACTAACTCGAGTTCATAACCAGTAAACTCATTAAAAAATCATCAAATCATCGCTAGCAAATCATCAAATCATCGCCTCAGCCTTTATAGAAAACACAAATGAACTTAGGTCTCATTAATTCGGCCACCAAGTTGTCCTAAACGACCAATTCAAACCTCGACATAATTTTTCTTCCGACCTCCGGCGACACCAACTCTACAAACCCATCAACAAAAGGGCGGAGAAAACTCGCAAAGAAAAAGGGTAATCAGACTTCGATGAGAATTATACAAAAAACAAGACGAACGCACCGCGGTTCGAGGACTGGTCAGCGACGCCATAACTGAACAGGAAAGGCACGAAACAGAACCCATATGTTACCGTAAATACTCTCTCTACACCACGTATAAAAAAGCAAGCGGAAATCGACTAAATCTGCTACTTTTAAGGCTACTTAGAGCAAGTCCAATTCGAAAACCACCTCAAATTAACAGAAAGAGTTCAACACTCGACAAGTCGGATGGGGGGATCCGAAATGAACGCGCGTAGAACGAGAACCGCGGTAAAAAAATAACTCTTCTCGCTCCAATAAAGGGCAGAAAAAAAAAAAAAAAAGCACGAAAAAATCGTCGAAACTCGCGATTAATACACGACACGCATCGGAAAACATACGAATTAGGTCGGGCCGAGGATGTCCGACGAAAGCGCGCGTTCGTCGCCGAGACCGGAATCTCCGGCGCGCAGGAGGACGAGGCGAGGACGCCGGCGCGATCGGATCGCGCCCGAAGCGAGGCGGCGTCCGGCGAGGCGCGAGGCGGTGCGGAGGTTAGAGAGAGAAAGCCGCGGGCTGTGGGAGGCGAGGGGCTTTTCTAGAGAGAGAAAAACTGAGATACAAGAGTGTGAGGTGAGAGGTTGGTTCTTCGTCTTCGCTGCAGAAGGAGAGTGAGGAGTCGTTTCGGTGAGGAGGGGCAAAAACGGCCTGTCGTTTTGGGGTGGGGGGCCGCGGGGCGGCGGGGGGGGGGGGGGCGGGGGTGGGGGAGCCGTCAACGTTGACGGGATTTCTACCTTTTTTGGGGTCGGAACCGTTAACGGAGTTAAGTGGCGACGTGTTTGTCGTGGCCGTCTGTGACACGCCGACGGTGTGTGGCCCTCTTTATTCCCGGTAAAAATGCGAGAATTTTCAGACGGAAATTCGCGACCGAGAAAATTGAATTTGCGGCCTCCCATCATTAAATGCGAAGTGTGAACGTGGAAATGGGGACCCGTTATTTTTATATTCCCTCCAAATTCTAAAAATAAAAGGAGATTTTCTTTTAATATTGAAATAATTAATACCATAGAATCAAATCATTGACCCTTAATACATTTATCAGAAGTTAATTTCCATCCCATAAAAAAATTATAAATATATGCTCTCATAACATATCCGTCTCAAACTATTTTTTTTTTTGGTGAAATTAAGAGAATCTCAGGCTAATTTTCATCACCAAAAAAAAAAATCGAAACTATCACCTACAAAATTTGTCTACCCTCCATTGGCACGTGGTGGACAATTGCAGGACAGATCGAAGGTGAAGAATGACAAATTCAACATGATTAATTCATGTGTGTTTACATGTATGCATTATAATCAAGAGTATATTTGAGTCGAGAATATCAATTCAAGAATTTTCTGTAGTACAAAAAATTGTTCGACGTAAATGTGTGTGTTTGTGAGACGAAAATTGTTTTGGAATAAATACGTTGTTTAACCTTGTAAAATCTTTAAAAATTTATTTATTTGCAATTCTGAATGTTGTGAAATTATTAAAGTTTGATATCAATAAAAATCAAGTTTAAAATTTTAGGAAAACAAAATGTAAAGATCATTCCCCACACTTAGGCTTTAGGCTACTAGCATTAGCTTCTTTCCTAAATCCATTACCAAGGTCGAATCAAATGTAGCTTCACACTTTCAAACGTGCTTATTGATTAGTTTTACTAAATGGGTTGATGCTTTGCAGTGCATCCATTACTTGGGTAATGCCAATATAGTGAGTGAGATTGAAGGAAAATATCAAAAAACAAGCTTCAACTTATACTCAAGAATCAAATTGTCTAAACCGAAAGTTATCAACTTAACTTATAGTTTGCTTTTCATTATATTAGTTAGTGAAAAAAAAATCTCTTTCACAAATTTAATGGCACAGAAACAGATCTTCCTTATTTTTATTCCATAAGAAAATTATCAATTTCATTCTCTAACAAAAAACAGAAAACAAAATTATCACTTTCATTCACAAAAGCACTTTAATAAAAATAAGTAAAGTATACCGAAATAATTTTTATTTTTCATGAATATGAAAACTAAATGATTTTTCTCAACTCGAGTGGCCAACCTTTTGTGCTTGGGCTTTGTGGAGAGGGACCACTTTGCCTTTATGTCTGTATAAAATTGAGGTAAGACTGCTTTATTCTGGAATAAGCGGAGTGCGCACTACGCATTCCCATGCTTTTCTCACCGCAAGTAAGCATCGCATTGTAATTTCTTTTTTTAATCAAGGAAATTACATAAATTATCTCGCAAACAAGCAATACCAAACGAGATTAATGCCACATAGTCAATTTTTTTTTCTTCTTTCCTTCTTGCTTTTTTTTTTTCGCTTATTTAGCAAATAATTGCGTTTAACCATCGTTTCTGCCTAAACCTACTATATTTATGTTAATTTAGTTTTAAACCTTTTAATTTAATCAACTTAGTCATAAATAATTTGATAATTTTTCCAATTCATTCAGTCAAGCCAATTTCAGCTAGAAATTAATGATGTGAATGCTAGCCATCCACTTGCCTAGTGGATGGCTAGCATTCAGATGATTTTTTTGAAGTTTTTAAATTTATTCTTATGAATTTTTCTTTTCTTTTCTTCTTTTCTTTACCTTTTTTTTTTTTAATATTAAGAATAGTTAGGGGCCACCAACCAAGGCCCATTGACCCCACCAACCAGTGGGCAAGGGTGTGCGAGGGCTAGCTGGCCTTGGCCAACCACTAGGCAAGGGCTTGCAACCCTCGCTCGTAGTTGGGCACCTTGCCATGAGTCCTTGCTAGCAGTGGCAACGATGGTGAGCCCTTGCCCATGTCTAAGCAATGGCTGCTTAGTGGTTGGTGAGGGTCGTGATCCTTAGCTAGTGCCCAACAGGGGTTATGGGGCTTCATCAAGTGATTGTCACATTAGTTATATCACATAAGACAATTATAATAAACTAAAGACTTCTTTTTGTAATTTTCCCCAAACAAGATTAATGTCACATAGTCAACTTTTTTAAAATTACTTCTTTACTTCTCGCTTTTTTTTTTTTTGGCAGTACCGCCGCACTTGAGCATCGCTTCCTCGAGTTCTTCTCATTAGTATAATGGCTTTTGCTCAGCCAAAAAATAGGAAAAAAATGAAAAAAAAAATTGGCACAACGGCATTTACTTTTGAACATTTTACTCTTGCAAAGTCGTGAAATTTGACTTTTATTTAATACAAAATGCATAAAAATCTAAAATATTGAAGATTGACTCATCAATTCGCATGTAATGGCTTCGTATTTTTATTTAAATCAAATAATACTCAAAGTGTTGGCAAGAAATTAGAAAGCAACTGTTTACCCCCAAATAATTCATAGAATAAAAAAGCACTTTAGATTTTCATAATATCATTCTAAAAGATTGTCGATCTGGATAAACAAGAACTCATAATTCTAGGAGTATTAGAAAATCTTCTATCATAGGTGATTACGGGTATTAAAGTACAATATGATGTAAGTAGCTGATTACGAGGTATTAAAGTACAATAGCCTATATAGGACATAAGTAGCTGCATACTTGATGATAATTAGTCCTTAAGCATGCCAAAGTACTCACCAAAGTACATTAGGCCAACTAGATTTAACCAACTTTCGTCCACGCGAAACTCCCGTGATGGGATTTTAGTTTTTTTTTTTTTTCCTTTTGTAATATTGGATAAAAGTTACTTTGTCAAGTGAAGACACATCTCTACGTGGTGGGGAATAAGGATAAGATTGCTTAATATAAAAAAGGAATCGGGGAATTGGGAATATTAGAAAAACTGCATTCTTTGGCATGGCCTTTCCGCCATTTACCTTTATCTCTTTATCTTTATTGAGATATAAATAAAAGTTAAACATCCATCTTTGTCATGGAGATAAGGTCGAGTGTACATTCAATTCACTGCCGAGGCCAGGTAAAGGGTTGGGAGTTGGAATACCGTCTTTCGAGAAAGGGAGAAATTCATTTTTCTAATGCAGCAGTAATCTTACGATTCATTTCAAGTTGGTTCCACAAAAATTAAATTATTCAATTTAAGTAATGACGAAATTCTCAAGTGGAAGGAACTGACTCATGGAAACATTGTAGTTCAACATCCCCTAATCGATGGACCGGTCTACCAAAGAATTTGAAAAACGAAAAGCAAAAATTCAAAATAAAATCATTCTTTTTTGGGAAAAAAAATCGGCCCCCTCATCTTCCACGATGCTGACTCAACAGTCGCCTAAATTTGACGAAAACCTAAGATTTGTAGGTGGCATCTCTTTCTCTCTCTCTCTCTCTTCCCCCATTTTCTGACTTAAGTGAAGGCTGGTCAAAATCTTGAAAAATGTCCTTTTCATTCCCATTAGTTTCTTTTTTCTCATCAACCCTTTGTTTTACCCGCTAAAGTACGCTTTCGTTACCGACCAAAAAAAAAGGGTCCGCTTCGTTAGGTGGCGAGCGTTGGGGGGTGCCGGGTGCACCATGATTATTTGAAAGAGTCGAAATTAAAGAATTTCGTTTCTCTCGCCAATTAAAAAAAACCCAAAAAAAATAGAAGGGGAAACTTGTTTATTTTGAAAAAGAAGTTACAGTTATACTCTATTAAAGATTAGAAATTAAAGAATTTCGTTTCCTTGGTAAATTGAAATAAAAAAAAAACCAGAAATAGAAGGGGGAAAAACTATTTATTTTGAAAAAAAGAAACTAGTCATGCTATTGAGGGTAGAAATTAAAGAATCTTGTTTCCTAACCTAAAAAATAAAAGCCTGAAAAATTATTTATTTTTTTAAAAAGGAAAAGAAATTAGAGTTATGCTTGTGCACGTAAAATCGATTGCGTCTCTCAACTCCCGAGTTGCGGTTGACGCGGGGGTTCAACTTCTCTCGACGTGTGTCAGTGGGCGCGACTCAAGAAGAGGTTGATGTCGTGTCGAAGAAACTCGAAATCTCAATCTTACCCCTACACTTGCCCTCGCTAGGGCGGCTCGCAGGGAGGAAGATCTCAGGGACAAAATCGTCTTTCCAATGAGCTTGCCAATTTGGTAGCGTGTGATGCTTGCTTGTCGGAGGTCCCCTTAAATCATTTTTTTGGGTGTTAAAAGCGGGGTTGGATTACATGTCTTGATCGAGTTGGGATTGGTTGGATCATTGGGGATGTTAACATGAAGCTTATAAAATGAAAAGGGTTTTTCCTCTTGCGTTATTGTGTGCAAGTTACACCTTTTATAATGGTGCATTTGTTATTAAACTAAGATGACACGCCTTGTTGATGGATTATTATTATTATTATTATAAGTTTTCATCATTAATAAATGAGATAATACCATAAAGAATGTTAAGCTGAAACATTTGTGATAAATTTGTCCTAAATTAATTATTTTGATTGTCAACACTCTTAAATTAGTATATCTATGACAAATTTGTCTTTTGTCAATTTTTGTTAAATTTTACTAGCAAATTATTGAATTGGATGATACGTGACAATTTACGAGTGTATCGATTGAGATTTTACCATCCATTTGTCACATAATACTAGCTTATAGTTTTTGTTATATTAATCTAATTTAATGAAAACTAAGCGATGATAGATTTGTCACAAATGCATGTGTTTGGAGTTTTTGATGGCTAAAAAGTTAATTTATGGTAAATTTGTTATAAATGTATTCATTTGGAGTTTCTTATGATAAAAAATTAGTTTGAGATAAATTTATCACAAGTATACTAATTGGAGGTTTTTGTAGTATTAACCCTTTACAAAATTGAATATGCATATGTAGAGGGACAATTCCCCAACTAGTCCTAATTGTACGAATATTTGTTCAGTCTTAAACTTTTTAATTTGATTGATGTACGGGAACCTCCATGCGAAATTCCAATGTAGTAGTCTTTTTAGCCAATTGCGGTCGGAAATCACTAACATGGCATTTAGTTATCACTGGCCTTCCTACATAGCACGCTAATGTGGTTATTTTGTGGTTCGACACGTTTGTGATTTCTAGAGGCAATTAACTAAAAGGATTAAATTGAAATTTTGGTGCAAATGTTTAGAATTATATTGACGAAATCAAAAAAATGTAGAACTTAATTGACAATTGTAAAATAGAACTAGGATTGAATTGGTAATTATTTCTATGTGTATATGTATTCACTAACAAATGGAAGTGGGCAAAGCAAATAAAATTTGTGAGACAGATTTAAAAGCTTCAAAAATTGGAGATCCGCGGGTTTGTTTCTTTTTGGACGTTATTATGTTTTTCCCTCCCTTTTATTTGGTAATGGTTAAGTGGCTACACAACAGATCATATCTATTTGTGATTATGTCAAGACGAGGTAGTTAGATTTCTTTACTCGTGTGACAACTTTGACAAATTTACATAATTTCACCATAACAAAATCTGATCATCTTGTTGACAAGATGTAGTTTATTAGAATGATTTTTGCAATACTCAATATCTCGTCTTGTGAGGAAGAGTATTTTGATTAACCGAATAAAGTGGTGATCATTTAGAGATTGATTTTGCTTATGAATAAAATCACAAGGTTTTTACTCATTCGATGTAAGACTCAGGGCATGATTAATGCATCCTCTTAAGATGCTAACGTCCCACTTAATTAGGATCTTTTCATCGAGATGATCGCTCTCTACCCTCATTCGATTGCTTAATTCCTCTACCATTCATGCACCTACTTAAGAGAGTCCCGCTCCGATATCATTTATAAAGTAGGGACACTCAACCATGCTTCTACTTCGTTTAATAGTAAGCTGCTTCTTGTCACGGTCTCTACAATCTCTTCATGCCAATTAACTGTTCATCTTCTATGCTCCGGTCCTTCAAATCATATTGATGTCTTCTGGTTCTATTCAGCCGTTCACCCTCCTGGCTTCCACTTGTCCACCCAAGCTTCAACTATACCTTTGTTTTATACCCTGTTCACATCCTACTTAGTTTTATCCATCTTTAGACACTTTCTACGTCCAAGACTTTGTTCACTCTTAGTAAAGTTAGAGCACTTCTAGCTTGTAAACGTTGCTGATGGGATTCCATATGCATATTGGTCCGTGTATATATCATCCGGTTCTACACAATCAATAAATGTATTGGTAACTTTTGAATATTTTGTCATCTTTAGAATAATATAGAGAGTTTCCCGTAATAAAAGATTTAAAGTCAAGTGCGTGTAAAGTAAAATGAAATTTGCTTATAAGAGATATGAGTCCATATCAGAGCAAACTAAGCGTTTAAGATAATAAGAGTCACCACTTAAACTGTTATTTTTAAAGTCAAGTGTGTTTGAAGTTGCTCTTACTTCCACACAAGTTTTCTTGTTATGCGAGAGTCACGTGCGAGTGTCACATCATCATGTTTATTGGAGCTTAAACTGTAATTTTTAAATTTTGGTCAAAGCTCCAACCTTATATTTCATTTTTTTTTATTTGTCAATATAATAAGAGTCACCACTTCTTGTAGATTTGGACATGGGTAGGTCTTTAAAATGTCCAAGGAAGAAGAAACAGGGCAAATAACCCTTGAGGTGAGATACCCTACTATCACCTTCCATATTCCCTCTTGGGTAGGGAAGAAAAATATTTACCAAGGAATGGAGGGAGCCTTTGGTGGTGAAGGTAAACACACCGCTAAAAAGCAAAACGCACCTCAAGATGTTCATAACTAGAATCAATAACATATATGTAATCAAGTAGAGAGATTTAAGAGTTGGAAGTTGCTCTTACTTCCACACAAGTTATCTTGCTATGCGAGAGTCACACGCGAGTATCACGTCATCATGTTTATTGGAGCTTAAACTATAATTTTTAAATTTTGGTTAGAGCTCCAACTTTATATTTGATTTTTTTTTTTATTTGCCAATATAATAAGAGTCACCACTTCTTGTAGATCCGGACATGAGCAGGTCTAAAAAAAGTTAAAGTAAGAAGAAATAGGGCTAATAACCCTTGAGGGGAGATTTCCTAATGTCACCTCCAGTATTCCCTCTTGGGTAGGGAAGAAAAATATTTACCTAGGAACAAAGGGAGCCTTTGGTGGTGAAGGTAAACACCATTGTAAGACGCAAAAACGCACCCCAAAATTTCCATAACTAGAATCGAGAACATATATGTAATCGAGTAAAGAGATTTACGCACCTGATTTGAAATCTATTGTTTTTAATGCAGAATAATGAGGATCCAAACTCAAGAACTTCTTCTATATTGCCCTCTGTATCTACTCAATAAGATGGCCCCTCACTCGCTTTTGGTAAACACTCCTTATGTAAGGACAATTATGTGTTCGGATTAGATGGAGATATGAACACTAAAGTTTTTAGTAGGCTTTCTTATTATGGGTCAAGCTCAACTTAACCCACACTAATCAACCTCATATTAGATTAATTAAGAGACTTTCTATCTCACCTTATTAGATCAATTTTGTAAAATAGTAAATTATAATATCAATTAATGCAATTCACATTAAAAAAACTTTTACAACCACATCACCTCTTTAGAGGTGGCTACTGTCAGATGGCATGGTATAATAGCCATGCACACTTGGAATGAGGAGGTGGAGTTCAAAAGGGCTCTTGCTAGGTAGATGCATGCCTACGCACAAGTCTTAAAGCCGACTACCAGCCTAATACCCGTTGGTTATAGGACTTGTGCTCGTTCTATCTATTTCCTCGAATGCCTTCTCCCCTATCTGTTTCTTTCTCCTTTCCTTCCCAGCACAGTTCAAATATAATAAGAATTACCATTACCACGTTCTTTACATTTATTGAATTTTCTGCGAATATAATAAGAATTACCCCTTCTTCAATTGTCAGGTCCAAATATAATAAGAATTACCACTTCTTCAATTGTTAGGTCCTATACAACGCCCACTGCAAAGTAACAATTATGATCCTACGCACTTAGCGACCTCTGCAAGTCAATTATCCTGTATCTACTTTTCTTTTTATCACAAACCCATATTTGTCTTCTCCCCGTTCTTGCCATAACAAATAAAACCCAATAGAAACAATTAAGAGAGGAAAACAATGAACGTCACAAGCATCCCCTTCATTCACATCATCTTCTCTGTCAAAGAGAAAAACAGATGTGCATCTGTGTTACTATCACATCCTCAAAGCGAGTTACTTTCCTTCCTTCCTCGTGTATGGCGGTATCACGCCTAACGACTTTCCTAAAGCTGGCACAAAAATCTTTGCGGTGCATGAATTTTTGAAATTGGTATCTCGTTTATGAAATTTGCCATTTAGATCATGGTGTTCTAGAGACTTGTAGCCGAATTTAGAGGGCAGTTGCTACTCATAATATTGCTATTCTAGAAGGAATTCAGGAACAATGCCAAGGCTATGGGCTAGATAAAGACTCTCGGGTTCGCATCATCCTCGGATGCAAAAATCAAGGTTCCTTCTTAATCAATTTCTGCACTTGGGACTTCAGCTTCAGACAGTCGAACACTGTATGACCTACCTCACCTTCATTGTCTATGCAGCTTACTCTTGGATTGCATGGGGAACCTCTCCAGGCCAGCACGAGGAAATACAGGAGTTGACAACCTAATTGGGATCAAAACAGCTGAAAACTGTATTTCGGAAGTCATTAATAGTGCCCTCCTCTCATGAACTGGTCCTCTCTTAGCCTGATCTGCTTTAGCGGTGATTGTCATGCGTCAGCCCTGTTGCACCTCTTCTTTACGATCTTGTCGACTGAACCTATGCCCTCTTCTCTTCTGAATATCAGAGTATCACCGGTTGGTGCGTGTCATTGCTGACTGATAAATTCGAGTTTGATATTGGTTTTGCGGTGCATCTTAGTACTAAGCTGGCCATTTTTGTTGGTTCAAAATAGCTGACTATCTTCATGCCGGGGCTTTCCATCCTCATCAATCCATCCTGATGGTCGGACAGGACCTTGCCCTACTTGCATGGGCTCGGTGAAGTCACGTGATAGTCGAACCTTCCAGGTGGTCTTAAAGTTCCTTCTTCGGATTCTCCCTCTTCATACCTTCGCCTCAGAGATTTCTCCACCACTGGTTTTGATTCTATGATCAAATCAGTTACTGCCCCTTTGCCCTGTGGATTGTTCTCGTCCGTGTATAAGTGCATAACCTTTTCCTTGGCTAAGCAATAGATTTGCCTTTCGAACTCCAAGTTTCCTTAATTCCTCCTTGAAGGTCTCCTCTATCTTTAGGGTGTCCATCTCCTCCTTGGCCAGCAGACTTGCCAAGCCTGGGTAATTTGCTATGATGTGGTTTATCATCAGGTTAGATTACAAAGATTTCACTGCATAAGGTGTCCATCTCTTCCTTGGCTGTTCTGCATGTTCTGTTGGCCCAAATGTCGTGAACTTTCATCGTTCAAGATTTCCAACTTCTCTGGGTCCAGCAAGAGCTGTCTTTTGGTCGATTTGATTTCTGAATGCTTCAGCAATTCTTCCTCATGTCATGTCTTCTAGTTCCAGTTCGGCAAGCCAATCCAAAGCAGCAGCATCTGAACTCCTAGTAAAGGGTCGGATCAAAATTTCTTCGATACCCGGGTGTTTGCCTGTTTTGTGAACAAAACCTTTGAAGATGAACTTTTAAGCCGCTCCATCGTACGTTATTAGTTCTGGAGGCTTATCCAGATGGACGCTAATTCTTTTTCTCTTAAGTATTTCGTCAATGTACCTCCCCTTGTGATCTGGCGGTATGTTTGTGAAGATCTGCTCCAGAAACTTTACGAATCTATCTTGTGGTCGTTGTTGGGAGCACCCTTTTGCGCCAAATTAGGCCTCAATTGAACTGGACTCATGATCATGGAATGGAATGATGTATTCCACATGAATCAAAAGGAATATGTCAACTGTTAGTATGGACGATAAAAAATGCAGAGTGTAAAGAGGGTGTTATCCCTAGGGACCGTTTACAAGGCTTTTCCTAAATACCCACTCAACAATTTACCATCTTTTTTGAATTGTTACAAGGCAATTTCCTAAATGACAATAAAAAGTTTTAAGGGAAATGGTAAAGTATATCTTTCTATAAGAGGGGGAGGTTTGCAATGTCAAGAGACTTTGGGGAAGTGGATATGCAAGAATATGACTTTGACAACGGTTTCTGATTGCATGGTCGGATTTGGGGGACAAGGATCCACACAAAAAAGTAAGTCCAGCGCACATTCCATGGTGTAGTGCAACATGCGGCGATGCATCTAAGGTTTGACCCTAATCTAATTGAGAAAAAGGTTCTCGACTCATCATCCTCACCGACTCTTTGGTTCGTGGGACGAGTGGAGTTGAGTGCACGGTTTTCGCGTCCAAATCTGGGGACGCTTGCCACAATTGTCATAGGTTAGTCACCGTCGTTCCTATGCTCGAAGGTTCCCCGATGGTCTCCTTCCGGAGCCATCGGTTGTGTGTGCAGTGCAGTGTAATACAAGTGATCATTTTCATGCGTTGCCTTCTAATCAAAACATGTGGGTGGATTGTCACATTGAGCTGGAAAAAATAGAACCTAGTTAAACCATTTTTTGTTAAGAACTTGTATATTTGGAACTACAAAGGTTATCTGACTTGGTCCCTTCGTATCTGCACATCTCTCATTTTTCTGCCATCATCACAACTCTTCTAGCATTATGGATATTCATTACTAGACCAAAGATAAATGATTACAAAAGGATTTGAGATCCAAACATAAGATCAACCAACGGGAATGAAGGGGGATTAATAATCCAGTTCGTTAGGAGAGAGCTAGGTTGGTGGGCCTTAGCGACCCAATCGGTTGCTTTATTATAATCTCTTGGTTTAAAACATATAGCAACTCCTTCTAATTGGCCCAATAGTTAATGTAGCCATGAATGATGGACCAAGAGGCCCATAGTGTTTTAGACCAGCCCATTATGCAATTAACTGCTGATAAGCTATCTATTGATAAGAGCGTGTGCAGATTGGTGGGAAGTACACTACCAGTTCATGCATTTGGCTTATGTTTCAACCACTTCAAAGCTTTCCTAAGGCTTTGGCGATGAAGGCAGAGGGGACAAAGATCGGTTTTGCAAACCTATCCATGAGCACTCCATCCGCGTTCCTACATAGTACCGTAGCTGATCCCTCCATGCTCAAGCTGCTCCAAGAACAATCAACACTCACTTTGCAGTAGATCTAGGTTAGCAAGGCGTGTTCCTTTTTTGAAGATCGATCCTCTTCTTCTCAAGTAAGTTTTCCGCTTACCTACTTCGCGACTAGTTGAGTCGTAAAAATTGCTTCTTCAATCATTAAGCTGGGGTTTGGTCTTTGTGCTTGGAAGATCAGGTTGTTCATTGCCTTCCATATTTGCCAAACCAGTTTAGCGAAGACGGTTTTGGTCTATTGGGTAGTTCTTACAGTGAGATTCTTCCAAACCCATTTAACCATCCCATTGCAAATCTTTGGCAATAAGTCAACTCTGATCCTTTTATCCGACCAAATTTGTTTTGTCCAAGGGGATGAGATGAATACATGCTTTGTAGATTCAAGACGTTGGTTGCAAAAGGGATGCTTTAGTTCAGGTGGCATTTTCCTCTTGTACAAGTTTTCATTCGTCGGCAAAGTGTTGTTACTCGCACTCCATAATAGAAATCCAACTTTGAGGTAGGTTTTTATGTGGCATCCTAGAATTCCTTGCCAATCTTTAAGGGTGTTTTAATTTATGTCTTGCATTAAGACTTTGGCCAAGCTTTTGGTGAATAATTAATTGATAGAAAAATTCTATTTTTGGCCATGTGGGATTACGGATTGGAATTTATTAAGATAGGTCGCAAAGTTTTGTGATTTATAAATTTCAATTAGGTATTTATAAAAATTAAAATTAAGGTTTAAGGAGGATTAATAGGATGAGGATGGGCTGGACAATTGAAAGCCCAAACCAACCCATGACCTCACCCCATTCTCGACCAGCCCACGAAGCCCAAGGAAAGGAAGAGCTGAAGTCGGCCCATGGCTGGCCCAAGCCCAGCCAAAAGATGGAGGCCCATCTTGCATGAAGGAGGCCATTTGTCCCTCCTAGCTGCCAAGTTTTCCCCATGCAAAATCAATGATTGTTCATCATTGAGGGAAGAAACTAAGGGAACCGGTTGATGATGAAGTGGGAGGGGAAGTGTCATCGACCGAGAGAGAGTGAGAGAGAGAGAGAGCTACCGAGAGAAAGAGAGAAATCGAGAGAGAAAGGGGGGGGGTGAGCGTGCAGAAGAAGAGAGGAAAAGAGGAGAGCTGTCTATCGACCGTCCGCCGTGCATCCGTCACTGGTCGCCATCCGTGCTCGCTGTTTGCTTGGTTTAGAGGCAAGTTGGGATCCTTAATCTGCTCTTGCATGTTGTGTCTAGTATGTGTGCTTGAATGGTGAAAGAATTCGGATGTTTAGGGTGTTAAAAGTCGAAGTTTTAAGAGGGATGTTTGAGACTAGTAAACTGTTCTTGAGAAAACGGTTCGACCTTGGATGTTCTATTGGCTTGCATGTGTTGTTTGAGTTGGATTTTGGCCGTGACTTCTAAATGAAAGTTGTTAAGGACTTCCTGAAATATAACATACTCAAATTTGGGACAAAAAGAATAAGTGGGTGGAATCCTTATTTTTCGGAGAGACTGAATCTGGAGATTTCGGTAACTACCTTTGATGAATACATGGTCTGTAAGCCTATCTTTTTGTTGAAATTTCACTTTGATTTCTTAATGAAAATGTAAAGGACATCCTGAATTTTAACATATAAAAAATTTATAGAAAAATAACAAGAATAGATAGGTGAAATCGTGGTTTTTCGGAAGTAGTCAGATCTGGAAACTTCGGTATTGAAACAGAAGCTTTAACCGTCTATATTAAATCACCTAGAACGAATTTGACTTTGATTTCTTCATGAAAAACCTATCTTAGGATCTTGAATACAACATAGTCTAATTTCATGAATTTTGAAGGTCTTTAGGGTATTTAATCGGAAATAATTCAAAAGCCGTGTAATCTGACGCGTTCAGACTTAGTCAGTTTCAATGCATGGGTCATATCATTTTGTATGAAGATCTTTCGGCAAAGTGTTATTCACAAAGTATCTTTCTTTATGTCTCCCCTGTAACATATTCAAATTTCATAATTTTTGAAGTTCATTTGCCTATTTAACCAGAAATGTTTCAAAAACTGTGCAAGCTGTATTGTTAGAATAGTAATGCTGTGATGCATGGTCTATATCAAATTTTATGAGGGTCTTTTGGTGTGGTGTCCTTCATGAAATATCTGCATTTATGTCTTGACTATCACATGTTCAAATTTCATAATTTTTAAAGGTCATTTGGGTATTTAATGGAAATATTTTCTAAAACTGTGCAAGCTGGATTGAGCGAATTTCAAATGCTGTAATTTATGATTATTCTGTTTTGGATGAGCCCTATGAATTATATTGATTGAGGTGATTGAATCTTTCTAAGCATGTGATGATATTTGGCATTGCATATAGAATCAAATGCTGAATTTGACTTTGTTGCCATTACATCATGTGCCATGTTGATTGTGAGACATAAATTGGTAAATATGAATTATGATGAATGAGGAGACTGTTGGAGGTGGGCCGATAATGCCTTGGGAGTGTTAGGATGCCCGGGATGGGGGTGCCGGATGCCCGGTTGTATTGTGATACATGCCCGGATGTCCTCGGAATTTTTGAGATGCTCGGAATGGTTGGGTGCCGGAAGCCTTGGAGGTTTGTGCCCGGGGGGATGCCTCGTGATGCCAGTTGGGATACGAGATGCCCGAAATGTGGGGGTGCTGGATGCCCGGTGGTGTGTACCAGAGGTTTTCTCGTAATGCAAGGTTGGGGTGCGAGTGAAAATGTGGGATGAGGCATGGTATATGCGTGGATGCTTGATGATGAGTGCATGGTGGTATGCATATATATAATGACATATGCATGGCTACAAGGTAAGTTATGCTTGGATGCATGGATGACATGTACTATGCTGTGATGTTATGATTGTACTGTGTGATGCATTGAGTAGTTTATTGGATCTTTTACCTGCTGAGTGGTTGTACTCACCCTTCGAGGACCAACATTTCAGATTAGGAGGATGCTGCTCTCTCCAGTCATGCGGGGTACCTTTTATGGCCTCCCATCTGACGTGGAGGTAGAGTGTTTGGAGATTAATTGCGTTACCATCCCTGGTCTGACGTTTGTGCGAGTTCGCGTGCTGGTCAGGTACGATGTGGGCCTGGCTGGGGGCCGGCTCATACAGGAGTTTTTGTCAGTCCACGTCCGCCGAGATGGAGTGATTCGGGGGATGTTGCCACCACCACCGCTCGATGCGCCAGGATGGGTGTGATGGTCGCGTGAGGGGTAAAGAGCTAACGTTTTTTTTAGAGTAGCCAACACTGATAGATGGAGGATGACACGTGATTGTTATAGGGGTCAAGATACCTTTTAGATTATAGCCAAGTGTAGTTAAAAGTCTTGGCTTTTCATTTTGGTTGTACCGACCTGAGAAATCCATCATGAAAATATATAAATAAAAGTGGTTCGGCCTTATCTTTTCTTATGGTGCGTAGTCGGTGTGTATTGCATTATGGTTATTGGAGGAAGAGATGGTGAGACTCAAATATGCTTCCGCTAATAAGTTGCGTTGGGATCGTTTTCATAAAAAAAAAAAAAATCCTAAGGACCTCGGTCCTTCTTTAAACCCCTTTTTATAAAAGAAAATTAACAGATATCTTTGGAATGAAAGCGATTGGCAGGCTATGGCGACTCTAACGGATCGGGGGCTATCGAGGGGTGCCACATTTTAGCTTCCAAATTTCAGTCCATAATCTCTTGGGTGGCTGGTATGATGTGGAAGGTTGATTTGTCATTTCAAGTTTACCGGAGTCTTGGAGCTTGTTATATCCATTTTTTACCTTGTAAGAATCGAAGTTGTTTGCTGTCAATATTATCTTATCTGGATCGGGTTTTAGGCCTAAAGGCATGGCTGATATTTCTTTGATGATTCTTTCCTCACAAGTCTCCTGTAGTAATGAGAAATTCCATCCCCCCTCATTTAGATTCATTATTTCAGCTACCAACTAAGGGTCGTTTCGGCTTGTTGAAACTCCTATCTTGCTTGAAGTAGCTTACTATCCTCTCTGATTCTTTTCTTCTTACCATCACTCACTTCCCATTTAATCTCTAACTCAATCGTGTCTCTCCCTATTAGTAAGCTTTGCCATCCCCAAGAGGGTCGGGGGCCTTTGTTTGTTGACCGTAAGTCTTTTAGGAAAATAGATTCCTTTCAATAGTCTACTCCATATGGCTTTCGGGTCTTGAGTGAATCTCCAAGCCTGTTTCCCCAACATTGCTTTATTAAGCCCCCCACAATCTTTCCTAGTTTTCAAGATATCCCATCTTTTCCAATGTATACACTTCCTGGTAGCTTTATGTTTCCACCAAAAAGAAGATATTCTTTTTTAAATAGCTCTACATATCAATATGGGAACTTTAAAGATGGACATGACAAAATGAACTACTGTTTTGATGAAGATCTATTTACTCACTTTCGAAATTGGCTTCTCTTTCTATCTATCCAGCTTACTATCAACTTTTGCAAGAATCTAGGAGAAAATTTGCTTTTTAGTTTGTCCTTTGTTTGAAGGTACACCATAATATTTCCCTAGTTTCTCAATAACCAGTACTCTCAATTTCGTTGCTAAATTTTGTTTTAACCCTTGGGGGCAGTTTTTCCTAAAGAAAATTCCTAACTTGTTAAGGTTAATGGCTTGTCCCAACATGGAGCAATGTTGATAGGATATTTGTGAAGTTCTGAGCCTCAATATTGGTACAATCTAGGAAGAATATAGCCTGTGAATAGAAGATGTGATAACGTAGGGCATGATGGATTCAATTGGATGCCTTTTAAGTTATCGTTTGTTATAGCTTTCAACATCAAGGAGGATATAATGTTGGCCATAATAATAAAGAGATAGGAAGATGGCGGGTCTCCTTGTTTGATCCATGTAGTTGGTATGAAATAATCATATGAGTCTCCATTAACTTTGACACTCAAAAACACCCAAGAGATGCATTGTTTAACTAATACGATCACATTTCTCATAGAAACCCATTTTCAACATGCAATCACCTTGGAAATCCCATTCTACCATGTCATAGGCTTTTTGCAGATCAAGTTTGATGATCGGCTGAAATTTTTACTTTTGTTTTTGCACTCTAAGCTGACGTAGAACCTCTTGAACAATGAAAATATTATTTTGTAGTGTTCAACCCCCAACAAAAGCACTTTGTTCTTGAGATACAATTTCTAGGAGCCAAGGTTTCAATTTGTTAGTCATGACCTTTGCAATGGTTTTGTAATTAAAATTACGCAAGTGAAGAGAAATGTTTTCTGGATTTAAGACTTTATGGATGAGAGTGATATGAGTTCTATTGATTTCAGGGTTAGAGGTACCTTGGTTGAAGAAGTTGTCAATCATTTTGAATATGTCTTTCTAAATTTCCGACCAATTGCTTTGATAAAATAATCCATTAATTTTGTCCGGTCCTGGAGTCTTTGTAGCACCCATTTGAAAAACTACTAGTTTCACTTCTTCCCTTATAACACGTGTTGTTAAAGCTTCATTCATCGCATTTGTGATCACTTGTGGACATTGGTCTAAAACAGGCCGATATCCTCTACTTCCCATTGTGGTATATAAAGATTGATAGAAACCTGTTATATGTTGCTTAAGGATGGAAGGGTCTCTACTCCAATTTTGATCATCAATTTGAAGTATAGAGATCTTTTCACATTGTCTTCTCTGTATTTTGGTTGCATAGAAGTATTTTGTATTTTGTCTCCTCATTTTATCCAATTAATTATGGATCTCATGCCCTAGTATATTTCTTCTTGTTTCCATAGGGCTTCAATTTGCTCAACAATTTAGCGGTATTCTTCCTGCTTTGCATTCCTTGCAATTTTATTGCCATCTTAGTAAGTACTCCCCTGAGTGATTGGATTTCACAAGATGCATTTTTGAAATTTTTGCTACTCAACCTTCTCGATTCATCAACTACCTTCCTTGTTTTGTTAACTATATCTAGTAAGTTTTCTTCTCTAGCCTTTTAATTTCTTTGAACCACTCCTCTGAATTTTCTATCCAAAGTGCCTCAAATTTGAAAATCTTCATCTTTTTTACCCCAGCCAAATCTAAAGAATGGTTCGATCCAATTGCAGGTAAGGCATATGCCTCCACATTTGGAAATAAGACTCTCCAATTTAGATTACAAAGAGCCCTATCAAGTCCTTTTTTTACAAGTTCTACCCCTTTTTGCTTGTTAATCCATATGTACGCACAACCCTTAATTTCTATGTCCATAAATGAGCATGAGTTCACAAATGAGATAGCTAGTATAAGCACCTAGAGGGGGTGAATAGGTGTAAAAACAATTTCTTGAGATACAGAAGCGATACTAGGCAGACGATAGAAAGGGAGTTCTCTTTTGATTAACAAAATAAAATACGATTAAAGTAAAGTAAAGAGTAGGGAAGAGAAAATTGAACACAAAGTTTATAGTGGTTTGGCTTATTCCAAGCCTCCATCCACTCTTCCGCACTAACAGCTCACCGGCTGGATTTCACTATGAACAAAAGAGATGTTACAGCACAGCTTTTCCTTGATTCCACAGTGTAGATATTCTACCACACTTCCTCAAGGATTCTCACGAATATAGACTCTCTTTTATGTACAAGATTTCGCTCAACAAATGAATTGACTAAGAACAAGGAGCTTCAGACTTTGGAATTCTTCTATCGTGCACTCTCTCAAACAACTGGAACGTCTTCCTTATATGCTTCTTTATGCCATCATACCCGTTGGCACTTATCAAAGGAATTCCTCCAATTAGGAAGATCATTCGAACTATTAAAGGAACATGTCGATAGCCCATCAATCTTGTTCGCCCATACAATCAGGATCTCGGTTTCCATAAGTAGAACCTTCCAAGTATACTTTGTCAATCATCGGATCCTTAATCTTTGAGTCAATCATCATCAAATAAAGGATTCCGTTATATCATATCCAGCCAAGAGATCTTCTCCAGTTGATAAGGTCACATCCTTAATGAAACATCCAATTCTGGATAGCCTTTCTTCAATGGATTAGAAACTGTTAATGAGGATAAACTTTGAGTCTTGAGTCTGGCTGTCCGAAGGTCTTTAGACTTTAAATAGCAGAGTCTACAAATCTTCAGACTAGACTGATGGAAACGTTTTGTCAGCTTCAAAACACTTCACAAAGATTTATCCAATAATCTCCCCCTTTTTGATGGTGATAAAACTTTCCTGCAGATTTGGATAACTTTAACTTGCAAAATATTACTCAAACAAATATGGATATCTTATAAAGATAAATGGCTTAATGAATGATAATGCTAGAATCTGCAACCACAGAAATTAGGTTAGTCTTGCATGTGATAAAGCCATCCATAAGATATCAATAGTAGTTAATATAAGTAGTCAAGTCCAAATCCAAATTCAGTCCACATCCAGACACAAAAGTAAAGTCAAACATCAAAACAATCTTCAAACATCAAACCAATCCAAAAGTTCAAAAGTTGTAAAGATTCAAAGTTTTCAAATCTCGCATCTCTCCCCCTTTTTGTTAGCATAAAAAATGTTGAGATGAAAATGGAGTAAAGTCAAGAATGCTTGGGAACACGAACAAGCTGGAAATCTCACATTGACTAAACGATGCCTTCCAGCCTTTTCAAGTCTTTCTTTAGTTGTGCAACATCCTCACCCTTAGCATTAGCCTGAATCTGAAGAGAAAGGGCTTGGATCTGATCATTTAAGGAACCCGAAGAAGCTTGACCTACATTTTGCAAATTCTGAACTTCGCATCCTAGAGCATATATCTGACCTCGCATTTCCAAAAGAACATCCAGAATTCTGCGAAAATTTGCTGAATTATCGGTCTACGTATTGGCTTTGGCACGATCTGATGGAGTAAAGGCAGATGATGGCAGATCAGCATAATCACGCAGATTTGGCGATGAAACATCATGTACTTCCTCAGGAAATTAAGAGGCATAAATGTCCTCTGGATCTGCTGGAGAGCAACTGACTCCCTCACCACTAGTAGGATATGAGGACATTCCTCTTTTCTCTTGGTCTCCCCCTGTTTTCATGACTTCAGGTGGAGACAAGTGTTCCTTATGTTCTCCTTCCTCTTGATCTCTTTTCTCTTCTTCTTCTTTTTCAACTCTTTCATTCTCAGCATCTTTGTCTTCTTCTTCTCTCTCCTTTGTTTCTTTTTCCTCTGCTTCTTTCTCTTTTCTTTCTCTAGTCTTCTGTTCTGAGTCTTTCTCTGGAATAGAACGACTCAGATTCTTCAATACCATTGTAGAAATGGTGATATTTTCCTCATCATCTTCATCCTCAACAATGAGAGCTCTTCTTTTCTTGGATGAAGCAACCATGGGCTCCTTCCCTTTTCTTTTTGATGCAGAAGAGATTTGATGAGTTTTGACTGGAGTCTTCTCCTTGAATTTCTCCAACGCCTTGCTTAGTTCCTTCAGACGCATTTTAGTCACTATTTTCAGTTCTACCACCATATGATCACATGATCGAGCACAAAGAATTTGTGGAGGCTGAATATTCAGATGTCTGAATAATTTCGTCACAAGACCTGGATAAAGAAGTTGACCCCTGTCCTTCGCCACTGCTCTATACATGTGGAACATAACAGTGTGAGGAAAAGAAAATTTTTTCTCAGTGATGATGGCATACATCAGCTTTGCCTCTAAACTTGAAACATCAGTCTTGGAAGTTGATTTCGGTCTGAGGCAATTGATCACAATCTTGTAAAGCAGAATGTTAAACGCACTCATCCTCAAGTAGGAAATCTTTTCCTCTGTTCTTCTATCCTTAACAAGTTCCAATGTAGCACGAGCAATAGAAACATTGATAGGTTGATATCTTCCTCTCTCAACCCCAATGGCATCCGCCAACATATCCATATCCACCACAAAGTCCTGATCTCGGACACTAAAAGAGAATCTATTTGCATCCAAGAAACTAAGATTCGAATAGAAATAAGCAGTCAATTCAGCATGGGCTTATGTGGTGTCAGAACAGAACTGCTCAAGTTGAAGAAAACTAAACTTTTCTCTCAAATTGACATTTACAGCATCAAGGAAATTAAAATCTACACTCCTAGGGTTTATCACCCCACGCTTTAACAATTTTGAGTATAGAACCTTCTGTTCCTTCGATCTAAACAACTCTGTCCTTTTTTCCTCAAATTTTCGCTGCAACACCCATTCTCGGTTGAAATTGGCTGTACAGTTTATCATCATCATTCCCATGTATAGGATTAAATCCATCAACACGCGGATCACTTGGGATATTTGCAAGGGTTTCTTTAGCCAACCCTTTAGGAGCAATTCCCCAACTCTCCATTTTTCACAAAAAGATATATTCATTCTCATATCCTTTGTCCTTAAGAAATTCATCGATGTAGTTCAATGGAGTACCAATACTCTTTAAAGCACGATAAAGCTTATAAATAAAAGAGGGCCTTTAAACTCTTACAGGATCTGCGTCTTCAATGATTTCTTCCTCTTGTTGATGATCAACACCTTGAGGACTAGATGGTGGAGAATGACGCTACTGAGAATGTTGTGGACTCTGCTGCTAATTTGGAGACTCTTCTTCCTCAGTGAGATTGAAGTGCATAGGCCCCTCACTCATTCGCCGTGGTCCTCTGCTTGCGATCCTCGAAGACTTTCTTGAAGACGACATCTTTCTCAGTCTTTGAAAGATTCCTTACTTGACTTTCCCAAGAAGATGACAACTTTTTCGAAGATTAAACAAGAAAAGAAAATAGGAATGGTAGATCGGTGCTTTTTAGGGTTTTGAAGTTAAGCGAAGAGAAACTAACTGTATATAACTCAGTCGAAAGGAGGGAATACTAAACGTCGTAAAGGAAAGTAAAGATGCATTTTCAAAAAAATAACTGCCTTTTTCGGGAAAATGGTCATTTCAAAATAACTCATTTTTTCCGAAAAGGAAACGTTGCAATAGTTATGTCAATTAAAGATAGTAATAATCAAACACGATTGACGATCGTACCTTTTCAAGATGAGATTCGAGAGAGAGAATAACTTACAGTCAAAGTCTTGTATGCCTGAGTCTAAGAGTCTCTAGACTTTAACTTCTTCAAACCTCAAAATGTTGTGTCTGGAACGGATGATTTCAAATTGATTTTTCTTCAAATGCTTTGTAAATATATCCACCAGTTGGTTCTTTGAGTCAACAAATTGAATCAAAATTTCTCCATTTTGAACATGTCTCTAATGAAGTGATGTCGAATCTCTATATGTTTTGCTATTGAGTGAAGAATTGGATTTTTGGTGAGATTGATTGCACTGGTGTGTCGCAGTTAGACCCGTTAAATGGGTGGGTTGGGTCGGGTTTGGGTCGGGTCATAAATGGTCCGACCCAAATCGACCCATTTAACCCGTTTATGACCCATTTATTGTAGTGCAAAATTTTTGACCCATACCCGATCCGACCTATACCCAACTCATACCTAACCCATTTAATGAAACATAAAAAAGCTTATATATATATTTTTTTTAAAATGGTATTGCTAATATGATTTTATACAATACAAATTTTAAAATTAATTATTTAAAAAATCGAATTTTATTTTTTTTATTTTTTTAAAAATAAAATTTTTATTGTTTTATTTTTTTAAAAAAATTAAATTTTTAATTATTTTTAATTTTCTTTTTTCTTTTCTTTTTCCTTTTTCTTTTTCTTCTTCCTCTTCTTTGGCCGGCCGCTAGCCACGACGACGGCCGGCGACGACCGCCACGAGCAAGCCGGCTCGCTCGGCTCGCCGATGCCGGCGAGCTCGAGCTCGCCCCTCGCCGGATCTGGAGAGGTTGGAGCCTCGCCCGACGCCGCGGCGAGTTCGAGTCTCGCCGATCGGCGAGGCTCGGGCCTCCGGACGTCGGCGAGGCCTCCGCCTCGCTAGATCCAGCGAGCTCGAGCCTCGTCGGACGTCGCGAGGCCTCCGCCTCGCCGATCCGGCGAGCTCGAGCCTTGCCGGACGTCGGCGAGGCCTTCGCCTCGCGATCCGGTGAGCTCGAGCCTCGCCGGCGTCGAGCGAGCTCGAGCTCGCCCCTCGCCCGGATCTGGCGAGGCTCGAGCCTCGCCGGACGTCGGTGAGGCCTTCACCTCGCTAGATCCGCGAGCTCGAGCCTCGCGCCGGCGAGCTCGAGCTCGCCCTCGCGATCGCGAGGCTCGAGCCGCCCCTCGGCGAGGCCTTCGCCTCGCCCGCGCGAGCTCGAGGCTCGCCAAGCGTCGGTGAGGCCTCCGCCTCTTCGGATCCGGCGAGCTCGAGCTCGCCCGGCGCCGGCGAGCTCGAGGCTCGCTGGCCGGTCGCCGGCTATCGCCGTGCCGGCGATCGGAGGAAGAAAAAAGAAAAAAAAAAAGAAGAAAGAAAAAAAAGAAAAGAAAAAGGAATTATAATTTCGGTTTTTATAAAAAAAATTATAAAGTTAAAGAGAAGAGAGAGATAATGAGTTTTTGAGTGAAAAATGGGTTGATAAATGGGTCATAAACGGGTCAAAGAGCTGACCCATTTAAAATCCATATATCTTAGTGTTTACCCATTAAAACTTATTATGGGTGCTTTATAAGATAAACTTTGACCCATTAATGACCCATTTAACCATAAATGGGTTCATAAATGGGTTGCACAACCCATTTAACACCTCTAGTCGCAGTTAATCTCCGTGCATGAATCTTCAATTCCAAAGTCTCTTAGCTATTGTTTTATCTATAGGATTTGTGAACAACAATTTTCAAGAGCTACATACTCTGCTTCTGCTGTAGAAAAAGCTACTGTACTTTGCTTCCTTAAAAACCAAGACACTGTCCTGCCTCTAAGTAATTGACAGGTACCCGAGGTGCTCTTTCTATCAATTCTGCATCCAGCTAGGTCTGCATCTGAGTATCCAATAAGAGTAAAGTCTCCCCTTTTAGGATACCAAAGATCAAAGCTTGAAGTTGATGAAATATATTTGATAATACGCTTTGCAGCATTTAAATGAGATTCTTTAGGATCTGCTTGAAATCTGGCACAAATGCAAACACTAAACAAAATGTCAGGTCTAGAAGCTCTAAGATAAAGAAGTGAGCCAATGATACTCCTGTATAACTTCTGATCGACTTTCTTTCTTCCTTCATCTTTGTCTATCTTTAAGGAACTTGACATTGGTATATTAGCCTTTTTGCAATTGTCCAGTCCAAGCTTTTTGACAAGATCTTTAGCATACTTTTCTTGATGAATAAAAGTTCATTCCTTCAGTTGTTTTACTTGAAGCTCGAGAAAGAAGATTAACTCACCCATCATGCTCATTTCAAATTCATCCTGCATAGTCTTAGAGAATTTCTTGTATAGACTTTCATTAGGAGATCCAAAAATAATATCATCGACAGATATTTGAACAAGTAGAAAACTTTTTCTTTCTCTTTTAATAAATAGAGTAGTGTCTACTTTACCTTTTATAAAGCCTTTTTGAATTAAAAACTTACTCAACCTGTTGTACCAAGCTCGAGGTGCTTACTTTAAACCATACAAGGCATTTTTTAGTCTGAATACTGAGTCTGGCTTTCTTGGGTCTTCAAACCTAGGTGGTTGCTCCACATAGACTTCCTCATGGATAAATCCATTCAGGAAAGCACTTTTGACATCCATTTGAAATAACCTGAAATTTTTATAACAAGCAAATGCAAGTAATAATCGAATTGCTTCTAATCTTACTATTGGTGCGTAAGTCTCGTCATAGTCTATCCCTTCTTTTTGCGTATATCCCTTGGCCACGAGTCTTGCTTTGTTTCTTATGACTTTTCCTTTCTCGTCCATCTTGTTTCTGAAAACCCATTTAGCTCTAATAATAGATTTACCTTTTGGTTTTGGAGTCAACTTCCAAACATCATTAATTCTGAATTGTCTAAGTTCTTCTTGCATAGCTTCAATCCAGCTTTCATCAGATAAAGCTTCATCTATGCTTTTGGGTTCTATTTCAGAAATAAGAGCCACGGCACTAGACTCTTCGCGCCTTTTGGATCTTGTGCGAATTTCTTCATTAATGTCGCAATAATAAGATCTTTGGGATGACTGGACTTATGCTTCCATTTGCTGGTTGATTTGTCAGGTTGATGATCACTTCCTTCATTTGAATCTTCAATAACCATTTGTTGCTAGTCTTTCAGAGTCTGAGCTGCTTCTTGAGATTTAGACTTTGTAGAGTTTGGAGTAGGTTCAGATTCTTCAAGATGAGTCTGAATGGATTCATTTTGCATAGAATCTTAAACTCTGTACACTTTGCTTGAGGTTGAATATCCAAGGAAGATGCCTTCATCTGACTTTTCTTCAAACTTACCAACTCGATCATTTGCATCTTTCAATATAAAACATTTGCATCCAAACACATGAAAATATGAAACAATAAGCTTCTTTCCTTTGAATAACTCGTAAGGGATTTTTTCTAGAATAGGCCTTAGAAAAACTCTATTAATAATATAACATGCTGTTGAAACTGCTTCAGCCCAAAATCATGAAGAGATATTGCTTTCAATTAAAAAAGTTCTAGCCATTTCTTGAAGTGACATATTCTTTCTTTCCACAACTCCGTTTTGCTCTAGAGTATATGGAGAGGAGAACAAGTGCCGAAAGCCAGATTCATCGCAAAATTTTGTAAAATCTTGATTTTCAAATTCACCTTCATGGTCTGTTCTTATACTTGAAATAACATACCCCTTTTCATTTTGAACCTTCTTAGTAAATTTTTCAAAGTAAGAGAAAGTTTCAGACTTACTTGCCAAGAAATACACCCAAGTAAATCGTGAGTAGTCATCCACAATTATTAGGTAGTATTTCTTACCTCCAATGCTCTGTGTTCTGGTTGGTCCAAAAAGATCCATGTGCAAAAGCTGCAGTACACGGTTAGTGGAAACTTGATTTATTGGTTTAAAGGAATTTCTTACCTATTTTCCCAATATGCATGGTGTACATAGATCAGACTTTTGGTATGATAAATTGGGTAGACCACGAACAAGCTTCTTTGCTGAAATTTTAGCTATCTGCTTCATATTAATGTGCCTAAGCTTTCTATGCCATAAGCTTGCTTCGTCTTGGATTGAGATTAAATATTGCGATTCATCTGGTTTCACATCCAAGAGGTAGATATTTCCATGTCTTCGACCCATGAATGATTGAGTAAAATCTTTACTAATTCCTGAACATGTTCCCTTTTGAAAGTTGATTTTGAACCCGGTATCACACAAATGACGACACTAAGCGATTGTAATTGAGTCCTTCTACTAAAGAAACATTGCTTATTGTGAGATTTCCAATCTTTACAGTTCCAAATCCCACGATTTTTCCTTTGCTGTTTCCTCCAAATGAGACTTTTCCACCATTTACTCGAACAAGCTTTATGAAGTAATTTGAGTCTCCTGTTATGTGTCTTGAGCATCCACTATCCAAATACCATTTTACATTTTTCTTGATAGTGACTTGCATTTAAAAGAGAAACTCAAACTTTTTTGGTACCCATATTTTCTTAGGGTCCATTGGTGTTAGTATGATATGCGGTTTTTGCCCATACCTTTTTAACAGGTTTCCAAACCATAGGACATTCTTTTTCAAAATGATCTGCACTATTGCACTTTGAACATCTGAGAGCATTGCGATTTACTGATTTTACAAATGTCTTTTTAAAATGATTTTTGTAAGCATCTCTTGTGGGTCTTTGTTTGATTCTTTCTTTCACTTTAGGAAAATCAATTAAAGGAATGGTTTCAGCAGTCATTCCCAAACCAGATTTATTGAAATAAGGTCTTTGAACAGAAAGTATTTTTTCCACTTTCTCAGATCCTATAGAAAATCTTTTGGAAATATTTGAGATCATTTTTCAAGAATGCATTTTCTTTTAAAAGATTATCTTCACTTTCTTTAAGAGAAGAAACATTCTTGTCTAAACATTTCACATTTTCTTTCAAAACATTTTCCTGTTGTTTTAGAGTAGAATTTTCCTTTTTGAGTTCGGAAATTCTTTTAAGAAAAGTCTTAAGACTAAAACACAATCCATCAATGTATTTTGAAACTTTAATAGGGATTTTGAAGTTACTCACCTCAAATGCGCTTTCTGAATCTGAATTCGTCTCGGAGTTTGAATCTGAATCTGATTGTGCCATTAGACATACATTGGCATAATCATCATCACTTTCTTCACACTCTGTATCACTCCAGGTTTTTGCTTTAAGAGCCTTTCGATACATTTCAGCTTTTCCTTTCTTCTTCCTCAGAAAAGGACAATTGGGTCTGATGTGTCCTTTTTTCTTATATTCAAAGCAGACTAAATCTTTGTTTGATTTATCATCTTCAACAGACTTGATCTGTTGCTTTTGAAAACTTTGTTTCTTTGGATTGAATCTTCTTCCTTTTAAATTCAGCTTTCGAATCTTCTTATCATGAGAGCAAGCTTCTCATCATCCATATCATCTTCAAAATCTGTAACATCAGAATCATCATTAGATTTTAATGCAATGGATTTCTTACCTTTAGGGTCTTCGTCTTCATTGATTCGTTCCACTTCATAAGACTGAAGAGTCCCAACCAACTCATCAACAGATAGTGGCATGATTCTGTGGGTCTCTCTGATTGAGGTCTTTATGTGATTCCAATCCTTGGAGAGTCCACGTAGTAGCTTGTTTACCTTCATTGGATCAGAAATTGGTTGACCTTGATTTTCAAGACCATTCACGATTTCTGTAAAACGACTAAACATATCAGTTATAGATTCTCCTGATTTCATTTTGAAGGCTTCGTATTGACCGAGGAGAATGTTGATTCTAGTCTCTTTCACTCGATCGGTTCCTTCATAAGTAATATGTAATCTATCCCAGACTTCTTTAGCTGTAACACAAGAAGATATTCTGTTATATTCAGTAGGTGATAAAGCACAATATAAAGAATAAATTGCTTTTGCATCAAGAGCTTATCTCTTGATTATCTCTTCCTGAGTCATTTCACTAAACTCAACAGTATCTTTTCCTCTCTCTAAGATAGGTGCAGCTTTAGGAATGATTCATTTTTCTACGTCCCATTCCAGAGGATCCTTTGATCTTAGGAACGCATTCATCTTGTTTTTCCATATGTTGTAATCCTTTTCATCAAAGTAAGGCGGTCTGGTATTGCTTTATCCTTCTACCAGCCCTGGAGCCAACATACTAGCCATGAATCTTTAACTCTGAAGTAAAACACTTCAAACAAAGTGAGTACATAGGCTCTGATACCAATTGAGATAGCTAGTATAAGCACCTAGAGGGGGGTGAATAGGTGTAAAAACAATTTCTCGAGATACGGAAGCAATACTAGGCAGACGATAGAAAGTGAGTTCTCTTTTGATTAACAAAATGAAATACGATCAAAGTAAAGTAAAGAGTAGGGAAGAGAAAATTGAACACAAGGTTTATAGTGGTTCGGCTTATTCCAAGCCTACGTCCACTCTTTCCGCACTGACAGCCCACCGGCTGGAATTCACTATGAACAAAAGAGATGTTGCAGTATAGCTTTTCCTTGATTCTACAGTGTAGATATTCTACCACACTTCCTCAAGGATTCTCACGAATATAGACTCTTTTTTGTGTACAAGATTTCGCTCAACAAATGAATTGACTAAGAACAAGGAGCTTCAGATTTTGGAATTCTTCTATCGTGCACTCTCTCAAACAACTAGAACGTCTTCCTTATATACTCCTTTATGCCATCATACCTGTTGGCACTTACTAAAGGAATTCCTCCAATCTACCCATTGGATGGAATCAATTAGGAAGATCATTCGAACTATTAAAGGAACATGTCGACAGCCCATCAATCTTGTTCGCCCATACAATTAGGATCTCGGTTTCCATAAGTAAAACCTTCCAAGTATACTTTGTCAATCATCAAATCCTTAATCTTCAAGTCAATCATGATCAAATAAAGAATTCCATTGTATCATATCCAGCCAAGAGATCTTCTCTAGTCAATAAGGTCACATCCTTAATGAAACATCCAGTTCTGGATAGCTTTTCTTCAACGGATTAGAAACTGTCAATGAGGATAGACTTTGAGTCTTGAGTCTGGCTGTCCGGAGGTCTTCAGACTTTAAATAGCAGAGTCTGCAATTCTTCAGACTAGACTGATGGAAACGTTTTGTCAGTTTCAAAACACTTCACGAAGATTTCTCCAACAACAAATTCCTTGATTGCCATCGTTCTATACGGATTTACTTCATGCTTTCCAACCTTTTTCTCACTGATATAAGACTTTATTGAAATCTCCAATACACAACCATGGAAGAATATTTGAGATATGAATAGAGGGCAATGTTTGCCATAGTTGTAATCTCTTTTGATAATTTGTATATGCATGGAGGAATGATATCCACATGACCACACCACTGTTTATGTCTTTACATTAAGTAGCATCAAAATTGACACGCGACATGCGACATGATACGTAGACACGATTCTAAAAAAATAGAGAATTTCGACACGTTGGAACATATTATATAGTAAATGTATACCTTTTGTATATACAAAATAATTTCAATCAAATTAATTTGAACAAATAAATAAATAATAATAAAATCCTAAAATGAATTTACACTAAAAACATTAATTCACATTTTATTAATATCATTCATTGTTTCAATTTGACAAATTCAACTCCATTTCAATAATCCAAAAAATTGGAGAAAAAACAAGTAACTCATATATTCGATTTGTGTGTTAGACGTGTTCGGAAGAGAAGAGAAAAAACTTTGGGGTGAATTATGTATTACAAGAAATGAGAGTCAAGAGAGAAGAGAATATTAGATTTTTCTTTTTTCTCCATTTACTTTTTTATTTTATTTTTTCACATATATATTTTTATCCCTCATTTATTAAAATTTTTTAAAATTAATCTCGTGTGTCAGAATCATGTGTTGGACACTTGTATGTTGAAATTCTAACTCGAGCATCGGAGAGTGTCGTGAAAGTTGACTAGGTGTTGAATTTTTCGACACATGTTGGTCAAGTCTCGAAGAGAGTCCGAAAATATCGGAGAGTGTCGGACACATATGAGAGTATTTGACTTGACACAAAAGCTCCTAAAGAGTGTGGTGCTTCCTAGTTTCTACATGTAACATCAAAAAGCTCTTCGATGCTAAATTTCACTTCCACATGAACCTCCTCATCCCACATAAGTACCAATCCACCCCCAATTCCAATCTAATTAATGATGGCTACATTTTCAAATTGAAGACGTTTTTCTAACTCTTTCTACGACAGTTTCTTTGTTCTTGGTTTCTATGAGGAAGACTAAGTTGAGCCTTTCTCGAGCCACTTAGGCACGAAGATGCTGGACTGTCAAGGGAGTGTCCAATCCTTGATAGCTTTTTATAGTTCCAACTCAATAATTTCATATATATCCTAGAAGCTTATTAGGACTAGCCACCAAAGCTTGTTGTTTGACCCCTTCCCACACTTGAATAGGGGTATCCAATAGATTTTTTCTCATCTAGCAAGTACCTCGATAGTCCTCACTTCTCATATGGAGTAAAACATTTCCGTTGTTTGGCCATAGGTGTTTTCTATCTTGTTTTGCCTTTTCTTGATGACCTTATAATTCTTTAATGTTTTGTTGAAGGTGAAGAAAGTACCTTAGTTTGCTGTGCTCTTTTCCCCTTATTTAGGGCCATATATTCTAACATTTGTTCATTGTGTATTAGCTCATTTGTTGCTGAGTTATAGATAATCAGAGCCTTATTCAACCCTATTTGATCCTTTTGTAGGTTCAAATCTTCATCAAGTCTTCAAATCTTCATCAAGTCTTGGTGTTTTTGGTATGTTCTCATTCTCTTCAAGATTGGGTTCTATTTTGCCATAAAAGGTCTTCCAACTGGGGTTGTAATCTCTCACCTCAGCATTCAGCCATGATCCATATCTACTAGGTTTTCCTTGGGCTAATCTCGTCTCCTCATAAGAGAATTTTAGGCAAAAGTTGGCTTAGTGTTTGATGCAACCACAAGAGTAACAAAAATGAGGCACCCTCTCATATTTGAAATCAATCCACCATTTTCAACTTCCCAACTCAACTATAGATCCTGTCTTTAGGGGACTTTCCAAATTCAATCTCACTTTGACTTTACCAATCTTGCGCAAGCTGTTGTTCTTTCTTTCAATTCTAACCTCCTATGTTTTGCCCAATTTTGAGGCTATATCATGTGTAGCATTTTCAGTAATCCAAGGTCAAGGAAGACCCAAAATATGCACCCAAAAAGCATAATATTTTAAACTCATAGTTGTGTTTAGGGACATTAGGGTCTCCTTGTTGCAATGCAAGAAGATTGCTAGCAAAAGACCAAGGACCAGAATCTAGCACTCGGTTCTTCTCCTCAACCGAGTCAAATATAAAGAGAAAATAACTAGGTTCAATGATTTCACATTTCACCAATTCTAACTTCCATGCTTTATTCATCATGCTCAAAAAGGCTTGAAAATTAACATTTGGTTTAGAGAAAAGTTTCCCATGGAGGATAGGTTCACTTTCCTGTTTTTCTTTGTCAAGCATTTCATTGATCAGTTCTATGATGTCCTCTTCTAACCACAAATCACCTATGCTTTTGCACAAAGCCATCATTCTGAGATGATTTTCGTGTGTGCCTTCCATGTTGTGTGAGATTGCTGAGCATATGTTGACTTGAGGAGTAGCGTTTGTGCCGAATAGAACTTGGTAATCTTCTGGGTATTTCTGGAGTGAAGGGAGCTGAAGCTGCCACAAACAGGTTGCACTGAGAAAGTCATAAGATCTTATGAATCTCGGTTATTTGTTTGGATGGATTTTGCGGTCAAGGATGGGGATCAACACTAGTACTGATCGGAGGGAGTTGAATCAAGTAGGATCTCGAATCCTTGTTGATGCCGCTTTAAGAAGGTTGTAGTACCCATGTGGGGGAAACCTTTACGAGGAGAGAAGACTGGAATCGAAAACTTAATCCGGATTGAATGTTGTGGAAGACTCCATGGAAGATCAGAGTTGGAAACCCAAGATTTAGGGTTTAAAGGAAAAAAAACTATCACCAAAGGGATAGAGAGAAAGCTCATACAAGTTGAGAGAAATTTTCTCTATGTTTATCTTATCATTTAGCTGGAACTCCTTGAGTCCATTAAGTAACGATAAGTTTCTAGCATCGATATCGCAAACCCTAATTTTTGCCCTTTGTCTGGCAATAGTTTTGAAAATTTTGGCTCAATCGGTCAAAGATCTCGGGATAATTGCATACAATACTCATCACTTGATCTTAATTTACCAGTCAAAATCAGAGGCATAGCAAACACAACCAATCAAACGGGGTGGATGATGGCATTTGTCCCGTACTTCATTTCTTTTTACCCTTGCGTGGTCATATGATTGTTTTCTTAAATTACTTAAAGGTTATCTGTCATAAATTTGAATAGTATAGTTCGTTAACTAATTTCTTTTTTTTTTTTTTTTTTCCTTTTCTTTTGCCTTCTCCTTCCTCCTTCCTCCTCCTTCTTCCTCTTCCTTCCTCCTTCTTCCGCCGCCGCTCCTCCTTCTTCCTCCTTCTTCCTCCGCCGCCGCTCCTCCTTCCTCCTCCTTCCTCCTTCCTCCACCGCCGCTCCTCCTTCTTCCTCCTCCTTCCTCCTTCCTCTCCGCCGCCGCTCGTCCTTCTTCCTCCTCCTTCCTCCTTCCTCCTTCCTCCGCCGCCGCTCCTCCTTCTTCCTCCTCCTTCCTCTGCTGCCGCACGCCCGAAGATGGTGAGCCGACCAAGTGAGGCTCGAGCTCGCCGAGCTCGGGCGAGCTAGCCTTCCACCGATCGGGCTAGGCGGAGCCTCGCCAGCCCGGGCGGAGCTTTAGAAAATTTTATTTCGATAAAAATAAAAAGAAAGAACAAAAAAAAAAGCCGTTGTGGAAAATGTTTTCCATTCTATTAACATATTATAAATTTTCCGGTGAAAATGTTTGGTTTGATTTACAGTAAAATGTAAATACCTATAGGTGAGTTTGGTTTGATTTACAGTCAAAAAGCCATTTAAGAAAATATAAATTGTGTTTGATAAAAAAATTTTATAAATGGACTTTTGATTCGGGTGATGTTCGGCAAAAAAAAAAAAATTGAATTGGGCTTTTGTTATATTTTTTATTAAAAAAGAACTCAAACCTATCGTAGGAGTTCAGAAAGGGCTATCGACACTGACGAGCCAGATGTAACGTCACCAGCTGCCCTCGTACGAAAGATAAACTTGTTATGGTAATTTTGGAAGGAAAAAAAATATATTGATCCTAGGTTCACATGCCAAAGAAATTGAGCTGAAAGGACCGAAGGGGAGAGTCTTCCCGAGGGCCGTCATTCCACAAACCAAGGCCCCACGTGCGTGATGATTTATATATATTTGAAAAAAAAAAAAAAAGGAGTTGACAAAACCGGCTCCGTCATGTCAAAATTGCATTCATACTTTGAAACTATGCCATGAATTAAAAAAGAAGATAATTTTGTATGATGCCCGCTGAATGCTTTGCACGCCGTCTGGATCGTAGCTAATTAAAATGTCTGTTTTAATTGAATGATGATAAATAAAATGTCGAAGGTTTTTCTATGCTAATGATAAAATTAGTCCCTACACATGAATAAATATGTAAAAATGCATGAGGTACGCCGCTTGAAATTATTTTTTGATTTCGAATTGCTCTTGGTCGTGATAGAATTTGCAGGAAGTAGATTGCACGTTGTGCGCGCTGATGTGACAAGGTCGCACTCTGTTATGAGATTGTATGCTGTTGAATATTGCCAGCAGATGCTGAAATTGAATTTTGGAATTGGAATTGGATTTATCCCCATGAGTTGGAAGTACACTTAAGATGTGTTCGTTCCCCAAAAAATGAGTATATGTAAAACATTTTTCTAAAAATAATCATTTATATATCGTTTATAAATATAAATAATTAAAAAAAATTTCATCATCCACAAAAATAGTTGGGCATAGATATTTTTTAAATTACTCATTTTTCACAAAACGAATGTTGGCCTCGATTCCTACTGTTGTAATATGCATGAGGTATATTGTCTGATTATATGATGGACATGATTTGTCCCATCTATATTGATATAGAATCCACACGAAGTGTATAGGGTACAGTGTGCGCATTGTTTGGACTGAATTCGTCTTGTTTTGTTTTGATGTTATTTGACTGTCTAATTGATATGGATAAATTCATCCATTAGATTTGCTCGCACTGCAATTGCACATTTTTGAAATGACATCAATCATGTATGACACGACTGAGTCTAGCGGGCGGCAAATTATTAATCTCAAAACCGATGGAGAACTAGATTTATTGGTAAGTGAGGAAATCGTACGATATTGCATGATAGAACTTAACAAAGTAATGTGGTACCGAAAAGGCGACTGGGGTTGCTAGTCCTCGCCTCACGCATGACCGAAGGATGTTCTTGTCTCCTCATATTAGTCAGCCCTACGTGATTAGTTGACTTCCCCCAACATTTAGGAGTTTAGGTTCCCAATCAACCTAGAAATTTGATTGGTGGTGGTTCCTAGGATGATTTAAGATTTGAATGGAAGTGTATCCAAACCTAGGTAAGGACTTTAGGCTTGGGATATATTTTTTGAAATTGCAATTTCTTTTGTTTGCTTTTGACTTTCTTTGATTAAAAACCACTCACAACATGGTCTTATTCTTCTTCAAGGCTTTCAATCGAAATTTTGTCAAATGCAGAATGAGGGAGGATTTTCAACTATGCTTCAAAAGGAAAATGTTAATTTTTCTGGATATTTAAATAGAATAGGTTTCAAAGTCGTTATCTTAATCCTTCTTGGGACAAGAAACCTAAAAACGTTATTGAAGAGATCAGCTGGACGAAAATATGCGTTAGGAAAAGAAAAAAAGGTACTTGAGTAAATAGTGCGCACACATTAAAGAAAGCCGTATTTTAAGTTTTCCGATTTCAAGTCAACACGAAACGCACGAAATTCACCTACTCTCCATCAAACATCAACTTTATTAAATTGCTGTCCATACCATATTTTCTTCAACATAATTAATGAAAGACAATAAATATATCAAAAATCTATTTAGAATCTAAATGGTGCAATTGAAAGTTTCGAGATGACGTTGTGCGTTAGTCAAAAGTGACTTAATTGAACCAATTGAAAGTTCAAATATGTCATAGCACATCATTAAAAGTTCCCTGACTGCATGTAAGACTATCTCTTCTATCAATAGGAACTACATGTTTGTTACATCTTGATTTAAAGAAGGCTGGCGATGTTGATCCAATGCATTTTGCAAATTCACTTTCGGATTGCTGTGCAAAAAAGTTGGGAATAGTAGTGAATTGAGCCTGCCCGTAATTGTTTCTAGTCCCACGTCTTGAAACCATAAACATCACATTGTTTCATAACATTCATAAGAAGCTGACTCTGCAGTGAAGATCATAAATCACATGAATGGGATAAGCGAGAACTAAGAAGATATTCAAAACAATGATTAAAAACCAAACACAATAACATATGAAAAAGTAAGTTCAAAACTTACCATCTCCTGTAAATGTTCCAAATTTCCTAACATTGAGATCGTAAAGTTGCTCTAAGCTGACTGAGGAGTGCGGCATTTCAGGCGTACTTGAATGCGAAGCTCATCGAGACTTGTCCCATGGTTGGTTGAAGCCGCGGATCGGCTTCCAATCATGCGAATGCTAGCCTGATGATCAAGACCATGTGTTTCGCATCTTGAAGATGGAGTCTAGAAGGTGAGAGACGTTGATCCAGCACATCCTTCAACAACATTGGTGACCTAGTTTGGGCAAATGATAAAAATTCCTGAGAGATGTAATCTTCTTGATGCTTTCCCATGACTGTATCTAATGCGATGACTCCAAAGTTATACACATCACATTTTCGGTAGGAATCCTAGAGTGAGCTAGCTCTACAAGGGGAGAAATCAGTGTGTTTCTTATAACCTTGATCATAAGTTGTAATTAAGTTAATAACATTGCTTCCCTTGATGTGACGATGACAAGCACAAATTTTTACTTAATCTATAATTACAACACTTATTTGAGCATGGGAGTTTATGTTTTAGCAAAGTTCCAAAAGATTTTGTTTGACTAAATTACGAGCACCATTTAGGTTACACGAACTTAATATCCTTGAAATAAAGTGATTCTTATGTCTTCTTCTTCTTTTTTTTTCATTCGCCAACACTTCCTCATTGGAAATCGGAAAGCTTTGTGACCAACTCTCGACTTGAAAGCTCTAAATGAGTAAACTAATTTCCATAAGAAGATTAAATAACTAAGAATTGCACTAAGCTAGTAAAAGTTCATTTGTAGAAGGGATGTTTACCATTGAATGTCATTGAAATTGAAAAATACAAAGCACCTGGAGCAATATATCCCATGGTGCTAGCAATAGCAGTCCAATTTGATGAATCTGGCCTCAATAGTCTTATAGTGCCAAAATCGGAAATATGAGCCTTATAATTGCAATCCAATATAATGTTGTTACTGGTCATGTCTCGATGAATCAAAGGAGGTGAAATTTCATGATGCATATAGGACAATGCATATGCAACTCCTTGAACCACATTTACCCTCTTGCCCATTGAAATTCTATTACTCTTTCATCATCGTTCAAAGTTGTTCTCAGACTTCCTATTTCCATGTACTCATACACCAAAAGATAGCGTTGGGCATCAGAATGAAAACTATAAAATTTCATGATGTTGCGATGATGTATATGTGTTAGGGCTTGAATTTCTCTTTCAAATGGTATCAAATCAATAATCTCACTTTTGTCCTGGGATGGCAAGGTTTTCTTAACAACAAGAAGTTGACCTTATGATCTCTTGGCTTTATAAACAATTCCATATGCTCCTTCTCCCAAATAGTACTTGGAGTCAAAGAGCCTCATGGCCTTGACAATTCAATCATAGAAGCTCTGCCATCATAACTTAAAATACGCGTGAAATCCATATCATGTTTGGTGCATTGTTCTCTCTCTTGATAATCCTTCTTTGGTGATGATTGATGATTACAAGAACAATCAAGGTGCAAGAGATAAGGAGAAACCTTGAGAATAAGAGAGTGAGGATAAATGTAAGTCTAGCTCCACTGGGTCGATTGTGTCTCTTGCTCCTGGTAGGATTGCATTTTGTTAAACCAACAATATTTCCACAAAGCCTTTTGTTATGCTGAATTGCCTCAAATGGAGCCTCGTTGAAAGCCTTGACATTGACATTTGGGAGAGGACCTTCTATGTCGTTGTAGGATACACCAACAGAAATCAAGGTCAACATATCACCAAAAGTATGTGGGATGGAACTGGATAGTCTATTGTGAGATATTTAGAAAGTTTCTCAATTTCACAAGGTCTCTTGGGATATTGGCAGACATAATATTATAAATCAAATTCATAACCTCAAGAACTTGTGTGTTGCCTATCTTAGGAGGAATGCTTCTCTAGAATTTATTTCTGCTTAAATTCAAGCTCAACAAGCTCGTACATGAGCCTAGTTGCACCGGAATTGATCCACTCAAGTTCTTTGATGCCAAACGCATATGTGTCAAATGGGATAAAAGTCCAATCTCAATTGAGACATTTCCCATGATTGCGTTGTTGCTTAGATTGAGTTCTAACAACATTGCAAGGTTTGCCAATTCCCTTGGAATCTCTCCATGTAAATTATTTGAAGAAAGATCTTGTACTTGTATTTGAGCCATCCTTCCAAATATTGAGAGTATCTCACAAGAACTTTTGTCGTTTGCTATCGTTAAGCTTGTCAAATTATGAAAGTGCTCCCATTTCCATGAAAGTTCACCATTCAAATTATTGTGGCTCAAGTGCATAAAATTTTGATGCAGATATATTCCAAAAGCTTTTGTTATGTTTGCAGTAAGCTAGTTTCCTTATAGCCTCAATCTGATTAATGTGCTATAGTTCTTTAACCTTGTTGGGATGGGACCAGTGAAATGATTATTGCAGAGGGAGAAATATTGCAATGATCTCCCAAGGCATACATCTTTTGGCAATTCCTCCTCTAGTTCATTATTAGATAGACTCAAAGAACTCAACGTGTCAACAAATTAAAAACTAGAAGGCAATGAACCAAAGAATTTGTTGAAATTAAGGTGTAATATAAATATATTGGCTAGGATTCCAATTGATGTAGGGATTGGACCACTCAAATTGTTATTGGTTATATGTAATTCTCTAAGAGATATCAATTTCTTGAACTGTTGTGGAATCAAGCCCAAAAGATGATTTAATAAAGGCTTAAAACATATAAATTGCTCAAGTTCTAGAGAGATGATGGGATTGGACCAACCAAATCATTCCCTGATAAAAATCCAATTGTTTGAGAAAAATCAATCTCCTAATTTCTCGAGGGATTGAGCCAATGAGACTGTTGCTAGCAAGGTAAAGTCTAGTTAGAGAAGTGAACCTCTCTATTTAGAAGGAATGGACCCTGACATTCTATTTCTCTTTAAGCTAAGAACCTTCAAGTTCCTCCAGTCAAATATTTCTCGTGGAATGGAACCATAAACAATATTACTTGAAATGTCTAATATGGTTTAGTTGCCCAATTTTTCAAGAGAAGTAGGGATTGAACCAGTCAAATTATTTTGGAAGAGATGTAGAGTAGACAAACTTGTCAAGTTTCCAATGGAATGGGGAATTGATCCTATGAGATAGTTGCTTGATAAGTCAAGGTGAACAAGAGAAGTGAACCTCCCGATATCTAAAGGTATGGGTCCCGAAAGTTCGTTTACCATAACCAAAGAGACTTCAAATTCCTCAAGTCACATATCTCTCTCAAAATGGAACCAGAAAAGTTATTTTGACAAATGCCCAATCGATTAAATTGCCTAATTTTCCGAGAGAAGTAGGAATGGGCCCTGAAAATTGATATTTCGATAGATTTAGTTTAATCGGGTTGCTCAAGTTCCTTAGTGAAGTAGGGATAGGACTGGTGAAATTGTTTTAAGAAAAATCAATTTCTCCAACCGTCCAATCTCCAGAGGGATGTGTCCACTCAAGTTGTTAGAACATGGATACAAAGAATGAAGACTCTAGCATACCTATACTTGTAGGAGTGTCCCTAGACAGTTCATTACTACAAGATGAAGCAAGTTGAGTTTGGAAATGTTACTGATACTTGAGGGGATGGAGCCATAGGTCGAATCGTTGCCAAGTTCAAACCTAGCCATTGGATAAGCTTGAGAAGTCAAGGCCATTTAGAGTTCCTCTCAAACCAAGATGGGAAAGATTTAGATGAGTGCTGGCTCCACAGTCGTCTCATGTGACACTAGTAAAGCTATAGGGAATGTTGCCATGCCACGAAGACGAGATACTGGCTATGGTTTTCAAGAGTAGATTTCCAATTCATGAGGGCCTCTGCTTCATCCTTATTCTCCGTCATGTTGATAGCAAAGAAGTGGAGAAAGCAGAAACTCCTGCACGATGTAGTGAAGTGGTGTCGACCAATAACGGGGAGAAGAACAAGAAGACACCTAAAGGAGACTGGTTGGACAGCAGTAAAGAAGAAACCATGATTTGGGGGATGGTTGGTTTTTGGGAGGCGAGATGGTTCAGGTATACATCTTGTTAACAAGATTGATGACATTCTTATAGATGGAAGATCATTCAATGAAGCCGGAGTCGAGATCATTCTTATATCCTAGGTGACTCCTAAACCTTAAGATATAGTCAGCTAAACACCTCTCTATATCTTTGTTCTCTTCAACGGCTTAGTGGTAGGCGAGGTGTTTTCCCTCTAGGATTGACTTTATTCGAGCAATGAGCTCATCTAGGTCCATGAATGCATCTTGGCATACCTTGACCCTCTTATCCAGGCTCATCATCATTTGTTGACAAATGATGATCTCCTCTTTAAGAATAGCCAATAGAGCGGGTATCCTGAGAGGCATAGTATGATCAGGGCCCTGGGTTTCGATTCTCGCCTGCTCCATAGCACTGTCATTCCTGTAGGTCATTATCCATCCCATCATTTTATGGATGTCATCCCTAGCTTGCCGCCACCCATCACCAATCGTTTGGATGCGTCGATTGTAGTCGAAACCTTTTTGACATCCTCTTCCAACTTACAAAAGGAAGAGATGGTGCTCTAGTTCTTAATCGGCGGGTCTAATGCTACTCCAAAGAAGTGGTAGAACTTATCGTAGTCCTTCCTAAAGCGGTGCGTAGGAGGAAGTTGACCTCCCCGAGATTTTCAGGGTTGTCGATCAGGAATGTGAAGTTCAAGGTGAGCTTGGCGAGCAGTCTTCTCCAGAGGTTTAGGAAAGCACCTCTGGATGACCTAGGGTTTCGGGAGCCTCACATATGACCTCATATCCCTCTTGCAACAAGTTATAAAACCTGACCCATTTGCTTGAGATATTGCCATCGTCAATGGATGGAAGAGTCTTCTCAGCAGGGGAGTTGTTGACCTTAACGGCATGGACACCGTTGACGAATAATACACCTAAAGAATGACTGTCGAGAGGAGGTTGTGATTCATCCATTGAATCATTTAAATTCATTAGGTAAAGGAGAATCCCCTACTAGCGTCAATGGTATACTGAATGGTGCAGGTTAGTTGCCCCAAGCCTCGTAAAAGGGTGTGACATTATCATCGAATACCTAATAATCCTTCACATTATTGAACTCAGGTTGCAAGGAAAAACGAAGGTTTTATAATCTCCCCACCATCGATCAAAAGCTTCGTAATTATGAGGAACCCCAAAACAATTGAAGAATCTGAATCCTTTAAGGATGTGCTAGGTGACCTTGTTATAACATATAGAAGTAGTCTTTTCCTTAGCCAAGTTAGGAGGAAAATTCATTGAATACACAATTGGCATGGGCATATCTTGAGTCAACCCAAATTGGTGAGTGCAATAATGAGGGTTACATGCTTCGAAACTTGAGGTGCGTTGCTCTACAAAACTGAAGTCCAACATAAGGTTAGTAGGGATGAGGACGCTCATCCAAAATGCTATCATATCATGATGAGACAAATCGGAGCTACATAGGAAATCAACACTGAACTTGTAGAAGGTAAAGCTTTCTAAGGAAAGCAAACAGCCAAGGAAACACTCGACCACAGAGAATCTTTCAGGTGTTGGTAAAAGTGTGTTGCAAGATTTTCACAGCCCAAATTGATCCTCAGCTGCAATTTCATGAGCCTCATGCCAATGGATTGGAGGGGTCTTGTCCTTAGAATATAATTGAGGAAAGTACGTTCGCAACCACCCATGCATAATCCATAAAGGACCGAAGAATGGTGTGGGGTGGCTGCTAAACAAAAAAGACTGTGCTTTGGTGAGGCCCTTATACAATGCACCAAGTGCCATACGGCCAAGGCCTACATCAATACCATGAGAGAGGATATAGGCTATATTGATAAAGTCTTGGGATACAGAAGCGTTGGGCAAGCAAAAAACATAACAGCATAGCCAATCCATAAGGAATGCCACATGCTCTTGGGAGGACATAAGTCCAGGTGACTTGGCAAAGTTATCCATAAACTCATTAAATGGCAGGTTAGTGAATGCAACACTACAAAAGTCTGGACAAGCGCACGGCCACTAACCATAGAGATCTATGAAAGGAGACAAGCCAATTAATGACCAAATATCAAGTGGAGTGATTGTTACCGGGCTGGTTGGCAAGAAGAAACAATCGGTCGATGGTGATCTTCAACAAAGACCTTCAATGAGGCCGTACTCAACCAGATCGATTGCTATAACTAAAAGAAAGTGCTTCTCTAATTTTGGCTACTTCTCATATGTCCGACATTTCTAGTTTCAATCTTCTATGCCACTTGAAGAAACGCCTATCAAAAGAAGGAAATGAATTGAAATGGGAGTTGGGTGTCGACAGAATTCATGAAAACATGTGACTGATTGATGGGAAAAACTTCTTTATAATGACAAGAAAGTGCTCAATAAAGAGATATGGTGGAAGCGTTGATTTGAATGAGGGCCCAAGGTGACACGTTGTGTCCCGGGATCGTGGTCCATGTATGAAAGGGGCAGTCACTTTTGAGTTTCATATGCATGAAGGCTCTCAAACGATGGATATGAAGAGTAGCTTGTGCACTAATTGCAAAAGAACAAGAGCTAGACATGACGGGTAGAAGTGATGCGAGCATCAATATACGAAAGCCAGGTACAAAAGGTCTAGCCCAGTAATTATTTGCCATATTTCAGGGATGCTTGTGCAAATGTGGATGCATGAAAATAGGAGTATACTTGGCACAAAAAGCGCGGGTTTCATGCAATAATGGAGAAATAAAGAGGCAAAACCCATTTATATATTGCTTTGTTTCTTGGAGTACAAGAAAGATTTCACATAATTTTGGAGGCCAAATATATAGAATCAAGCTCGTTCATCCATGAGAAATGCTCAATTTTTCAAATCCTATGCTGCCTTTCTCAATCCATCATTCGGAGGTGTTCATTTTTCTTCAACTCCTGAATCTTTGACATGTCGGACTTTTAGCTTCTACTTCATTTGTTGCTCGAGCTTGATCATCTTTTTCTGGCAAACATCTTGAAATGCCCTCATAAGACGAGCTTCTTCTTTATCGAGTTTAGTGACTTCGCTTATAAGGATTTTCAGAGATCTACTCTATTCTGACACATTTTAGGTGAGTCCCATTACGACAATGTTAGGCTCTATATTTTCATCCTAGAAAAGAGTCAGTAGCTATACTTGGTCAATATGGTAACGATACTTGTCAAAGATACCTTGGTACCCTTTGGAGAATTGTTGAAACTTTTCTTTGAGCTCTCGAGGAAGGATAGCACTGAACTCATTACTTTCGTCACCAAGTTGATTTGACAAGGTCTTAAGTTGGTGAAAGATCTTCTAGTCATGCATAATTTTGCAATTTCCTCCTACTAACAGATCCATAAACTTTGATAATTTGAACCTTACCTTGTCATTATTCATGAGATTGAGAGTACAGCTAGGAGTAAAATCATAGGGATTAACATTTAAAATGATTTTAGCCCAATTGAGTGTCTCCAATGCTGGAGAAGTTTTGCTTGAGGCTTACATTGAAGAGATATATTTATGCGAGCTTCAGTTTGAAAAGTTGGTGAAGGAGTTTCAATAGCAAGAACAATGGGGCTAAGATCAGAAGGCTCGGTGGCAACTACAATAGGAGCCTTGGTAATAAGAATGTTGGGAGTTGGATGAGGGACCTCAGCAATAAGGTCAGCTAGAAATACAAGGTTAATTATAAAACTAGATAGCTAGTAAAAAAACTAGCAAGGATCAAGCAAGGGAATGCATACCAAGACTAACTAGAGCATCAGATGGAATAAATGTGAAAGCAGCAGGAATTTTAATGTGTTTAATATTGCCAGTCGTTCCAATTGCAACACAATCAATGTTGCATGTCGCGATGGTAGGCTTAGCTATTGTTTATAAATAAAGGGTCATTACAAAATACACAACATATTCCTAACTGAAAGATAGTATATTGCAAGAGAGTTAGGATCATCACATTTTGATTGAGAGTGGAAGATAGGAATAGAAGAAACAGTATCGTCGACAATATTAAGAAGTTTTGATAAGGAAGTAGGCACAATAAGAGCATCATTTGCCCCATCGTTGACAGTACTATTGAAGGGATTAAGGTAATTGGAGTATCTCCGCAGGAGTCTCTTCCAAAGAAACAGAACGTGGTGGAATATCAATTGTTAGAGATCTTCTTAAAGAAGCAAAAATAGTTGAAACAGAGACATCGAGAAGTACCTTGAGTTGCTTCCTTGGGGAAACAGGGGAAGTTTTCTCCCTTTTCTTCAATAGTTGTGCTAGTAGTTCTCTATATGAATTTGAAAGGTGCAGCCTCATCTGAGTAAAGGACATGTACAAAGAAAGAGAAATACGTGGAGTTTGCAAGAACTTATAAGCAGAAACTGAATACCTACACTTGAATCATCAGGAAGGTTAATAGCATGGTTGTTGGGTTCCTCGGGCTCACTCACACTAGATAAAGGCTTGGGAGAAAGATTACTCGATTTAATCAAAAGATTACTGGGCAAAGCATGGCTATCAAGTCCGACTAGAGCGGTAGAAAAATCAGGATCAATGGCTCGATGACCTTTCTTCAGTTTTTACTTGTTTTCAATTTGATCGACCGCTATTATAATTCCCTTTTCGTAAGGACCCTCATGGGTGAAATTGACCCACCATGCCACCCATTCAGGAAGTTGACCATGTTGTACTTTAGCTGGTACGTCCATGATGGGGTGTGATTGGATCGCACCGATTGTCTTGATATGTTATGATGGAAAGATACTATTGAAAGGGTATACGAAGGGAGATGTATAAGGGCCTCCCAAAGACAACCGTTGGAACAGTTGGCAGAGCATATGATCAGAAAATCCTCTCATTTGTTCATTCCATTTCCATCAAAGGGATAAGGCGTCCATTTCACTTTTACAAGAACAATTTGCATTTACACCGTGGAAATCGGGTGCTTTCCTCATGATCGCATCTAGACCAACGTGAGGTAATATTGTTCGTGTTTCATTGGCAATTCAACATTCGTTCTGGGGCTAATTGTTGTTTGCGCATCGGATAAAGGTAAGTCGTCTTCCACCGACTTGAATTCCAATAAACCAGGATAAGGCTAGAAATCTCTTTAAAGATATTGAGAATATGTAGTATATATGGTCTGGGTTATCTTAGTACATCAAATTAAGGGTCTGCCATTGTCCAGATTATATTCCTTCTTCTTTGGTTGAGAGAAATCCATAAAGTAAGGGACAAGCATGGGAATGGCTTGAAAGAAGCCAAATTGTCTTGCGCAATAATGAGGAGAATATACTTCAAAACTTGGGTAGAATCGACCCCTCATGGACAGCCATAGTGAAAGGTCTATTGGGGATAAGCTGCGAACCCAAAATCTTCCAAAAATTTCACAATATCAAGATCAAAGAGATGAAAAATGTATCAAGATCAAAGAGATGAAAAATGTTCTTCATTCTCATAGGGAAAAAAAGTCAATATTCCTGTGATCAACTTCCAAGATGGTTTGAAAATAATGAAGAAAGGAGAGACACCCGAAAGACCTTCTTAGGCAAACGTTTCAAAAATTGATAGCCTAGCGGAGGCTTCATAGACGTTGAGCTTGGCAAAGTGATAATGAGGCAGATCACGAGAACCTAAATTAAAAAGAAATCTAAAATATAACAACATCTAGGCTTGTAAGATCTAGAAGGGACCAAAGATGGCACTGCTCTTTTCAACTTTCATGACCATTAAAGCATGTGCCAACCCCCTATACAAGTAAGCAAGGATTACTAGAGCTAAAGCAATATGTCTACCACGCGCAAGATTTACGGCTATTTGAAGATAATCCTTGTTCACCTTAAGTGTAGCACAATAGATAATATATCTTGACAACCAATACAACAGAAAGACAATACACTCCTTTTCATCAACAGGGCTAGTCTCTTTACCAAAATGCTCAAGGAATTTACTATATGTAAAGACACCATCCGAGATGAGAAAAGGAATCCCAATCATAGTCAATTGCTCAACAGAATGGCCAAGTAGTTGAAAATCGACTATAGTATGCATGTCCAAAAGGGTGATAGTCATGAGTCCCCATGGGAAAAGAAAGCAGTCAATTGAAGGGGACCAAAAGCTTACTGTAGATCCCACCAATCCACCGTTTACGTCATGGGAAGACATACTGATCATGAGCGTCTTCTTGATTCTAGCATGCATCCAAGCCATTTGGATTGGTTCATCATCCCTAAATCGAAGATATCATTTATGGAAATCTGCTTTGAATGAAGGAAACCCACGAAACCGAGGAGAGGCTGAAGACCAAACATTTCGAAAGGAGTTACGTTGAAAAGCTAAAGTCTCACGCTTAATAGGAAAGCAAGCTTTGACTAAAGGAGGAATTCTATTATAGTTGATAATGTTGGGACCCAGAAGGAAGTAGCCCATTACATCCTCAATCTCATTCAATAGGCCAAAATAGCAACTTTAGCACACTCCCCCATTTAGAGAGTGCTCAAAATGTTGATGTAGTCCGATGAGTCATATTCAGAGGATTTCTTGGGTGCCATGGCAGGTGAACGAGCCATGGATGAAGGGAATTGCAAAGGGAATGTGAAAATAGGGGAAGGCAAGAAGATGAAAAGCAGTGATGAGTACCTTGACAAGAGATTGGTAGAAGACAACGCCTCGAGGAAGAAAAGAGAAAAGTTGCGAAATTTAAGGAGACGTGTCGAGATAATATAAAGAATGAGAATCCATACTAGAAAAAAGGTGTCAAAAGATAGAAAGACATGATCACCCCCAAGAGGCTGTGAAAAATAAGGCATTTCTTTAAAAGAAATGAATTCAAATTTATTTCTTTTAAAATAGGGCATATGTTGACACCCAAATTTATTAATTGAACCATGTTCTGGTCACAAGAGAGTTTCGAATGAAAACGCCCCATTTTAGTTCACAAAATCATAGGGAAATAGCTTTTGCGGAGGTTACTTAAGCCGAGCCTCGATGGAATTCTAGAAGCTGAGCCTCGAGTCAACGGCCAGGTAATTAGTAATTGCATGTTAAGCTATGAAGATAGTGTACCGGATTTGTAGACTAAGTGAAATTAGCATTAGAACTTGAGCGAGAATAATTGCTACAAGAAATGTGCATAAAAATAGAAAACAATTATTTGCTTGATGAGCAAGCTGCACGGGCATTGTTGACAAGTCAAGAAATGGTCGTTAAAGGACAAAGTCATCTTAAAGAGATGAAACTCTTGGTGAATGCAAAGAGTAATGTCCAAAGAAGAGCAACCAACTAAGGAATATCAGCTCCCTATAAATACCGTAGCCTTTCCATCGAGAAGGACCCATCGAACAACACACAACAACTATCTTTGCTTTATTTTTATTTTCTCGCATTTTAGCTGTAGTTCCCTAGATTCCCATTGTTGATTAAATTTCCGCATATATCTTTATCTGGTCCAACATCATTGGTTGAATTCTGGTGTTGTTCCACAAGCCCAACATCGTTGATTTAAATTTAGGCGTTGTGTTTATTATCTAGGAGTATTGCTATTGATTAAATTCCAGCTCTACACCTAAAACAAGCTACATCGTAGATTAAATTCCGCTTAGTTTAAGTTCAAAGTCTAGATTAGCCAGCTGTTAATGACCAAATTGCATCATTTATTTAATTCCGATGTAATTTGTGCTCAAGGACAGTTAGTCGTCGAGTTGCCTAAGTATCAATTGTCAAGGTTGTATATACAAGTTGATCAAAAAAGTCTTCATTGCATTTGACGTTCTTTATCCAAACTTAACACAGAACCTGAGTTTTTCATAATAAAACCAAAAAGCAACTTTTGGTGAAAGATTTTCATGGAGATAAAAACCTGTGAAATAGAAATCTACTTAGACCATATTATCTGTTCGTGACATATTTTTAACAAAGCGTGATACCTTAATATTGTTGGAGTACGAAAAATGATGTTGATTTTAACAAAGAACATTTTCGATGCTTTATTACTAGCTGACAAATTATTCCTGTGATAAAGGATGTTAACATCATGGGGATCAAGAAATAAATCGGTAGTTGATACAGCATAATAATCTACGACCAAGTAACAGGTCCTGTTCTCTCGTTTTTAACGAATTTTGCTTAGAAGAAGACCGGCATTATCTCCGCAAGACTTTGGAGAGCCAAAACTAAACACAGCCACAGATTAGGACCCATAAATTGTCACATATAAGTCTTCACATTCATTGAATATGTATGCTTAATGCATCCAGTTGATGACCGAGTAAGGCACGTGGTTGGTCTTGGATCCGAGAAACGAAGTCTAGAACGAGTTGCTCACATCAATCTCGAGGTTCTTGAAGTTGATGCCGGGAAAATCGAGCAAGCATTTATATTTAAAATGCATGAATCAAAATTTTATCTTTTTCAAAAAAAAAAAAAAAAAAACATTTCATTCATTTCCGCAGATATATAATAGAGAATCGCAGTCTAATTGCAAACCAAGACAAAATCCATAACAAAACATGATTAGGGATCACACACTCAAGGAACAGATTTGTGACTCTTTAAAGCAAAATTAGTGGCCGATTATCAAATCCATCTTAAGTAATGAACACACTTTTGAATGTCCGTCTATTGTTAGGACTTTTCTTTTCACCGATGCATACCTAGATTTAGCGTCCCTAACACCATTGTTGTTCAGAATAAAAGGTTGAACTTGCATAGATTTAATACCTGTGAGAGCAAAACCATGAAATCACACATTCGAAAAACCCCAAATCTAGACTAAATTGGGATAGAAATCTCCCCAAAGCTAATGAGGCTAGTGAGATCGCCCCTAACAAGCCCAGCAGAGAAATAATTTAAAAAATAAAATAAAATATTTAAAAATTTTTAAAAAATAAACATTACAAAAATTGTTCATGTCAATGTTAGTTGTGCCACAAAAAATAGTTAGCATTCACATCGGCAAATTTTGGTCAAAATTAGCCCAATGAACTACGTTGGCAAATTTTCAAAAGGATTAAGACTTAATTGGTCAAATTGAAAGGTTTAAACTGAATTGACCCAAAAGCAATAGCTTTAGGAATTTTTTTGTAATTTCCTCCCGCTCTAATGCATAGTTATGAATAATCAAGAAAGTGCAAGCCATGAGCAGCTTTGATTAAATCAGAGCCATGGGCTTAGCCCATTTATTGGCAGCAGATCATTTTTAGTCGGAGAACATGCCACTAGATTCAAATAATGGGAGAGCCCTAATTTGGAATTTGTTGCTATGAGAGACCACAAGAAAATTATCAAAAAAATCTAAATTTATAGCAATCGTGTTAATTCAATTCTAATTTTTTTATAAAAGTTTCAAGTATTTCAAATTTCAAAAAAAAAAAAAGTCACAAGGTGGGACTTACAAGATTTTGAGTAAATAAAAAGTAAAATGTTAAAATTCAATCTAGACAGATTGAATTGATCAAAAGCCACATATGCAAGGAAACACAATATTAAATTACTGCCAGCACTCAAAACTTAGCACAGTATATATAGATGATACTTCAATTTACATTAGGACATGCTACAAAACATCGTAAGAGATAGAGCCATAGTGATCAGTAATTTATTTAATCTATAGTTTATAATATGTAGTGGCATGTAGTGCTCGCTTCTCGGCGAGTCATTGGGTTTCTCCATCAGTTGGGAATGGGCTTGTGCTGAGGCCTGGCAACAGCCGGTGCTGGATCGAGCCTTCCGTAGTCCTTGGCGTTTGCTCTAAGGAGCCTTTCGTAGATGATGTTGGTCTCTGCTAATTCCTTTTCCGCTGATGATGATGTTGTCGCTTTCCATGCTTCCTATTGACAAGCAATTAAAAGCTACGAGAGAAGTTCTAAAATTGCCTCAAACTGAGAAAGAAATTTTGAGCACAACTCTGCATGCATAGGCACCGATTTCACATTTGATCCGTGGTATCACCTGTTTATAACTATAAAAACAACAAGGCACTTTCATGCGTATGTGTGATTTTCTCATTTATTATGTTAAATCCAAAGTTCGCACAGTTGGCTGATCAAATAGAGGATTTCAAATTAGAAAGGCCATCGATATTGGGCAAATTGTTATGAGTCTAGACTACTTCCATAGATTGAAGGTCTAAACTTAACCTGTTTATGAGATGTGTAGAGTGTTCCATGAGCCACCGGATAGCCGAGTTTTTGCATCCATATCCCTTGTTTATCAATTCATTTTTTAATGTTATTTTAAGGAACAATATCATTTTAGTGATAATTTTTCTTCCTTTTCTTCTTCTCGTCATGAAAATTAAAGTGCCAAATATTAAGGTTGCGGAAAATCAGACAATAATATAACAAGACCCGAGAGAGAGAGAGAGAGAGAGAGAGAGAGAGAGAGAGAAGAGAAAATGAACACAAACCTGTTGATCAGTCCTTTCACTCGCATCCACTTCCTTAGCCAACTTATCCAGGGACTTGAAGGGTCGACCTGCGCACAACACGCCCCATGCTTTATACACATTGAGCAGCAGCACCATAAAAACTAATTTGATACGCATTCCCACGTCTCCTGAATCATGGGACATACTCTCTGCTCTCTAGTGACTCCTCGGGATAGACCAATGAGATTATTCTATCGTTATTCATACTTTTGACGATAATGCGAAAAACAACAAAAGCTGCAAGTCCACATGATGATAAAAGACCCACCTGCATGACAAGATGTGAAAAGTGAAGCTGGAAGGAGGAGGATTAGGAGGAGACTGATTTTGATCTTCAGAAGCACGACCCCCATTCTCATGATCACCTTTCTTCTTTCTCGCTTTAGTTCTTTTGCTTTCACAGAGAGAGAGAGAGAGAGAGAGAGAGAGAGAGAGAGAGAGAGAGAGAGAGAGAGAGAGAGGCTAAATCATGAGATGCTTCTGCATTAGCCCAAGGAGACCATTGCAGTGCCTATACCAAATTATTATGCGCATTAGAGTTAGTTTGAGTGGCAATGTATAGATAAACAGGAAACTTTTAATGCTCTGTGATGGAGGGTGCAAATTTATGTTTTTTTTTCTACCTTATATTAAGTTTACTATTGAAAATTAAAAGGTGAAGGCCATCCTCTTTTCTCTTGTAGGGCTTTATAAGTCTATGAAGTTAGTGGATTGATGATTTGGTGTTAAATTAGTGATAAAGCATTGACCGTGACCTCCAGTGGAAATTATCAAAGTAGCCCCCATGTTTTGGACTATATTTTTTTCTCCTCACAATGCATAGCCCCATTTGCAGGAATTTATTGCATTTGGAAACTCTTTAGAGCAAATTAACTTTCCGGATATAAAGGTCGCTCTTCCCACATTACTATGTAATATAAATGTTTGCACTTGCTCTCCTTTTTACTAGCTATTCCTGTTAGAGGTCTTAAATAGAAAAACTGAGTGAGATTCGGGATCAGGTTATTTTAGAATCAGATAATTTTGTGGTCGAAGTCAGTTTTCGGGTTCTCTGAGCTCAGATACGGACTTCACTTTCAGTTATGAGCTTCCTCGAGTTATAGATATATTGATCTAACTTTTCTGGACTTCAAGTTCAGTCAGGTCAGCGTGAAGTACTGCAATTGTTGGTCGGGGGTTCACTTTAGGGATGAGCTGGGGTGGATTCCTCGCGCCAGTCAAGAACTTTGTTACCTCTAGTTCTTGTTCTTGCTAAGATGAAGCAGCTAATGTTGGGCATGAAAATTGCAGAGTAAATGTCATATTTAGATAGGTCAACTGCATTTGCCTTTGGAGAAAGTATTTTGATAACAAGAGCAGCATTTTTGCATACTCGAAAGGTTTAAGTTTTTTTATGAATTGTTAAAGATTGAAAGTAGATAGCTCTTGAATCTCCCTATAAAGGATGTCAGTTATAATCTACGATTCGAATCATATCAAAACGCCATAAAATGGTAATGATGAAAAAGCTCAGGTCAAGCATAGGGTTGGATAGAAGGGCAGAATCGTACTTATCGTACTTGATGATGGGTGTTTATAGGCAAAAAGGTAACGCAGGTAAAAGGGTAAAGGATGTGATTTCTGCCTAAACAAAATATCAGTGTCGTTAGTTGTGCTGGGAGGTAATAAAATATATATAAAAGTGAAAAAGATAAAGTAAAGTTGGTCTAAAAATTGATTTTCTGGATGACTAGTGCTTCCAATTATCCTAAACGACAAGTTGAAAGGGACACTAGTGGAGAATAAAGAGAAGCATCCGGGATTTAGTATATGATGAGAAAGATGAAAGATAATATATTTGAGACGGGCCTTCTTCTTTATGGAAGTGGTGTCAGCCAAGCACAAGTCTCCCTTCCTTCTTTTCGAGTTAGACAATGGCTTATCGCTTTTGATTGTATTATTTGCCACTCTCTTGATGGCGTTGAAAATCTGCGTTCCATGTCTTAGAATTGCAGGTTTAGTAGGCCCTTTGTAGTTACAAATGGGTATCATATCATGCTTGTGAAGGAGGTTGCATTAGGTTCTCTTTATAACCTGGAAGGGGCTAAGAGGTTCGACATTGGATTCGTCAATGCAAAGAGATAGATTGAGAGGCCATTGGCGAACTGTTGTAGTAAGATATATGAACCAGTAAGTAAAGACTTCTATTAAAAGAATATTAACGAGAGAGAAGAACCTCCTTCACTACTTTTATTCCATATCCCGTATTTAGAGAGTCAAAGCTCTCTGTAAGAAACAAATGAAGGAGATTATTTAGAAGAATTTTGATTTAAGCACTTCAACGTCGGATACAAGTCTGAATTTCTATGAGGCTCAACTTAGTATCTATGTAAAAGCTAGATTCTGTTTCTACTTATGTCACCATTCAATCGTATAATTTGTAGAATATTGACTCATGCCATTGCTATGAGCCGCAGGTTTTTTCATAATTGCAATATGATAAATTACGAATAGACTGAATCAATATACTCGGTACACAAAATGCAGTGAATGAGATAGCGAATCGCCATGCCAATTGCCGATATCTTTCTGAGCCTTACATTGAATTATAGAAGAAGATTTCACTGAATGATAGATAGATGATAATTCACTGCTCCACCACCCCGGTCGCTCTCCTATTCATCTCCATCGCCCTATCCACCTCATCCTCGACCTCCTCAACAACTCGCTACCATTGATTTATATTGATACAACTAATGTTGAGACTAGGAATGCATTGCTAAGAATGTTAAAAGATCATGGAGTAAATTGCAATTGAAAAGTAAAGAGAGCAAGTGAAGGATTTCAGAAGTCCGAGGCAAAATGTAATTTCCTTGAATTCACTAGAAGCATTCGGCAAGTATACTAATTACATGAGAGCGGTTAATTGAACTTTTGAGGAAAACTTAATTAATTCAATATTGGGAATTTCAAAAGATTAAAAACTTTTTGCAAAAATTGAAGCAACAATATGAATGTGGCCATTAGGGTTGTACATTCGGTTTTATTGGGAATCAAATTGAACCGACTCTAAAAACTTGTGATTCTCGTTTTGGAGGTGGAACCATCCGGGAACTGGCCTTGCAAGTTGAACCAAGATCTGGTTAGACTAGTACGAACCGAGAACCGGTCCAGTAAAACCTTAGTTCTTTTTCCTAATATTGCTGCCACTATTGAGTTCCTTTGTCTCCTCTGTTTTCCTCTATCTTCCTCAGTCCACTACGGTATTGCTTTCATTGTCACTGCAATCTCCAATTAAGATCGTGTTCACTATTGCTACAACCTACCCTCACTCCATCTTAATCATCTCCCACCACCACTCCCATGGCACTTCTATAATATCTAGCACTACCTACCACCTTCGTTCAATAGAAAATATACTCTCGATAAAGTTTTGAAGGGTCAACAGTCAACTCTCCAAGACAGTTGTCAAAAGCTAAAAGAATATTAGATGTCCAAACATTGGCTTACAAGTTTGATATCAATGAGGGGTCTCTCTCAAGCACTCGCGCACTCACACACAAACACATGCAAAGCATAGGAATAATTACATAAGGTCTTAAACCTATTGTATTTGTATTAATTTAGTCACAAACATTTCAATCATATTAATTTAATCCTAAACATTTTCATGTTTTGTTGATTGAATCCATCTAATCAATTTTGGCTAGAAATTATTGATATGGACACTGACCATTACACGTGACATGACCCACGCTAACATGTATAATTTTTTTTTTTAATTTTAAATATTTTTCCAATTTTTTATTTATTTTGTTATTTTATTTTTTCCTTTTCTTCTCTTTTCCTTCCTTTTTTTTCTTTTCATTCAAGTCGGCAGGATCATTGGCGCTCACTATCCGCTATGCAAGGGCTGTGAAGCCCACACCATAGTCGGCAAGGGTTATGACACTTGTTGGATCAAGGCAAGGCAGGTGCCAAGTGAGGGACACGATTGCAATTGCCATGCCCAAATCTAAGCCTAAGCAAGGGTTGCGGCCCTCACCGGCCAAAGTGAGAAAAAAAAAAATTACTGGCGATTTTGAAAAAATATTTTAAATTTTTTTAGAAAATATTCATATCACTGAGGCCGTGCCACATAAAACAACCGATGTCCACATCAGCGATTACCAATCAAAATTGGCCGAATAGACTTAACTGACAAAATGTAATAAAACTTAATTGGGACAAATGCAATAAATTTGTAACTTTTTTTTTTTTTTATCCTCGGATGCACGCATATGTGGTAATCCAACAAAATGTATTAGTTTCTTTTTGGTGATACAGGGAAGAATCCTAAAAGCTGAAGATACCGACTAGAAGATTGACGGGGAAAACAAATGAAAAGGAAACGTGGAAAATGAACTTTAAGGGTTAAATAAGTGGAAAAGACAATGGAATCTTTACACCTCATTTATTAAGTCCACCATCGCAATACTACTGCGTTCAATCCCTCACCTCTAGTGAATTTACAATAACATGGGCTGGAGAGAGATTAATCTAACGTGCGAATAAAGATACAAAATGCGGTTTCATAGTTGGTAAAGAAACACAATGAAGCAATAGCAGCAGCAGCAGCAGCTTAATATATCGAAAGCATTCAAGTTGCAGAATCTACTAACAGGATGCAAGAGCATTCGATACTAAGCAATTTCTGTTTCGCTCTTTTCTTTCTTCATGTCTAAACCCTGTATATGTGCCCTTCTTTTTTCCGACCCTAAACCATATCTTCACATAACCATCTCCGATATCATACCAAACATCCAAATCTTCAGATTGCTTTGGAAAAGTAGAGACCTAGCATGGCTTTTGTTGTGAGCAACCTGGGAACAAAAATCTAAGAAAAAACTTCTCTTCCCCCATTGATGATGGAAAAAAACACAGCTCGAAGCCACTACTAACCACCAATCACTTATTCCTCAGTTCCCACAACTGACTAAGACAACCAACTTAACTAAAAAATCGCGAACTCCTAGCAACAATTGTCCAATACAGATCTCCAAAATCCAGTCACAAAATTAAGATACCACCAGCTCTACATGTGATTGAACAGTCACCAGTATAGAGAAATCATAAGGACCGGTGCACTTAGAAGACGAGATAAGCCGCCATCATTAATTCATGAAAAGTGATAATAACTGCCAAGCTACAACTATGAGTGTCCACCACAAGAGAGAAAGTTCAATACATACAATGAAGATGCTGGGTAAAAAGAACATTATGATTTTGAAACTTCATCTGCTTTGACGTCACTCTCATGTCGCAGGCTGTTCTCTCTACTGTAAGCAGACTTAGCACCCTGAGAAGGGACAGAATTAAACCATATATGGAGACTGAAAATGTCTTCTTGTAATCAAGTGCAAAAATTTTCCCCAAGTAAATGAAACTTACTTGAAAGATTGTCCCAAGCTTCTTCAAAGCATGAGCACGAAGTTTGAGAACATCCCTGGAAGCATTAGGGTCTTTAAGAACCTGAAACAACAAAAGAACAGTTAGGTTATTTTCCTTTCAAATGAACCTTGTTTGAGTCAGCTAATGTCATCCTACTGTCTATCATACTGGAAAGTAAATGAAATTTCAAGTTGGCTTTTGGCCAATCACGCCCTAGAAAAAGCATGTGACATGCAAAAATGCACTCCTCATTCCACCATCACCATGCAAGCATTCTGTCTGAGTCAGAACCACCACTTCATAAACATTGTAACTGACATCTAGCCCGGTTCAAATATATCAAAAACAAAATATGTAAACTATTGAGCATATAAAACAAATTGGCAGGAAATAGGAAGGGGACAATTTGAAATATTAACAGTGGCCCCTCCTCCACTCAGTCAGCAGTCACCAAGGTACAGAGGAATGATCCACCTAAGCATACTACGACCTTTCATCCAAATGTCAAATTCAGGTTCTTAAAATTTAGTTGATTTCTTGAGCAATGTTATAGCTTTCCACATATCAGTCATGATTAGCTGGTCAAGGATGCTATCACAAGCTTATATAATTTTGAGCTACTAAAGATCTAGTACTCACTGCTTGGCAAACATGCGATAAAGTTGACTCAATGTCAAGCACATTAATTTGCCAGAGCGAATTAAGCATGGCGTCCTTCTTGTCTTCAATAGTTTTTAAAACAATCTCTTCTTTGTTTTCTTTGTTTTCTCCTTCATTCAGATGTTTCAGCTCATCCTGTATTTGAATCAAAGACACAGCACCTACACATTCAAGAAGACATGAGTTTGTTGACTGTAGCAGGAGTTCTACAAGAAGTAAAAGACCTTGAGGCCCAGAGATCATATCAGCATGCATCATTTCCCAAGACTGACAGAAAAAATACCAGAAGCTGCCATCACTTGTGATTTTATCTGGTGCCCTGTATCTCGAACCCATTCTGCTAGAAAAGGGACCTTCATATATCGTTTATCCTTTCCAATTTCCCTTGCAGCTTTTCGCGTGTATACATACCCAATAGTATGAAGCATGGCTTCTCCAAAAGCTGTGGATTACGACAATCAACATCAATGCAATTATCATCAGTGAATGAAAAGTAAAACGAGCCTTTAATCGGGCCGAATAATTTCTCTTGATTCTGTCATAAAAAAAACAATGTAGTTTATATATATATATATATATATATATATATATATATATATATATATATATAGTAGAGAGAGAGAGAGAGAGAGAGAGAGAGAGAGCTAATGCAACACAACAAATTTCTCAAAATAGTTTAGCCAAACAGAAGTGAAAAGAGAATTGGCAATCAACACCCAAACACTTTAGACTGATTTTTTTTTTTTTTTTTTGCTTGGTTTGTGATTATTACCACTCTTCAACTAGCCGCTAATTTACATAGGAATATTGAGGATGTGTACTGTCCTATGAAATTAAACAAAGCAAAATGCATCCTACAGGAGCAGCATCGGGAAAATAATATTACAGTATGTTGCTGTTTGGAATTATATCAAGTTCATCCTCTAGTTATTTACATGTGTAAAAGAAACTATGCAATGGAATCTTCAGGAGTCTTCACTTCATTATGGATTTGTTCTAGTTCCCGTAAAAGGAAAAAAAAAAAAAATGCTGTTTCTCACAATTTTAAACCTCGGACTACTAAATCATGATGAAATTCAAATGACACCAAACCTGATCACTCTTTGACCTTCTCACTAAACAAAATAGATCTATATGTTAGTATCCGAGAACTTTCACTGTTCTGGTAAAACATGAATTCAAACTATTACTTATTGACATCTGCCAGCTGACACCATTTCAAGTAAATCCACTTTGAAGAGCAAATATACATGAATATATTAGCCGGTCAATGTTGGAAGAGTAGTGCTTAATTAAAAGCATTTATTTTCATATATATGGCATTTACAGTAGCCAGATGTTGGCTAAACAGAGAGACCAAGGGAGAAACTTTGACAATTTCAACATTAATAGATATTACCCATTCTTCCCAGAAAGTTAAATTAAATTCCAGTGCTTGATCTAGTCTGTTTTATCTGCCTTTGCTCTTTTTCAAGGTGGAGGTTAGATCCCGTGGCAATGTATAAGAGATGATTTTGAATAGGTAGATGGTATCTGATGTCTTATATTTTGAAATGACATTTCAGTATTGCCAATGCATTGTGAAACTCTTCTGCACCTAATCATTATCAGATAATTACATGATGATTTGTTGGTTATAGCCCAGCCTTTTGGTCTATGCAATTTGTTCAAAAATTGGATAAAGTGATCCATGCAAGAATGCAACCAAAACCTCCTTGCGAGGAGTAATTCGATATATAAGCACACCCAAGAAGAAGATTTACATGCTTGAGAGAGGCGCCTTGCTTCTGACGTTGCCCATTTAACAAAATCTTCTGTTTGACCTTCAACAAAAGGCTGAAGGCGATCCTTTAAAATATTTATAAGTTTTTCTTCCCTTTCATTTTGCATCACCTGCACCATAGAAATGGAGAAACAGGTCAAAGAAGTTGCATATACTGACAAGTACAGTGGCTGGGTGGGGTCTTGGAAGCATTAAAAAATATATCAATGCAGTTTATCAGAGGAATTGTTCATGTAGCAGAAATAGTACCTTCATTTTTTCCTGAATTTTCTTCTTACGGGCTTCAGGATCCTGAGAATCCTCTTCAGCTTCAATCCCTGCCATAGAAGCCAATGCAAGTTGCCCAACATAATCTTCAAACAAGTCACTCCCAAAAAGCATCCCAAATACAGCTGAGGGGTCCAACATGGTGTCCCTAACAAATGAAATATAGTTAAGAAATCCAACATTTGTTTTTCCGTTTCCTTTTTCTTCCTTCTGAGAACTAAATGGGAAGAAACCAGAAGGAATCATGAAATTCCTTTTTGTACATATGATCTGGCATAAACAGACATGGAAATCAAATAGTCTAGAAAAAAAGTCTAGATTAAAAGGAATGAAAACACTTGCTCATTAGAGATTATCCACACAGGTAAAATTATTTAACTTACTGTATCAGCTGTCAAATTTAAGAGGCTAGTACTCAAAACAGCTACAAGGCAAGCAATGTCAGCACTTTTAAACCCAAAATAACCAAGAGCTAAAAAATACAGCAAACCCATTTGTGACCACTTGGACACTTGCATTTCATTGAATTTATTTGTATACTCAAAGAACACCACTATCCTTCTAAAAAGAATAAGTGAGTTTAGCGATTTAATGAATTTCGGAATGTAATTGTTTATTTAATGAAAAGCATGTGCTAGAAAATGAGGTGCTAATAAAATTAAGTGTACTCTGAAGATCTAGCTCATTGTTGCTCAGGAGAAGAACTTACTGAGTAACTCCTGCCTTTCCATGCTTGTCATATGCCTCACGCTTCTCAGGATCACTCAGAACTTGATAGGCCTCCCCAAGAATCTTCACAAACATCAAAGGCACAATGAGCAAGACCAAATATATTTTCTAAAAAGGTTAAGGCTAGATATTACACTGATCTCAGAAAAAGCTTCTGAGCTACATAACATGTGAAAGTCTGTTGAGCTGGATGCAGAAAATAATATCCATGAACAACATTCTTTTTTCAATCTTGACCCACGTTAAAATACTGAATGACTTCCAGATTATTCTGCTCCAGAAATTGACTTTTTCAATTGACATTGCTTGCTTGGGGACTCCAAACATTCAACTAGTCAAATAAAGAGATTGTCATCCAAGAAAGCTGAAGTAACCCATTGTCAATGTAAGTTGTAGTTTTGCATTCAAACTCAGGGTGGTTATACTTGCTCAGGATAACAAAATAGACAATCAAACTGACCTGGAAATTCTCTGCTGCTTTTGGGTCTCCAGGATTCTTATCTGGATGAACCAGCCGTGCCTGAAAGACAACGCGTAAACTAAATTCAAGCAACGAAAATTGAATATTTCATCATATTCACACAACCTTATTCCCAACCTGGTCATAGGTACAACAAACCAATTCTGTTTTCAATTAAACCAGCATTTCTTTCTTCTTAGCCCAATCACATTGCAAAGTCGCAGATGATCAGTTACCTTCCATTTGAAGCTCATTCTGACCCAAAAAGGTAAAAACAAACAAACTCGCAGATGATCAGTTACCTTGAGGTAATAAGCCTTCTTAATATCAGCCGCAGAAGCATCCACGTTCACGCCGAGGATGTCGTAATACGCCATGTCTTTCACCATCTCCCTCTCTCTACCCAGAAACAAAAATATGTATAAAGATCAGAGAAACACATCAAGAAGATGACCAACCTCGTAATAGCAAATCTCTCAGCCAAATTCAGCCTTCTCCGCTACCCATTCCCCATTTCCCGTGATAAACGAAAGAATCAAGAAATCCTCTAGATACCCATTTCATTTCCCACACACGCAGAGTGACAACCGAAAAGAAAACCCCGAAATACAGAAGCCTCGGGGGGGAAGAGGCTTACGAGGTCGTAGCTGAAAAACAGTGCAAAACACGAGGTGATCGAAGGAGAAGCGAGCGAAACGAGAGTGCTCGAAGGAGAGAACGAGCTGGATCTCGATCGAGGGCGCAGAAGAGCTCACGTACGGAGTAGATCCTGATCCGATTCGAAGAGTGCGACGAAATCAAAATACAAAGCACTAAATATAAAACGGTGGAGTGGGAGGCGATCCGTCGGTCGGAAGGAATACAGTAAAGGGAGAATCGAAACGACAACGCGGCTAAGGAAAATTGAAGGGACGCGAAGAAGAGGGACCATGGGTATGCCGCTGCGTCGTTTTGTACAGCAAGTTTAGCGATGTCGACCAGCGTCCACGTAAGAAGATTTCCTTCGTTCTAGTCCTTCGAAAATGTCCGGCCGACGACGAAATAAGTTTATGCTTTTTCCTCGCATCGTATGCGCTGCGTGGGAGGCGTCACGCGCGGAGGAATTAGGTCCCGTTTGGTTCAGCTTTGGGAATAAGGCTTTGGAACTCTAAAGTCTCTTAGCCAAATATAAACGTGTTTGGTTCGATTTTTTGGATAACTTTGGCAAGATGTGATCTCTAAGGACCTTTAGCCAAATGTAAATGTGTTTGATTCGATTTTTTGGATAACTTTGTCAAGATATGATCTCTAAGGACCTTTAGCCCTTGAGGTCCAAGTTGTATCTTCGGAATGCAAGTCCGGTACTATTCATCTTCTTCTCGGTACTATTCATCTTCTTCGGAGAGACGAACGGAAGCCGACGACCGCCGATCAAGAAGTGGCCCGCGCTGGTGATTGTCGCTTGAGGCGTCGCCTACCCCGACAATAGCTGATTGAGGTCGCACGACTTAGGCGACGGTCGCGACCTTAGGTGTCGTGCTACCCAAGCGACGGAGGCTTGAGGTCACCGGACCTCAAGCGACACTTGGGTCGCGTGACCCCAGCGACGACTGCTATCGCCTGGGTCGCGAACCCTAGGCGTCGCCTGAGGTCCAGCGGCCAGATCTAGGCGCCGGACATTGGCCGTCGGTGGCCAAATCTGGCCACCGATGGCTACATTTAAAAAAAATTAAAAACTCTTTTTATATATAAAATTTAGCAAAAATCTTTTACAAAATGTAGTTTTTACCAAACGGTGTTTAAACTAAAGTCCTTTCACAATACACTTTAAAATTACAATTTACCATACGCTATTTGCATTTGCACAAACCCTTTTAGCTCAAAGGTATTTGCATTTTCTCAATGACATTTGCTCAAAACCGAACTAAACAGGCCCTTAATCTATTGAGAGTAAAAGTTTCCTCAAATCGAATGCTAAGTTGATCGAGATGCAAATCCCCCGATTTTGGTAAGAAGTCTTGTCTCATTCGACTTGTAAAAACTAATACGTACACCAAGTGAGCTTCTGAGCAAAGCATAACAGGTTCCAAAATGGAGTGGGTTGGAAACCGAATTATGAATAAGGTTTTCATAGCTTTGGGCTTTTATAATTTAATTCGCAATTTTGTTCTAGGCTGGTGTAGGGTGGGCTAACTGGAGGCCTTCCATCTTGATAAGCACGTGGACCACCTAGGCAATTTGAATTGTCCCTTTAAGCATTCTGACTAAACATATGTTAACGTACTCCTCTTTGACTTTCTCAAAACGGGCTGTTCAATTACTTAAATGCCTCAAGTAAATGTAGGATTTTCGGCATGGAGAGCCAATCTCACCGTCAAGGAGCTTGCAGCTCCATTGATTAGCTTCCTAAGATGGCACAAGCAAAGTCTCCCTCCTAGAATGAACTATTAATGTTAAGGGTTCCTAAGCCTAGCAATATCTAAGATCTCGATGAGTTCGTTGGAAGATATGCGTGAATCTTCCAGATATCATTTAGATTGAGATTGATATATTGAATCAATTAAGATCAATTTAATATCATATTTGTTTTGTAGATTATATTGTTGCCTTTTTCTTATTTACATTTTGTACTATAATAAGGAGCATGTACATTAAGTTTGTAAGCAATACAAAATATAGAAAAATTTCCCCACAATTTCTTTATTTCTCTTCTCCTCATCTTTGGTTTCTTGCTTTCTTTCATGGTATCAAAGCGCCAATCATGTGCCTGATTTTGCTTCTGCACCCTATAGTTGCCTGCTAGAAGAAACACACTAACCTGCAAAATAGCATTAGCATTCTAGCATAGGAATCAGTCTCCTAAAGATCAAATTATTAAAGCAAGTGAAGAAAGGAAAGGAATTTTTTTACCACCATTATGGCTGACAACCAGATCCCTGAGAAGCGTATCCCATTAATGGACACACCTACCTTAGAGATACAAGATCTCGCATAAAATACAACTGCTGAAGCTATTGGAGCCCAAAGCCAACCTATTTTGGGCCAATTTATCCAGCGGCAACCCAATCAAGGGTGGCCTATTGTAGGCCAACCGTACCAGTGGGTGCCTTTTCCCATGTACCATGGGCCAAGTCCAAATTTCTCTCTTCTAGGAATCCAACTTCATGGGGAAAACATCCAACCCAATGATGGCCCACTAGCCACAATGGGGTAGACGCATCTAATGGAACTGGATCTTCCAATGTGGGTGACAACCCTACCAGGTCATTCAAGCCAAATGCAAGGATACCAAGCGGGTTGAATCCGGGTCAATGTGCAAATCCCTACCCAGGTTTCTCACTCGATTTCTTACCGTTTCCCATCACAGCCGCCAAAAGTTGCTTAGAACCCAACAACATGTTGTTCATCTCCACCACCAGTGGATCGGAGTTGTGGTTCATCAACTACCTTCTCACAAGGCTAAAGAACTACTCGAATTGGGTGGGGGAGTTTCAGCGAGCCCTAGTTACAAAAGATAAAGAAGATTTCATCGATGGAACTATTCCGATTCCAACTGACAAAATGATGGCACAACAATGGAAAAAAAAAATGCAACTAATTAGTACGAACTTTTTTTTAGCTGAATTAGTAAGAACTTGGATAGGGAACTATATAAGCCCAAAAATTGCCGCCAATTTACCTCTGATAGAAGACTCAAAAACCATTTAGGATAGCATAAAAGAGATATACAAGAAATTGGATCGGGCAAAAATCTTCTTGCTTCATCAAGCCCTTATAGAGTTGAAGCAAAATAACATGACTATAACAACATGCGTCAACAGGCTTTCAGCGCTCTAAAATAAGCCGGAAGCGGTCGAAGAAAAACTCGAAGGGCCAGAGGCGACCCTATAATAGTATAAGGTGATGAAAGATAAAGAGAAGGCGACACGCTTCCTCCTGATTCTAAACGAGAGTTACCTAACTTTCAGGTCCCAGATCTTAGCTATGGAGCCCACACCTTTCCTCGGCTGCATTTTCCAACTGGTGGTGCAAGAAGAGAGCTAGCGACTCACCTCAAAGAAGCACGTAAAAGGGGCCGATAGTCTTGCACTCACGGCGAGGGGCAAGAAGGGCAAAAAAACTCTAGACCGAGAGAAGGAGAGGCGAGAAGGGCTAGGATTTAGGGGAGACCAATGAAGTTTTAAAGGATTTGGAACCGATGACTAAGATTGATCGCAGCAATCCAATGGTCCCAGGGGCACCCACTCTCCATCAAATCTAGATGGTGGCAAGGCATACAGGTCTAAAGGATCCAACGATGGCCAATTTTCCAGAAATTGCAAGCCCAATTTCAAAAACAAAGGAAAATCATTTTGTGAATATTGCAAGCAGTCCCACCACACAATAGATGATTGCTGGAGGCTACACAGTAAACCTAGAGAAAAAGGAAAAAAAGGGGGAAGGAAATATTAGTAGCTTATCAACTTACAAGGTTGGTAGGTGCAAATCAACCCATCACATATGGGCAATATCAACAACTCATGCATGCTTTGTAGATATTGGACACAAAGTAGCTTCTCAGGTATTTCTTATTGCTTGATAAATTCCATATCAAGAAATGTATATCATTAATTCAAGAGCAAGTGATCATATCAGATGCAATAAGGGTTTATTCTCCATTATTCATGAAGAATTGGATATTGCTATTACTGTGCAATTGCCCAATGGAAATATCACTCATGTCACTACAACAAGGACAATGAATTCTAGCTCCCAAATTACTCTAAAACATGTTATTTATGTCCCGGACTTCCAATTTAATCTCATTTCTATATCTAGAGCTTGTAAGGAAAATTTCTACTACGTCTTATTGAATGTTGATACTTGTTTATTTCATGTCATTTTGACGAGCAAACGGATGGGCTTGGGTAATCTCTCTAAAGGATCATTCTTGTGGACTAGTTTTCCAAGAAGTCTTGATTGATCTTGTGTTTCCTGTAATAAACAATCATTGTATATATCAATGATAAAAATTTCCTTTTGTATTCCAGAACAGGCCATGGTTCTCTACTTCCTTATCTTCAATGTCATATCCATCCGCTTGCAAAATATTCACGCGCATCCTTCTCATTAAGCAAAAATCATGCAAATACTATCCTTTTATTACTTCATATTAATGTTTGGGGACCCTATCACACACCAAATTATGATGGGTCTCGGTTTTTTCTCACTATTATGGATGAATACTTCGGAGTCACATGGATTTTCCTCATACAATCTAAAAGTCAAGTTTTCTTCAATTTGAAGACTTTTATTTCTCTGTCAAACACCCAATTTCAAAAATCTATGCAACGTGTCTAGACTGATGATGAAAGAGAATTATTCAATCACGAGTGTGCTGCCTTTTTTTCATCTCAAGACATATTACACAAGACTTGTTGTATATACACTCCGCAACAGAATGGAGTAGTGGAAATGAGACATTGTCACTTATTGGAAGTTGCGTGGGCTTTGAAATTTCAAGCCTCTATTCCAAACAATTTTTGGGGAGATTGCTTGATGACTGCAGCTTATCTAATTAATGACATGCTGACGAAGGTACTTAACAGACGAACTCCCTTCGAGTTCTTTTTCAAAAGAAGCTGAGACTGGATCATCTTAAAATCTTTGGATGTTTGTGTTATGCTATAACAGTGGGCCATCGGGACAAAATGGGTTCCTGTGCTCAGTGTTGTATATTTATGGGATATCCCAGTCTACAAAGAGGATACCATCTATTTGAACCATCGATAGGAGAATTCTTCGTTAGTAGAGACATCCTGTTGCATAAAAATATTTTCCCATTCAATAAACAAGAGTCAGCAGCAACAGAAGACATGGGGACTTCTTGCCTTCTTCCCATTGAGGAACCCCTTAATGACCAAGAATATGTCTTAATTCCAAAGAAACTCAGCAATCCTTCAACGTCCAATTCAACCACGGAAATAATTCCTTCAAAGGCAATGATGGACCAAACTTCTAATGAAGTGGCTATTAAGGAAACATCTAGTCCTACAACGGGACCAATTCCAAAGGATCCTTCACCTTCACCTCCAAAGCATGATCTACCACGATATTCTGGACAAGCCACAAGTACATTGACTTAGACCAAGGACTATAAACATGGTGCACGGAATCCACTAGGTATCTCTTCCTATGTTTCCTTTGATCAGTTATCTCCAAAACATAGATATTGCATTACTCACATCTCAGAAAAGTGAGAATCATCCAGCTACAATGAAACTTATGATGTATGGGAGCTTATGATGTTGCCTCCTGTGGCACCCCTCGACACGGCCCACGATCTGCTAGGGTCGCCATAGTTCACTTACCTTTCACTTGTCCTAATAACATGTCACTCTGATACCATTTGAATTGTAATGAGTCCATATGTTCTAGGGATTTATATTATCTTAATTGATCCCAGCGCAATACATATAACGGAAGCATATTCGACATCTCCCTACCCCATGCTCAACAGGATAATGCAATACACACCAACTAAACATCTTATAGATAAGTTAGAGCCGAACCACTTTTATTTACATAACTATGATGGACATCACAAGTCGGTACAACAAAAGGCCAAGACTTTAACTAAGCTCGGCTATAACCCAAAAGTACCCGACCCCCACATCATACATGTACATCAATCCATCATCCAGTGTCGGCTATCCAAAAAGTGTCATCCTCTACTAGTCACATGCGTAATCACACCCAACCCGGTGCATCGGCTGGTGGCTGTGGCAACATCCCCATCATCCTCCCGTCGTGACGAGCATGTACGGACAAGAACTCCTGGACTATAGGGCCATCAGGTAGACCCACATCATATATAACCAAAACGCGAACACGGATAAACACCAGACCATGAATACCAACACAGGGGTGCTCCGAGCACTCGACCTCAACATTGGACGGTAAGCCATAAAATGTACCACGTGTGACAGGTGATAGAGGCATCTCTTAATCGGAAATGTTAGTCCCCAAAAGAGGTGAGTACAACTACTCAGTAGTAAAGATTCATCAAACTACACAATGCAACAGGCAAAACAACCACAATTTCATGTGAAATGCACATATCATCCATGTGATCATGTTTGTATTTCCATAAGATTCATATATTAAGGCAATTTATGTTCCATGCCATATGCACATACATGCGCACAATCCATATCACCCATACAATCATATATATATATACACCCATGAGATCCATTCAATACCTTTATGATCGCATTCTCAATGCCATATAGTATCAACTCAATTTCATAGGCAATTATATCCTATGCCATATGCACACACACATGCGCATGATTCAATTCCCAATTTTAGTTTTCAAAATAATCTCATTTTTCTTCTAGGGACCAGTGTTTGCATCCCTCATATATCGCTCACACCCAACTTGGCATCGCGAGGAACCTCTGGCACACACCTTTAGGCATCCCCCACCCCAATTGGCATCACGAGACCATCCGGCACACACCTCTGGACATCCGGCACACACACTCCAGACATCTCGAAACTCCCGAGGACATCCGGCACACACCTCCGAGCATCCCGACACCCCCGGGACATTGTCGACTCAAGGGTCCCACGGTATCATCAACATCACAATGTATATTCACATATATATCTCACTTTCAACATATTATTTGATGCAATAATGTCAAAGGTTTAAATCAACTTTTTGATATCATATGATGTGCTAAATGTCACCACATATGCAGCATAATTAACCACCCAAGACATCATATCTCATATAGCAATTCATTTGTTCTTGAAAATACAACAATTTTCGGATAAAACAAAATGCACTTCTTTAATTAAAATTTTGGAAAATTAGTAAACAATCTTAATAAATTCTGAAAATTTAACATGTTACAAGATCTAGAGAAGAAGATTTTATGAAGAACACCATGTCAAAAGAGCTGCGTACGAGTCGCTACGGTCCATGCATCACAGCCTTGGAATTTCAATATCACCATTGCACAATTTTATTCACAAATTCGGTATAAACCATAAATCAACTCTGAAAATTCTGAAAATTTGATATCTTATATTCAAGACCTAGAGGTAAAAGTTTCGTGAAGAACTCAAAGTCAGATTCGTGATAGATCAAAATCTATAATCACCATAACTGTCCTTAACCCTCGGCAACGATTTCCAGATCTAATCATTTCAGAGAAAAATCGTTTCACCAACCTATACTTGTCCGTTTCTTCTCAAATTTTAGTATGTTACTCCTCAAGATGTCATCTATAACTTTCATCAAGGACACAAGATCAAGTTTCAACTGAATAATTTTATAAAATTCACAAAATCACAAAGGATCGAACTGTCCTTATATGCAACAGCTTGCTTGTTCTAGAAAGACTACCACCATTCACTCGAATTTCAGCATCCAACATCACAACTCAAGCATATCCAACACCCATTACACTTCACACACAACCACAGCAAGCAAAATGTAGGCTAACAAACTTTACTTGCCTTAAATTCAACGAAATCACAGCAAGCACACGGTGATTAGACGTCTTCAAACACAGCACAATCGACGGCGAAGCAAGGTGCACACACGGTAGGGCAGGTCTTCTTCTTCCCTCGCTGAAGCACCCTCACGAACAACTCTCTTTTTTCTCTCTCTCTCTCTCTCTCTCTCTCTCTCTCTCTCGCGATAACCCCCTCACTAACTCTGCCCCTCCTCTTTTCTTTCCCCTTCATGATTAGCTAGTAATCATTAGCTTGCATGCAAGAGCCACTTGTATAATCCCTTTTGCCACTTGTCATTCTTCATGCAAGTTGATGGGCCTCACTCAACTGGGCTTGGGCTAGCCTTGGTCGACCGAATGGGGGAAACGGTGGGTTGGTTTTTGGGCTGGTTCGGCCGTAAGAAATTAGCCCACTCCTTCTCTTAATAATCCACTTTAAACCCACTTATAAAAAAAATCTAATTACAAATTCATATGGCCATAAAACTTTGTAACATAGATTAATAAAAATCCAACTTATAAAGTTCATGGCCAAGAACAAAATTTTCTTATCAATTTATCCTTTAATACAATCCTTAATCACTCATGGACATAGGATGTATTCCCAATATAACAATAGTCCATTCAATGCTCGGCCTTGATTAATAGTAATCCATTGGTCTAATGACTATAATATAGTCCGATAGCGCTTCCATCATCTATTCATGGGTTGCAGAGTATCTAGGGATTGTTATGTAATTTTAGGATGTCACAATTCTCCTCTCCTTAGAGAATTTCGTTCTCGAAATTAGACATTACCTAGGTCTCTTTAAACAAGTGAGGGTACCTTTCCCTCATCTCATTTTCACTTTCTCATGTGGCTTCCTCCACATCATGATGTCACCATAATATCTTAACCAATGGAATTTTCTTGGTCCTGAGAATTTACTCCTTTCAATCCAGTACTTGTACAGGCTCTTCAATGTACCTCACTTTCTCATCCACTTTGATGGCTTCATGATCGAGTATGTGACCAGGATTCGGCTTATACTTTCTCAGCATCGATACATGGAATACGTCATGCAAGTTCTCTAGCTTGGGAGGTAAAGCTAATCAATAGGCTACATTCCCTATTCTTTCTAATATCTCAAAGGGTCCAACAAATCTAGGGCTCAACTTACCCTTCATTTCGAATCGAGATATTCCTTTCATATGGGATACTTTAAGGAACACATGATCTCCCACATTAAACTTTAAATGTCTTCTACGCTTATCTGTGTAGTCTTTCTACCTACTCTGGGCTGATCTCTAAGTCTTTTCCTGATAATTTCCATAGCCTCAGTAGTAATTTGTACCAATCAGGCCCTATCAATTTCCTTTCACCTACTTCATTCCAACAAATAGGGGTCCTACACCTTCTTCCATATAATGCTTCATACGGAGCCATGCCTATACTTTTCTGAAAACTATTATTATAGGCAAACTCTATCAAATGCAATTTTTCATCCCAACTTCCGTTAAAATTAATAATACAAGCCCTCAACATATCTTCCAAAGCTTGGATCACTCTTTCCGTTTGTCCATCTGTTTGAAGATGAAAAGCAGTACTAAATTGAAGCTTCATCCCTAAAGCATTTTGGAGACTTCACCAAAAATTTGAAGTAAACTTAGAGTCTCAATCAAATGTGATCGTTACAAGAACACCATGTAAGTGTACCACTTGGCTTACAAATGTCTCAGCAAGCTTATTCATCGAGTAGTCTATGCGGACCGTTAGGAAATGAGCAGACTTAATCAAACGATCTACTATTACCCAAATAAAGTCATGACCACTTGATGTCCTTGGCAGTCCTTGCACAAAGTCCATCGTCACATGCTCCCATTTCCATTCTGGTACGTCCCATGGTCTCAATAGTCCTGCGAGTTTGCGGTATTCCGCTTTCATTTGCTGGCATGTTAAACACTGAGAAACATGCTTAGCTATATCCTTCTTCATGCCATTCCACCAAAATTGCTAGCGTAAATTTCTATACATTTTTTTACTCCCCGGATGAATACTATAATCACTCTTATATGCTTCCGACAGAACTTCCCTTCTCACTTCTTCATTGTCAGGAACACAAAATCGTCATTGGCATCTTACTACTCCATCCTTAGAGACTTGAAACTCTGTTCTTTTCCCTAAAGACACAGCGTTTCGTATTTCCACAATCTTCAGGTCAGATTTTTATAGAATCTTAACTTTCTGAATAATTTCAGCTCAATCCTTAATGCAGTGAGCATACCAATAAGGTGGTCTATTTCCAACTTGAAGTCTGAATCCACAATTGACTTTAATATATTCCACTCTGTTATTCTTAGACTAGCCATGTCTATAGCCGACTTTCGACTAAGGGCATCTGCCACCTTATTTGCCTTCCCTGGATGGCATCGTATTTCACAATCATAATCTTTTAATAATTCCATCCACCTTCTCTGTCTTATGTTCAACTCTTTTTGTGAAAAGAAATACTTCAAACTCTTATGATCTGTATAGATTTCAAACTTCTCTCCATACAGATAATGTCTCCATATTTTCAAAGCAAATACTATAACTACCAATTCCAAATCATAAGTTGGGTAATTTAAATCATGAGTTTTCAACTGCCTCGATGCATAGGCTATGACCTTACCATGCCACATCAAAATACATCCCAGTCCTTTATGAGAAGCATCATTATACACCATGAATCCATTAGACCCAGATGGTATAGTTAGAATTGGAGCTATAGTTAAATTTCTTTTAAGCTCCTAAAAGCTTCTTTCACATTCTCCACTCCATTCAAACCTCACATTTTTCCGAGTTAATTTCGTTATGCCATATGTGAAAATCCTTCAATAAACCTCCTATAATAGCTAGCCAACCCTAAGAAACTTCGTATCTCGCTTGCATCTTCATTAACATTTTCAACCCTACCACCATCTTGTCACACGGTCGAACACAAAAAGTATGTGGCGGTTCAATATTCAAATGTCTCTTGGTCACCCGGACCGAGGATAAGGCAATTGTCCTTTGTCTTTTGAAAGCACATGTGGAAAAGGATACGGGAGAAGAAAATTTCCTTCCTGATTGATCGCATACATCCAACTTTGCAATAGACTTAGTGCTCTTGTGAAGCACAATGTTGATTGCATTCATCACGGAATAGATAATTTTCTTATCTACATCCCTATCTTTGACAAGATCGAGGATAGCGCCAGCGAACGAGACTTTGATTGGGAGATCAACTCCAATTATGTCGCCAACATATTCACATCTACTACATAGACTTGGTCTCGGACCTGCATCCAAAAAGCTAAGATTTGAATAGAAGTAAGCGGTCGAGATGATCATACTTCGGACAAAAAGTCTCAAACTTCTCCCTTAAGTTCAAGTTGATGGAATCCGGAAGTCAAAGTCCCCTCTTTTCCATGACATGACTTTTTCTTGGATAAACAAATCCATCCGAGCAACCCATTCTAGATTTAAATTCAAGGAACATTTTGTTATCATCGTTCCGTCACATACGGATCACTAGAATCCATTCCCAACTCTTCCATTTTAAAGATCATCTATATACTTTAATGAAGAACCGGTGCTTTTCAAGTAAAGCTTATAGATAACGAGGGTTTTGGACTCTTGCTCTTCTTCTCGATATTTCCCTTCTCCATTTCTCCAAATGATTTCCTCGAAGACGACATCTTTCTTTGTCTATTGGAGGATTCCTTCACTTGCTTTTCCCAAGAAAAATGACCTTTCTCTGCTTTTTAGGGTTTTGAAAAGTGGGGGAAGAATGACTGTGAATTTATATGTGCCTCGGATTTGATTAAACAGTGACGAACACTTCTTTTCAAAAATCAATAACAAAAATAACTTCCTCTAAAAACAAGTTTTCAAATTTCACACGAATTATAAAAAGCGTAGATAGAATAGCGAGAATACCTTTTTAGATAGCAATTTAAGTCTAAGAGATCGAGTCTTTAGAGTTGGTGATCCTTCAAGCTTCAAAATGTTGTTTGAATGATCGAATTGATTCTTCTCCAAAGGCTTTGTGAATATGTAACTTTTTGAATCATTGAATTGAGATTTCTCCGTTTTGAATGATCTCTAATGAAGTGATTCTCAATATGCTTTGCTCTTGAATGAAGGATTGGATTTTTGGTGAGATTGATCGATGCACATCTGATTTACGGCATGAGTCTTCAATGCCAAAGTCCTGTTGTTTTATCCATAGAATTACATACTCCGCAATGACAACTCCTTTTCCATAGACAAAGTTCGCTCTTTCTATCATTATACACCTAGAAGATTAAAGTATATTTGATAATACGACAGCAATGAGATGTGATTCTCTAGGATCTGATTGAAACCTATAGTCTAAAAACGTAATAAGAAGTGAACCGATCATGCTCCTTGTAATCTACTTTCTTCCTTCTTCATCCTTGTCTATCTTAAGAACATGACATTGGTATGTCTCTTTTTGCACTTTTCCAATCCAAACCTTTTAACAAGATCTCCATATTTTTTCTTGATGAATGAAAATTCCTTCCTTCATTTGTTTCACTTGAAGTCCAAGAAAGAATCTCCATCATACTCATTTCAAATTCATCTCACTTATTTCTTCGAGATAATGTCTCCATATTTTCAAAGCAAATACTATAACTACCAATTCCAAATCATAAGTTGGGTAATTTAAATCATGAGTTTTCAAGCTTCCAAACCATAGGACACTCTTTTTCAAAATGATCTATATTACACTTAGAACACCTTAATTTTCATACGGGTTTTATCTTTTAAAATGATTTCTATAAGCCTCTCTCGATGGTCTTTTCTTAATTCTTTCTTTTACTTTCGGAAAATCAATCAAAGTTATTGAAGTAAGGTCTTTGGATTGAAAGAACTTTTTCAAGTTTTCGATATTGAAAATTTCTTTGAAATATTTGATAAATCTTTTTAAGAAAGCATTTTCTTTTGAAAGATTGTCTTCACTCTCTTTAAGAGTAGAAACTTTCAAATCTAAATTTTTTACCTTTTCTTCTAAAGTATTTTCAAGTTAGGAAATCTTTTAAGAGAAGTCTATTTCAAATTCACTCATCCGAGTCAAGCAAATACTTTGGAATGAACATAAATCTATCATCCATATCATCTTGAAGAATCTGCATCATCGCATCAATTCCAAATCATAATTGCCTCGATGCATAGGCTATGACCTTACCATGCCACATCAAAATACATCCCGATCCTTTATGAGAAGCATCATTATACACCATGAATCCATTAGACCCAGATGGTATAGTTAGAATTGGAGCTATAGTTAAATTTCTTTTAAGCTCCTAAAAGCTTCTTTCACATTCTCCACTCCATTCAAACCTCACATTTTTCCGAGTTAATTTCGTTAAAGGGCCTGCCATATGTGAAAATCCTTCAATAGCGTCGTCAATCTCGGCCAGTTCACTACCATCTCAACCTTCGCAGGGTCTACTGCAATTCCATTTACCGACACCACGTGCCCTAAAAATATTATCTGGTCTAGCCAGAATTCACACTTATTGAATTTGGCGTATAACTTATGATCCCTTAGCATCTGTAATGCTATTCTCAGGTGTCGTTCATGTTCTTCATGTCCTTTAGAATATATCAAGATATCATCAATGAAGACAATTACAAACTAATCCAGATAAGGCTTAAATATCATATTCATTAAATCCATGAATGCGGTTGGTGCATTCGTTAATCCAAAAGACATAACTAGGAACTCATGATGTCCATAACGAGTCCTAAATGCAATCTTATAAATTTCTTCTTTCTTTATCCTTAACTATGGTATCCTGACCTTAAGTCAATTTTAGAAAAAACTGAACTTCTTTGCAACTGATCAAATAAATCATCAATTCTAGGCAAAGGATACTTATTTTTTACAGTCACTTGGTTCAGTTGTCTATAGTCAATACATAGACGCATCGACCCGTCCTTCTTTTTCACAAATAGAATTGGTGCACCCCAAGGTGAAGCCCTTGACCTAATAAATCTCTTATCAAGCAACTCTTGTAGTTGCACCTTCAACTCCTGCAGCTCCACCAAGGCCATCATATACGAGGCTTTCGATATTGGTCCTATTCTAGGCATTAGTTCAATTTCAAATTCAATCTCTCATTCCGGTGGTAATCTAGGCAACTCCTCAGGAAACACATCCTAAAATTCCCTAATTATTCGAATCTCATTGATTTTAGCCTCTTTCTTAGTAAGATCTCTTACTACTGCTAGGTATCCTTGACATCCATCGTCAAGTAGTTCACGAGCTTCTACCATTGAGATGATGGCTATAGAGGGGTTTGTCTGACCTCTAAAAGATTCAAAACTAGATTGATCATGTAACATGAAGTGGATCACTTTCCTATAGCAATCCACCTTAGCCTGATACTTATGGAGCCAATCCATTCCTATGATAACATCAAAATCATACATAGCCATTACAACTAGATCTATTTCCATATCCCATCCTTTTATAGTTATCTTACATTTTGCACACACCATTGTAGATAATACCATATTCTTTAAAGACGTGGAAACACAAAGAGGCGTCTCAAGAGGTGTAATTTCTATTTTACTCAACTGCCTATATCTTTCAAATATAAATGAATGCGTAGCACCCGTGTCAAACAATGCATATGCCTTCTTGCCATTTATAAAAATTGTACCTGAGATAACATTTTTTGAAGCTTCCGCTTCCTCTTGGGTGACCGCATACACCATTCCTTGTGTTTGTGGCCTTTGTGGATTCCTTGGTAGATTTGGTCTAACAGTACTTTGTTGTACCTGTCGCACTAAGCCGACACTTGGCTACGACCTCTCTTGTGGACAGTCTCTCCTAAGGTGACCTATTTGTCCACAACCATAGCATTTCAGCCATCCATTGCAAGGTCCTAGGCCATGTTGCACATCACATTTTCGACAAGCATCATGTTGATAGGGTGCTTTCCCTATATTCAGGTCATCCCTGGTTTTTCCAAAGTTTTCAAAATTACTATTTTTCTTAGAATCTTAAGTCTAACCTTGACCAAGATAGGGTCTCTTACCCCGTCTGATATCATTAAAGGTCAACTGTCTCTTAGACTCTGATCGCTCTCTCACTAGCTCTTGCTCCACTAACTGTGCCCTCTCATAAATCTCAATATAATCCCTCATATTCAGAGGCACCAGTTGTTTCCTAATATCAGTCCTCAACCCTTTCAGAAATCTCTTAGCTTTTTCCTCTCAGTCCTCAACCAGTCTAGAAGCATACCTAGACAATTCAGAAAATTTTGCCTCATACTGATCTACTATCAGCTCCTTTTGTTCCAACTGAACAAATTCAGTGATCTTCTTATCCTTGGCACAATCAAAGAAATGCTTTCTATTGAAAGCTCTTATAAATTCATCCCAATTTATGTCAATACCTGGTGGAAAGATCGTGTCTCTCGAAGCTCTCCACCAAAATTTTGCATTTCCCTCCAGCTAGTACTCTGCCAAAGTTATTTTCTCAGCATCATTACAGACCAACAACCGAAAAATTTGCTCCATTCCATCAATCCATTATTCCGCCTCCTCAGGACTTCCTGTTCCACTAAACTTAGGTGGCTTCAGCTTTAGAAATTGCTCCACCAGTCCTTGAGGGCGACATCCTCTGCTCCGGGTTGTTGCTGCGCTTGTCTTTCCATTAAATTTCCTATATTGGCCAATGCCTGCAGGATGTCTTCCATTCAGGGTTCAGCCCTTGCAACAGAGGCTTCAACCTCCGATGGATGAGCACTTCTAGCTCGTACCATGATTTTCTTGCAGTTTCCAAGCATTTGCCTCAAGAATAATATGTGACTCAATATCTCCATTTAAAAGTAACTACAATTATATATAAGTAACATAAACATGTTACCGGCACCTAAAAGCAACTCATAATAAATTACTAGGGATCTACAAGTGAATACCCATTACCCATTGTTCAAAGTTAGTCAACCATTCCAGTTAGTATCCTATGGTGTGCATTGTCATTATATTCCTCAATTTCCAAATGAGACTCATTATCACTCCGTCTATAACCATTACTCTGATACCAACCACTGTGGCACCTCTCGACACGGCCCTCGATCCACTAGGGTCGTCACAATTCGCTTACCTTTCACTTGTCCTAATAACATGTCACTCTTATACCATTTGAATTGTAGTGGGTCCATATGTTCTGGGGGTTTATATTATCTTAATCGGTCCCAGCGCAATTCATATAACGGAAGCATATTCGACATCTCCCTACCCCATGCTCAACAGGATAATGCAATACACACCAACTACACATCTTATAGATAAGTTAGAGCCGAACCACTTTTATTTATATAACTATGATGGACATCACGAGTCGGTACAACAAAAAGCCAAGGCTTTAACTAAGCTCGGCTATAACCCAAAAGTACCTGACCCCCACATCAGACATGTACATCAATCTATCATCCAGTGTCGGCTATCCAAAAAGTGTCATCCTCTACCAGTTACATGCGCAATCACACCCAGCTTGATGCATCGGCCGGTGGTGGCGGCAGCATCCCCATCATCCTCCAGTCGCGACGAACATGTACGAACAGGAACTCTTGCACTACAGGGCCATCAGGTAGACCCACATCATACATAACCAAAATGCGAACACGGATAAACACCAAACCACAAACACCAACACAAGGGTGCTCCGAGCACTCGACCTCAACATCGAATGATAAGCCATAAAATGTACCACGTGTGACAAGTGATAAAGGCATCTTTCAATCTAAAATGTTAGTCCCCAAAAGGGTGAGTACAACAACTCAGCAGTAAAGATCCATCAAACTACACAATGCAACAGGCAAGACAACCACAATTTCATGTGAAATGCACATATCATCCATGTGATCATATTTGTATTTCCATGAGATTCATACATTAAGGCAATTTATGTTCCATGCCATATGCACATACATGCGCACAATCCATATATATATATATATATATATATATATATATATATATATATATGTATATATATTCCCATGAGATCCATGCAATACCTTCATGATCGCATTCTCAATGCCATATAGTATCAACTCAATTTCATAGCCACTTATATTCCATGACATATGCACACATACATGCGCATGATTCAATTCCCAATTTTAGTTTTCAAAAGAATCTCATTCTTCTTCTAAGGACCAGTGTTTGCATCCTTCATATATTGCTTGCACCCAATCTGGCATCGCGAGGAACCTCCGACACACACCTCCGGGCATTCGGCACACACCTCCGGACATCCCACACCCCAACTGGCATCATGAGGTCATCCAACACACACCTCCGGGCATCCGGCACACACACTCTGAGCATCTCGAAACTCCCGAGGACATCCGACACACACCTCGAAGCATCCGGCACACACCTCTGGGCATCCCGACACTCCCAGCGCATCGTCAACTCAAGGGTCCGACGGTATCATCAACGTCACAATGTATATTCACATATATATCTCACTTTCAACATAGCATTTGATACAATAATGTCAAAGGTTCAAATCAACTTTTTGATATCATATGATGTGCTAAATTTCACCACTTATATAGCATAATTAACCACCCAAGACATCATATCTCATAGAGCAATTCATTTGTTCTTGAAAATACAACAATTTTCGGATAAAATAGAATGCACTCCTTTAATTAAAATTCTGGAAAATTAGTAAAAAATTTTAATAAATTCTGAAAATTTAACATGTTATAAATGAGATCTAGAGAAGAATATTTTATGAAGAACACCATGTCAAAAGAGCTTCAAACGAGTCGCTACGGTCCATGCATCACAGCCTTAGAATTTCAATATCACCATTGCACAGTCTTATTCACAAATTCGGTATAAACCCAAATCAACTCAGAAAATTTTGAAAATTTGATATGTTATAGTCAAGACCTAGAGGTAAAAGTTTCATGAAGAACTCAAAGTTAGATTCGCGATCAAAATATATAATCACCATAACCGTCCCTAACTCTCGGCAACAATTTCCAGATCTAACCATTTCAGAGAAAAATCGTTTCATCGACCTATACTTGTCCGTTTCTTCTCAAATTTTAGTATGTTACTCCACTAGATTTCATCTACAACTTTCATCAAGGACACGAGATTAAATTTCAATTGGATAATTTTATAAAATTCACGGAATCACAAAGGGTCGTACTGTCCTTACATGCAATAGCTTGCTTGTTCTAGAAAGACTACCACAATTCACTCGAATTTCAGCATCCAAAATCACAACTCAAGCATCTCCAACACCCATTACCCTTCACACACAACCACAACAAGTTTAATGTCAGCTAACGGACTTTACTTGCCTTAAATCCAACGAAATCACAGCAAGCACATGGAGATTAGAGGTCTTTGAACACAGCACGATCAACAGCGAAGCTAGGCGCATGCATGGCAGGGTAGGTCTTCTTCTTCCCTCGCCGAAGCACCCTCACAAACAACTCTCTCTCTCTCTCTCTCTCTCTCTCTTTCTCACGACAACCCTCTTGCTCACTCCGCCCCTTCTCTTTTCTTTCCCCTTCATGATTATCTAGTAATCATTAGCTTGCATGCAAGAGCCACTTGTATAATCCCTTTTTCCACTTGTCATTATTCATGCAAGTTGATGGGCCTTACTCGGCTGGGCTTGGGCCAGCCCTAGTCTACCGAATGGGGGAAACGGTGGGCTGGTTTTTGGGCTGGTTCGGCTTTAAGAAATCAGCCCACTCCTTCTCTTAATAATCCACTTTAAACCCACTTATATACATACCTAACTACAAATTCATATGGCCATAGAAATTTGTAATATAGATCAATAAAAATCCAATTTATAAAGTTCATGGCCAAGAACAAAATTTCCCTATCAATTTATCATTTAATACAATCATTTATCACTCATGGACATAGGATGTATTCCCAATACAACAATAGTTCATTCAATGCTCGGCCTTGATTAATTGTAATCCATTGGTCTAATGACTATAATATAGTCCGATGGCGCTTCCATCACATATTCATGGGTCGCAAAGTATCTAGGGATTAGTACGAAATTTTAGGATGCCACACCTCCTCACCGCAAGCCAATTGGATGCAAATGCGTATACAAAATTAAATATTGACTTGATGGATCCATTAAACGACACAAGGCTCGATTGGTAACTAAATGATTCACATAGCGGGAAGGATTTGATCATCACAAAATATTTTCTCCCATAGCCAAAGATGTTACTGTTCGCTCATTTCTTTCAGTGGCAGCTTTCCAAGATTGGTCATTACACCAAATGGACATCCATAATGCCTTCCTCCATGGAGATTTGGACAAAGAAATTTACATGGAAGTTCTTCAGGGTTTATGGAGACAAGGGGAGGATAGAGTGTGTCGTCTCTGCAAATTCCTTTATGGCCTCAAACAAGCCTTCAGGCTATGGTACACCAAATTTTCTAAGTAATTGTCGGATTCAAATAGTCCAAATATGATTATGCTCTTTTCACATAGATCAAATGTATGTCATCCATCTCCTTGATATATATATATATATATATATATATATATATATATATATATATATGATACTCATTAAGGGTAATGACAAGGTTGATGTCAAGGCCGCAAAGAATACTTGCACTCTACATTTCACATGAAAGAACTTAGGATGCACAATCAGATCAAGGATTTCTCTCAGTTAGAGAAAATTTGTACTAGAAATCATATAGAAAGTAGGACTATTGGGATGCAAGCCAGCTATTGTTCCAATTGAACAAAATGTTAAATTAACTACAGCGGATTATGATGCAAGAGTATCTCAGGAAGGTGATCTCATACTCAGAGATTCATCAGGTTATCAAAAACTCATTGGAAAACTTATATGTTTGGCTATGACTCGGCCGGATATATGCTATGCAGTGCGGACACTCAATCCATTTATGCATAAGCCAAAGTAGTCCCATGTAAATGCTGCTCTGAAGATCATGAAATACTTGAAGAAATGCCCAGGACTTGGAATTCTTCTCTTCAAGAAGTGTGGTATGGAAATGACTGCTTACTGTAATGCGAATTATGTGACCTATCCCATGAGTGGAAGATCCATCACAGGTTTTTCTATTAAATTGGGAGATTCTTTATTCTCATGGAAGACAAAGAAGTAGCCAACCGCTTCATTATCTTGAGCAGACGTAAAGTATCAAGCTATTGTGAAGACCACCTGTGAAATGGTGTGGTTAAAAAGCTTGCTTTGAGATATTGGGGTACAAATTAAGGGACCAGCCAAGTTGTTCTACGACAATAATGCAGCCATCAAACTTGTATCAAACCCATAATGCACGAGAGCATAAAGCATAAAGAGGTGGAGTGTCATTCCACTCGAGAGAATATTCAAAAAAGACTAATTGAGATAAGAGGGATTGGGACTATAAAACAGCCAGCTAACGTCTTCACCAAACCTCTATATCATAGACAACACACTTATTTATTGAGTAAGCTAGGCGTCTTAGATATTTACAAGCCACCAGCTTGAGAGGGAGTGTTGCAAACTACGCATGAATCTTCCAGATATCATTTAGATTGAAATTGATGTATTTAATCAATCCAGATCAATTTAATATCAAATCTAATTTGTAGATTATATTATTGCCTTTTTCTTATAGACATTTTGTACTATATACATGGAGCATGTACATTGATTCTGTAAGCAATACAAGATACAAAAGAATTTCCCCATGATTTCTCTCTCTCTTCTCCTTGTCTTCGATTTCTTGCTTTCTTTTGGAGTTGTCCATTCCTTTTCACTTTCTGAGGGGTTTCAAGCTCCAGTGACTAACGTTGTCCAACATTGCTTTTGCATCTTTCCATTATACCTCTCAGATCTGGCTTGGTGCCTCTAAAAATGAAATTATTTTGCGATATCCATATTTGCCATGATGTTATGAATTCCAAGTTTATTGTTTCCCTCTTTGCGCTTTCATTGTTTAGTAGCTAGTTTTCTATTCGATCTAATCCGTAACTCGAGATATGGATTTGTACTCACGGGTGCGTCCACACTTCTTTAGTCCAAGAATTGAGGAGGAATACGCTTCCACTAGCAGAGAGGGCATACTGAATCAGGCACGACCTTTCTTTTGTTGAGTTTGTCTATTTTCAGCAAGGTGTTTTGACAAATACCCCATATAAACATCCTGAGTTTGGGCAGGATATATAGTCTCTAGAATTTACTCCAAAATTCTGTTGTATTGCCCCCAATAATATGATTGTCTGATTACATATTGTCATCTTTTTATATGTACATTAAAATATATTTTCATAGTAAGTGCTTTCTGTGTACTTGCCAAATAACTAAATAAAGAAATTTCGTAATTGTGAAGGCACGATTTTTTTTTTTTTTTTTTTTGTGTCATAAGCTAGTGCTTTGAAATTAAGGTATCATTTAGTAAACTGTTGATAAGTGCTCTGAGGGTACTGGTTAGCAAAACTCACATATATACGTTCAAATGACTGGATGGGGGACAATAAGATGGCGATGTGGGTACCTTGGGGATTTTTCACAAATTTTCCTTTTTTCATTTCGAGATTTGGAGTTGGTCAATTAGTGGGGCCATAGGTGATAATATTTTTCGGCCTTTTTTTGGGCAGCTCTATTTCCACCCCTGATTAAGTCCAATCAAATTTCATATCAAAAGACAAAATTGCCCTCTATCTTCAATTGCAATTCAAATTGGTGGTCTCAAATCTATTTACTTTCTTCTTCTTTTTTTTTGATATATATGTAGGATCTACTTATCATAATTAAGAATTTTATATATATTTAGTTTTTTTTTATTGTAGATGTTTCATGTATATAAAAACACTATTTTTTATGTTTAAATATTACTTTTCTATAAAAATTTGTTTGCCAAAAAGAGAAAATTTCCAAAAAATCTAATTCTTTTTTATGTTGTCAATCAAATTTATAGATAACTTGTCAAGTGGATGATGTTTATAAATAAAGTAAGAATTTCTTTTCAAAAATGCCCGTGAAGTATCATTATTTTGAATTGACAAGAATTAATATCATCTATGAATTGTTTATGAAAAAGAAATCAAGATACCTCATTGTGCATAATGTTTGTAGGCTTCATTCATTTCACGAAAACAAACTTCTAGGAAAACAATTTTTTAGATTTTTAGGCATTTGTTTTACAGAAAATAAAATTGATTGGGGAAAATATTTTCCTTCAATGGAAAGAAAAAGTCTTCTAAAGTAGAGGAAGATATTTTCCACTTTTCAAATAGGGGAAAAAATTTCATTTCTTCTTTTACCCAATTTCTTTCATCAAACACATTTTCCTTTTATTTTTTAAATCGAGGTTTTAATTTATTTAATTTTTACTTGTTTCCTTTTCTTTTTCTTTTTTTCTTCTTCTTCCTTGGCCTTGGCCGGTTGCCAGCCACGGCAACGGCCAATGACTAACTTTAGGCGAGCTCCAATCTCATCACTGGTCAACGAGGTCGAGCCTCGCCGAAGGTTGTTAAAGCCTCGCCAACCTCTAACAACTTTGGTCAAGACTCAAGTGCTGCCTAGCTCGTCAAATGTAGCGAGGCTCGAGCTCACTAGCCTCAAGCAAGCTTGGGCCTCACCCAATCTTGCAAGGCCTAATTTTTTCGAAATCTAGCGAGCTTGAGTCTCATCAGCCTATGGCAAGGTTAGAACTCGCCTATGGCCAGTCGCTGGCCTATCGCCATGACCAACAATCAGCCAAGGCCAAGGAAGAAGAAGAAGAACAAAAGAAAGAAAAGAAAAAGAAAAGGAAAAAATAAATTAAAAAAAAAAAGTAGGTCAAGTTTGGACTGCGAGTAAGGTCGGCTAGTCAATGTTGGGTCTGGCAACAGCAGGTGTGACGTTAGGGGACGTCGGACTTCGTTGCTCAACAGAGACAATGGGGCGGTAGCAAGAAGCAGCTACAAGTGACGACACGCGATGGAAAGTCTCGCCCAAGGGCTTGGCCAAGCTCTCTCTCTCTCTCTCTCTCTCTCTCTCTCTCTCTCTCTCTCTCGTACATAGGCATAATGCTCTATTTAAAATGTGAATATCGGCTAACTTCAATATTATGGGCTTAACTTAAGCCTTTATATTATGATGAGCTCTAATAACTTAAGTCTGTAATTAAACTCCCAATGGGCTGAATTAAGCTCAAATTAGGCCCATTAAGGCCCCTTCTCCCCTATGATTTTCAGGCATTACCTCCCCTAGGCTCGGCTGAATTTTCCCTCCTTTCGTGGGCTCAATTTGTCATTTTTAAGCTCAAAACCATTTACCGCCAGTCCAATGTTAATGCAATCAACAAAAAATATAAACTAAATAATAAATGCTCCTAAAACTCTTGGCTATGCAATTTAATTCTAATATTTTGTCTAAGGGTTAAAATTAATCCCTAATTTTCTATACAATAAATGAATGATTGAGTTGTCGAAATTTAGGTATCAATAGTGTTGGAAAAAGAGGTCGGCAAAGACATGTTGGCTCCTATTGGGGGCTTTACCATCTGATATGTAGCCACATTTCACCCAGAATCAAGCCATAAATAGAGTTTTTATGCAAATCAAACAAAATCTTATCTAATTATCTACCAAAATAATGCTAAAGAATTTGAAAGACAAAACAATAATGACAATAACGATAACAAAATTTCATATTCAGAGGGTAGTTTTTCTCTTGTCAACAAATAATTTTTTCTTTTCATGATGTTGCCTCTATTTTCGTCACCACCCCCTCTCTTTTTACAAGTTGGTCTAGAACTTTGACTGCTACAAGACATGTACACTCTATAGAGCTTTACGTCAGTGGTAGATAGAAATCAACCATGTCGAGGAGCATTAGCTCGTGGAACCACGACAAAATTGTAATCTGACAAGAAGAACTAAATTCACATATCAGATCATTCATTGACATGTTTGCCGAAAACGTTTTGTTCACATGGAGATGATTGAGCACTAGTTTCAGAATGTTCCTATCATACGACTCCACATTTTCACACCTGAAATTTTGTCAATCATGGAAATGTTCGTAAATAGCAAAACAACGACTAGAAAAGGAATACATAAATAAATGGACTAAACGAATTTATAGTAGAAAATTGATGGTGTTAAAGAAAAAGAAAAAGAAAGGGGGAGGCTTTTCTAGTTCATGGCCCAATTTGCATTAGATCAAATTTTGCAGAAGCCAAAAGCCCAGCAAACCTTGGGGTCGAATCCATTTTATGCACCAATTACGCCCTAGAAGATGCAGCCCCACTAGATCATTCCACGTACTAAAGGCACGGCCTGTTATACTAAAAGCCCATAAGGAGCGAACACATGCTCAGCCATGTTGTCTTCTTCCTCAAGCACACGCCGAGGAACGGAATGAAGTGGGAGCCGCCAACCAAGATCGTGGAACTATGATCGTTCCTTAGCCTCATGGACAATTACCAATAGTTCATCCGGAGCTATTCTAGCATTACTGTGCCACTCACAGACATGATAAAAAAAGGAGAAGCCGTGGGAGTGGACGGGTTGATGCTAAGAGGCGCTCGATTGGTTAAAGTGAGCAACGACTAAGGAGCTAGTACTCATGTTGCCCGATCACGCTAAGCTCTATGAGTTAGATAGTGACACTTCCAATTATGTTGTTGTTGGGGTGCTTGTGCAAGAAAGACACTAGTGGCATTTGAATCAAGGAAGTTAAACAACAAAAAATAGTGGTACGCAGTCCAAGAGAAAGAGATGATTTTGTTGGCGCATTGCCTTTGCACATGGAGGCACTATCTTTGGGATCACATTTGTTGTGAGAACAAATAACATGGCCACAAGCTACTTCCAAACCTTAGCAAAGTTTGACTACATGCTAGAGTATTAGCCTGGACCAAGCTCTTTGAGCTAGTGGGGTTCAACCTCAGTGTCTCCATGAGTTTCTATCCCTAAACAAACATTCAGCCAAAGAGGGTGAATACATTATTGGAGTTGTACATCAGACACTACATGAGCAAAACTCAAGCAAATTAGGCAAAGTTGATTGATGTAGCCTAGTTTTTCTACAACCTACAGCGAAGCGAGTCCACCAATTAGAGTCCCTTTGAGATTGTAATCAATAACAGCCACTCATTTCGAGCACGGTTGCATCGGGTTATCGAGGGAGTAGCCCATTCGCCTACAAGTTCGTGAAGGATTGGTATGAGCAAGCAGACTTGTCACAAACTTGTCTATAGCCCAAAAGTGCATGAAGAAATGGGCTAACAAGAAGCAAAGGCACGTGGAGTGTCAAGTTGGGGACCTACTATTGGTTAAGCCACACTTGGTCCTTCAATATCTAAACGTACACAATGGGTTAATTCGTCGTTATAAGGGGCTATTTCGAGTGCTATAACGAGTTGAGAATGTTGCATATAAGCTGAAACTTCTGCCAAAACTAAAAGTACATCCGGTGTTCCATGCTACTATGCTTAAACCATTTCATATAGACAAAGAAAACCTAGATTGAAGAGAGTCACAACGGGCACCACTTGGAGCAACAAATCTCGTATGATCGAGATGTCAATTTCATCATGGCATATCGAGTTATACAAAAGCAATACCATGCACTAAAGCGAGAATTTTACATTTGATGAAAGGGTCTTCCAAAGAGTGAATCTAATTGGGAACCTTATGAAATTCTTTAGCAGTTCAAGAAGCAAATCAACGCATTCCATGTCAAAGATGAGATGAGGGCATTGCCCTATTAGGTAGAGTAGAATGTCTTAGCCCATAGGTTTCCCCTATAAAGGACCATGGTTGATCTGTGAAAAACAAGTGGACCTTGAAGTTTCTAAGTCTTAGGGTTTCCTCGTATATTATAAAATACTTTTGGGGGCGAGCAATATTAAATGTACCCTCCTATAGTAAATGTGAATAATTGGTAAATAGGGAGATGCAATCTTCATCGTTAAAATGAGGAAAGATCTATAGTTGTGGTTAGGTCTATATTTGCATATAAAGGGACCTCCTCCTCCCTTTCATTTGTAACATCTCATAAATAATAGAATTTCCAAAGTTTCTCTATCTTTCTAAAATCCTTGTGAGTGTAAGTGAATAAGGTTGCATTGAGAAGAAATTCTTAAAGTCGTACGAGTAAGAGAATGTTAGATGAATTGGCGTGGGATACATGGCTGCTCATGCTTCATGGAGTTTAGCCATGGCCGCTCTAGCTTCCAGGCTTCTTCAAGCTTGAGGCCGTGGCCAATCAAGGATGCAAGCTTCAATCAGTGCAACTGCAGGGTATAAACTTGCGATTAGTGCAACTTCAGGGAATTATTGCAATTACAGGGCTTAACATTTTGGCTCATTTCATCGGCCTTGGATGTTTAAGACTAATGGCAACGTCTTTAATTACTGCTTGAGTTAATTCTAGGTCGATATTTTTAGGCCCATTAATTAATGTTGATGACCACGGAGATTCATCGAGCTTCACCAATGAGATAATTTCTCATTGACTTAATAATTTATTTTTTAGCTTTTTCCTTTCAAAATTTTAAAGATTTTTTTTTATATGGTGTTTGGTGGGCACCACAGCTGTGTCTGCATCTTATAAAATTGATAAAAAGGCCACATGTCAGCATATTTAGTTAGCCAAATCGAGTGAATCCAATAAATGGACTTGATTATACCAATTTAATAAGTTATAAGATTTGATTGATCATTTTTAAAGTTTTAGTACCTAATGATACTTTCTCAATAAATTTTATGACTTTTGATGGACTTTTTTCTATCTTTTCCCTAAACATGTGTTGTACATTGTGACCAGTTATACGTTATGTATGTGCTTGCCATGGTCATTACCTCACCCTACGGCAAAGCTAAGATGAAACGTAATTGAAAGAATCCTAGATATTGAAGGACTGTTCTAAAGATGAAGAAAGACAGTTCACTCGTGTGACCCCCAAACAGAGTCGTCCTTGGATGTACTACTTTGAGCCCGTTCAAAGTAAAGAAAAAGTACTGAAGAAGGAAAAGCTATAGAAATTAAAAAATAAAATAAATAAAATAAAATAAAAAATAAAAAAGGAAAGAAGAAGAAGAAAAGAGAAAGCAAGTTGCAAGAAAAGTAAGTCTCAAGCAGTCGGAGACGACGGCGATGGTCATTTGACTGGTTTAAACCTGCATGAAGTCTTACACGAGTCCTTAACCCTTCGATCCTCTGAGCAGGCTCCTCTTTCATTTCATAACCCTTGACCTGCCCATAGTCCCATCTCTTCAAAAAGACCTTCCTAGTTGAGCTATCCTGTTCCAAATACGTTTGTCGTCACGACCTTTCCAGAAAAAAGACCGGCTACGATCAGGCGACATTGCGATACTTTGATAACTAAGGAAGATATGACCACCCCCAACCCCAAAACCAACAACAAAAAAAAAAAAAAAAAAAAAAAAAAAAAAAACCGGGGTTTAGTGGGCCTGAGAAAATCTGATTAAGTTACAATACGACCATCGATTATGTCTTGACTAGAGACTGAAATTATGTCATATGTACGGGTAGTGGCCCGATCGATGCTACCCTACAGCAACATCCATTTTTTTGGGCTCAATCGTACCCAGTGTTCAAATTCCCCATCTCTCTCTCTCTCTCTCTCTCTCTCTCTCTCTCTCTCTCTCATCCCGAGGGAAATCATTTCTCATATTACGACACTAAAAGTTGCACTAATTGGAGGTCCTAATGGTGGTAGGCGCCAGAGGCATGGTGCTGATTGAGCTTGTAGATTGAGTGCAAGCGATGACATCAATCAAGTAGAACTCTAGTTACGACAAAACTTGTCCTATAAATATAGTTAATTAGAAGCTAATTGTAGGCGCGCATGCATGTATTTGCACCGAAAGGTCATGATTAGAGTACAGTCCCTCTTTGGTTCTCGAGATTTGGTACTTTGAGATCCATTAATATAAAAATGAATGGAAAATGTCACTGATCACTTCTCAATACTAAAGTGATTGTGAGCCAGAACAGATTGCACGTGTTTACGAATGTCTTAGGTTTCAAGGTTGCATTAATATGCTTGTGTGGAGATTGTTGACTAAGCTTAACAGGTTGAAAAGATTTCCAAAAAAGTGTGCTAAACCTATTATACTTTCACCATTCATTCTTGAATATTATAACTATTCCAATTGAGTTTTAAATATTTTGATGTTTTTGCCAATTGAGTACATTCGCCCAATTTTGATTGGAAATTAATAATGCGAATGCTAACCGTCTAATGTGTCATGAGTTATACTAATTTGATATTTTGTGATAATATTTTTATAATTTTTTGAAATTTATATTTTTTTTTTTCCTTTTTTTCCTGTTCTTTTTTGTTTTTCTGATTTTTGGGGTGAGGCCTCTCTCTCTGTAAAACAGCTTGTCCGCGCCTCTTTCCAGCGAAAATAGTTAGCCGCGGTGCCTCTTTTACCACTCTGTCTACAGTCGCCATCAGCTGATCCTCCTTCGCCACTCTTCTTGCTTGTTCGAGAGACGCCTCTCTAGATCTAAGGAACTATATGATGCATGACATAAAAGGTGCAAAGCTTTCTCTCTCTCTCTCTCTCTCTCTCACGCACACACACACTACGCGCGCGCATGAAACTAGAAGCCAGATCTTGTCAATCGCAAGGAGCTCAATGTCATGATGTAGAATAAGAACAAGAGAAGGTGTTGAAACAAGAGGACAGATATAATTGGAAATTTAGTCACAAGATGTAGGTCACTTTCTTCAAGGTGATTATTGCCCTATACTATAAGCAAATCGCCCCTTGAAATATAAGGATATCCTCCAGGACTCTCCCGAAAAGGAGACATGAAAGTTATAGGATAATAACTCAATAGTTATAAAATTATTGTATAGGTGCCAATTCAGCTCTAATTTTTTTAATATTGTTAATTATTTTTAATATTTGCATGAAATTTCAATATAGTCATTCCCGCCAATTGCTATTGAAAACTACTAATGTTTAATCATCACCAAGCATCCTATGTGACATGATAACGGGGACAACTTGTAGATTGCCATGTCAATAATATCCAGTGGTTAATATGAAGGATTACATTGAAACTTTGTACAAAGGTTTAATACCACATTGGCAAAATAAGAAACTATCAAGGGAATGCAAAACGACATCCAAATTGAGAATCGCTTGGATTAAACCGAATCGGCCGGTTGGGTTCTATTCTTGGGAGAGCCAGTCCAATTTACAGTTTCAAAAAGTGAAATGGTGTCCAAGCAGTCTGGTTTCGGTTCCAATAGGGAATTAGACCAGACCAAACCAACTACATATACTTTTCTTTAAAAAAAAATAATAAATTATAAACTAAACACTATCTTGTCTAATGGCACTATAAGCAGTAGAACAATAACTTTTTATTTATTGTCACTTTCATCAATATTTTAAGATTTGTCACTCTCTCTTGTTGTGCACGGACACTCATTAATGGGTTTGTTGTACAATAAAATTTATAGATCTAGTCTCTTCCCCCTTCTGTAAGTGTACTTGGGTCAATTTGTTTATAAATCTACTTTTTAATTTCTATTTATCATAGAAGATATATGAGCACATAGTTAGGGTCCTTTTGCTCGAATCTTTTTCTAACAAAGTAGCATGAACTTGATTCCAACTTCAGTATAGATGGCATTAAGTTGTGAGGGAAAAAAATAGTGACTAATTTCATTGAACCAAACCTGATTGGGAACGTTCACTTTTAAAAGTATATAATTGAATTAGAATCTATACAATAAATTTAAGTTTGAATTGATAATTTTTTTTAAAAAAGAAATAGCATGACTGAAATTATGCCTAGTCGATGCTCTTAAAGAGCACACACACTAAAGTAACATCCATTCTATGTGCTCTTTCATACGAAGTCTTCAAATTCCCCGTCTCTCTCTCTCTCTCTCTTTTAACGAGGGAAATCATTTCTCATATGACGACACTAGAAGCTGCACTAATGGTGGTAGGCGCCAGAGGCATGGTGCTTGATTGAGACCGTAGATTGAGTGCAAACAATGACATCAATCAGTAGAAATCCAAAGTTACGACAAAAATTGTCATATAGATATACTTAATTAGAAGCTAATTGTAGGCGCGCATGCATATATTCGCCCCAAAAGGTCATGATTAGAGTAAGGTCCCTCCTTGATTCTCAAGGTTTTGTACTTTGGAATTCATGGATTTAATAATGAATGGAAAACGTCATTGATCACTTCTCAATACTAAAGTGATTATGGTCCAGAATGGATTATGCGTGCTTACAAATGACTTAGGTTTCAAGGGCGCATTACTTTGCTTGTGTGGGGATTGTTGATTAACCTTAACAGGTAAAAAAAAAACAATTGAAACTGCTCAATAAAAGAAAGCTTGCTTGAGTGTTCAAGGAGAACACGAACACATGAATCGGCCCCATTGGATTGCGACTAAAGCATGGATGACAGCTCCTCGTCGTGTTGCAATTGGCTTTGGCAACTTTTGCGGTAGAAAGATCGTGACAATCAAGGACAAACGAGAGATTGAAAAAGCTGACAGAGAATCCTTGGTTTTTTTTTTGCTTATTTAGGTTTGTTTGTATATGACGTTGGAAGGACGTTAGGTAATTGGAATCCTAAGAAGAGAAGAGCCTCCTCCATTTTACCTTGTGATTTTCTAAGTTGGAGCCCCACTTGACATGTTCCCCTCTTGGCCTTTTCTTCTTCACATGACAATGTCCAATTAATCATTGTGATCTTCTTAGGTTATGAATAAAAATGTTGTTAGGTATAGCAAAGTTGATTGACTGAAATAATATATTAAATGGGAAAATAATAAAAAAATATATTTCATTTTTCTTTTGATGACCACTTACATTCACTTCAACAAAATTGTGTGCATCTATTTTCAATATTGCCATTTTCATTTCCAGAAATAACCTAGCTCAAATTTCCCCATCTTCCCTATGTTAAATTATGTGGCAAAGCTCTAAATGAATCTTCAAATAAATGGGTTGTATTCAACATCAAATAAAACTTATCATATCACTTTCACATTGATATAGTAAATTGATTTTTTTAACAAGAATATTTTTAGGTCTTCAAACCTAATCACGTGTTAGGTCGGATTCCTCCTATGCTCCTCATGGGGTTGTCAACCATTGTATATAAAAATATAATTAAAGCAAGAATACTCTAAAATTTTAATTTGAAGGGACAAAATATTAATGTTTCCCTTTTTTTTATTAAAAAGTTGGTGAAGAAGAGATTAGGTATTTTGACATTTTATCTGGTGGACGTAGCATGTTCGAAAATGTCTTCTGACTTGGGTGTTCTGAGACGTCTCAAAGGCCTAGGGAGATGAATCAAATAATCAGCCAGAAATCTTGCGTTTACACAACACAAGCTCCTAAAGTATCTTCCCTTACCTTGAGACCGATAACTATGAGAAGGTATTTCCCGACTACTCGATTGAATTTGTACCATTAAAAATAAGAGCCAATACCCTGAAAAATCTCAAACTGGTACACTTGTAACAAATTTACTCCAAACTATTTTTTTTACTACCAAAAACCCCAAATTGGTATACTTCCATAAACTAGTACACTTATGATAATTTTACCCTATGTTAGTTTTCGTTAAATTTTATTATCAAATTATTAAGTTAAATGACACGTAACAGTTGATCGGTATACCAATTTAGAATTTTATGTTCCGTTTGTCACAATTTACAATTTTTGTGACTTTTTTGTAGTATTAATCCAATTTAGCAAAGTGTATATTTGTCATAAATTTACCATTTTGGGGTTTTTTGCAGTCGAATAAATTAGTTTAAAGTAAATTTATCATGAATGTACCAGTTTAGGGTTTTTTATAGTTAGTCGGGGCAAATTTGTCACAGGTATACTAGTTTGGAGTTTTTCATGGTCAAAAAAATAGTTTTTGGTAAATTTGTCACAAGTGTATCAGTTTGGAGTTTTTAAGGGTATTAACCCAAAATAATCGTAATTTTGCCAATTTCATGTAAATCTCATCAGGTCTAACTATCTAGATTTGATTTGTTACACACACACACACACACACATATTAGATTTACTGAATAATACTCAATAATGTCTCCAAATCTCATATAATTTTTATCATAAATCCGATTCAACCGGAATGTTGACTAAAAGGATGATGAACTTTGCTACAAAGAACATCTATGCGCCACTCCGATGACCTCCACAACAATCTCTATCCATCATTTATTCGTGAAAAAAAAAATGACATGAAAAAATTGCCCATATAGCTTGAAATAATTTATCAGTGGGAATTTTTTTCATTAAGAATTTATGTTTAAAATTTTTCATGGGCAATGAAAATATATCGTCCATTCAAATTTGTAAGCAATATAAACGATTAGATATTTTTCAAATCATTCATTTTCTAAAAACATATAGAACCTACAATTATTTAATTTTTCATCTACATACTTGTTAGGTCGCTAAACACATATTTGCACGCATTGACTAAGATTATGTGATGGTAGAAAGTTAGGCTTGGTTATCACACTTTTATGTGATCCCCCATATGCCTCAGATAAGGTTTTCTTAGTCCAAAAATACTAAAAAATTGAAAGTCTTAAATGTCATATATAAAGTTTATTCTATTTCTAAATAAATTGGTGTAATCAAATTCTAAGACATTTTAAGTGCAATCAAGATGTTCCGGTCATTTTTATCAAAACTTTTCAACGTGACGATTGAGAATCACTTGCATGGCATGCCTTAAATTACACTTTCCAGTAAAGGTTCAAGATTTCATTGTGCCAATCGAAAGGTTTCACAGTCATTGTCATTTTAAATCAAAGTTAGCACTTGATTGCCTTGGACAAACTTAAGACTCGGTTGTGTTTAGTATATGGAGTTGAGGAGCTGTGCTGTTCAACACAAATACCATTTACCATTTCCATATACTGAACCGATTTAGAAGGAAAGATAAAAAATTTTGGAATTGATCTAGTCCTTGTTTGACTCGCTGCGGGATCCAATTACTCGAATATTGAGATTGCAATTCCTTAATATTTCATGACTAGAACAAAACTTAAATTTGGACTTATTCTTCTTCTTTTTTTTTGTGGAAAATGAATAATTTGGAAAATATTTTTCTAAAAGTAATTGCTTGAAATAATTAATCAATACAAATTTTTTCATCTTTAAAATGTAAACAGAGGCTTGAATTAAGATTACACATCAAATAGAATTCTTTAGAAAGTGTAGAATTAGATTAGCTAGCAAACTATTCAAGAATATGAGAAGTCTTAAAAATTTATAACTGAAAATTTAATAAAAAAAATCCCCATGGTGGAAAAATGGCGGACCGCCACCGTTGACAACGATGACAATGTCGTCGCTGTCGTTCAAGACCACAAGGTCATCCGTGTCGAACTTGGCCTCGATTGATTTGCTCTTCTTCGTCACGAGTTGCATCTCAAGCCCTCAATTACATTGCAAACCTACACGCCACCATGAATTGCGTCTTCAAGCTCCACCAAAATGGCCATGGGGTCCCTAGCCTCATTCGACCACACATCTAAGGTTGTGCAAGGCAGCGTCAACTGAGGTCGCAACCTCCATGACCACAGGTCACCCCCCTTGGCACCTAATGAGAAAGAAAGAGAGAGCATGAGAGTCGAGTGAGCTAGGGTTGAGTCAGTGGACAACCTCGTGGTGGAGGGGATGACGCTACAATGGGCTGGTTGGCTAATCTATAGTGATTGATTTATACTTCCTACTTTTTGTAATCAAAATCCTGCCCAGGTAATTCAAAAAAAAAATTATATCCAAAAAATTTGAAACATTTACAAAATATAAATATTAACACATATTTTTCACAGTATTTGAAATTTGAACATATATTAGGAGTTTATAAATCATATTAAGCAAATTAAAAATTTATAAGTGATATTGCACGTCAAATTAAAATTTAAGATTTATTTGTATCATTGTTTCAATTTTACTTAAACCGGAACATATAACTTTGAAAAGATTTCTTCCACTTTACCTAGAAGTACGTTTTCTCAAAATTGCTCGCTAAGGCAAGATTCCACAAATGGCAAAATCTACTAATGCACGAAAGACTATGTTTTTGAGTTCACGAGATCAAATGGTTTCTCGATCAGAGTGAAAAGCAGATCGTGCGCATGTTCGTCGCGTGCTGCGAGGACTTGACGCTGAAAGCGATGCTCGCACGTGGGACTTGTCCTTTGCGCCCTAAATGCTCCGTCCTTTCGTGGAATTAACTTCCTCCACCGACGGCTTAGGATCTTTAAAATAAAATATAATACAACATAATATAATCCAAATGGACAAGCCAATAAGAATCAGATTCGAACTTCCATTTAATTTAGTCCACCGATTCGATTTTAAAATATGATTCCAAAAAATCGTGTGAAAGCGTGTCCCAAAGCACTTATAAAGATACTTATTATAGAATACCGTTGATACTACATAAAAAATTTCAAATTAATATATTTGTGTACTCCAAACTAATTTTCGCTTTCGAAAGAAAATCTCAAATTAAATAGTTTTGCCCTATCTATCATAAATTAATTTTCCTATCACCAAAAATCTCAAATCACCAAAATCTTATATCGGGAAATCTCCTCAAATTTGCTAATCCCTAAGAGCTCCATCAAGTTTCAAAATCTTGCTAAAATACTTAATATTTTGTGATGCGAAAATTAGTTTGCATAAATGTGGCAAGAATTTGATTTTTCGTGACAAGAAAATTAAGTCAAGGATATTTTAAAGTATTTACCTTATAGATTATTGGGAGGCTTTTTTTATGCACAGTTTTTTCTATACTAAAATAATGTATTAAAGTTTTTTTTTTTATTGGAGTAGTTGATTGACCTAATTATCCTCGAAATGCTAAAACAAAATAAATAATAATAATAAACCATATCTTAGTTCTTCCCACGATCGTTAAAGCCAGAGAATCCACATCGCATAACCACTTTTCAACCTTTTCTCGGCTGGGGCTCCGGCTACTCGTCTCTGCTTCTTGTGCATATCAAATTCCCCAAAGTCAAACTAGAAACACTCAGAAAAGCACAATTAATTCTCAATAGCGTCGTCCTATTCATTTTTTTGAATCAACTCATTTCTCTAAAATTTTGTTTATTTTGTGAAAAATGAATGATTTAATATTTTTAAAATATATTATTTATATTGCTTGAAATAATTAGTCAATAAAAATATTTTTATCACTAATAATTATTATATATAAATATTTTTGTAGAAGATGAAAATATTTTTTATTAATTCATTTTGCAAGTAATACAAAAGATCATTTTTAGGAAACTTACTTCAATGTTCATTCAATATATTATTCCTTTTTCAAAACCATTTAGGTGTGTAGTTAATTATATGAGTAACTACATCCTATGCTATATATATGAATAGGTTGTTACTTTTTAAGCTCTGTTTATTTTGTGAAAAAAGAATGATTTAAAAACTATTTTTCCTAAAAATACTCATCTACAAAAATGAATGGATAAAAAATATTTTAATTATCCATGAAAATATTTAGATATATATATATTATCGGTAATGAAAATATTTTCTTGACTAATTATTTCAAGCAATACAAATTATCATTTTTAGGAAAATATTTTCCAATTCTTGAAACATATGGACCCTGAAAATAGAACTTCCCTTCCTTACCCTTACCAAAAAAAAAAAAAAAAAAAAAAAAAGAATTTCCCTGATCAACGACGAGTAAATTTGAAATGCGTAGAATTTTGATCACAAAACCTATATAGTCAACATTTATGCAAAATATGATAATAAATACATCTAGCATATAAAGAGTCTGCGGTGTGGGATATGCACACTTTCTCTTAAAGCTCCCTCCGCGTAAATGAAAAACACATGCTTACTTAAAGCATCTAGAGTTCCCTTAGGGCAAAGGCCCTTTGACTGGGGACTTCTTTTCCCTATGATGAGGGGGCAAGGAGTAATATCATAACAGCTACGCTTGGACATACAAAACAAATTCGTTGACCATTAGTTTTTGTATTAGTGAGTGACAGACATCACATTGATTGAGTCAATAATGGCTGCGGCTTATTGCAATACAAGCATTTTCCTTTTGTCACGAGGGCCTTTTTCAATACAAAATTACAAGACCTACGGGTTAAATTGGACAATATCTTGTGACGTAGCTAAATTTTGTGCATCATCGAGGACTAAGTTCAAAGATATGTACTTAATCCTTTTGTATTTTTCTTTCATTAATAAAGGGTGACGGATGATTTGTCTACAAAATATATTAATTACGCAAACTAGATTCAAGCTATTTTATCCATGGTTCAACATAATATTGGATGTCTGTTCAAAAAAAAAAAAAGAAAACATAATATTGGATGGATGCGAGATAGATCTAACTAATCAATATCCTTGTTCTTTAAGGTTCCAATGAAGTGAGCCCCTAAGAGTAGCATAGTTAATTGAGGTGTCAAAGGATTTACTATTCAGGAACCAAAATCATACATTTAGATTCCATCAATCGTGAACAAATTATTTTGGGTTAAAGTTATCTGCATAGATCAAATGCTTACACTTAACTAATTTATAAAATTTGTGACATGTTCAATGGATTATCAAATAGCTGAGCTACACTTATAGACATGGATGGGAATTGTTATGAACAGCCCCTAGTTCTCATTGAGAAAATCCTAAATCCTAAACTTATTATACGGATGTAAATTAAGTCCTAAAATTTTTCAATTTTATCAATTTAATTCTAAATTTTGGCAAAAAATTTCAATATAATCATTGCAATCGTTTTTGCCGGTAAATTGCTAACATGGCGATCTAAACATTGCCGGCCATCCTGCGTGGCACATCTTTACATTCTCTATGTCTAACGAAAATTAACTCAAAGAATTATATTTGAATTTCAAACAAAGATTTAGAATTAAATTAGTAAAATTGAAATCGATGGAATAATTTGCTCAGAAAATCCCACATATAATTAAGTGATTGAAAGCAGCACGCTAATGGAAGTGAAGACTTCGCGACATCTTATGCTAAGTAGTGGAAAATGACGTTGGCGATTGCTAGTTTATTCAAATTAATTAAGTGGCGATCACATCAGATAATGGACACAGCTCGTAGCTCCAAATATCACGAAAGTCAAGTTTTTCAAGCAGTTGCCAAATCAATACGAATTAAAGAGTCGAAAGAGTACGTCATTGAGAGAGACTGACTCCTTTGTATAATCTTTACAAGCGTCCAAAATCCTCCGTAAGACTTTTTACCTTTGCCCTTAATGTTCTGTTCCCCATACATTTTCTCATGGTACACCAAACGATCAGCAATCATTTCCCTTAAAAAATATAAAATTTGTGTATATTTAGTTTTCCTTTTAGCAGTATCTATTAATAGGTATTTTGGCCAAAAAATATCATATTATCGTGCAGTACGCTTGAACTTTAAGACCATAAATTTATAAATTATTTTGGATAAAGGAAAGTAGTGGAGTGGAAAGAAACAGTAGAGAGACAAAACGGTGGGAAAATTTCAACTTTCCACATTTGCAAATGGCGGGATATAAAGGTAAATACCTTGACATGGACCCATCAAGTATGATCGAAGAAGACAGCGAATGGATTGGAGACCGCCACTTTAGTGCCCATTGTACCAATTGCTATTCAATCCTAAATGATTTACCTCCTCTCAAATTCGAATTATATTGTCAGCAAAATTATAGATTCTTATGTTTTAGATATATGCCATCTCATTTGGAAAGATTTTCTGGCTTTTGGCATATGCTTGGTGGACCGAATAGTTATACAGTTTAACAAAATATTGCACAATAAGTGTGAGACTTTCACGATAATGGCCTAAGGAAATGGTTTCTTGGACTGCCTCTCCCCACTGTTTTGCTTATGAAAAAGAGTAGCGTAGTGTTATTAATATAAAGGGCAAAAACTACCAAAAATTCTAAACTATGCCCATCGTAACACATATACCACAGATTTTTTTTACATGCTAAAAATCCTAAACTTGTATTTATGTGACAGTTATCCTTTGTCAAAGTTTTATCAATGAAAAGCGTTTTAAAAAAATCTGCCTATATAGATACCAAAAAGCAAACAATGTTGACATAGTGCACACATAGCTTAGGTGAAATTAAGAAAAAGAAAACGTTTTGGCTAAAAAATCACCTAAATGAACTTTTTACGGAGTATAAATGTGTCACATAAATATAATTTGAGGTATGTTATGTTACATAAAAATTTTAGGCTAAAAGTGTCATAATAGGCATAATTTGGAGCTTTTGATGTAATAAAAAAAGTTTTTAATGAATGTGTCACAATAGATATAGTTTGTAATTTTTTGTGACTTTTTCTCTAATATAAAATAGTTTCAAGCTGGAAGGAAAATGGACTTTTGTATATAAAGGTTTTCTTTACTTCTCTCCTCAAAAAAGATAAGATGCATTTTTCATTACTTCAATCCACCTTCCCAAATATCGTTGATTTTGGACTCCATTTTCAATCACTTTATATTCTTCCACCCTGCTGTTTCTCTTTAACTCAGGCTAATTTACTGAACATGCAAGCATACGAGCTTTAAACCCACTTTGAGTGGATATTCTATCTATTACATAAAAAAGACTTAGAAAAAATCAATCTCGCGAAATGATCGTTGCCATGCATTCTCTGAGTGTAGGCTCTCAATAGGGGATATATAGCATAATAGGATTCCATTTCCGGCTAATACTAATGACTTGTTCAAAATTCTCCAAATTCCCGTTTACTTTGTAATAGATATGTCATTTTCCTTATCCTATACAAGTTCAATAATTATCAAAATACAAATTTATACCATCACATCATGCTTGGTTAGTAGGAATACACATATTATACCTAGTCTAATCTCAATAAACAACTATTGCATTATTTGGCTCAAAGTGCAATCCGAATAGCTAGAGTTATTGAATCTAAGTAGGCGAATAATCAATTATCACAATCAATTACATACTTTTATATTGTAAAACTGTTATTCAAAATGACGCTTTAACTAAATTAGAACTTTATGTTCACATTGTGTATTGTCATTTTTTGGGTTCCTACCTAATATGATGACATGTTAATATAATTATAATTGGCAATTTTCTCTGTAATCATGTTGCAAAATATTTAGTGAGTCTATGGCCGTGCTTCAATAAAGTAATGTAAATTACAGCGAAAATTCACATGATTATACCTTCATGATGTTATCCATTTATTTCTCATAATTTTTACTAAAAAACATAAAAAAAAAACCAAATATAAGGAACTTATTATTATAAATTATTCACAACTAAATTCAGATATAGTTAACTACTTTTCTTTCAAATAGATAAATCATTTATAATCAGCGAATCCATTGTGGAATATAAAAACGTAATAATTTATGCTGTAATTCGAAATTCCATTTGTAATTTTACTTTTAAAAATTAGATGAACATTAAAAAAAATAAAGGTTGAGGTTTGACAATTAGAGATGACTGATATGACAATATCACTAATAAAATGCAAATGTTCCTCGGCCGGACCTGAGAGCATTTAAGAACTCTTCGCCTCTCTCCAACCTCACATGTCCCCATCAGCTTTCTCGGCAAACCTTTTCTGCCGTTAGATTCCAAACCCCTCTTTTTTTCTTTTTCTTTTTCTATTAACCCTTCATTAATTTCTATTATTTCATGATTTTTTCCCTTTTTATTTTGAAAATAATTTTCTTGGTATTCCTTTATAAATCCCACCCTCCAACTGCTGGAGGGCCTCTCCCTTCTCCTTTCATCTCTCCTCCATAGCAATCTTTATAGGCATCTTTCATGGTTCCTCGTAGATCTTATATTCTATATATTTTTTTAGGCCACCACCTTCATAGCTTTGTGCCAAAGCTATCTTCTCTCCTGGTTCTCTGCTCTTTCGGTTGATGATTCTGATTTCTCAAATCAAAGAAAGGGAAATCAAGACTTTATCCCACTGCTTTTAATTCCTCATCTGCTTTATTTCTCTCCCAAAGTCCACGTCTTTTTCCTTGCATAGTCCTCTCTCTTTGTCCTGAATGTGGCTTTGAGTTCTTGAACCTCCTGATTCCCATGCCAAACCTTTCAACTCCCCCAACATATTTGGTGTTTTTTGATCAAGAAATCCGTCTTCATGCGCATCCCCCTCTTCTTGATGTTTGAGACCCATGTCCCCAATTCTCAGTGAGATCCTTCTCTGTGGGTATATCATCTCCTCTTCATTCAGGCGCAGGACCCACCTTGTTCAGTCCTTCTCGGTCGCCTTCCTCTACTGGCTCTACTACGTCTCATGATTCAACCCTCAATTCCTGCTAATATATGTAATAGCTACTGCCTTTTCTGAATAAATCTGAAGCTAAATATCATCTGGGTCTTTCTTTAGTTTCATCCTCTCCCCCACTTAATTGCTCTGAAAAAGAGAGAAAAAAATTTCTGCACAAAACGCTGTAGTTTGGATCGGCATCAATGGCATCTCCTTGCGGGACATCTTCAGGGTCGTCCCTGATTCAGAACTCGGCCTCTGAGGAGGAATTGCAGGTTGTCATGGACCAGAGGAAGAGGAAGAGAATGGTCTCGAACCGCGAGTCGGCGCGGCGGTCCCGGATGAGGAAGCAGAAGCACCTGGACGAACTGGGGGCTCAGGTCGCCGAGCTGAGCAAGGAGAACCACCAGATCGGGACCAACATCAACATCACGACGCAGCATTTCTTGGCCATTCAGGCTGAGAACTCTGTGCTGAGAGCCCAGGTGGGCGAGCTCAGCCACAGGTTGGAGTCACTGAACGGGATCATCAGTTTCTTGAACGCGAGCAATCGAGTCTTTGAATCTGGGGTCGCCCAGAACGGCCCAATCGAGCCTGTCGACGAGTTCTTGAACTTGAATCCATTTGGTCTTGGCTTTGGCAATCAAGCTATCATGGCTTCTTCAGAGATGTTTCAGTGCTGATCTTTTCTATGTGCAGGAAATGAGTGATCTTTGGGGTTATTTTGGTTTTGGGTGATAGGAGTATGTTTTAGTATTGTCAGTGTAACTGTACTTTCTCGTAACGTAAGTGTTACTCTCAGTCATATAATGATTTTGTCTCGCTGTGTTTATCATATCATGCATGAGAAAGTTAGAAATCCATGGATTGGAGTTATAGATACATATTTTAAAATGATGTAAATATCGATGAGGTAAAGGAATAGGGTCCAAAAATAAGAACCTGCGATAATACTGTGGATTAATTGGAGAATTGCACATGGTCCTAATCTTTTGTATGTAATGCAATTATATCCCAAATCATTAAATTGGTTCAATTAAGTCCTAAGCCTTCTTCAAAGTGTAATAAAGAATTTTCAATAAATAGTACTTAAAAAATTGTCTATATATCTCTGAAAAAGTGCTTATATGACATTCTTAAATTGTATGTTCAATATAATTTTAGGGATAAATACATTAGAGGTTTTAAAAATTGTCACAAAAGTGCAATTGAATTATAAAAATTTAAAAAAATGTAGTCAAGTCTTAAAACTAATAAAATTATTTTCTCTCTCCCAAGTGACTTTTTTCAATTATTTTTTTTTGTAATTTTTATCTAAAATAGATTTAAAAACTAAAAGATGCTAAATTTTATTTTTAAAAATAACAAAAAAAATTGGAAGGAAGAGAAGGAGGGGCTAGTGGATGTTGCTGTCGCCCATTGTTGGAGGTCATTAGCCTTGGGTGAGGGTGGTCGGTTCATTGGCTGCATGTGAGAGTTGATGAGGCTCGCCCATATTTAGGCACCTAACCGAACCAGCCTAAATCTAAGCAATGTTGGCTATGCTAAGCTAGGGCGAGGTTCACCTTAGGCTAAATCGTGTTGGGTGGGAACTAAAGCTTAGCATAGGGTGAGCCTCGCCAGCCATCATCTCAGCTTGCCCAAGTGAGGGTTGGCATTGCCTAGATCTAGGTTGGATGCCCAAATTTGGGCGAGCCTATCTGGTCCCTTCGACAATGGGCGGCCATGCCACCAGCCCTCCACCATCTTTTTTTTTTTTTCCCTATTTTTTTATAGATAAAATTTTAGACTTTTTTAAGTTTTTAAATCTATTGTAAATAAAATCTAAAGATAGATAATAAAAATGTCACATTTGCATTTTAGTTGTTAATGGAAGGAGTTAATTGTATTGATTTGACAAGTTGTAAAAGTTGATTATACTTTTTAAAAACTTTTAGGGTTCAATTACACTTTCCTAACAAGTTTTATGCCTTCTACCGCACTTATGCCTAAATTTTAATATTTATTGCATTTTTTTGCTAAAGATTGAGGATTAATTGAATCAATTGAAAATTTTATGACTTGATTCCATCTTTTTGTAAAGTTAAGACTTAAATGAACCAATTGAAAGATTTATAATTCAAATTTATTCCCACAAAGAAATTTAGGACTCATAGTGCAATTCTTCCTATAATAAGACTATGGTACTTCATGGTACATTTGGTTTGCAAAATTGAGTTAAGGCATGAAAAGGATAACTATTATATTTCTAAGGAAATAAAACATAGTAAGAATAGCAATTATGTAGCTATATTTTAATTAAGATAATTGCACAAATAGTCTATGAAATTTGGCTCAATGTGTAAATCATCATTGAATTTTTAATTTGTTTAATATGATCTCCGAACTTTAGTTCAATATGTAATGTTGTCCTTTGCATTTTAGTCTAATGTATAATGTCGTTCTTAAATTTTTAATTTGTTTAATGTAGTTCTTAAATTTTGGATAAATGTTCAATTTAGTCCATAAATTATATAAAAAAATCCATTGTTATCCTTCAATCAATTAAGTTAACAGAATTTGCTGATGTGATTTCCAATCTAGTAAGTAGTATACAAAAATAACGTCACAAATGGATTATCCACATAACACATTCCACTCGAAAGAAAAGAACACTATAAGTACTACATGATGCTCATTTCAGTTTCAAAACCTTTCAATGAATCACTTTGGTGCTACTTGGGTAAAACACAATCACTTACTTACTAACTCCGATTTGGGATGCTGAAATTTGACATGATATCAATTTATTATAAATTGGTTAACGTGGCTTGCCAAAGAATTTCAATCAACAAAAAGAAACGATGTTGTTGATTTTTCCTTTTTCCCGAATTAACAAATTGGGGCTAAATAATAACAAAAGGAAAGAGGAAATCGGAAATTTAACAAAAAAAAAGGAAAGAAAAAAATAAATAAAAAGAAAATGCGGGCTGAATTTTGATTAAGATCGGGCTAGGAATGTGTGGGCTAGTTTAGATTTAGGCTTAGATAAACAAGGGCCAGAATGTGGGGTTCGCTTGAGCTGCGATAGCTAAGCCCATCAGATTGAAGTCCTAGTCGGACTAGGCCTTAGGGCCTATCCGAATTTTAGGTCCAACCCGGACTTAAAGAGACCGGGCGGACCCATCGGACCGGGTCCTTTTACCCAAATCAAAATCCAATTTTTTCAGAAAAAATAAAATAGAAAATTAAAATTCAGAATTAAATTTTTTATGAAATAGGTTAGAAATTAGTGTAGCTAATTTTTAGTGTTAATACAAGTTTAGAATTAGTTTAGATTCCTTTAGTTAGTGCATACATGTTTTTGATTTTTAATAAGTATCCTAGTTTGGCATGGTTTTAGAAATTGAACCTGAATTGAACAAGCTCATCATTAAGGTTTCTCCTTCCCGGACTTAACAACATAACGATGTATGCTTTTGGCGACAATCATTGGATTTCTTTTTCCATGTCGTTTTTTTTCATATACTTGAATGTTTACTTTCAGTATTTTTGTTATTTTGATTGTTCTTCTTTTTTAGCATATCATAATAACCATCAATAAAAAAAAAAAAAATCGAATGACCATTTAACGGATGAGAATCTTAAGACTCATAATTGGTAAACAGAACATAATTTTTTTGCTTTTGCTTTCTCAACCCATCCTTCTAAACTTGCAAAAAACATTCATGCTCGCTTCGAGCATCTTCACAATCGTGTCATTTCTCTATTCCTTTGGTAGTTCCCTCTTTATTCTCTCTCTTCTTAACAAGATGTTATACCTCAAGTACGAAGATTTATTTGCAAAATTGATGCACAAAAATAATGTCGTCATTTTATTTAGCATTGCATACAATCGATTTCTTAAAATACCCTTCTCTTACAGTTGAACAAATTGATTTCATATGCTAATCTTAATGTTCTTTATGTTGCTCTAAACTGGTGAGGTCAATCACCCGTTTTCCTTAGATTGTGAAGTTGTATATAAATTTCAAATTCATATCACATTCTTCCTCAGTCCTTGCCTTATCATTATTTTCATAATAAGAAGGAACTATTTGTAATGACTTGGTCTAATGAGGGTGGAGAATGGTTACCAAGGTTAGAGGGCTTGAACAATGGGAGGTTTCTAACAAGCTTTTAGGATAGCGAATAAGGCAGGAATGAATCGAATTGCATATCAAAATAGAGAGAGCGTACTTGGAATATATATGTAAAAACTAAAATTAGTTCACAAAAGTGCCTTTTGACGTAATGACAAACTTTACTTTGAAACCCCAAAGTTAAACATGCTTATACTAGAGTACTAAGATGGATGACCTCTTAAAAAGTACCTATCTGTGCACTAAAAGATAATATAGTGATCTTAGTAAGGGATATGCTAAAGTGGGTAACATTTCAAGTGAGTTAATTTAGAGGATATCAATAAACAAAAATAAGAGAAATCGAAGTTACAAAGAAGGAGAGGTACAAAACAAGGAGACAATTGTTATTGTTTTGGAGATCGCCGTTGATTTTGTGTAATATCAGCTGATCCGACCCAAGAGATCTCTTGATTGGAGGAGATATCTGGCCTATAACCATCACTAACTGCTTGATCCACTTTCCTTCACCAGCTTGAATCTCAATCTATTTTTCTTCGCATGCCTAGTCAAGAACTGGGTTGATCTTAATGCAATTTGGTGAATCCATGTTCCGATTCAGGAGAAATCGTTCTCTTGTGACATGACCGAGATGTTATATGCCCAACAAGAAGCGGATTTTAGGCCTCATTCATGCTTTGTTCAATGGTGGGCACATTATTCTATCGCCATATTACAAAATCGTGAGAGTCCCGTGTAGTACTTCTTTGATAACAGCAAGCCAATAGTCGAATACCACTCGACCAAGTCAGGCCGGGTCGCGTTACCCGGGTTAGATTTCCATATTCCTTAATTTTTTTTTTTTTATATACTTTGTTTGCTTCTCAACATTCTTTATTTCTAATTTCTTTTTTAAATGCCACACTTCTAAATGTAACTTGATGGCTATGTCGGCAACTCTGTCCATATTTTTATTGAAGGGCCAATTCGAACGAAAAAAAAAAATCAAGTTTTGGACTTAATGACACAAGAATAGGTTTAGGGTTGAATAATTTAAAAAAGTTAGGGACCTCCTTTATCATTAGGGTTAATACCCTAAAAAACCCCAAACTAGTACACTTGTGACAAATTTATCCCAAACTATTTTTTTGACCATGAAAAACCCTAAACTGGTAAACCTATGACAAATTTACCCCGACTGATTATAAAAAACCCTAAACTGGTATATTTATGACAAATTTACCCCAAACTAATTTATTTGACAGCAAAAAACCCTAAACTGGTAAATTTGTGACAAATATACTCTCTGCTAAATTGGATTAATACCACAAAAAAATCACAAAAATTGTAAACTGTGACAAACGGAGCGTAAAATCCTAAATTGGTATACTGGTTAACTGTCACGTGTCATTTAACTTAATAATTTGAGAATAAAATTTAACGAAAACTAACATAGGGTAAATTTGTCACATGTGTACCAGTTTGGGGTAAATTTGTCAAAGGTATACCAGTTTGGGGTTTTTGGTGGTCAAAAAAATAGTTTAGGGTAAATTTATCACAAGTGTACCAGTTTGGGGTTTTTTAGGGTATTAACCCTTATCATTATCCCTAAAATATATGCAACTTGGGTTTAAGCATGACTACATTCATATCTAGACCAAGTAATAGTCTATATATACAAGGGGTAGTGACAAGGGTGGTTTTGTAACCTTTTTTTTTTTTCAATGTTTAACTTAGTCAATGAGGAACAAAAAAAAAAAAAAAAGCCTCATGCACTTTGTCCATGTTTTGACCAAAAACCAAAAAACTTAGTTCATGAACTTTTTTCTCATTCAATAACCTCAAAATTTTCAAAAATCCACTTGATGTAACCCTTTCATTAAATGTATTGTCACATCGCATGCATTTTCTTGACACAAACACTAAAGTGTTTTATCACATCATGCATATATATATATAGCAATAGGAACACATGACACCATGTAGAGTCGTAGTTATAGTGAAATGAGAAGGGGTAATGTATGACCATATATATATAGCAATAGGAACACATGACACCATGTAGAGTCGTAGTTACAATGAAATGAGAAGGGGTAATGTATGACCACTTGGATTTGCCAAACTAATCCATGAAGCCAATACTCAGCAGCAAAGTAACACCCAGCAAAAGGTCAAGTAACTCCTGCATTACCACTCTCCCTGAATCCTGCCTTCGGCAATTCATCCTATTTTTCTCGATTTCTATCATGAAAATTATCGCAAACGTCAGCGTTCTTCCTAAGCGATACCGTTTATTATTCATCTTTATTGAGATTATATGGGTCAACACTTACAAAATGCTGGGTTTGTTACGTACAGGAAAATTGTGATTGCACTTCACCCGACATTTTGACCATCTGCAGAAAACATCATGCCGAAGCTGCTTCTTGTCATCCTCTTCCTTTTCATAGCTGACGGTGGCCATGTCTCTTCCTTCTCCCTCCTCCTTCGCTGCCTCGAGACGTCACCTTCTTCTTCATCGCCTCCCTCAGTCTCTCAACTCAAATCATCGCTGCCAAACTCAGCGCTTGTAGACAATCCTTCACTGTCCGATCGCTTGAAGTTGTTGACCCTATCCTGCGTCTTCTTGGTGGCCCTCCTCCCCCAACCCATTCCAACCTCAGTCATCTATTCTAGCCGTCCGGCATTGCCCCTCTCCCTGGTCCCAAGTCTCCCTCCAGGTCTGCGCCACCTCACCATTGCAGCACCAGTCCAACCACTTGCTTATCCTCTGGCTCGGTGGCACTGAGCTGCTCCGTACCAGCAACGACAGAGCAGGGTGTTGGGAGGTCCGGAAGGACATCACCAAGTACTTCTTTCTCCTTTTGCAATCCAGCATCCATCTCATGCTTACATCCCTCCAATGGCCATCTAACGTTACGGTTTTGTGTGCCCATCTGGTCAATGTCACTCTGTTACAACCATGATTATAGCCCTGTAATCTCTGATATGATCACCCTCCTGGCAACCGTGTCAGGTGGAGATTTTAAGTGCAATTCGGTCTCTCAGCATTCTTCCGATGACCCAAGTCCATCAAACAGTGAAAATCAGGTGTTGGAAGCTCAATGGAATTCGTATGATACACCGCCCAATCTGATCATACTGGTCAATGGGGATGGCAGATTCTGGTTCAGAATCGACAACAAGAGTACCATCCAGTCAAAGGGTGTTAAGCTACCCAGCAATTCTCACTGAGAAGTACTCGAACTGCATGTGTCGTCCCATGGATTGCTGAGCCGTACTCAAACTACTCAATAAAGTATTCTATTCCTTGTGCCAACACATGCCGATCCTTTCTCTACTTATACACAATGCTCAGACATTTTCCGCAAAATTGCCATTAACAAACATTAGTAAATAGCAAAACGATTAACAACAGAGCAGTGAGACAGGTAGCAAGCCATTTTGTTTCTGCGGGGACTTCATTTGACTTGCACCAAACATGCATTATATGAGCGAATATCCAAGATTATTGGTATTACTAAAGATGATACATGCCCATGCTAATTTAAATTGCACGCTAGCCATTATTTAATATTCTAATTATTATTATTTTTTTTCCCATTTGGCTCAATAGAGTGTTGGTGAGAAATAATAGCTAGCCTAAGTCTTAATTGTTTAAAGAGCCAAAGTACCCTTATCTTGCATTTCTGAAGAAGAAAGGTTCCAATAGATGTCGATCACTTTCCTCCATCAGTACCACAAGATCATGCTAATCAATGCCTTCAGGCATCCCCTCTAGAGAGTTTAGATCAATGTCCTCAATGATACTGTTGGCAATGTGAACATCAGAGTTCTCAGCTTTGTGAAAATTATTCCCAGACCTAGACATGTCGTCCTCCACCTTAAAATTAGCAGTAGTAGTGTTATTGAAGCAACTATCATTGCCATTAAAGAAGTTGTTCTCCGCTTTCCTGTCCATGCCACAACAGATGGATATGTAATTATTCTCCTCAGTGGTTGTTGTGCTACTAGCTAGTGGGGAAGCAGAGAACTCACTTCATAAAAGCTTGCATGCTCCCAATTCAAATAACTTGAATTATCTCTAGAGGGCATGCCTGAAGGCACTGGTCAATCTTGTGGTAATGATAGAGGAAAGCGATCAACATCTGCCACGAAGCAAATGGAACCTTTTAATCTCTGTCTTCTTCGGAAATGCAAGGTAAGGCTACTCTGGCTGGCTGCATCTTTAAACAACTTAGGCTAGCTATTATTTCTCAATGAGACTTTACTGAGCTAAAAGTAAAAATAATTAGAACATTAAATAATGGCTAGCATGCAATTTAAATTAGCATGAATAGGGCATCATCTTTCACAATACCAATAATCTTCGATATTCACTCATATAATGCATGTTTGGCGCAAGTCAAATGAAATCCAGGCAGAAACAAATTGGCCTGCCAACCAGCTACTATTTCAATTGTTTTGCTATTTAGTAACGTTTGTCATTGGCACTTGTTGGATTTTCAGAGGTGTGTGTAAATACTGTGCACAAGTAGAGGAAGGATTAGCAAGTATTGGCACAAGGAATAGAAAAATTTATTTTGTAGTTGTGCGGTACATGTGATAAAGGAGGAGCTCTCACTTAGTTGGTCTCTCTATTTTTCTCCTCTAATTGATCTAGTTCACTCGGTATGTGGTTCTGGCATCCCATCAGGCCTTTGAGGAAGGGGATACAGGTGAATGATTACCTAAAATGCAAAGAACAGCTTACCAAAAAGTGGACCCCATGACTGATGTCCGCTATCGATGGCGTAAGAGATCCCAGCCACGACCCTGACCCCAACCGAGTGTATGATGAGGAGAGTAGTGGGAGGCATGAGAAGAGTTGTCCACTTGAACATGTAGAGTTCAGCCAAATCCCCATCCTCATCTGATTCTTTGGAAGGAACAGTGAAGTTGGTGTAGACTGCAGCCAAGACTCTGAGCAGGGCCCAGGAAGACGACAAAAGAGACACTCCACCAATCACCCAAAATTGCTCATTCCTCCACCATTCATCAATTCCAACACCACTCCACCTCATCTCCAGTATACCCACGGCAAAAAAGGGAAGGAAGAGCAAAATGAACCAAATACTGGCAATGTTACTAATCTACATCAGCAGGATCAAACCTCAGTCAGTGATTGATAATTAGATACACTAAAAGCTACAAACCTCAATGGTATTCTTGAGCGCAACTAATACTATTGAGAGAGAACTTATGATATCAGCAAGCAGACGTAAATAATAGAGACTAAGTATCATGACAACAAATTGAGTTATGCCAACGAATGCCGAATGGCGCACCTGTGGAATAATAAACATGTTTGTCAGCAGGCAGACAGCTGGCAAGGTACAATAGATCAGAAGAGCTATGGCAGTGATGAGATAAATGGTTGTGTTGACATATGCAAACCTCTCAAGCCATTTAAGCCTACCATTGTATCCTTACCAGATGGGGCAATGGTGACTAAAAGAATTTCAACAGAACCTAGAGCCCATCAAAGCACCTGGTGCATCCGATCAGAAAAATTAATAGGAGCAGACCCTTTAAATGCAAAACATTTTGGCATGCAGTAGACTGACTGCCAACCATGGGCATGCATCTTGAATCCTGTAAGTATATCTTCTGTGAAAGATCCATTGATCCATCCCATCTGCAAAGCAAAAGATAGATCGTGTTCAAGCAGTTGAACAAAATACTGGAGGAAAAAGTAAGGATACAAACTGAAAAACTAGAGTACAAGTCAAATTTCATCATTCAACGTGACCTACCAAATAGGAGAATTGCTTATTTCTAGAAGGCAAAGGGTAAATTGCACACAAATAAATATCTTCACGCTTCATTTCTTCTGCTGAATACACATAAAGACAAACTGCATGAGACATCTTCCCCAACAATCCAAGTCTTCGCTCTCCAATAGCCATGTATCTTTTTCTCTTATAACAACAAACACTCCATAAATGTTAGAATAAGCTCACATGCCTCACTTCCCCAGTCTGTTTTATCCTTATAACCACAACTGATGACATGAATAGACTCTTTAAGAAGGGTTTCTGGAGTTGCAGATGGAGGAACAACACCATTCCCTATAAGCGTAGAGGCCACAAAGACAGCAGACCGACCAAACCTCTTCTCTAGGCTTATTTATGACATGAGCAATTATCTCTCATCATCAAATCCAGCACCTATGAATATACAAATAAAAAGTCAGATTGAGAAATGTTGAAGCTCCTCTCATGGGATTTTATAAGTTTCTAGAAGAAGATCAACAATATCACCTGAAATGAACTATTGGACATTTTATAGCTCTTACACGTCGGAGCAGCATTAAAATGGACAGTGAATGGGATTGCCAACATGAACTGATAAAGTACAGTAGCAAGGCCTCAACGAAATAAGTGATTGATGAAGCTAGGAGAAGTCCGGGAAAAAAACATCAAAAAAACCTAAGAAACTACATTACTGAAAGAACATAGAAATTGCGTCAATGGGAGGATCCCGTGTCATCAGGGACAAAAGTTGTCCTCAGGCACGATTGTCAAAACCTCAAGGACCGCTATATAAATATAAGGATACATTCCAGATATCAAGGCCTCACTAACTTGTATACCACTACCTGTGGTTGACCAGTCAAATGTTATTGAGGTTGCAAGGAAGTTTCTGGCCAAATTGAAATGATCCAAGAAAGAGCTAGATAGGCACAATTGGGTCTACATGTTTGCTAGAATTCTTCTTGTTAGAGCCCTTTTTACTTGATCTTGCTTTCTTTTGTGATCCACCACAGAGAGAAGACAGGAATCGTGACTTTCTATGCTTTGGCTTGTGAGGAGGTTCATTTCCATAAAAGGCTGTTCTATTGAACGTTATAAATACCATTTATAACAAAAGTACTTGCTTTGACAGAAGACACGTAGCAATCTTGGACATAACTTAAGAATATGTATTTTAATGAAAAGACAAAGAGCTTACATCAAAGAATTCAGTATTGTGATTGGCGTCTGTCATTTCTATCAACACCATCTAATCTCTGTGTAACACATGGCTTCTCTGAATGCCTTACTGTCGTTTACATGGTGATCACAATCAAGATTCAACAAGAAAGATCCATTAGTGAGGACAGCTGAGACTCTCACCTGAAGATAAAATTAGATTAAAGGTAAGGAAAGCCAAAACATGAAAGCATCGACATCCAGAATTAAAAGACAACTACTCACAAGAGCATGCTTAGCACCAGCTTTCTTGTGATGTCGAAATCCTGGATGTTTTTCACAAGAAACATAGACCAAAAGTGGCAGCTCATTACCCTTAGCATCAAGACCTCCACTTTACCCTAAGAAAACCTGGCAGCAGGCAAGTAATGTAAACGTTTTAGTAAGGAGAAAAATCACTGCTTCCAGTATCCCGGAACTATTTGATCCTCATCAGGTTAAGAGAACTTGGATGTGGAGTCATGGCCTTGAAGATGCAGCAAAATAGGAAGAAATCTGCTACAGACAATGATATTCGTGAGAAGAGACCTTTACAAATCGAATTGTAAGATCTTAAGATATTCAAACTTTATATAATAACCTAGAGAATTTTATGAATTTCATGCTTATTGATCATGAGAGCTCCACACCATCAAATTTAGTAATAGAAGTTAAATGTACAGTTATCCTACTGACATTGGTCAGCCTCACTTTTAGCCCAACATGTGCCAAATTCAACTGTAAGAAATACTAAGCAAAAGAAAGACTAATATAGCTTACTATAGTAGAGACGAAGTAAAAAATCGTCCACAAGCACATTGGTGCTGGCATCCATATCACCACCTCCTCTTTCAGAAATAGCCAGGGAAGGGCTCATTGGAGCTACATTCTTCTCTTGCTTCATTTTCCAACAGTCAACTCTTTCCTTCCAGGCAATGTTGTTCAGTCCTGATGGACCAATTTCCCTCACTGGGTCCACAACGCTGATGTTAGCTGCATTGCCAATACCACATAATCAACATGTGCCATACCAAGAGTTTACAGGCATGTGGAGACGAGGATGTTTGTGAATAACAAGAAGGAAGTAAGTGATTGATTAGCATTGGCTACATAAGGTAGAGAATGGATGCGCTTCCCAGCAGAAAACTCCCCAGAAACCTGAAGAAATTGAAAACACTGCAAAGACATGTTTAATTCAAAAACAACGCTAGAGAGAAAACCAGCACCCTATAAGCTCAAATAATGTACCTCTTGGCCACTTGTAAGTCGAGGAATAAGGTTATGAGAAACCTCCTTATCAAATTTTGGAGCACTCACATCTTCATTTTGTCCATACCGCATGTGCCAACTCGGTCTTCCAGTTTAGATTTTGAATTTCTGAATAATTGAATTCACTCACGCTATCATCAACATCAGCATCTTCTTCTTGGTCACCAAAAGTAGCAGGACTTCCTGGAATGAACAAGTACGCATAAAAAGAACCACAGAGACTAAGGTCAAACACAATCAAATAATAACATTGACAAGGTTATGTCAAGAGTAGTTTGAGAGCAAAATTATACAAGTTAGCTATAGCCCCACATTCGACAGAGAAAGAATGCGAAAAACATGGTATATCTAAAGAGAAGTTACACGTGCAAGATTCATGTTTACAGTTCATGGCATATTTATAATACTTCCGTAACGAGTAGGAGGCAAAATGGAGTCATGAGAAAATTAATAGCATTGAATAATTCACAAATAGCACAAAACATAAAAATCCCAGAAACGGATGACTGCGTTGCAGGAAAATCATCGCGTGAGTCTCCGAAATGGCCAACTAAAGAAAAACAACCGAAGGAGGTGACATTGATCGAGAGTCAGTTAACCAGAAGAGACAAAACATGTCCATTACCAACGTCGAGACCCTTTACTGACTTTACCACAGCGCAGCGTGGTAAACATGAGTGTGATGTTCATGAGTTCCTTTCTAAATTGTCCCAAAAGTTTGAGACCGAAATACATGCTGATGGTGCATGATACGCAGAAGCAAATAAACTAGCATACCTGCAATCAGAAAACTAACTGTAGATCTAAATTCCACATCAAACTTCTCAAAGTATTGAAATAAAGTTGTCACCAACAGGAATTCTGCTTAGACCAGAGCAAACAAGCTTTCAAATCAAGGAAGATGGATGGGATCGTGAGACTTACGGAGCGAGAGCGCAGTCTGGACAAAGCAGACAAGCTTTGATAGAAGACCATGGCTGTTGGTTGCTTAGAATCGCCTAGTGCCCCTAATCCAATCCAGTGATGACGATAATGAGATTTCGAGGAAATGAACAATGAGGGGAGAGCTGTCACTAGGGAGAAGGGCAATGCATCCACGTGGACAAGTGAGAGTAAGAAGAGGAGGCTCTAGTACCAGACCGAAACCTGGCTATACCCTCGGACTCGGGTGTGCTTAAAAACCACAAAAAAGAAAAAAGAAGAATATGTTTGCTTGGATACTGACTAAGATGAACGTGAAATTAGAAGGATGGAAGGAAAAATTGAAGTCAAAGACACAGAAGTAGATCCTTTTGATAGCGGTGGTTCATGCGTTACCACAATATATAATGTCTATTTTTAATATACCTTTATACATTTGTAGAGCCATTAACAAGAAAATTTCATCCTTTTGATGAAAAAAAAAATGAAGAACAAGCTAGGATACACTGGAAAAGCTGGAATTTATAGAAAATAAGGAAGGACAATTAAGAAATGGGATTCAAAGATCTCGTCACTTTCAATAGGGTGACATTGGGAAAGCAAGTTTAGAGAATGACACAAACATCTGCAATGTTATAGAGCGAGCTCTTAAATGCACACAACAAAACTCAACAGCAAGCATCGTCCTCTCACCAAAAGCCTAGAGCTTTAGAGCTTTATGGACTAAGGTGTGGAATTTGAATAAACTAACCAAAATTCAGATTGTTCTTGTGGAATCTATGCCAAAATACCCTGCTTACTGAAGAGAGACTGTGCAAACGACGGATTATACCTGATTCGTCGTGCCCTTTGTGCACAAAATGTGCCCGGAAACAGCCCAACACCTCTTCCTTATCTGTCCACGAAAAAGTGAAGTCTGGTCAGACCCAACCCTTTGCATCACAATCCAGGAAAGAGGACTCACAAGTATAAATCAGTGGATGTTAAACTACAAAAGCGAAAACCCTCTACCTAGTAGCAGGTGCGCTCTGGAACATATGGAAAGCCAGAAACGGCACAATCTTTCGAGGTAAACCGCCAGATACGAGAGCTAGTATCTGATACTTTTGCATTGAAGGAAGTTTCAAAGCTTGGAATCCAAATCAGAAAAAGAAAGTAAAAATAAAAAACAGTCGGTTACCTGCAAGTGGATCCCGCGAATCTCGGGCTCCCTCAAGCTGAACGTGCTGACAGGACGAATTACAATATCGTCCTCACGATGTTGGGGGAAGTTCAGATTTGATTTTTATTTTTTCTCTGGTTAATAATTTTAGTCCCTGGGCTTCTCTTTGGTGACAACTTCAGTTCAACCATTATACTTCCGTTCGAGCTTTGTCGAAAATAGCTATTGACACGTGGTGGCTTTACATGTACAAATTTGTAAATAGAAAGTAAGCCAACGTTTTAGGCTATCCAAATTTCGTGTTCGTACTTTATTTTTGCAACAATTCTAGTTCTTGTACTACTTAAGTAAAGTTTTCTACCTTTCCCAAAACAAACTGAGATGTCCCACTAGCTATCATTCTATATTATGTGATGGAAAAATTGTTCAAAAAGTTGTAAATTTATTATACGGTTTTCAATTTGATTATAAACTTCCGATTAATATAGTTTTAAACCTTTTTCACAAATTTTTAACATAATTCATTTGGCCAATTTAGATTGGAAAAAGTTGATATAGTAGTTTAATTAGTGTCAGCTATCTTAGGTGATATGGTCGGTAGTTGATGTGGACAAAATGATGTTGTTTTACACTTTTTTAAAATTCTTTCGTTTTCCTATTCTACTCAGCAATGGTTGACAATGCCACAACCCACCTTGTCCTAGCCTCTACAAAGGCCCAAACAACTAGTGGAGGAAGAAGATGAAAAGCAAAATAGGAAAAAGAGAAAAAGGAAAAGAAAAGGATAAAAATGGAAAAAATATCAAAAAATAATAATAAAAATTGTAGAATCACACAATTTAATGCATGTCAAATGCCAATGCTGCTATGTAGGATGGTCGGCATTGACTAAACCGTCGTGTCGGCGATCTTCAATCTAAATTAATTGGTTGAACTCCATTAAACAATCGTAAAAAAGTTTAATACCAAATTGATCAAATTAGAAAGTTTAGGACCAGTAGTTGTATAATTGATTTATGATTTTTTGAAAAATGTGCCCCATACAAGACGTACACTAATACAAATCTTTAACAACTCTAAAATAATAACCTTTAAACTATATAATATTGGGTAGAAGTCACCAAAAACCTCAAACTTTGTCCATTATAACACATTTACCATAATTTTTTTATGACACAAAAAACCCCAAATTTGTACTAATGTGATACCTTTATCACAAACTTGTATAGTACAACACATTTAGCCTATTTTTTTTTTGTGACACCACAAATCTCAAAAAAAAATTTTGACAACACTAAAAAATCCCAAATTTATATTTATGCGACACATTTACCCTAAATTTGTATTTGTGCAACACATTCACCCTAAAAATTTGGTGTCACAGAAAAAAAAGTTTGAGGTCTTTAGTGTTACAATAAAAAAAAATGTTTAGGGTAAATGTATCATAGTGGGTAAAATTTGAGTTTTTTTGTGTCATAAAAAAAGTTGAGGATAAGTGTCACTCTGTGCATAGTTTGGGTTTTTTTGTGGCTTTTTCCCATATTTAAAGAGTTGAGATTGTCACTTAACAGTGATAATTTCCTTACTACAAAAACTAGTCCTAACAATCAACTTGATATGGATTTGTTGTCACTATTAGAATTCTAAGAATCTCATGAATTGCCTGAACAATCGACTTGACATGGAGAAACTGAAATTGTAGTTAGAATATTTAAAGTTGATCCAGATTTTTTTATAAGAGCAATTCTAGATATGCATAAGCTCGAAATGAGAACCCCATCTTTACCTATATTGAATTGACCTTATTGTATTGTCATCTGATTCACAATTATATATAATTATATACGTAGAAGTTACCTAATTAATTGTTGGTCTTGATTCTATAATTTCACAAGATTTTGAACGGAATACAATGAATGTAACTTAGAAAATCCAATATAAAATATCGAAAGGGGAGTTCCTCAACTTTCACCATGGGGAGGGTAGAGAGAGTAGCAAAATAATGTAAGTGGGCTTCTTTTCAGTTTTCAACTACCTCACCTTCTCAATTTCTTAACTATTTGCCTTCTCAACATGTACTCATTTTATTGTATTGACGCCACCCTTTACCTAATATTTCCACATAATTTTCTTTTCTTTGTCTATTCAATACATGAATTTGCATATTTATGAGTAGATTCAATCTTGACTTTTTTTTATATTATATTTTGTTGATTATTATTCCATTAATAAGTAATTTCTTACTTTTTATTGTTTCAATACGCACATAATATATAGAATTATAAGTTTCACATTAGTCCAGCTTATTCACAATTTGGCATAGTTAGATGCCCATAATTAGTTGCCTCGATAATTTATAAATAGAACAAATAATTTTAGGAGATACATGAGGTTGATGTATATTTTCATAATGTCAGTTTTTATTTTATTTTATTTCATTTTAGTTATAATGTTTTCTTCTCTTAAATACATATGTTTTAAGCTTATTTGATTGCAAAATTCTACGGGAAAATAACTAGTGACGAAATATCCATGACTTCACATATGAACATTATGGCGCAATGCCATAAATACATCAGTGACAACCTAGTTTTAGCACCTCATGAGGGCATCATAGCACCGAAACACTACCATTTTCGTTTGAAACTTGATTCCAGTCTCTTGTAATTTAATCCATTGGTTGAGATATAGCAAGACATATATATGAATACCATTATGCCAAAAATGCAAAAATTCACTATAGGAGCAAAACTTGAGGAAACTGTAAATAAATCCAACCTAGCTTTTGAACAGCTCTTGTAGCATCCTAAAACACCAACAAAATTTTTGACACAATTCAACCCAACTCTTACAACAACCCAAATACTATAAACACAATCGCCCTCCAACCTTAACAAGAAAACAATGTAATTGAGTAAATGACCCCACCATATCCTCATTTAAGAAGTTTATGCAAACGTATCACACCCCGACCCTCGGATGCACAACAACCCTCTTTCTCTTTGGTCATTCAACTGTGATGTCCCACGAGGCATCATTGACCTATTCATTTTTATCTTTCGATTATACGTAAGCGGAAGCAAGATTTACACCACCCAATCAATTATAACAATAGGGATAACATAAGACACATATGACAGAACACACTTTCATATATACATACATTAACCATTACAAGCTAACTTTATTTACATCCAAAATCTTAGTCATACACACTTCCAAAAGAGTTTGGGATTGGCATAACACCTCCACTACTATGAGGGCTATCTCAAAAAGTGATACACCCCACATGCTCTTAATACCCTATTAGCTCCAAGTACCATGTCTCAAGGTTAGGGTCCTGATCCAGGTTAGTTTCTAGATCAGTAACATTCCTAGATCCCTCGCTTGGAGGCCCATCGAAACCTCGAAGAGGGCCAAATAGGTCCTCCCCTACCCAAATGTACCAAGCCATGAAATAGTAGGGTACTAAATTCATTAACCACTAGTTTGCCCATATCTTGGTTATGTATCTCTTGTATCTAGTATCCATCCCCTTGATCGGACATTGGGTCACTTGTGTATCTTGGTCCACGAGGACCCCAAAATGGACGTGGCGAAGGCTCGAACTAAACAACAATAATGAGATAAAACTTAGTAAGCTTCCTAATCCTCATGTAGGGAGGTAATTCACCTCAGAGTCACTATAAACATACAACTTATCAATCAATGGTAGATAAATGGCAAAGCCTTTGCTTTGCATTATCTATCAATATGAAATAGATCACTCAGCATGCGACACCATACCACATGTTCAACTGTAGCATAAATAATCTCTATGTGAGTGCACCATTCCATTAAGCATACAAGTTCACAATTTAATAATCTAGACATGAATAATAATACTTCCATGCACAATGCATCACATAATTCCAGATTATTATGATCACTCTCAGTCATGGCTGATATTCGCGTTGGTGGTCTTCTGGATTAACTAGGCATCGTCCTATCCTATCGGGCATGGCAACGTCTTAACCTCACTCAAAGATGGCATTCCAATTAAGGAGCTTCACTTTGAAATACATCCACGGATGCCATCCTATTGATGTGGGGGCATCCGAAATCCATCAGACCTTGTCTCTCGTAATCATATGAGTACGGAATCCAATATGTGATCACACAAGCATACCATCACTCAAGCCAATTTTATCTTTCTCATTAGCCAATGCAATAGTGTTTAATGCTCATACCTTATACAATGGCAATAATTGCATACAAAGATGTCATACAAAAATGCCATGTGATCACCTCTTAATTAATCATTCACCCAAGTAATTATGCGTCAATCTCATGATATATAACATCATTAAGATTTCCTTAGACAATTTAACAATTCACTTTATGAAATAGCTTTTTGTAAGTACTCATTACTTATAAACATAGAATATCAAACTTACCATTTCAAAATAGGGATTGTATAAGTATATACTACTTTTAAAATTAGTATTTTAATAGTCACTTATCACCTTTAGACATTACAACATAATAAGCACTTATCACAATCAAGATAGCTTATCGCATCTAATTATAACCTATTGGATAACTTATCACATCCCATAATAACCTATCACGATAGCTTATCACATCCCATAATAACCTATCACGATAGCTTATCACATCCCATAATAACCTATCACGATAGCTTATCACATCCCATAATAGCCTATCAATATAATTTATCACATCTCATAATAGCCTATCTTGATAGCTTATCACATCCAATATCACTTATTGCGATAGTTTATCATCTCTACTTATTGATTATTGTGATAACTTATCATCACTACTTATCACCTATCATGATAGCCTATCCCCTTAATCCACTTATCTCCTAATTTAAGCACCATCAAATTTAATCTAATCCTAATCCAACTCTTAAGCGCAACTACAATCCTAAACAAGGGTTAAGAAGTTACTCATGGTCCGGATTCTCGAGCTTGATGGCGAGCAGTGGTTATGATGGTAAAGGCTCACAGCGTGGCAGCGTGGGGGCATGAGGCATAGTGGTGGGCTGGATATCGATCGGTAGCTCACAGTAAGGCTAGAATAACCAATGGAAGATGGTAGGGACAGTGGCACATGGCTTGACACAATGACGGATGGCAGACAACGGTGTGGCAAGCGGCAGCAAGATGAGATCTAAGAGGGAAAGAGGGAAAGAGGGAGAAGTGAGTGTGAGATGAGGGAGAGAATGAGGGGAATGGCATTTGGTTTAGGGGAAATGAGGGAGAGAGAGAGGCATCGGTGAGATTGAGGGGGAGAGAGGGAGAATGGGAGACAATGAGAGAGCGATTGGCTTGCATTAATGAGACATGTACCAGTTATCCTTAATTTCCTCTTATCCAAGCTTTTACATGGCTAGGCAATGCTCATGAAGATTTGCCAATCCAAAGTAATTAATGCCAAGATTTGGCACATGCTTGAAATAGCGGGTGGACTAGGTAGAATAGGCTAGGTGATGTCATCTTCACTCTGCTCTCCTTACTTAGGTGCCACTCCCATTTCTTCATGCCCATAATTTTTGCTTTATTAGCTTTAGGCTTCTAAAATGTGCAACTTGGTAAATAACTTAACCATTTCACTATTCATGCATATGGGCTTATAAATGTGCAAGCTTACAAAAATCCAAAATGGGCTAATTGTCTTAATGGGCCCCTTTTTGGGCCGGCCATGGGCTTGGGCTCACGTGACTCCTAGTTTGCATACTTGTCTCTACTTCTCCAAAATTTCATGATTTGCAGATGAAAAATTGAGTTTTCCCCTAAAGTGATCTTGGCAAGCCTTTTCGTGGTTCTGTTGATTACCATCACAATTCCGCATCACGTAGATTGGGATCGGATTGATGATGTCATAACTTCTCCCCATTCAAGAAATTTTGTTCTTGAAATCTACAGAGTGACACGTCTCCTCAAATAAATGATAATATTGACGTCTCATCATGTCCTTACTTTCTCAAATCACTCATTCGATGCCATGATGTCACCAAATGAATTTCAACTAAGAGAATGACATTTTTACGCAGCACCCACTCCTTTCCATCAACGACTTGTATCGGTTGCTCAACATATGACATTCTATAGTCAACCTTGATCTCCTCATAACTGAGAACATGCATCGGGTTCAGTTCATATTTCCTCAACATGGATATGTGAAACACATTATGAACTTGAGCAAGATTGGGTGGCAATGCTAATTGATAGGCCAAAGTCCCTATTCGTTCTAGAATCTTGAAGAGTCCAACGAACCTGGGGCTTAGCTTTCTTTTTTTTTTTAAAATGTGATGTTCCTCTCATTGGCGACACATTAAGGAATACATGGTCACCCATTTGAAATTCTAGAGGCCTTCGTCGTTTATTCGCATAACTTTTCTAACGGCTTTGGACTATCTTTGACTTGTCTCTAATAATCTTAACTACTTTTGTAGATTGTTGAATTAGTTTGAGGTTAGTAATCTTTCTTTCTCCAACCTCATCCCAATAGACAAGGGTTCTAGAGGCACACCGTAAATGCCTTGAATAGTGCCATTCCAATGCTCGAATGATAGTTATTGTTGTATGTGAACTCGATGGAGTGCAGTTGATCTTCCCATCCTCCTTTGAAATCCATGACGCAAGCTTGTAACATACCCTTAAGGGTTTGAATGGTCCTATCAAATTGACCATGTATCTATGAGATAAGCCTCGCTAAACTGTAGCTTTGTCCCCATGACAATTTACATGCTTTTCCAAAATGTTGCGGTAAACTTGGGGTCTCAATCTGAAGTGATTGTCATGGGCACTTCATGTAACTTCATTATTTGCCTCACATCTCAACATACCTATCCATGCCAAAGTCTTTTTGTACCACAATGAAGTGGATTGACTTGGTCAATCCGTTGACTACGATCCAAATGAAATTGTTACCTCTCTAACTCCTTGGTAATGCCATCACAAAGTCTACTTGTGATATGCTCACATTTTCACTTTGGGGTTTTTAGGGGTCATAGTAGTCCACCGGGTTTCCAATATTGCATGTCAAACACTTGGCCATGTGTTTGACGACGTCTATCTTTATGCCATTCCACCAATAATGCTGCTAAAGATTCTTATACAACATCGTGCTACCTAGATGTATGCTATAGTTGCTTCGATGAGCTTATACTAGAATTTCTTCCTTGAGTTTTACATTGTTGGGCACACATAACTGTCCTCAAAATCTCAAAATCTCATCCTTTGTCACTTGAAAGTCTAGTTTCCTCTTTTTTGCACTCTCTTGCAAAATCTTTTGGATTGACGAATTTGTTGATTGCAGTGCTTTACTCCTAATTTGCACTTTGGCTTCAATTCGGAGGGCAGCCATAAGACTAGAAAAATGGCTTACCTCAAATCTAAAATCCAAATCTTGCATATCTTCGAGAAGGATTCATTCTTGAATGATTTGCACAATCGTCGACTTTCAACTGAGCACATTTGCTACTTTATTGGCCTTTCTCATATGGGATGTTGTAATCTTAGTCCTTGAGAAGTTCTATTTAGCGTCATTGTCTCATGGAAACAAATACTTTAGACTTTAATGATTGGTGTAGTTTGTAAATTTTTCTTCACACAAGTAATACATCCAAATCTTCAATGCAAAGATGATCATCGTCAATTCTAAGTCATGTGACGGATGGTTTTGCTCGTGAGACCTTAGTTGTCTAGACACACAGGCTACTACTCATCTATGTTTCTTCAGGATGCAGGCTAATCCTAAATCTCATAACCTTTAGGACTAGATGGTATAGTCAACACTGAAGTAGTAGTCAATTTATGCTTAAGCTCTTGAAAACTCTTCTCGCACTTATCCATCTACTCGAACTTCATTTCCTTCTTTAGCAATCGCATCGAGGGTGAAGCTATTCTAAAGAACCTTTCCATAAATTGCTGAGAATAGCTGGTGAATCCCGAAAAACTTTGAATTTCTATTACTATTGTTAGTCTTGGCCAATTCATGATCACTTTGATCTTTGTTGGGTCCATAGAAATTCCTTCGTTAGATATTACATGTCCTAGAAAAGCTACTCGATTGAGCCAGAACTCGCATTTACTAAACTTGGCGTAAAGTGTGTGTTCTCGGAGGCTTAGCAATACCATTCTCAAATGCTGTTCATGTTCCTCTAGGCTATTTAAGTACACTATTATATCATCGATGAAAACTATGATGAACTGATCTAAGTACCTCTTGAAACTCGGTTCATTAAGTCCATGAAAGCAGTTAAGCATTGGTTAACCTAAACGTCATTACCATAAAATTCTTGTGGCTATATTGCATTTGAAACACGATCTTCAAGATATTCTCCTTTTTTATCCTCATTGATGAGAGCTCGTCCTTAAGTCTATCTTAGAAAATGCCGAAACTCCTTGAAATTGATCAAATAAGTTGCTGATTCTCGGTAGTGGATACTTGTTCTTGATCGTCGATTGATTGAGTTGTCGATAGTCGATGCATAGTCGCAACAACCCATCTTTCTTTTTTACGAACAGACCGGTGCTCCCTAGGGCAAAGTGCTAGGCGAATGAACCCCTTATCAAGAAACTCTTGCATTTGCACCTTCAATTCATTCGGTTCTAATAATGACATTCAGTACAAGCGCCTTGGAGATTGGTTCCATTCCAAGGGCTAACTCAATGACGAATTCTATCTCTCTTTCCAAAGGCAACCCCAGTAACTCCTTCAAAAAGACGTCTGCAAAGTCTCGCACCACGACGATATCTTCCAACTTCAATTCTTCCATTGTCGTATCCACCACTATTGCCAGATAGTTCTAGCAACCTTCCTCTAGTAATTGTTCTCCTTTGAGCGATGTAATCAAGGGTATAGAAGTTCTTCCTCCATTCCTTATGAATTTGTAACGAGAACTACCTAACGGGTCGAATTGTATTATCTTACTATAGCAGTCTACCATAGCTTGCTACTTCTTGAGCTAGTCCATTCCAATTATGACATCAAAGTCATACATGGCCAAAATAGCTAGATCTATCAATTCCTTTTGACTACTAATAATTATCTCACATGATAACATCTTATCTTTCATAGGGGTGGGAATGCTAAGGACCGTTACCTTGAAGTTGGTACACAACCAGTGTCACATTATCTTCCTCAGTGCACATTAATATCGCAAAAGCCTTCTCTAGCTTCTTAACTTTTGAGGCAAGAGCCTTAGGATCACCTTTCCTGGTGAATTGTGGCGATTTCAGCTTTATGAACTATTTTATCAACTTATGCATTAGCTAGTCACTACTCTCGTCTCCAGCTAATGGGCAATCAATGGGATTAGCGATGGTGGCAATAGTAGAAGTAGCCTAATCTTGAGTCTATGATCCCATTAGATTTCCAATAGCCGCTAGGGCTCACAGAATCCCATCTTTGAAATCCCCTTGTGCCCTTCCTCTGGTACCAGCTTGACTTGGAGTTGCCCTTATTCTATACATTCTCGTGTCTAGGTTATTCTTCTCTCAAAGTTCTAAAGAAGGCCAGTTCCACAATCCCAACAATACAGTTAAGAATTCGAAACCATAAATTAGCAAAATAATCAGCAATCACAAACATAACGCGTGTTCCTAGCTAACTATCCCAAAGTCTCAACACATTTTATTAATCCAAGTAATGACCATACTTTGATACCAACTAAATGGGGTTATCACGTCCCAACCCTCGGACATGTGACAACCCCTTTCTCTTCGATTATTCAATTGCAACATCCCAAAAGGTGTCGTCGACCAATTCTTTTTTATCTTTCGATTATACGCAAACGGAAACATAATTTACACCACCCAATCAATTATAACAATAAGAATAGTATAAGACACACATAATAGAACACAGTTTCACACACACACACGCACGCACGCACGCATGCACACACACGCGCGCGCGCGCGCGCGCGCACACACACACAAAAGGGCTCGGGATTGGCCTGGCATCTCTACTATTATGAGGATTACCTCAAAAAGTGATACATCTCCTACACTCCTAATACCCTATTGGCTCCAGGTATCATGACTCATGGTTAGGGTCCTAATCCTGGTCAGTCTCTAGGTCGATAACAGTATCATCTGGGACATCCAGATCCATGGGATCTCAGCTAGCGTTCCCAGCTTTCCCACGTGACAACCCCTTTCTCTTCGATTATTCAATTGCAACATCCCAAAAGGTGTCGTCAACCAATTCTTTTTTATCTTTCGATTATACGCAAACGGAAACATAATTTACACCACCCAATCAATTATAACAATAAGAATAGTACACACACACGCATGCACGCACACACGCACGGACACACGCACGCACGTGCGCATGTGCACACACACACACACACACAAAAGGGCTCGGGATTGGCCTAGCATCTCTACTATTATGAGGGTTACCTCAAAAAGTGATACATCTCCTACACTCCTAATACCCTATTGGCTCTAGGTATCATGACTCATGGTTAGGGTCCTAATCCTGGTTAGTCTCTAGATCGATAACAATATCATCTGGGACATCTAGATCCATGGGATCTCGGCTAGCGTTCCCGGGTCCCTCGCTTAGAGGCCCATCAAAACCTCAGAGAGGGCCAAACAGGTCCTTTCCTACCCAAATGTACTAGATGGGGTATCGAATTCATTAACCTCTTGTCTACCCATATCGTGGTCACGTATCTCTTGTATCTGGTATCTGTCCCCGCAATCGGATATTGGGTCACTTGTGTGTCTTGATCCACGGGGACCCTAAAATAGGCGTGACGAAAGGGTTCATACATGCTTAGGGTCTGAAACATTTCAACAACAACAATGAGATAAAATACAGTAAGTAAGCCCTTTAATCCTTGCGTAGGGGAGTAATTCACCTTGGGGTCATCCTAAATATGCAATTTATCTGTTGATGGCAAATCAATAGCAAAGCCTTTGCTTTGTATTATCTATTAATAGGAAATAGGCCACTTAACATGTGAAACCCTACCACGTGTCCAATTGTGGCATAAATAATCTCTACGTGAGTGCATCATTCTATTAAGCATAATGACTATCACAATTTAATAATGTAAACATGAATAATAATATATCCCATGCACGATGCATTATATGAGTTTAGATTATTACGATTGCTTTTGGCCTCGATTGATACTCGTGTCACTATTCTTCTGGCTTAATCGAGTATTGTCTTGATCCATCGAGTACGGCAATGTCTCAACCTCAGTTGAAGATGACATTCCAATTAAGGATTTTTGTTCTGAAATCCATCCGCGAATGGCATTTCGTTGACATAGGGGCATCTGATTAGGCATCGTCTCTCGTAATCATACGAGTAGGAAATCCAATATGAGATCATTTCTAAACAAACAAAGAAGAATTGTGGACATCCCTTTGGGAGAAATACAACAAGAGGTTTGCCTATTGTGGGAAGACATACTTGTAGAAATCTGACTTAGTCTTCCCTAGTTATAAGCTTAGGTTGATTCAATGGTATCGGAGCCAGGTTTTGTTTATAACATGATTTGTTTCATGCACTTAGTGGGTGAATCTAATGTTGAGAAGATCCCTTCACATGATGGTTGATCCTAAAATACTAGAAGCCTCGGTTACTCTCGCTCCCTCTCCATCTTCCTCATCTTTTTTGAAAGAAAATACTGCTCTCTCCAAAAAAAAAAAAATCTCAATAAACACTATCATGAAATGCTTAAACTTTTCTATGGTATTGGAGCTAATCCAAAGCTGAAGCAAGTCTTTTTGATGTCCATCCCCAAAGAATTATCCCAGCAGGTTAATAAATCTCTTCTCAACAAATAAAGAAGAATTGTGGACATTCCTTTGGGAGAAATACAACAAGAGATCCATTTGTGCTTTGATGATTTGTATTTAAAGCGCAAAATGGTTCAAACTTATTTCAAGGACAATAGAGAACTTGATGGAGTTTGTTCTCGCCAGAAGCTGATGATTAGCTCTCAACAAGACTGCGATGGTTCTTGTGGAAATTCTTCTAGAAAGAAGAAGCACTTTAAGAAATTATGGATAAAGAAATCTAGACATAGATCTAAGCACTTCCGGAGAAAAAAGAAATGGCAATTCCTACACAAAAGGAAAGATCGCTCAAGCTGCAATAAATTAACTCGATGCTTCATTTGCAACCAAAAGGGTCATTTCACAAAAAACTGCCCCTATGCAAGAAAATGGACAGAATCATTTGATACATCACATAGAAATTGAAACTCGTATTTCACTCGAAACTGATGATATCAAATCACTATTTTTTGTGGAGGATGAACCATTTGAATAAACTCTTTATGTCATTCCTTGTTACCAAACTCCAGTGGAAACTGATTTAGATTCAGCTTCTAAAGACCTTTTTCACATATCCCCCACTTCTTTAAAATAGAACCTTGAACATATTTTCAAACCAGATCCATTGTCCCTATTTTCCTATGAAAATCTTTACCTCGAAGTTTGCAAAACCTATCACTGTCATTGCTTTTATAAATACTAGTGCGAGTTCTTCAATTTTAGACACTAAAGTTCTTTCCAAAGAATATTGGACTTATCGTGTTCAATATTTTAATTCAACCTTAGGAAATACTTTTTCTACGAATGTAAGAACCACCCCAATAACTATCAGTGGACATGAAGCATTGTGTCCTCATGATGCCTAAAATCTATTGTGGCCTTTTGATATTATGGGAGGAGTCTAATCTAATTAGAAAAGCTATAGCCTGTTGATAAATTTTTAGACCATGGTATTGAATAATACGTATATCTCTAGTTTTGGCTTACCAATTTGTATAGCAAAACGCCAAGGAAATGGAAGAAAAATCAACAGCTAATTAACATGGCAATATCATTGTTGGAAGTAGAAATTTTGGGGACTGTTCAGATTCTGCAAGTTAATTGGTGTCCTATCCCCAGACAAGTAGTCAAAAAAGACTAATCTTGCGACTTGGTTGGAGTGCATATGCTAAACAGACAAAATAGAGATGTTAAAATAGAGCGCATGGCTTTTGTATTCATTATGTGCTTATTGCAACTGCACTGAGTGCATTGCGGTTCGAAGTATCTCTATGCAGTGATAACAAAACATGTCAAGGGGATGCTTCTTGTATGGAAGGCGAGAGTATTCCTTCTGAGCAAGTAAAAGGCTCCACTAACAGAGCCCATAGCAGTGCCGAACAGACTCCTTCTGAGCAAATAAAAGGCATTGAATTATTTTATGTGGCGCGTAAAATTATATTATGACATATTCCATCTGCTTTACAAATCTTAATCTTCTCAAAGAGAATTAATTGCAGATGAATTGCCTTGCAACATATTTTTTTCCTTGATTCCTGGCTTTGCTTGGGCATTTAAGAGAATGGCACCTAGCATAAACCTTGGGGAGGCTAACCCAGGACCCCAAGATCTATTGTTTAGCAACAAGAGGATTTATTGCAATAATATTCTGTCCGTGATTGGGTAGATCTATTGTCTTTATTGCAATAAAATTCTAGTTTTTTTTTTTGCTTGTTTATGGGTTGTAATCAACAGTTTGTGCACTATTTTCATCAGCAAAATTGTTAATTATGATTACCGTTTTAGAGTTCCCTTCTATCTGAGACATAAATGCAGCGCATAGCTGGACCACCAGTTGAATACTTAGCTCGGCATGATTCTCAACATGTTCCAGGGTATAAGGCAATTTGGAACAGATCTTTTAATGATCAAAGAACTCTACCCTACCCCAAATTGGTGCGCCTGCAAGTAAAGTTGAAATTTAAGAAGGAAGAACGTCGAAATCAGTTAAGGCTTTTGAAGCTTTGGCCAGCCGTGAAAGAGGTGAGACATCTCCTGCATCTTTATCTATTTTTCTTTTATCTCTCTTCTTAACTCAGAGAAATAAGGAACTAAATCACCTTCACCATTCTCTCAGCCATTATCAATGTCTGCTCATTTTTGCAAGTAATTTTTTTTAACCATTTTATCTTTGAGTAGAGTTTTTGTCATTTTAACGCTGCTACACTAATTTTTTATTTATCATTGGGGGAAATTCTTTTTTTTTTTTTTTTTTTTCTTTTGGGGGGGGGTGTTTGGGAGGTTGGTGTGGGTGGTTGGTGGGGATTTATTTGTTAAACGTTACTATCGGTCGTTGTACTTGGAACTGCAAATGTAGAATCCTTGCTCTCGAATTTTAATGCATGAAGATGGAATATAAGATCATTTCTCGACCAATTTCTTTGTGATAAGCATGGCTCCTCATTGAAATGGCTTCACACTGCTCTTTTCCCTTAGTTTCGGTCACTCTTTCTCATGCTGGAAAGGCGATACCAGATTCACAACTCTCTTGTCGACAATCATTACTAAAATAGTTATCATTCTCTATCAGACTAGAATTTGCCTATCTAAAAATTTCAAGGGTTCCCTGGCATAAGAAATGTTGGAGAGTCTTCTTTGGCATGTTAGCTATTGACTTGTCAATATACCATATTCCCTATAGACACCACGATCGAATTATTCAGATGTTACGAATTAAATATCTATTTTATTGTGTTATTTCAGCAGATTATTCTCATTTTGAATTGGTGATTAAGCATCTCTGAGTTGATGTAAGGTTCCTTCAGCTAGCATGATGGCTGAGGAAGAGGATGAGAAATCGTCACCCAAAACGAGTATATGTATCGACGGAAAAACTCATAAGTATGCATGACTATCGAACTGGACCTGTGGACAAATTGGTCTAGCGATTGTTTTGATTTGACAGCTCATCCTGTCCTAGTGGATCGTCTGCCTTTTGAGTGGTTGTTGATGTCTTGTTGGAAAAAACAGTTATGATATATAGAATACCTGTATCAGATGTTGCTGCAAAATCACATATCAGATGCTGAGTGTGCACCTTTAAAAGTTGAGGGCTAAAGTTTGTTTCTCATGCTGCTGTAGATGATTAGTATTTTAGGAAACGATCTGGTTGATATAGTAAATAACGAACTTATCTTTCGTATAAGAACTAAAAAGGTAGGTGAGTGGCATAGTGTTATTGTAGCACCGACTCATGCATTTTATTCCATGATAAAAGATCAGTAAATCAGTTAAATAAGGTTGACACTGGTTGAACGGGTGGATACCGAGTGAGTCTGATTTTGACCTGCAACGTGTCGTTTAATCAAACTAAATAAACTACGGTGCGATACCCTAGTAGGGCCGTAATTCTAGGAACATTAACATGAAAAGTATGGCAACATTCATCTTAAGTGGTAGCGCCCCGAGCAATTAGATGTTGAGACCAGAGAACTAGTTCATATATTGATGCCGTATGGGCTACAGTTTTATCTCGATAAAGCTGGTTGTGTATCTTGCCTTGCAAGAGGAAGCAGAAAAGCCTGAGAAGGATGCGGAAATAGGAGATGAAGATGGTAAAACACGAAGATGGTGAAGATGATGCTGAGGTTCATGATTTTCTGATGTCCGATGAAAGTGATGATGACCTTTTCGATTGCTCGAGTTCGTACAAGAGTGAACTCTGATTATTTCAGGCGTCGCTAACTGTAATTGTCAGGGAACTTTGCTTTATACACAGAGCAGCTCACTTTTTGGGCCATAGAATGTCATAGGATTATTATTACAACATTTAGAGTATGTGATCTTTCCTGTCTAGTGCAGAAGCAATACTTTTGTCTTGCGATCTTCCTGTGGTCCTGCAATGCTTGGCTAACAAATGTGAACTCTCATGTATACCGTGGATTTTGGCTAATGACTGCTTTATGTAACCGTGTTGGATCCGATAAACATTCCTAGTCGCCAAGAGTTATGGTTGTCCTGGATAGAGCTTAATTGTTTTGAGTAAGCTTTGCAAATGGAGGCAGTCTGATATAGTTACCAAGTAAAGCCGTAATCTGTCGTTGTTCGAGTGTGTAAACGTTGAGATACCAGTTTCAATTGACACTCAACAGCTTTAATTGAGTAAGCTTTGCGAGTGGAGAAGGTCTGTTATAGTTACCAAGTAAAGCCGTAATCTGTCATTGTTCGAGTGTGTCAACATTGAGATAACAATTTCGATTGACCCTCAATAGCTTTAACTGAACCGAACCGATAGCATTGTCGTCAGTTCTCTTAATTTAGGGATAAGTGCTTTGAAAATACTAAAACTTATCAAGAAAGTATCAAGTTTTAAAATTTGTTAAATTGGTCCAATCAAATCCTTCTATTAATTGCATTTTTTGATAATTTTAGATTCGACTGCACTTTCGTGACAAGTTTTTGAATTTGATTATATTTTTTGATTGATTTAGGACTCATTACACTTTCGTGGCAAATTTTTGAACTTATTTATATATTTTGAAAGTTTCAGAACTGAATTACACTTTCTTGAAGAATTTTATGAGTTCCAATGCACTTATTTCCTTAAATTAACTCATCAAACCTGTGCTGGTTCGGGAGCCCCACACCGTCACATTTCATACTTCTCATACGACATCAAAGACCACTTTTTTACGGCACTGACAAAGTTTCCAAGGCGTGTTCCTGCACTCAGCAGGCGAAGTCGTTCACCTGAATTTCATTTTCAAAAGAAAGAAAGCTTCACCGAGACGTGATGCTAGTGAAACGACGTCTTACCTTCCTCATTGGTTTCAGAGAAAACTCCTGGTGCTGTTCAAGATGCCCTTTCGCCATCATCAGAAAGAAGAAACAACGCTGGACAAGGATCGATGGGGTTGTGTAGTTGAAGGATGCATTCTTGCTGATGCAATCGAATGGCATGTCAACCTTGCAGATAGAAGTAGAGTCAGACAGGGCTTGCGTTATTTTTCGATGGACTCAAGGGAGCTTCCGTGTCGAATTGAGTGTCTTGAAAAGACGAACAAAGACGAGATTAATTCAAGGCACATAGTGCAAAGTCGCTCCCAACCCTGCCGCAGGCAAATATTAAAAAAGATTAGATTTGGATGTTTCAACAAAACACGACATGCGTAATCTAATCTAAATTAAGTAGCTTGCTTTGCAATGTTGGAAAGACTCTTCGATTGGATTAAGGAGGACCTATTCCTATATGCTGCCAAAGTTTACAAGAACAGAAGATCTTGCTTTTGACCTGGTAAATTCAATCCGCAGGTGACCAGATTTAAGTGAATTTTGCAATCGGATCATTGAATTTTGATTTCAATCATTTATGACACGAACAATAACATTCTCTTTTTAGGAACAATTTATGGTCCGAAATAAAGATGCACATTTGATTAAAAATTTTATTTTCTATGTTCTCAGTGAGTTTCTAAGCAAAAATACTTATTTGATTACGATACAAAATTTTTATTCCCAAAACAAAATTTGTTTGTTACACCTTAAATTTTTTTACCAGTGGCCGCAAGCGGTGGGTGGTGTTGGAGGTAATAGGTTTGAGAGAGAATAAGTAGTTGCTTGAAGTATTACACCAAGAGACGTCAAGTTTGGAACACTCAACAACATGTTACCTCCAACAAGGGAAACCCTAGAGTTTTTATATGCACGTTATTGGGCTTGGCCTATATGGACCCAAATAACCATGCTTTTACTTATTGGGCTTGTATGTGAACATATTATTTTGGACTATGTTAATAATATATTCAACAATCTTCTCCTATGTTCACCATACAGTACAATCCAATAAGTTGGTCAGTGTAATGTTCAAACAAACATGAATCATCCACATTCAGTCCAAGACAATCAACTCGGATCGGTCAAAGAGAATTCCAGCAGTAAAGTATTAAACTAAATCATCATGTGCAAACTAAATAAGTGAATCATTCTTATCATGAATCTGTTATGAGATTAAAAATCCAAATCCCAAAATAAATCTCAGATTCAGTTCACAACCAATATATGCATATTAATCAAGTATAAGTAGGCTAGTCAAAATAGTCTAAGGTCTTACAAATATAAGAAACAAGCATAATAATGTCCACAAAATAGAAATAGCAAAATGCAAGTATCAAATAAATGGATTTCATCAAAATAGGCAATAGCAGGTAAACTGTCAAGTCCCCACACGCTCTAAGTGATATATATTCATTCATCAAGTAGGTCATCCTGGTCAGGATCCCACTCATTAAGCTCTCCTCCATCTCTGCCATCCCCTGTAGAATGTCAAATATGAATTTCATATTATCATGAATTCAATCAATTGAATAAAAACTTAGCACCATTCCATTAGGCGGAGAAGAACATATATTGATGTCATAAAGCATCATAATATCATGTCATAAGCATCAAGCCGAGTTTCATAAATTATGAACAAGACCTAAACAATGTGATTTACAAAGAGCCATCAACTTAAGTTTATTTGTAGGAGAATAACTATTGTCTAGTTTCAAAGAACAAGACCAATAGTCAAGTCACTTACAATAACCTAGTCATGTAATATCAAGTTTCAATTAAGAACAAGACAAATAGGTTTCTTATGTAAACAATTGTTTCTATGTTTCAATTTGGAATGTCACAATTACTAATTCCTTAAAGTCAGATAATCTAGCATCAAGTTTGGAATGAGATCATTTAACCAAAAAGGATAGTCCAATCTAGTTGAATTGTATCATCAAGTTTGGAATGACACAAGTTTTCCAGATAGAACATTTGAATTAGGTTAAAGTCATCTTCATCAAATTTGGAATGAGACAACTCACCCTCTTCAATTAGTCAGAACTGTGAACATCGATGAAACATATAAAGCGTGCTTATCATTGTAGCCAATAAAGAAAGATTTGATAATTCAAAACACAGGTAAGTAAATGTTAGTTAAGACTTGCCTACATAGTCTTTAACCCCAGTTCCCCTACTATTTTGAATAATCGATCTTTAGGCATACCTTTGGTGAGAGTATCGGCTATGTTATCTTTCGATCTCACATCGATCAAGGTGATAACCTTTTGTTCTCTCAGATAATTCAACAACGCATGTCTCAGTCTCACATATCTTCTCTTTGAATTAAAGAGTATTCTTGACGACTTGGACAGCTACTCAATTATCACAAAATAGGCTTAAAGAATTAATCTTTAGCCGAGTCAAAGGAATATCCATAATCAGATTCTTTATCCACTCTGCCTCTTCATCGGTGAGGCTAAAGCAAAAAGTTCCGATTCCATAGACGACAATGCAATACAAGTCGCCGTTTGGATTTCCAAATAATAGCAGCTCCACCCAGAGTGAATACATACCCACTAGTGGACTTACTATTTTCAATATCTGAGCACCATGAGGCATTAGAATATCCATCCACAGTTGGAGGATAACCAGAATAATAGAGAGCATAATCTTTAGTACCTTTAAGGCATCCCATTAGCCTATCAAGGGCATCCCAATACTCTTTACTAGGGCTACTAGTAAAATGACTCACCGCTAACCGTAAAGGCTATGTCGGGTCTAGTGCAACTCATAGCATACATGAGACTACCAATCAGTTTCAGTACTTTAACGATCCACGCTGGTCCCTTCATTAGGACTCGATCTGTTATTATAATTACATGGTGTCTCACTTGGTTTACACTTATCGTATCCCCAAGTAGAAAGTAGCTGCTCAATATAATGAGTCTGGCTAAGGAAGATGACTTGCCGTTCAAAGCTTACTTTCATACCAAGAATGATATTAGCAATACCAAGATCTTTCATGTCAAATTCTTTAGCTAAAGTAGCTTTCACGTCACTCACTACGTAATGATCGGAACCAAGAATTAACATGTCATCAACATACAAGCAAATGATGACTATCTTATTTGACATAGAACGATGGTAAAGGCATTTATCCGAATAACTAGACCGAAAGCCATAACTCTTTACCATTTCATCAAATTTAAGATGCCACATCTTAGGTGCTTGTTTAAGATCATATAGAGATTTATTTAATTTACAAACTTTGTCCTCAAGACCTTTCATAACATATCCTTCCGGTTGTTCATGTAAATTTCCTCATTTAAATCCCCATTTAAGAAAGCTGTTTTTACATCCATTTGATGCACTACAAAGTGTTCAATAGATGCCAAAGCAAAAGAATTCTTATAGTTGATAGATGACACATAGGTGAATAGACATCAAAATAGTCTATTCCACTCTGTTGTTTATAGCCTTTAGCTACTAAGCGTGCTTTGTATCTGGCTATTGATCCATCACTATTCAGTTTCTTCTTCAACACCCATTTACAGCCTATAGCTTTAGCCCATTTTGGCAAATTTACTAGCTGCCAAGTGTGATTCTACAAAGAGAGAGCTCATTTCATCATCTATGGCTTCTGCCCACAGTAGAGATTCCTTAGATCTCATTGCTTCCTGATAGGAGAATGGATCATCCTCAAGATGATAAGCAACAAAGTCCTCACCAAAATTTTTGGGAATTCTCTCTCTTGTAGATACTCTTACTGGAAGTGGTTCAATAGCCAACTGTGTGGAATTAGTGTTAGAATGGCCTATTTCAGATTCTACAGGAGATTTTGAAATCATATCTGTAGATCCAGAAATATTCAAGCCTTGATCTCTGATAAACTTGTTTTCAAAGAACACTGCATCTCTAGATTCTATCACTGTGTTAGTAGATAGATCTAAAAACCTATTTGCAGCGCTATCTTCTGCACTACCTAGATTGTTGGAGGTAGTAGTTTTAGATCCTACCTTAGGTCTTTTAGGATCTGATATACTTACATAAGCAATACAGGCCCAAGTCTTAAGAGTATCATATTTACAAGGGCGCTTATGGACAACTTATAAGGTGTCATGGACAACTTAGAGTGCGGCAACCTGTTCAAGATGTGATTAGCAGTTAGAACTGCTTCTCCCCAGTAGGAGGAATGCATACCAGCTGTAAGTAACATAGAGTTTAACATTTCGGTTAACGGTCTATTCTTACGCTACGCAACACCATTTGATTGGGGTGAATAAGGAGCGTGGTTTCAAGTATTATACCTTTTGAAGCACAAAATTCCTTGAACCTTGACATAGTATATTCTCCTCCTCTATCACTCCTAAACCTCTTAATTTTCAAGTTGAGTTGATTTTCTACTCTAGACTTGAAAATCTTAAATTTTTCAAAAGCCTCATCTTTCGATTTCAACAAATAGATATGACAATATCTAGAAAAATCGTCTATAAATGTTATTAGATACTTCCGACCACCTTTAGTAATGTAATTTCTAAAATCACAAATGTCAGAATGTATTAGCTCAAGAGTTGTGTGCTTTTAGAAACCAATTTAAAGGGTTTTCTAGTGATTTTAGCCTGTGCACACACTTCACACTTATCAAATCGAATAGAAGTATCTAATGGAATGTTATGAGTTTTAGCTAAATTTGCATTTTCCTGTAACTCACATGTCCAAGTCTATTGTGTAGCAACTTTGGATTAATCAAAGTAGAATTCACATGGTTTATGCTATCAGCATTTAAACTCAACCTATACATACCATTAACCATGAATGCACAACCAAAATAATATGAGTTAACAGATAAAGTTACTCTACCATTCATAGTTGAAAAAGACATAGCAACTTTATCAAGTAAACTCATAGATATTAAATTCTTCTTAAGTAAATTTACTACTCTAACATGTTTCAGTTAGTAATTTACTTGAAGAAAGCACCAAATTTGCGCTTCCGGATGAGTCACCTTTGCCTCACCACCATTGCAATTTTCCACAGTGTCTTTCACTTCGTGACCTCGAGAGTAAATTCTTGTCATTTGTAGCATGACAAGTAGTGCCACTGTCCAACCGCCACTCAGAGGAGATGCCGGCCTTTCCATTCTTCATCATTCCAATAAAGGCTCGAGGCTTAGATCCTCTAATTAGCATATTGGCCTCATTATGTTTGGCTTTCTTGGCAACTTGCATTCTGCTACCCAGTGACCCCACTTTCCATAGTTATGGCACTTGCCCTTCTTCTTCTTTTTAAAGATAGTCTTTTTGGCCTCTAACTGTAAAGAGGATTCACCTTTTGGCGACTTGGACTTTTTCTGAGGTTTATTGGAGTGTGAAACTAAGTTGGCAATTGACTTTTGTTGTCCCACTTGTTCCAAACTCTTCCTAGTGATATTTTGATCCTCAATGTGAATATACCTCTTTAATTCATCCAGTCCCATTTGTACCTTCAGTCTGTGCATTTCAGTCTTGAAAGAACTCCATTCAGTTGGCAGTTTGCTCAACACAAGACCAACAAAGAGATTATCGGACATATTAGAATTATCATCTTTCAGCTTGTTCCTCATATTCTCAAACTCAACTAACTGAGAGGTGATGCTTGAATTCATAGTGAATTTAAAGTTAAAGAATTTCTCCGCTAGGAGAGTTTTAGATAGCCCATCTTGTTTTTGGAACTGAGCATTCAAGTGATCCCATATCTCCTTCGCCGTCTTATACTCACTATAAGTCATAGCTAAATTAGGATTTAAAGAGTTCAACAAGTAATCTATACAAAAATCATCATCTTTGTTCCATTGATATTCATTCATATCTTCAGTGGTAGATGTAAAATCGCTCAATACAGTATAGAATATGTCTCATTCTTTCATGCCAAATTGAACATGTAATTTCCAGCCATGAAATTCAGTAACATCAAAAGATTGCAACTTTATAATATCATAGGAACTACGTTTTGCCATTTTAATCAAAGCAAAGCGTTAGAAAGAGTGCACCTTGAAGTCCTCAGAGCAACAAAGTTGAATAACTCCCCTAACCTTGATCAAACCGCTCTGTAGAGATGCAATTTGCCAAAACAAACCCCAAAAACGGATCTGGAGCGCCTAAAAACCTTAAGATGGACTGCCCTTGTCGCTGAAACTCGCTGAAAAATTTCGCCTCCCGAAATTCGCTAGAAATTTCGTCCCCAAAATTCGCTAGAAATTCAGATGGAAATTCCGGGTGCCGTAACTTCTTTGTCCGACCTCCGATTGACGCGAGTGACCACTCAAAACGTTCGTATCAACGAGTAGATCAAAGCCTAGTGGTTTCACCCTCTAAAATTGGCTATAATTTTTGGGTTTTTGAATCAAAGATTTTGGTCACCCGAATCTTTAAACTCAGATCCTGACCAATATCACCGTCGAAATCGAAAGTAAATTACAGCCACGAGTTCGTCTTGACGAAATCTTCAAGAAGACACTCCAACACACGAACTTAATACTTCAAGATTGTTGGAGGTAATAGGTTTGAGAGAGAAGAAGTAGTTGCTTGAAGTATTACACCAAGAGACGTCAAGTTTGGAACGCTCAATAGTGTTACCCCCAAATAGTAGGGAAACCCTAGAGTTTTTATATGCACGTTATTGGGCTTCGGCTATATAGACCTAAATAATCATGCTTTTACCTATTGGGCTTGTATGTGAACATATTATTTTGGATTATATTAATAATATATCCAACAGGTGGGAGGCGGGAAGCGAGAGGCAAGCGATTTAAAAAGTTTTTGTTTCTGTTTTCATTTCCAAAATGAGAGAAGTCAAAAATTTCTACCAAACTCTTGACAAAAAATTTGTCTTAGAAATAGAAAATGAAATTGTGTTACGAAATAGACTTTTGTTCCAAACTTGTTCTTGATAATAGAAAAATAGAGAAACATAATCGTTATCATTCGTACCCTTGTGCGTTGAATTTTCGTTTCCCTACAATTAATGCAATTTGATGAAAATCGGGCCAGTTTTATAGTTATGTACTAATGTGTTGAACACATTGCCATAATTTATTGAATACACTATCACCATTGTGTTGGCACATTGTCAAGAAATTGCATGGATTTGGTCAAAGTGCATCGATTTTAGAGATACTAGAAAGTAATGCCTAAGTCGGCTCAATTTCTCTTAAAATTTTCTCCTCCTCCTTGACTTGAAATTGACCCACACGCTAGTAATACAAAAAACCCAATATTCTTGTTTGCGGGAGAAGGAAACTAGAAGTGCCATAATTCTTGTACGATACTCACTTTAATGTCAAAATTTTCGTCGGCTCACTTAAGTGCCCAAATTTTTGAAAAACAATATTTTCAGCGTCAATTCCGACACTGACGTGGCTAGCTGAAGAGTCTAGTTAGCATCAAAACCATAAAACAATGCTGTCTACTCACTTTCCTTAAAATAAGAACCCTAAAACCCCAAATTGAAAGAGGAAGCCAAAATTGAAGCCCTAACTAGCCATTCAACCAAAATTGCATCATAATTGAATTTGCCCTCAAAACTAACAGCTCAATCTTGCAAATGGAGGTAGGAGCTTCAATAGTGGCTCAAATTCGTTTCAACAAAGTGCAAAAGAAGGTGAGTGTTATTGTTATTGTGGGTTACTGAGTCCAAGATTAATATCTTGGACTCGATTGAATACTAAAAGAAGATTCCATGCATATGCTAAGTATAGAGAAGGCTCAAAGTGCACATATTTTAAATAGATGGATGCAAAATTATTTATTCCAACGAGAGAGGTGTTTTTGGAGTTACTTAGACAATGGCATTAACCTCCACCTACAATGTTGGGCAAGTTGAAGGGTGTTGATTCATTGCAAGCTCAAATGAATGCTTTAGAATCTTAAGCTAACCATTTGAAGAAGGAAGTTTCAAAGATGAAAATTGAAGTAAAGTGTTATTGAGTGTTGGTTGTATCCTTGTTTACTTGTGTAGCCTATTTTGTGGTCAAATGTAAAGTGAGTGATGAGAATCAATTTCTCCATCTACCATAGTTAAGATATATGTAATATGTACTTATATTAGGTAATTTGTAAGTATAGTTGTATTGTTGGTTAGCTCCGATTTTTGTATGTAATCTATGGTGGAAATGATGGAAATGGAAGGATGGAATATTGTTTCTAAGAACTTATAAGTCTCTTACTTAGTTGTGTATCAATTTTGGTTTTAGTTTTTGCTTGAGCATTTGGTTTTGCTACAATGTTTGCTGGTAACAAACATGGGTCAAATTAAGGAGTGGTAACAAGTTCTCAAGAAACAATAATCATTTGAGTATAAAGTTTGGCTAAAAGTAATTACTTAAATACTAGTCGGGATAAAAATAGTGATCACTTAAGTGCCAGTCGTGATAAAAAAATGATCACTTAAGTACCAATCATGGTAAAAAAGTAATCACTCATGCCGTGTAAATTTCTAGAAATAAATATGTTGGTTTCATTTTCTTTTTGTTTCATTTGTAGCGCACCATTGCACCCATATAGTGCATTTTGTGCTCGACCAAGTTGGCCAATGCACATGTCCACAATCTTTGGCCATATCGTGCATTAGCACTATGCAAGAGACACTAGACACATATGCAAGCAAGGCAATTGGGGACTATGTAAACTAAGCACACTCTTTTGGCCATAAATCTCAGCTAGTGGTGCATCTTTTGCTTGCGCCAACACCACCAGCACATATAACTTTGTTGATTCAAGCACTACACCAGAACTTTAGCATTGTATTAGCACCAAACATAACTACAAATAAATCAACACAATCACACAAACAAAACCACCACAACCAAAAGCAATGTATGTAAATGGAAAATATATAGATGAAATAAACATGTCCATTAACATTGAACATAGGCAAAAGTACACTCCAAGTGCCAAAACTTGGCACGAATGGACATTTAAGTGCCAAAAGTTAAGAAAGTGATACTTAAGTGCCAAAATCGGAGCAAAATGGATCACTTAAGTGCCATTCTAGCCAAAATCCGACCAAAATGACGATGTGGTGATTTTCCGACAAAGCAATGGCAAAACGGCATCGTTTTGCACACTAATGTGGCTAAACAATGCAAAAATGATGTCGTTTTTGTGATGACATTGTAAAAAATTAATATAAAATTAATAAAATTAAATTTAAACTAAATTTATTTAAAATATTTAAAAATTAAAATAAAAATATTAAATACATTAAATATTAAAAAAATAAGAAGGGGATGGCTAAAGGTTGAGCCCTCACCGCCGTCGTTGGAAGGGCCGGCAACGGAGGGGAGAGGGTCGACTAGGGCCCGGGTCCTAGCCATAACCCTAGCCAACTAGCGGCGAGGGCCTGCGAGCCCTTGCCCAACTTTGGTAGGGGTTGGCGGCCCTCGCCTATCTAGGGCGAGGGCTCGTGGGCCCGTCGTCGGTTAGCCGGGGTTGCCGACCCCTGGCCAAGCCTTGGTGACCTCGGCCGAACCCTTTCCCCTCCGTCGCTAGCTAGCCCATTTGGCGGTGAGGATTCAACCCTTAGCCCACCCCCTTCCCCCTTTTTTTTTTTTTTTAAATGTTTTTTATTTTAAAATGTTTTAAATAAATTTAATTAATTTTTATATTAATTTTTCACCACATCATCACAAAAATGATGTCATTTTGACATATTCTAGCCACATCAGCGTGCAAAACTATGCCGTTTTGCCTTTACTTTGCCGGAAAATTGTTATGTCAATATTTTGGCCAGATTTCATCGGATTGGCACTTAAGCAATCTATTCTGCTTCGATTTTAGCACTTAAGTGTTACTTTTATAACTTTTGGCATTTAAGTGTCCCTCCGTGTCAAGTTTTGACACTCCTGGTGTCCGGCACTCTTGAACATAGTCTTGACTATATTTGGCTAGTTTGAATAACCAACTAAAATATCCTCATCTAGGAGTTGGATTCCAACCGAACATTGAACTAACTCGACACCTAACAATATCAACTTCCCATTAGTCAATATGCACAACCTCCTAACAAAAAACAAAAACAATTATATTTATATCGAGCACCCTTCTAATTAGTCAATATGCACAATCCCTCCCGTCAATTTTTTAAGTGATAGACATTTGGGTTAAATTATCACACTCTTCCTACATGCAATTGGACTTAGAAGTTGTTATATTGGTTTTTTTTTTTGTCTTTTGCTTTTTCTTCTTAATAGCTTTCACATTCTTGGTAGTGATGTTACTAGCTATTTTGGAACTGCCAGTATCAATTATTTGAGATGGTACTAGTGTCGAATTCTTTTTTATGGTTGTTTTGGAGCTGCTGCTTGTGTCATTTGTTTTAGTTTTGGAGCACTCTTCTTATTCAATCGTGCTCTTATCATTGGACCCACAGCTTGTATTATTTGATTTGGAGCACTAATCTTACTCGATTGTGCTCTAATTAACCTTGGTTGGGTCTTATGTCTAAGTGCACCCCTTGACTCTTGATTTGGGCCACCTTAAGAGATGAGCACTTCCAAAGTTTTTTCATGCTACAACAATCTAACCATATTATAAATAAAGTCCAATACCATAAATTAAATGCATGATAATTACAAAATCTACATTCAAAATAGTCATTCCATTATTTAAGTTTGTATAAAGGTTATAACCATATTGTCTTATCATTTTCCCAAGAGCTCTTCCAATTCGAACCGATGCCTCACTTTCAGCAACCTAAGTAACTTGGATATTTGTCTTCTTCTAACTTGAGAAAGAAATAGCAAAATTTAAAATTTGCCAAGATCAGCCAAATAAACAACACAACACACAATAGAAATTATATGACTTACAAGATATTTGCTCATTGTCTACGCAACAGTCAACTTAGGGATTGGCCTTTTAGTTTGGCCTTTGGCTGACACTTCAGTTGTCCTTTTAGTTAGCCCTTTGGTTGCCCTTTCAATTGTCCCTTTAGTTGCCCTTTTAGTTGGTCCTTCATCAACCCCTACAGATAGTTTGCTATTGATGTAGTTTCTTCAAATCACAACCAGTCTTATTGTGTCATTCTTTACAACAATATGAGCACTTAACTTTTCCACTTATCCCGCTCATTCTCTTACTTGAGATCTCCCCCTCCTACATTCTTTGTTTCTTTTTTGACCTACTAATTTGCTTTTTTAGGGGCAAAGGCTGAGGGCTCCATGACTTGTAGGTTCCCAAAATCTACTACTTTTAATTTGCTATGACATGTACCGGTACGATGCAACATAGGTGCTTCTCTTGTAATAATCAAGTAGGTAGTCCTCTAGAATATGATGCTTTAGTTGGATGGCTCAAATGGCATGTGCAAATGAAATTCCAATCACTTGCCAACCATGATAGGAACACTTTCTCTCCTCAAATTGGAGAACATACTTATTAGCATTGTGCATTATCTCATATCCATCATCCCCATTCTAGATCGAATAACAACACTTACTAGCAACCATGTTTTCCTCTAATCTCTTTGCAATCCTAGGACCACACTCTCTTAGTCTACTTTCTAGACTCATCCATTTGTCTTTAAAGCCTAGCCATGACTATTATTCTTATATTTTCAAGTATGCTGATAATTGGTTTGCACCTAGCCCTAAGATTCTCTCATTGAATGCTTCACTGAGGTTGTTATCAATTATATCACACTTGAATTCTTATTGAAAAATGCTCTATGCCAATGCTTAGGTTCGATTTGGAATAGTGCTTCAAATTATTCCTTTGTCAACTCAAGCAACCCCGTTTATGTATTCTAAAATCAGCCATATTAGTGCTCCTTGCTATATAAGCCAAAATTGTTTCTACAATCTATCTCCTATATAGTTCTTTGCTTAGTTTGCATAAATGTGCCTCGCACACATTCTATGTTCAGCATATGGTATCAACTTAGTTAACATTGGAACAAGTCCCTACGATAATACCAAAAACAACTACTTGTAAGCTAAAATATGTGAATAACATGAAAACGCAAAAGATTGGCAATAGCATTACTTTCTGTTGCTCACTTATGAATGTCCAACCTTCCCCATTACTGATGTCTATGTTAGCCATTCTATTCTTTAAGAACCATGATCAAGTGCTCTTGTTCTCTACCTTAGCATCTCTCTTAATGGCAATCAACAACTCTCATTTGCATAAATCTTTCGAAAACATCCATCCAACCTTATCACTCTTCTACAACTAGCTAGAAATCCTTGCTTCCATGCATCAAAGAAAACATAAATTATATCAAACTTAGTCCCATGGTTAGGTAGTGACCTTTCCACAATTTATACATATATTCTACTCAATGGATTTTGAAGCCTACACTTGCTAGCATAATGCCAAACTCGAGCATATTGTTCCTTGTACCTACCCATTAGTGTACTCATCACCCTTTGCTTTACTCTTTTGCACTAATTCCGGACACATCTACTCATACATACTCCTTCATTAATTGCTTGAATTGAGGACTCTTAATTTCAGTCATTGTTTTAATAGTGTTGAAAAAATGCCATGACAACATTCACTTGTTACTCTTTTGTTATCAAATACAATGGAACAAGTATGTTCCTCTTACAATGACTTAAGTTGGAATGATCCACCCTCCTTGTTTAGTGCACCATATATCTTCCATGAACAATTTGGTTGTGTACTTTGTTCTCACAAATTCCTTAGTATTTCTCAAGAATTCAACACTCCTCTGTTAATATTTGATAATAGCTTTTTTGAACTATTTTAAATCATTGAATTTCATACCAATAGACAAAACAAGTTATGCAATAGCAAGATCATAATAATAATACTTACTTTTTCTGCTACGCACGGCTCCTTTGACATTTTCTTTTTTTGAACTATAACTCTCGTCATCGCCACTATTTTCTTCATAATCGGTTTCATTACCATCAACTAGAGCTCCTTCAACCCTATTTACAGGTCGAGATTCATGCGATTCTCTAAATGCTACAACTTTATTTCTTTGGAACTCTCTTTACTTTTATCTTGATCGTACAAGTTCCTCATTGTCATCATCACTCGAGTCATTCACATTTAGTGGAGTTTTTATCATTTGATTTACCAAATAGAACAACTTCCCACTCTAATCCAACCAATTCGTCATCACTTACGTCTTCACTAGAGACTCTTCTTGATTGTGCTATATGCTTCTCATCCTTCTCCTCCCTCTCATGTCTCTCTTGTTGTCTCCTTCATCTAAAACAAATCTACACCCAATCACAGTAATGGGTTCCCCACACTACCTCCTACTTTTCTACTTGATTGTTCTCATCGTATTCATCTTTTTCATCATCTTCATCATCATCGTAATACTCAACAAATACCATAACTTTCTTGTCATGAAGATAATAGTAAACAATATCTTTCATACCATTATCATAATCGAAGGTTCTCAAACCATCCTTCAACTCTTTCCAAGGAACACAATAATATAATTTCTTTATTTTGCAACATAACTGGTGCATTATTTCCCTCATGAAATAAATAAATGATGTTGCACCTACATTGACATAGACGGTACCTTCATTTCCACCAACATGTCCTTATTCATAGGCACCAATGACGAATTCCCCATCATATTTGACAATGACACCTACAGTATTGTTGTCCCCCATGTCGACACTGCACCCAAAAAAAAAAAAATTAGCATTTGTGATCACAACATAGAAAAGACAAATGACAATTTAACATGGAGGTCTCCACAAAAACACCTAACTAAATAAAGAATTACTCGGCCCTTGTCTTTTATTGGATAGAAAGCTACAACAAAGTACAATGGTTGATAAAATAAATTGAGATCCCTACCGGCTTTAATATAAAACGATTCCTCTTCTGCCACTAACAACCCTATTTTTTCCCTCCTCACCCGAACCCTAATTTTTTCCCCAATATGCAAGAATGACTAACTTGATAGACTAAAAGCGATGAGGTGGTGAGTGAGCTATAGCAAGCGAGCGATGGACGACGATCAAGTGACGGCATCCAAGTGACTAACGGCGAGCAATGTTGAGAGAGAGAGAATGTGGACAACGAGACAAACACAATCAGAGCCTTAATTTTCATTCATCAAGTGTAGCATCATTTTGGGTAAAGGATGGTGTGGCATTGTTTTAGATAGGACGATGTGGCATCATTTTTTGGCAACAACACGGTACAGTGACATTTAGTCCTACCTAGCCATGTCAAACTAAGTGATGCCGTTTTGCCAGTCCACGTGGATTGGAATTTTTAACAAAAAAATCCTACTAAGCTTATTTTTTAAATTATAAAACCATGTGTTAGAATAATTAAATATTAAACCACACATTTCTTCTAACAGCTTAAGCTTTTTAAAATAGTTGACAATAGTCTCACAAAATCCTCTATGATAATAGAGTTGGAGATCTTGAGTTCAAATCTTACTAGGCTCCATTTACCACCTCAATTAAATTTCCACACTTTATACAAGGCAAAAGGCCAAACTAAGCATGAAATGAAGTGTTATAATATTTAAATAATAAACCATACATTTATCTAACAGCTTAAGTTTTTAGAATTGTTGACAATGGTCCCACAAAATCTCACAACACTTTCTCTTATGCCGAATCTAATCTTTTGCCTAGAATATTTAAATAATAAACTATACATTCATCTAACAACTTAAACTTTTAAAACAGTTGTCAGTGGTCCTATAAAATCTCACAACACTCCTCTTCACATTTGATCTAGTCCTTTGCCTAATACTAAGCGTGAGAATTTAATTGAGGAGGTAAATGGGGTCTGGTGAAATTTTGTAGGATTACTACCAACTATTTTAAAAGTTTAAGTCATTAGATAAATGCGTGATTTATTTATATAAATATTATAATATCCCCCTCATGTTTAGTCTAGTTTTTTGCCTAGCACTAAGTGTGGAATTTAATTAAGGAGGCAAATGGGGCCTAGTGAGATTTTATGGGACCTCTTTTGTCTAGTACTAATTGAGGAGGCAAATGTGGTTTAGTGAGATTTTGTTGGACCACGGTCAATTGTTCTAAAATTTTATGCTGTTAGATTTGAAGTCAAGACCTCTAAACGTTGATACTATGTGAAAATTTATGAAATTACTGCCAACTGTTCTAAAATCTTAAGTTATTAGATGAATGCGTGGTTTAATATTTAATTATTCCAATACTCCCCCTCACATTTAGTTTGGGTTTTTTGCCTAGTACTAAGTGTAGACATATTTAATTGAGAAGGCAATTATGATCTAGAAAGATTTGAACTTAGGACCTCCAACTTTGATACTATGTAGATTTTGTAGAATCATGATCGATTGTTTTAAAAATTTAAGTTGTTAGATGAAGACGTGGTTTATTATTTAAATATTCTAACACCACGTGACCATTTTAGCAATAATATTTTGTTATTAGCATTTAAGTGATCGTTTTTCTCCAATTTTGACACTTAAGTGAGCCGGTGAAAAGTTTTGGCACTAAAATGAGCGCCATAACAACTTATAGCACTTATGATATCTTTCTCCTTCTTGTTTGCTATACTACACAAAATGATAGAGTTAATCAAGTTGTTTCCCTCTTCTTTTGCCTGATTCTTTTGGGAATTTGTTAGACCCACCATCGATGTATAATTATATACATACATCCTTAGATAAGTGACATGCATCTTTAATTTTAAATTTATAATTGAGTTCTTTCGCATTTGGACCATCCAATATAGAAAATGCCTAAGCTACTTTTTCTTTCATTGGACCTAGTAAATATCTTTCTTTTTTTTAATGCTTTCCACATGGACCAAAAAGAAGAGATTGAGTTCTCACGACATCTAAAAAATTCAATTTTGGCAAAAAAGAGAAATTAGAATGGGCCCGCCGGGGGGGTGGGGGGTGCCGACCAATGAGAGCAAAATTTGCCCTTTATCCAAGCACCTACGGCTTGACTTGGGACCCAATGTCGGACTAATGTCTTTGCTTTGAGCAACTTTGGCATAAATTCTTCATGTTTTCCTCGTTTAGGAATCTCAACTTTGTATTATGCATAAAGACAAAAAGAAAAGGACCGATTAAAGAGGACAAGAAAACTAAAATTGGAGTGTGCTACTCCAAATGGATTTCCATTGCGTGCTTAACAGATTGGCATGACCCTTCATTGCGTACTCCAAATGGATTTCCATTTGGCATGTCATTTCCAAAAGGTGAAAAGGGCAAATTGCAAAATCGAAAGTGTCTGATTGATTTGGTGAAATGGTTGGGAATGTGTATGGTAAGAAATGTGGGATCTTTATGTTCAATTGCTATCTTCCATAGTAATATGTATCAAGCTGTGAAGAATTTCTAGAGTCCTTTCAATGACGACTTGGATATCTAGCCTACAATTTGAACACAGAAAAGTAAAGTTCGGTTCTACACAAAATACGGTTGATATTACCATCTAATCTCGACAAAAAAGAATAGTAATGAAGATCTCAACATTCTTTTTTGGGTGGTTTGTCATTCCTAGCCAACGTTCCGAGTCTAATGCTTGTCGGAATCCCCTTGGCATGGCATTTAAAAATGTTGTTTATGAAAATGTCTTGAGACAAATATCATAGGATGAAATTAGCCACTTGGGAATTGGTCGATTTTGGATGCCTTAAAAGATGACAAATACGATATGCATTTGGTGAATCAAAACCTCAAGATCCAATGGTGTGCAAGCCTATGCTTTTTAAGAACTAAGAACGCTTCGATTGATTGGGAAGAGGCTATCACTACTTCGAGTATTGGGTTAGGGTGGTGGTCTGAGATTCGACCCAATAATTATGAGGTGCAAGGTTTGATCTGTGTCATGGTGCCCATCCAAGTCGACACACCTCGGTTGATTTTATGTGTGTAAGCTTTTCCTTGTGCAGAATAAAATTTGTAGAGAGATTTGGTTTGGTGTGAGAAAAGTGACAAACATTGAAACTGTTTCTTTTTGGAAAGTAAACTATATCTCTATCTTTATCTTAATATAATTGGAAAAGTGAGATCGCTCTTGCTTTCTCATCTTTTTAAGCCAATCTTGATTTTATCCTTTTGGGGCAACAAATAAAGTTCAATATTCCGTTCACTAATTACATAATTTGAATGCAAAAAAAAAAAAAAATTAGCTGACCGACTTTTAGATAATAATCAATGCCTTTGAAACACATGTTAAGCATGTTTAATTATGAATACTTCGATATATTCTGTTAAGGAGCACTCGATAAAGAATGTATTGCTATTTTCAAGACCCCGTTTCTCCCACCTTATGTTTTAAACAATGCATTGGAAATAAATTCATTTTCTTAATTCAATTTCGAAGACAATGATTTCACAAAATGCAAGAAAAATAGCACATCAAAAACTATAAATTTTTCTCAACTTTTCGCTCCATCAATAGTTTGGGGCGGGCGCTCCTTCACAAAAGCACAGTCAAACATTTGATCACACAACCTGAAAAATAATAAATTTTTTAGGAGGGACGCAATGCAATGGAATGGAATCAATTAAAAAACATTCTTAATTATCTCCAAACCGGGGAATGATTAAATTATTTTATCTCGGATTGAAAAATTCCTCCTCCGCGTGCCAGCGAAGCATTATTAAATTCTCACCGGCGGTGACCAAATCATGACCCAATTATCCACAGCAACGTCCCCCAAAAAATCCCCCCCCCCCCCCCCCCCCAGCGCGCGCCCCTCACCGCCGGGTCAACCGCGCGGCACCCTCCACGTGTCGTCCCGCCATTGGCTCTCGCGGGCCCCACTCCCCCTCCGTCTCTCTCTCCACGCGATGTCGCGCTCTACATACATTGCCATCTTCTCTGACGTTCTCTCTCCTCCCGCCTGTCTTTATCTCAGATCTAACCCCGCGCTCTCTCTCTCTCTCTCTCTCTCTCTACCTGGGGCCGACGATAAACGGCCATAAGTCCTCTCTCTGTCTCTCTCTCTCTAGCTCTTCTTTATTTTATTTTTTTGTTAATTTATTTTGGGAGCTAATCTATCTAAAATCCGTCATCGACGGCGACATCGCCGAGGAGAAAGGAAGAATCGCGGATCCGTCGGAGGGACGAAACCTCGCCGGGCCGCGCGCATCGCATTTATGGTCGGCCGATCTCCCTCGTGATCATCCGCGCTGCAGAGGTGAAGTGGCGGCGTCGTTTTCTTTTTTTTTTTTTTTTGGCTCCGATGAGCTAGCTTGTTCGGTTTCCGGCGACATATCGGGGGGCTTTTTTTCTTTTCTTTTCTTTTTGGGGTTCTAGGGTTTCGATTGAGGGCTCGCGCCGCGGCGGCGGCGGCGGCGGCGGCGGCTGTGAAATTTGATCTTGGGCGGTTTCTTTTGGTCGCAGGTGGGGATTTTGCTCAGGAGAGATGTCGGGCCCACTGGATCGATTCGCGAGGCCTTGTGAGTAGCGACAGCTCTTGCGATTTTATGTGTTTTGGTGCTGCTTTTTTGTGGTGATTGTTGTTTGCTGCCAGGGAGGGGTTGGGTTTGGGTGGTGTGTGACTGTGTGTCTTTTCGCTTGGTGGGTATGATCTAGGGTGTTGCTGGCTGTTTCGTCGGTTCGATCGTGCTGCATTCGAGAGAAAAAAAGTGTTTTTGGGGGGGGGGGGATGCTTGCTCTTCAATGACGATTTCGCAATTTGGGTCTCCTGCGGGCGAGGGTTGACCTGTTTTAGGCTGAAGAGAATGACTGCAATTTTCGATTTTGAAAGCTTTGGCATGATCTTCGCTGCCTGTTTTACGAATGGTCTCGTCAATGGGTGTTGGGTTTTGTTTCTGCTCGTTTGTGGATTAGCACCAAATGCCTAGAAGTGTCCAGTCTTTGGTACTTCGTTTTGCTGGAGTTAATTCTTTCTTTATAGCTAGTGCTGGGTACTGCTGGGTCTGGCTTTTCTTGTGTCGGTTGACAATTTTAACCTGTTGCGAACTCTCATGTCAGGCTTTGAGGGATCTTCTGGTAGTGACGAAAAAAGAGAGAGGAAATCTGACTTTGAAATCTCTGAAGATGAGAGGAAGACTAGAATCGGTTCCTTCACGAAGAAGGCGATAAATGCATCCACGAAGTTCAAACGTTCCTTGAAGAAAAAGAGCGGTAGAAGGAAAAGTGATGGTAGAGTTAGCTCTGTTTCCATTGAGGATGTTCGGGATCTAGAAGAGCTGCAGGCAGTTGATGCATTTCGACAGGCACTGATTTTGGATGAATTGCTGCCAGAGAAGCAAGATGATTATCACATGATGTTACGGTATTTCTGTTTGTCCTATATATACCTTTTTGCATGCAAATGATTTATGCTGTCTAATCCTGTCATCTGTGTATTGAGCTGATAAATAACCAGATCTGGCTTTTCATCCATTTCTGCCAGTGCATTCTATCTGTTTGGACCATGCTGTTTTTGTGGTTCATGAAATAGGCATTGGTAACTCAGCCAGCTTATTATAGGTTTTTCTGTTCTCTCTGCCGACATTTGGCTGAAGTTTGGTTCTCTTAGAATTTAGGAGCACTTCCTTTCAATGAGATTCTGGTTTTTATTCAGTTAGATTTCTATGAACTCGTGCAATCTTCATATTGTTTTACAGTTCATCTAGAAGCTGGTTAAGATGCTTGTGTTGCATTATATACATTGCGGAAAATCAAGTCTTTGAAAATATGTACTGTTAGATGGTTTGCATTAGACATTTGTGAGACTTACTGTGCTTTTTGACTTTTTACCTTTTGCCTTTTCTTGCAGCTCGCACAGTTCTAACTATATTTAGCACTAAACACCTGATATCTTTGAAAATATACAAAGATTGACATGAAGATTGTTATGTAGTTTTTCATAATTTTTGGAGATTTGTTTCTTTTTCCTCTTCAAACTTGGGAAGTAAAGCAAGTTTTCTTTTTCTAAAGTAAAACCAAACAAGCCTTGACAGTTCATGCATAAATTGGAAGGACATATTCATAGCTTCTTGATGTAAATCTTGTGGGTAGCAGTCTTAGTTCCTTGTGTATGGCAGGTTTTTATAAGATATTTCCTTTTCTGCTTTGGTCTTTCTGCATGTGCCAAACTTATTTGTTCTTTCTGATGTGTGGAATACCTCATATAGGGCAGTGGCATTTCGTTTGTGGGGAATTTTTTTTTTTTTTTTTATTTTGGCATATCTTTGCAGTTCTACAGAATCAGTTTACTATGCATTGCATTTTCATTCTAACAATATATGTGCATGTTGAAATCTTTTAGGTTCCTGAAGGCAAGAAAATTTGATATTGAAAAGGCAAAGCACATGTGGGCTGACATGCTTCAGTGGAGAAAAGATTTTGGTGTTGACACTATTATGAAGGTTATTTTAGTTGACAGTTACTGATATGATTATTTGAGTGGCTTGGCAAATTGTTTTTTGATTTTCACTGAACACCAAATTTTGCCTGTTTTCAGGATTTTGAATTTAAAGAGTTAGATGAAGTTCTGAACTATTACCCTCATGGATATCATGGTGTGGATAAAGAGGGAAGACCAGTTTACATTGAAAGACTGGGAAAAGTTGATGCTACCAAGCTTATGCAGGTCACAACTCTTGATCGATATATTAGATATCATGTGCAAGAATTCGAGAGAAGCTTTGTTGTCAAGTTTCCTGCTTGTGCGATCGCTGCAAAGAGGCACATAGATTCGAGCACAACCATATTAGATGTGCAAGGCGTGGTATGTTTACTTGTCATTAATTACCTTATATATCAAGGGTGTACACATGGTGCATTTCATGATCCATTCTCTACAATTTTCCCCCATGTTTGTTCAGGGCCTTAAGAACTTCACTAAATCTGCACGAGAACTCATTACTCGACTTCAGAAGATTGATAGTGACAACTACCCGGAGGTACGTATCTCATAGCCTTTAAATTCTAATGTCCACGTAATTTTGTGGTGTGCATATTGCAAAAATAACTATGGCGTTCCTTGATTTTTATTTACTTGAAACTTCAATTGCTGCAGACTCTCTTCCAAATGTTCATTATCAATGCTGGTCCTGGATTTAAGCTTCTGTGGAATACTGTTAAGTCATTTCTGGATCCAAAAACTACTAGCAAGATACATGTACGTTGCATTTCTTTTTTCCAGCTTTTCAGTGTGTGTCAAATTTTTTCCTTCTTTATTTTTCACTTTGTGGGAAATTGTAGGTTCTTGGAAACAGGTATCAGAGCAAGTTGCTTGAGATAATTGATGCCAGGTAAGCATAGGCCTTTACTGTTAAACCTAATGGCTAATGTAATTATCCACATGCACACAAAATGGTTGTCACACTTCTTATTCTTCTGACTTTTTATGTCTATGTTTTGGTCATCTTATATGCTCAATTTCCCTATGCACAGTGAGTTGCCACAATTTCTAGGTGGCGCCTGCACCTGTGCTGATCAGGGTGGTTGTCTTCGATCTGACAAGGGGCCATGGAAGAACCCAGATATATTGAAGGTATATGATGATTTAAGTCCTTTGTCATTTAAAGGTTTAAGCTGCAGACCTTGCTTTAGTTTATACGGTAAGGCCTCATGTAGTGACTCTTTACAGGTGGTTTTAAGTGGTGAAGCACGACGAGCCAGGCAGGTTGTTAAGGTTTTGAATAGTGAGGGGAAGGTCATTGCTTATGCTAAGCCAGGGTATCCAATGGTTAGTTCTTTTCTATTTCTATTCTGCCTTGAATATATGCATGAGATTTCCAACAATGCTGTAGCTATGTGCAACACAAAGTATTTGATATGGGGATGTGCTTATTTTGCAGCTCTGCCCTTTGTTATTAGTAGTAATGTATTAAATGATATAAGAACTTTTGATAAATGAATGCCTAAGTCCATGGATTTGGTGGCTAAGATATAAATTCCTGGTAAAAAGTCTTCTTTTATGGGGGGGACACTCATATTAATAGTATAGTCACATATAGTATGACAAGCCAAAATCTGTATTTCTATGCTTCTACGTTAAAGGTTCTGAGGAACATCTATTTAACTTTGAGACATTTTTTGGCTGAGCTTAGGAGTATTAAGCTATCAATGTAGGCAGGATGTCCTGCTGCTATATCTGACCTAGACAATGATGAATGCATTAAGGATTGGCGTATATTTATTTGCAAGTAAGAGTTTAATTGTCTTTTCATGATCTGGTTCAGGTTAAAGGGAGTGATACATCGACTGCTGAATCAGGGTCTGAAGCTGAAGATATTGCTTCCCCAAAAGCAATGAAGAGTTACTCTCATCTTCGGTTGACTCCTGTTCGAGAAGAAGTGAGTTCTTACTGCTATGAATATGCAATTAAGTATTTTTTAGCCGTTGTATTGGTTTGACCTGTAGTATGAAGCTCCATAGAGCTATTTGTAATATGCTTATCGAATCTAATATTTTCTGATCAGTTGCCTCTCTTGTTTTGTGATGTGTTGTAATTACCAAGCTGTTTATTATTGTATGGCGAATTGCTGGATTTTTAAAAGTAGCTGAATTTCTGGATTCTGGCTTACATTTACAATGTATTTCAAATGTATAGGCTAAGGCAATTGGAAGGGCAGGCTATGCTGGAACATTCTCAGGGTATGATGAATATGTACCCATGGTTGATAAGGCAGTTGATGCTGGTTGGAAGAAGCAATCAACCCTTCAGAGGCCTCTTGCTTCTAAAGGTTAGCATGTCTGCTCTTCTTTTTATGTAAACTCAGTGACTGGAAAAGAAAGTAAAGAGAACTAGTGAGGATAACATAACAACTGGCTGTTCCTTCTTATACTATGTAAGGCAAGTTAGACTTAGATTACAAAGCACAGGTGCTGGGTAAACTGGACTTTAAAGATCCTGGTTAATTGCTTCTGTCACCCAGTGTTTCCTGGCAGTTGCTATTTCTTGTCAGTATCCTTGTTATGGATGATATCCACAGCTGTAAGGGCTCAAAGCTGTGCCTACTCAAGGAAAATAAATTCTCAGGAGCTACATATGGTTTTCTTGTTTTTTATTTTTTAAGAAAGAAGCAAATTATGTTCTACATCTCAATTATTTTTGACTGATGGAGACCAGGAACTGGTGCTGACCTACTTTAGAGGAATTCTGTTCTTGGTGTATGCTTTTAGGAATGAAATCTATGCTTGTAGTTGAGGACTTGCCACTGGGCAGGTTGGGAATTCTTCTAGTAAGCCATTAACATGTCAAGCATGTATTGTTGTTAGCAATGCTGGCCAATCTGTGATTTACAATCGCTTCTCTTCCCTGTATGTTAGGGTTTTGTTTGATAAAATCAAGTATGATTTAAATTACCTATGATTCAGGGACTGTAGCCCAGCCAGACCCTTCAAAGAAACCAGAAGGACTTCATGCTCGGATTTTACTAGCTGTTATGGCCTTCTTCATGACTCTGTTTTCTTTCCTCCAATCAATTACACACCGTGTTACTAAGAAGCTTCCCAGCACCCCACTTGATGTTGACCAGAAGATTTCCGAAGTTGCTCCTGATAGTACTCAGAAGGAAGAGTTCCGTCCCCCATCACCTACTCCAGCATTTACTGAGGCAGATCTCCTATCCTCTGTAATGAAAAGACTGGGTGAGCTTGAGGAGAAGGTCGATACACTTAAAGCGAAGCCATCTGAAATGCCCTATGAGAAAGAGGAATTGCTTAATGCTGCTGTTTGCCGTGTTGATGCCTTAGAAGCAGAGCTAATTGCTACTAAAAAGGTATTCTTGTTATGTTTAGTAAAGAATTCACTTCTTTTCTTGTTTCTGTTTTCTTTGGGGGGATTCATTCATGTTTCTTCATTGTCACGTTGTGTTAATACTTCTCATTATAGCAATATTATAATCTTCTCTTTTTACTTTATATAAAGCGGTGGTTTAAAATTCAGGCTTTGATCTTTGGCTGAATTTATTATTTAAAAAGGAGAAGAAGAAGAAGAAGAAGAAAAACAAAATAAATCATCGTTGATACTATTAATTGGTTTCTCTCTTGCTTTACAAGTTCATCCTGCTTGAATATGAATTATATGGTGATTGATCCTTGGAATATTTTTGCATTGTTTCTGTTTAGAAATCTTGTCATTGGTGTTTTGTATAGCATTTAGTTTGCCTTCTCAATCTTCTGTCTAGAGATTGGTCCCTACCGATGATGGAAAGTATATGATTTTTCCTGGTAACCACACTTAATAACGATACTTGTCCTTTCCTAGTATGCATTATATTATAGCATCACTCAAATATCAGACATTACATTATTTGCTCAAGTCTTTTTATTGGAGGAAATTCTCATATATATTGGAGCATGTATGCTTATCCTTTCAGCATACACTGCTTGTGAGCAAGCGTGCATATGTAGTGTCTTCTGTAGTGTAGAACGGTAAAAGTACAGCTCAGTAAACGGATTATTTAGATATTCCTATCCTTGAATGATAATTACTTCTCTTTTAATCATAGATTTGTTAATGAACATTTATTTTCTGGACTTTTTTAATCTAGAAATTGCTCCAGGTAAGAACTCAAACATTTTCCATTGGCTAAGCAATTCAAATTTATGTAGTAATGAAGTCTCATGTGACATTTTAGACATGCTAGCTTGTGCATGAGTTCATCAATGAAATATGGGTGCTTCTATGCGATTGTATGTATGAGTAGGCACCTTTTAAAGGTCTTAATGAAGCAATAGAAATTAGTTCGGTTATCTGCCCTCAAAGGTAAGTGAGTGCATGTAGTTTCCACACCTACGTGCTTCAGCTTTTGCATTTTCCCAAACCCATATTATGCATGTGTCTTATAATTACATAAGTCGAAAAAGCAAAGCTTCCTTGGTATCTCAAATGTGACTTTTCTGACTGCTGCCCCCTTTCTATTGGTTGCTTAACTTTGCTCGCAGGCTCTATATGAGGCCTTGATAAGGCAAGAGGAACTGCTTGCGTACATGGATCATCAACGAGAGACACAATTCTGGGTATGTTGATGATCAATTTTTGTGCTTCCTTTTCTGTGAATAGGCAGATAAAATAGATGGTACTTCCTTGAGCTAACATTAGATTACTGCATGTTGTCCAGAAAAAGAAGTTTTGCTGGTAGGTTGTTTTCCTGATGTGAGAGAACCGGGGGATACCTGTTATATTCCTCATGGAAGCCTTTGAACGTTGTTCCGCATATCTTGTGTCAATACTATGGGGGGGAATACACAAGCGCAAGAAACTGGATTGTCCGTGCGCAGATTGTAAGGATATATGCAGAGAATTATTGTGCATAAAATTTGTCTTTCGATTTGTCCCAGCTCCTTTCCTTGTTTGCAACGTGAGGTGAGTAAAACTTGAGACGTAATATTTCCTACATAATTTAAGCTTCTATATCGGTTTGTTTGGCAAATCTCACAATATGTCTCGGCTAGTTACTTTTGGGTTTCCATTTGTAGAATTAATAGATCGAGGGAAAAGAAATCCCTGCTAGAACATGATGCAAGGAATTCGTTATGCATTGGATAACCTACAAAATTCCAGGCTCTGCTGCATAATGAGGACAAAGTTGTGAGGAAAAATATCAATTATTGATACACGGTAAATTTACAAAGCGTGGAATGAAATAACCATGTGAATCCGACTCCTTGTCGATGATTACCTCCATGATTGTGTCCGTGCCAAATTCCTTCCTCCACGGGGCATGTCGGTCGGCGTTTGCTTTGTCTTCTCAATATCAAACTCTGGTCCTCAAAAGTCTCTGTAATCACGTTAAATATTAATCCCCAGTATCGCCTTGTCTACTGCATAATCACACTCAAACTCAAGTGACACACCTGAACAAAGAGCGACCTTAGTATGATATTTGATCATCGTGTCTGGATGGCGAAAGCTCTTCTGGGATGAGTACTTGGCAAAAAACATCCACTGCCTTGGAATGCTCAGCGTCTAATGAGATGGATATGACGTTGCTGCCTCTTTGGCCCCTTTTGGTTGAGGCATTCATTGCCGCCTTCTTTGGGGAGCCAAGCTTGGTTTTCCTCCTTATCGAGTTTGTCTGAGTCCTCTCTGCGTCCTGTGTGGAAGAAGTGAAAAGAAAGCATCCTCAAATGCATCATCAGCAATGCGGAAAACAGATTGAGGTCGATGTTAAACCGGTACTTGCATAACAATTCCAGGCAATCAAAACCTGCTGCGACATTATGCTTCGCAAAATGATATCAATTCCTAGAAATGCCAACCTAAGTTCACTACTTTCTTATGGCATTAGGGATCGGATTGTCATAGAAACTTCAGGCACCCAGGGACGAGAACTGCGGTAAAAGAATACACATCTCATGATTGCTATGATCATCATGCCTTTTCTGATCCGCCGAAGAACATGGAAAACATATTTCTCGATCAGCATCTCTGTTTCCTTGCCTCTTGTAGAAAATCACATGATCAGAGAGAACTTAGGAGGTAAGAAGTCATGGTTTTTGAGCTATCAAGAAGGGAAAAGTTCACTATCCAAATCCAATCCAATTTGCCATTTTGAATCTTTTGTCTTAAATAAGCATTCTCTTCTCATTCCATGGGGTGATGAACCTTACAATTTCATTTTCTGGATAGCACGTTGAGAGACTAACTGGAATGCAAACTTTGCAAGCAAACCACATTGCTTGAGGGAAAAAGGCAAACAGATTCCACAAGAAGAACGATACGTACCCGGCTTGACGGAACGAATAAGCTGTCCGGAAACACCATCGTTCATGCTCGAATCTCGCAAATCTCGCTCAAGTTCACCCAGCTGGAGATGGAGGCAGTAGAATTAAGCGCTCCTACCCAGAGACTTGAAGCCGATGCGTTCACCGGATGCGAATGTCCCTATACATTTGTAAAAAGACTCAGAAAATCGAAAAACCTCATTCTTATTGCAGCGCTCTCAGTATAAAGAAAAATAATTGCATCCGCCACAATTCAGCAACGCAGTTACAACGTATTGTGGCTCACGAATCAGACTTGCGCACCACGTTTGATCAATGAAGAACGGTGCATGACAAGCTGATGGAGCTGCCTAAGCTATTCAAGAATTAAAATGATGATCAAGCATGATAAGCTAACGAATTGACGTGAAAGGAGGAGGAGAAGAAGTTTTTCTTAACCTTTGGACAAGAATGCAGAGAGTTCTGGGGAGAGGCGAAAGAACAGGAGTATGATTGTCACCCGAAATAATCTCGCAAAATGGGGCGCCCCGAGAGAATAAAGGAAACAGCCTGGAATAATCAAATTTATTTCATCACATTCTCATATTTTAGAGAGAGAGAGAGAGAGAGAGAGAGAGAGAGAGAGAGAGAGAAATAATGCAAGCCACTCCTTCCGGAAGGCTAAAATGCAAGCCACTCCTTTCGGAAGCAACTAACCTCATTCCAATTTCAGAAGCGAATTCCGAGTACAGGGTCGATCGATTCTATCTTGAGGAGTCCTCAACATTAATAATTATGCGCAGAGGAAGAAAAAAGAGAAAAGGAAAAGGAAAACGGAAATAGCTTCGTCTTCTTGTTTTAATCTTGTTGCTTCTTCTTCGTAGAATGTCTTTTTAACTTTTCGTTTTTCTTTTGGGGGGTTTTAGTAATTGATTCCTGATACTTGAAGGGAGACAGACTTCTTCTTTCTAATCGTTTACTTTATATTTTGGTGGGAGGAAAAATGTTTTGGGGGAGATTAGACTCTGACTTAAGAATTACTCGTGATTGACCTATCTAATTTCAAATCGAGCTCAAGCTCAAACTAGTCAAGTATCTTATGATTTGAACTCGAGCTCATGAATACTCAATTTGACATGATCATGAATTTATCGAGCTTTTTGTAATTCGTCATAAATGTACATAGTCATAAAAATTAGACCCGAAAATCTTCAAAATTACATAATATATCCATAATATTGGAAATTTTTTTAGATCGAGCTCGAGCTCGAGTTCCTTTACAAACTTGTTACAGGCGAGTTTGAGTTCAGTTAGAATATTTCGATCTTCTGTTTGAGTTGAGGTCGCGCATAATTATTATTCTGCTCAAGTCGAATTTTGAGCCTTGAGTACATGATGGAAGGAGTTTGGCACTCTATGGCTCAATTCGATTTCCGAAGTTCCTCACAACAGCTAGAAATAGAAGCCTACATAAAGTGACTATATCGATAAAATCATGTTCCTTGAGTGTCTTAATTGGCACGTTAAAAACAAAAGAGTGATAATATGCTTGATAATCATAAGGGAAATTAATGTACAAAAAATTTTAAAGTTCCCTCGTTTTGTTATTTAATGAGTGTCCATTCAGAGACATGTGTTCATAGAATTGATATTAGCGAGGGTTAATATCATGAAAAATTATAAACTAATACACTTTTAGCAAATTTCCCTCAAACTAAAAACTATAAATTGAACATATGTGATAAATTCATCTTAAACTAATTTTTTAACTATCAAAAACCCAAAATTAATATAAATGTGACAAATTTATCTTTTATTAATTTTCGTTAAATTGGATTAATATTATGAAAAATCATAAACTAATAGACTTTTGACAATTGGAAAGTTAAACTATAAACCGTATACATATCAACTGTCACGTATTATCCAACTCAGCAACTTGATTATAAAATTTTTAGAGAAAAAAAGATGGTTAATTTGTTGCGGGTGTATCAATTTGGGGTTTTTTCGTGATTATTAACCATATTAGCTACTCTAGTTTATCTCAAACTAGTGAAATTGCACTGCTAGGGAAAAAAAAAAAATAGAGTAATAAATTACAAATGGCTGTGTTGAGACCAGTCCACGTCTCCATTACAAGAATAGTTCTAACATCCAAATGAAATTGCTAATCATAATTAGCTCAAGTTCGCATACGATAAATATAACAGCAGAAATTAAGAAATAAAACGAGTCTTCATATCATATTGATCATGCATTGATGAATCTGCAACTCTTCCTCACTTCTCCATTGAGAAAGCTATCCGGATTCGTGAGGTTCCCCATCTTTACCATGGAAACGGAGAACTGCTGAAAGAAGGCTGCCACGTCAAGTGCATACTGTTCCACAAGCTGCTTGGTCTGAAGGGCCAATACACTTGAGTATAGTTCCTGGTCAGAATTTAGCAATCCCTCTCCATTCAGGAGCAAATGGTAGTAGGAGTTGTCGAACGTGTTGGGCGTTTCGTAGTCCAAAGGCGCGATGTTGTTATCTCCCCCTCCTGCGGCCGGGCATTTGGACTTCAATTGGCTGAGGTGCACTTCAGATAATGGACCACCGCCCGACGTCAATTCGTACTCCCCATATATTCTTGCACGGAAGTTCTCACAGCGTGCCACGCCGATCGTGTGAGCCCCTAGCGATTCACATGTGCATATAGTTAAAAGGAAAGTCTGTCTCATGCAATGTACCATACAAGTCTTAATCAGCGCGCTTTCTTCTGTGGCAATAAGCTCACCTTGGGTGAGTAATTCGATCGATCACTTAAAAATGAGTAGGAACTTAATAATTACCGGAAAGTGCGACGGTGTCGGTGACAGAGAGGCCGAGGTAAAGGAACTTGTAAATGATGGAAATGAGGCCTTGATTTGGAGTAGGAATATTGGTGTTTGCAAGCTCGTAGCTTGCGCTTCTCGAGTCTTTTCTCCCCACCGGAACATCCCAATACGGTCCGCCCACCTAACAAGTACGAAAGAGAATCGATATCAGTCACATTGATTTTCTGATATTTCTCCTCGGTTAGCAAAAAATAACTACAGAAGTTATAATTCGGAACATTATTTGGCATGTCAATGAGGAATTCAGAGAGAAAGAGAGGGGACAATCTATACCAGAATGACAGCATCTCTAGCAGCAATGGTCAATATATCAGCGCAAGAGACAATTCCAGGGCATTGGGATTCAACCTTGCTCTTGATCCTATCGATGATTTCAAAACCTTTTAGAGAGTTTATATTCGGGGAAGCTGTCTTCTCCCTCGTAGCATGACCGTATCATCCAACAGGACCGAACCGTCGCATCCCTAATAAAACATCGCATCCAAAACATTCAGAAAACACTCTCCCTTTGCAGATTGATCCATGCTTCAAGATGGTTGTCACTACTCTTGCATACTTTCATCCCAAAGTACATGTTCAATTTAACACAACAGAATATAAAATTGCATAGAGTTACGATATAAGCAATGCACCTGAACGAAGCAGTCGTGGAAGTGTAGACGGAGTACTAAAGCAGCGTTATGCGGATCAGAGAGCACCTCACGGTCCATTTCTTGGCGGATGATTTCGAGCACGTTTGGGCACGAGGATGCATAATAATCGAGCGTCAGTGGAGGGTCGCTTGCACCGGAACGTATAATGCCAGAAATGAAGGCGATGGCTGCCAAGAACTGCATCGTGAGGATTCTTGGATGATATAAAGCCGCCATTGTCGGTTCTTTGCCTCACTGTGCATTCCCTGAAACCGTGCAATATATAAAGGAGCAAACGGAGAGAAGTACAAACATAAAGAAGTACAACCTCAGTTCTTGCATGGCTGACTTGAGGATTTTGCATGAAGTTTTCTTAAAGTCAAGAGGGGATGCAACTAATGTTGTTCTGTTTGGTGGGTAATACCAAGACTAAAATTACTTATAATCGTTCTGACTTCGGAGAGAGAGAGAGAGAGAGAGAGAGACGTGCGCATGTGGCTCAAGAGAATAAATGTTTTAGATTTGGGAAGTCACCAAACGAATCGCGATGATAGCTGCTATTAGGGGACCTATTTTAGCTTCTTGTTTTGAACTCCATTAGCAAAATGTAATGGATTTATAATCATTTGGACAAATTTTCCCCATATTTTGTACTTAAAATTACTGACGTGGACGCCGACCATCTTACGTAACACAGTCGGTACTAAGGTGAGCAATTTTTATAATATTTTTCTTTCTTTCTTTTCTTCTTTCTTTTTTCTTTTTGAGCCCAGCTGGCCAACCCTCAGTGATCATAGGTGAGGGCCGCGAGCGAGGGCCATGAAGCCCTCACCAGCCCTCATGAGGTCCGGGTGAGGGCTGCGACCCTCACCTAGTGGCCAACGAGGGTCGTTGCCAGACTTGGTGGAAGAGAAGGAAAATGAAAGAAAGAGTTGATTAAGCAGCTCTTGAGCATGGAATTCATTGACCGGCTAGTCTTACTCTAAACAGACTAGAAATCTTATTTATGTATGTCTTCAAAGGAATATACGTGCAGTTAGTATATGTATGCATCCTCAAAAGTTTCAAGTCATCAACTAAAAATGCCATGTTCTTTGTCACTAATTCTTGGTGTGTACTTGAAGAAAAAGAATGTGAAAGTTTGGAATGGCTCTCCTTGAACTTTGACGAAGTCATGAGATAGCTGACAAAGCAAACAACAACTCATTTAGCCAATGTGGATCAACCATCGAAGGACCTACCAGACTGTACATACAGAATTTGACTATGCAGATCCATATCTAAGGCCAGTAGCTATGTTGTGCATTGGAAATTTAGCACAAATGTTTTGTTTCATCTTTAATCGAGTAAATACAGATCCTGTTCCTTCAATTCAGGGGCATAAATCATCATAAGCGCAAGAAGACTTTGAATCTTCCGAAAGAACCATCTCTTCTCTAGACCAGAATCTGCTAACTCCACAATATACTACAAGTTACATGCTTCTCAGGAGGATAAGAATCATGTCTGAGTTACGACCATCTCGGCGCTCTTGGCCATTGAGACCTGTCCATTCTGAGGATGTGCTTCCCGGCAAGTTCCTCGAACGATTTTCACATCCAATGGTGATATATTCAAGGGTGCCGAATAGGCCTAATTAATCATCACCTCTTCCAAATTGCTTCAACCCTTGAACAGAACGACAAACATGTCCCTACAAACTGGTATCAGCTTTAAAAGCATAGTGGGACGACAGCCTCTACTCGTCCAAAAAAATTGTCGAAAAAGCAGAAAAAAGAAAAAGAACTCCATGAAGTACTGTAGTAAGAAAATAAATCTTACCGACAAGGGTGAAAATCGGAGACTCGTCGCTCACAAACTAGCAAGATATGTCATGGAGGATGAATATTCCGCAAAAAGCTCCGGACCCTTTTACTTAGCTAATTCCACAACTTGTCCACAGAATTTATGAAGCCCGGGACTGAGCCAAAAGTTTACTAAAATGGAAGTGCTTCATTCGGAGCAATAAAAGTTTGGCGTCTTTTGGAGGTGAGAGTGGTTGCTTTGGCGTCGGTGAACACCAGTTTTAGACAACTACAAAAACATTTTTTCCTGGAAAGTTCCTTTTCTAATGAACCAGAAAAGAAACATGGGTTATCTGAAAGGAAGGAGAAGGCAAACTGCCAGACTCTCTCTCTCTCTCTCTCTCTCTCTCTACACGCGGGGGTACGTGCCAACTGCCAGAATGATTTCTGGACAAATTCGCCGACCAATTTTTGTCTATATGGACTTACGTAGGCATATATCCACATTGTTCATCAAGTTTTGTCCAAGATTTGCAGATGAACTTGAAGGTTTTAAGAGTAATCATTTGGTGGAGCTCGCATTTCATTATGTACTATGTTGACCAAAGATTAGGAATCCCGTGCGTCGGTGTCTCAGACGGGTGGATCATCAAGAGGGAAGGGTCCGCCCTCCGGCGGACAACATTAATTCGGGCAAACTCTAATTTTGCTTCGTGCACAACACTCTGGCATGCATGCGAGGTACTTTAGACATTTCCTGTAATTCGGCTATATTGTTTAAGTTTCCTATGCATTTGAATTCTGTTTTGCACGTTTTGTGGCCTTGAAATCAACGGAGTATGTCATGGAACTGTTGAGAGAGACAGTATGATGCATTTAAATGCAAGCGACAGGGAGGCTGTTGGATTTTTGATGTCTCAGTGCTGCTGTTTTTAGACTAAAGCTTCTCTGTTCTGTTTTATATTGTTTTAGTTTATTTTCTTACTTAGTCAATTATGTTATGCAGTTGTTGTTGTGTTATTTAGGAAGTTAAGTACTTGTTCGGGTGCAGTTACAAGCTGAACGTGTGTGTGTGCAGTTATTGTTTTTTCTTTTTGGTTTAAGTCGTGTTTTGTACTTGACTTTTTACCAGAGAACCGTAGAAGGCAGTTTTTATGCTCTGTTCTCTCTGTTTCCTCTGTTTTTCTTCTTTCTTCCTCGATATCTATAGTTCTGGCATTTCTGCTTCTTTGCTGCTTTGATCAGCATCAACAGTGGTATCAGAGCATCGAATGATCTTGAGGGACTGTGAAGTGAAGCAAGTATTGTAGTGCAAAGAGGTTAGAGGGTGATGGAGACAGGTTCAAGTGGTTTTTCTGCGATGGCTTCTCCAGTATTTACTGGAGAGAATTATCAAGCACGGGCTGTTAAAATGAAAGCATTTCTGGAGGGTCATGATCTGTGGGAAGCTGTGGAGGATGATTATGAAGTTGCTCCACTTCCAAATAATCCGACCATGAATCAAATCAAGCTTCATAAAAAGAGAACCACAAGGAAAGCCAAGGCAAAATCTTGCACATGTCTGCTGTCTCGCCTACCATCTTCACTAGAATTATGAAGTGTGACTCTGCCAAGGTCATATGGGATTTCTTGAAGGAAGAATATGAAGGAGATGAGAAGATAAGAGGTATGAAGGTGCTGAATCTCTTGAGAGAATTTGAGAGACAGCAGATGAAGGAATCTGAGTCAGTGAAGGAATACTCAGATAGGCTAGTGGGAATAGCTGATAAAATCAGAGTTTTGGGAACTGACTTGAGGGATGATAGGCTTGTTCAGAAGATCCTAGTGTCTCTTCCAGAAAAATTTGAAGCTACTATAGCTTCTCTGGAAAACACAAGGGACTTGGCTGATATAAAACTTGCAGAGTTGCTGAATGCTTTGCAGGCACAGGAGCACAGAAGACTAATGAGGTGCAGAAGATGCCACAAGTTGGGTCATATGGAAGCTATTTACAAAGGGAAAGCCTATCAGCAAACAGGAGAAGCACAAGTGGCAGTGAGTGAAGTTGATGAAGAGCACTTATTTGTTGCTTCAGCTGGTGAATATTCATCGAAAATAGTACATGGCTGATAGATAGTTGTTGTACTAATCACATGACTGGCAACTTAGAGCTATTCAAGAGCATAAACAAAACAGTAAAGTCCAAAGTCAGAATTGGCAATGGACAGCATATTGAAGTTCAAGGTAAAGGTGTAGTTGCTGTTAAAGGAAACCAGGGGGTGAAGTTAATCAGGGATGTCCTCTTTGTGCCAAACATTGACCAGAATCTGTTAAGTGTTGGTCAGTTAGTGGAGAAGGGCTATATAGTGAAGTTCGAAGGAAGGGAATGTCTCATTAAAGATACTAACAGCAATGAAGTCTTGAGAGTTCAAATAAGGGATAAAAGTTTTGTGTTCAAGCCAAATGAGCCAAATGAGATGCAGCAGATGGCTTTGAAGTGTACAGAAGAGAATATAGAGCTGTGGCACAAAAGATTGGGGCATGTTCATAAGAGGAGTATGCTGGTTATGCAGAAAAATGGCCTGGTAGATGATTTACCAAGCTTGAAGGAAGAGCTTCCACAATGCAGAACCTGCCTTCTTGGCAAACAAGCCAGATTTCCCTTCAAAGGAGGAGTCTCGAAGACATATCAAAAGCTGGAATTAGTTCACACTGATGTGTGTGGACCTATGTCTGAACCTTCTTTAAATGGAAGCAGGTATTTTATTACTTTTACTGTGACTAGAATGAGTTGGATCTATTTTTTGCAAGCTAAGACTGAAGTAGCTGATGTATTTATGAAGTTTAAAGCATTAGTTGAAAATCAAAGTGGGAAGAGAATCAAAGCTCTCGGTCGGACAATGGATCGAGTATACAGCTAACAAATTCAAACTGATTTGTGAGCAAGCTAGAATTGTACAGCAATTTATAGCCCCTTACTTACCTCAACAAAATGGGGTTAGTGAGAGGAAAAATAGAAGCATTATGGAGATGGCCAGATGTTTGATGCAGGAAAAGAATTTGCCTAAAAGTTTTTGGGCTGAGGCAGCCAACACTGCTGTATTTCTTTTAAATAGATTACCTACAAAAGCTTTAGAGAAACTAACACCTCTCGAGGGCTGGCAAGACACTAAACCTTCTGTGAAAAATTTGAAGGTTTTTGGAAGTTTGTGTTATACTCATATTCCTAATGTCAAAAGGGATAAGCTTGATAAAAAGGCTGAGATTGGAATTTTTGTTGGATATAGCTCTCAATCAAAGGCTTACAGAATTTTGTATCCAAAGACAAGGAAGATTACTGTGAGCAGAGATGTTATGTTCTTAGAGAAAGATGAATGGAATTGGTTAAATGGAAGGAACATTGAATTGAAGCACTTTGAAAGACAACCTGAAACTGATGTGGAGACTAATGAAATTACGGGGAAATGGAAGAAAATATAGATGATGAACACCGTAAGAGGCACAAGGTCACTTGCTGATATCTATGAAAGGAGTAATGTGGCGAAGGTGCTCGAACCATCAAATTTTGCTGAAGCCAAGGAAGATCGAAGTGGTTTGCAACAATGCGGGAGGAGATGACAATGATTCAAAAAAATCAGACTTGGGAATTGGTAGACAAGCCATTAAATAAGAATGTAATTGGAGTTAAGTGGGTCTTTAGGACAAAACTCAATCCTGATGGCTCTGTTAACAAGTATAAAGCAAGGCAGGTTGTGAAAGGCTATGCTCAGGTATGGGGAGTAGACTATTCTGAAACTTTTGCTCCAGTTGCAAGGCTGGACATAGTAAGACTCCTGTTAGCTGTTGCAGCCGAGAAGGGTTGGACTATTTTTCAGCTTGATGTCAAGTCTGCATTTCTAAATGGTGAGCTTGAAGAGGAAATTTTTGTTGAACAACCTGAAGGGTTCTGTGTTAAAGGGCAAGAAGAGAGTGTATACAAATTGCACAAAGCTTTATATGGACTGAAGCAAGCTCCAAGAGCCTGGTATGGAAAAATTGATCGATATCTACTAGATTTAGGTTTTAAAAGGAGCTTGAGTGAGTTCACTCTTTATATTAAGAAAGTGAATCATAGTGTGGTAGTTCTGTCTCTATATGTGGATGATCTTTTGGTAACAAGAAATGATGTTCAGCTGATAGAAAATGTTAAGCAAGGCTTATTTGCTGGTTTTGAGATGACAGACTTAGGAAAAATGGCTTACTTCTTAGGTCTGGAAATCAAGCAAAGTCCTTATGAAATCTTCATTTGTCAGAGGAAGTACTTAAAGGAAATTTTGAAGAAGTTTCAGATGGAAGAATGTCGAAGTGTTAGTACACCTATGGCAGCAAAAGAGAAGTTGCAGAAGAGTGATGGAACTGAAGCTGTGGATGTCTCGATGTACAGAAGTCTAATAGGTTGTCTCATGTACCTCACAGCAACCAGACCAGACATTCTATTTGCTGTAAGTGTTCTGTCCAGATTTATGAGTGATCCAAGTCAGCTTCATTTGATTGCAGCTAAGAGGATTTTAAGGTATTTGAAAGGAACCATGCTTTTTGGAGTGAAGTTTCAAAGGAGTCAAGAATTCAATCTACAAGGTTATTCTGATAGTGATTGGGCTGGCTCGATGGATGATATGAAGAGTACATCTGGGTACTGTTTCAGTTTAGGATTAGCTTGTTTCACTTGGTGTTCTAAAAAGCAAGAAATTGTAGCTCAATCTACTGCAGAAGCAGAGTTTATAGCTGCTACTGCAGCTGCAAATCAAGCCTTATGGCTGAAGAAGATAATGAAAGATCTTTGGCTGAACTCCAATGAATGTATCAAGATCAATGTGGATAACCAAGCTGCAATTGCAATATCTCAGAACCCAATTTTTCATGGCAAAACTAAGCATTTCAAGGTCAAGTTCTTCTTTCTACGTGAGGTGCTACAAAATGGTGAGGTCATGTTGGTTTATTGCAGATCTGAAGATCAACTTGCTGATATGTTCACTAAACCACTTCAAGCTGGAAGATTTGAAGCATTGAGAAAGAAAATTGGAGTATGCAGCAGCTACTGATCCAAGGAGGAGTTTGTTGGATTTTTGATGTCTCAGTGCTGCTGTTTTTAGACTAAAGCTTCTCTGTTATGTTTTATATTATTTTAGTTTATTTTCTTACTTAGTCAATTATGTTATGCAGTTGTTGTTGTGTTATTTAGGAAGTTAAGTACTTGTTCGGGTGCAGTTACAAGCTGAACGTGTGTGTGTGCAGTTATTGTTTTTTTCTTTTTGGTTTAAGTCATGTTTTGTACTTGACTTTTTACCAGAGAACCGTAGAAGGCAGTTTTTATGCTCTGTTCTCTTTGTTTCCTCTGTTTTTCTTCTTTCTTCCTCGATATCTATAGTTCTGGCATTTCTGCTTCTTTGCTGCTTTGATCAGCATCAACAGAGGCGTTGGAGTAATGGAAGCAAAAGAGTTGGATTTGGAATAGCTTATATTACAATTTGAGAGATGATATGCATGCAAATTGAAACTATTTCCACTGGCATGCATCAGTGCGCCACGATCTCCAGTCCTACAATGCTTCTTTCTTCTATTGTGTGCATGAGCTATAAAAAAAAAAAACACCTCTGCTACGTCGGACTGGATTGTCTCCATCAGATAATCTCGATTTCTGTTATGTTTTCCCATAATTATGAAGAGGATTTGTATAAAAAAGCCCATATTCATTAATAACTTTTTGCTTATTGCAGATAAAGATTTACAAAAACTCACATGGCATAGAAATTCAGCTACTAAGCAGGTAGTTACACCACTTCTTCTTCTTCTTGGTTTTCTCTTTTATATATTTTAGGTACTCTATTTAATGCACGTTAAAAAAGTTTTTTCAGCGACAATGCAACTAGTTAGAGACCTTCGTAAAGATGTGACTTGAAGTCAACGTCCAAGATGTCTGAAAGATATTCATCTACAGAAATTCTCTATTTTCTGAGATACAGGCGGCAATTCTAGATATAATGATGGAAATTGGTGATCCATTTTCAACAAAATCTAGAAACGTATTTTTGTTCCTCAAGAAGTAACTGAATGAAGGCAAGCAAGCAGCGGCTAAAGAAAGTCTGGAGTCAACTAGATTTGTGTAGCAAAGTCCACTATATTATCCCTGCAAATGGAGATATATGTCTTGATAAAGCTGGCTAGGGCAGAGCGCTACAGAAACAAAGATTTTGACATGACTTAGTTGGTGCAACTTCCCATGTAAGAGGGTGTGAGGAATGGAGCCCATATAAGCCTACATCTATTGCACTCCTCCACCAATACCTCCTCTAACTATAGTAAAACCACTTCTATAAACTAGTGAAACTATCTTTATCCCATGAAACCTTACTTATTCCTTTGAATTCATATAACTTGTCCATCCTCTCCCAAATATATTCAATATAACTATACATCTGCACATTGAATCAAAATTTATCATTGATACCAAAATAATACTTTCCTGCAACAGTCAAATTTTCAAAATGGTATTAGAGCTTCAAAACACCAACGATGGTATTAGAGCTAGGCAAGTTTGGATGGGTTTGAGCATTTGTCCTAACCATCCTCAACTAAAATCAAACCTCGAGCTCGAGAGCAGAGCTAAAGCCATAGCTAGAGCCAAAGCAAAAGCTAGAGTCAAGGCCGGAGTCAGGGCAAGAGCTTACAAGAGCCAAAACCAGAGCTAACAACTACAACTAGAAACATTTTTGATGCCCCGATACACATGAGACCTCGTTGGAAAAAAGGCATGCTGACTTGAAAGAGAGTGCAAGAGTCTAGCAAAAGGATGCAAAGGATCTTGAACAAAGACGATGCAAAGATACACTAAGAAGAATTTTAGGGTATGTTCAAAACTATACAAAACATATTCAGAATACTACAAAAATGGATCAATGGGGAGTGTTAGAAATTAGCGATCTATTTTCAACAAAATCTAGAAGCATATTTTCTTCCTCAATAAGTAACTGGATGAAAGCAAGCAAGCAGCGGCTAAAGAAATGTCTAGAGTCAACCAGAATTTGTGTAGAAAAGTCCACAAAAATATCTTTGCAAATGGCAAAGATATATGCCTTGAAAGTTGGTTCACAAAGCTCTATGATAAAGTTGGCAATAGCTAAGAGCTACAGAAAAATCTCTGATTTGAATAGAGATTTTCCACGACTTAGTCGGTGCAACTTGCCTATAAATAGGCAAAGGAGTCACTCATGTAAGAGGGTGTGAGGAGTAGATTTCATACAGCCTACATCTCTTGCACTTCATCAATACCTCCACTTTTATAAACCGGTGAAACTATCTTTGTCCCACGAAATCTTACCTATTCCTTTGAATTCATGTACCTTGTCCATCCTCTCCCAAATATATTCAACATAACTACACATTTTCACATTAAACCAAAAACTATTATCCATATCAAAATCATGCTTTTGTGCAACAGTTGAATCTTCAACATAAAATAATCTTAGATGGATCAGCCATTCCATTAATCATGCTTCTGTACGACAGTCAAATTTTCAACATAGAAGAACTTTATATGGATTGGCCGTTCTTAGTTGGCCAAGCAAGTGTTCAACTTTCAGGCTCCGTATCATTCGACATAGTTATGCGAGCTTTCTCCTTTTTGCAGCTCAACGCCAGGTGACATTTAAAGCTTTTTCAAGTATCAAACTAGATCGACTTGTCAATCTTTTCTTCAAAATAATTACTCATGATAGTTGAGTCCACCATTACAAATGGCTGTGTATAGAGAAATGTACGTCTCTATTACAAGAATCGTTTTCACTTCCAAATGAATTAGCTAATTGGCTCGAGTTTGCATATGTCCGACTCTGGATAAAAAACCAACAAAGATTAAAAATCAAACGAGTCTTTATTACACATGACTCAGCGATCATGCATTGATAAATTTGTAGTTCCTCCTCACTTCTCCATTGAGAAAGCTATCTGAATTCGTGATGTTCCCCATCTTGACCATGGATGCGGAGAGCTGCTGGAAGAAAGCCGCCGTGTCATGCGCATACTGTACCGCAATCTTCTTGGTCTGAATCGCCAATACACTTGAATACAGTTCTTGGTCAGAGAGAAGTAATCCCTCTCCATTCAAGAGCAAGTGGTAGTAGGAATTAGGGGCGAGCGCAGTTCCCGAGTGGAACCGGGAACCGGAAAACCGGACCGGAGGATCCGGTGTGGTTCCCAGTTCTAAAGAGACTGGTTCCGGTTCCTGGTTCCCTCTTTTCTAGGAACTGGCAGAACCGGAACTGGTTAGAGTAAAAAAAAAAAAAAAAAACCCTATAGCACATGATCTCTCTTCCCCCCACGTGATTTCCCCCTTCCTCTTTCTTTTTCTCTCTCTCTCTCTTTTCTTTTCTCCCCTTTTTCCTCCTCACGTCACTTCCTACCTCACTTTTTTCTTTTCTTCTCTCTCTCTCTTTCTCTTCTCTTTCCCCCTCTCTTGGCCGAAACCCCCCTTCTTCTCTTCTTCTTCTTCTTCTTCCTTCCTTCCTCTTGCTAGCTGCTACTTCACCCACCACCGCACCGCCACCCCACGCGCTACTCACCACCACCTCTTGCCCACCGAACCACCATCACCCGCCGCTCATTCGATGAGCCGTCTCGCTGTTGAGCCCAATGAGTTGTCGCGCCGTCCGTGCCGCCCCTCATTGCTATGAGCCACCGCTGTTGTCCCCAAGCCACCATCACCACTTCTTCTTGTCGCCGCTCGCTCAGCTGTCCAGGTGGTCATTGCTCCGAACCGCCATTGCCTCCGCCCGAACTAAGCTCTTCCCCCCTTAGCCGTGGGTTGAGCTGCAACCACCACCATCTTTGCCACGTCGTCCGTGCCGTCGTTGGTGCTGTGAGACTCGTATCTTCGTCGCCGTCACACCACCGTTGCCGTGTGCTTGCCGTTGCTGAACCTCTCTCGACACCGCCGCTGGATGCGGTCACCCCTTGCTCGCCTCGCCGCTCAGCCGCTTGCTGTCGACACCACCATTAGACACTGCCCGTCCCCCCCAATGGAGGCTGCTCGCTCGCCAAGCCGCCCCGACGCTGCTCGCCACTTGCCTAGCCGCCCAATCAGCCTTAACTCCACACCCTGTCGCGTCCGCTTCCACCTCCACCTCCAGCTCAATCGCACCCCCACTCTCTCTCTCCTTCTGCCCATCCGGTCGGGGGCCGACGCGGGACACCCTTGGAGACTCTGATGGGGGCTATCGGTTGATCGATGAGATGGTAGGTTTTCTTCTGCATTTTTGCTCAAGTGGCAGAGGCTTATGGAACAACCAAAGTCCTTGCTTGCTTGAGCTTGCTCCTTTGCCTAACTAAGATGAGCAACATCGACAGTTGCTTAACCTTCATTATTATGCAACCGTAGTTATTATTCTTGCTCTCTTTCTACTACTTTTTCTCTGTCTTTTTCGTCAACAAATCCTGAGCTTATTGAATGCATACCAATCTTTCAATTAATAATACCCCTTTTTATGATTCTTCCCTTAGGCTTTTGTTTGCCATTGATAAGGGTTATATGTCGTCACATTTCATTGCAAACCAGGATGGATCTCTTGAGGAGTTTGAGAATGCTAAACTCCTTGTAACAGATCAGAAGGTTTCAAATGTCAAGGAAATAATTCCTTTGCTGGAGAAGGCAACTCAATTAAGCATCCCCTTGCTAATCATTGCAGAGGATATCGCTAGGCAAGTATTGGAAACACTTGTTGTGAACAAATTCCAAGGCTTGTTGATTGTAGCTGTTGTGCAACGTGCAGGATTTGGAGAAAGAAAGAGAGGTGTATTGTAGGACATTGCTTTATTGACAGGTGAACTTGTAAAGCGTCGCAACCTGGGATGGATTGCAGGTGTGGAATTTTTCCTTGTTTTTACAGTATTTGTTGTGAACAAAATAGAGAAGTTCTATTAAGTTTGGCTTTGGTGAAATGACCAATAGCTTGTCTCGATTCTCAGCAGAATTTTTTTTCTCAAAATTCAGTGCATGGCCTATCATAAATCATGCTTTTTTAATGTGAAGTAAACCTTGCAACAGGAACAAATGGATTTTACACATTCATTGCTTATAGTAACTTTCTCCTTGACTAGGTGGTAGGAACACATGGATATGATGCTCCTGATTACATTCAGAGTCATCAACTTTGTGGTAGGAACACATGAATTCTGCTCCCAAGGAACTATTTTTGGCAATTTATGGACATAGAAGCTTTGGTTTGTCTCTTTCCTTCTTCGTTATAGCTTAAATCTGAAAAATGAGAAAAAAAAAAAACATGTTGAAACCTAGAACCGACCCTGGAATCTAGAACTGACCCTAGAACCTGTGACAGGGTAGGTTCCAAGTTTTTGGTTCTGACAGGTAGATTCCAGGTTCCAAAAAATGAGGAACCTATACTTGAGGGTAGGTTCCAGATTCTAGGTGGAACCGAACCAGAACCAAGAACCACTCACCCCTAGTAATAATATTATGAAGAGTGTTACATAAAAGTATCAACTTTAATTGTACTACTAACTTCAACAATGTACAAATCATTGTAACTATCTTCACGTGGTCTATTTATAAACTTATATTTGTGAATCTATCTACAGAGGTAATTCATTTTTTTCTTTTATAATTCAAATGCAAGAGTATAGAAGCTTGACTATCCGAAGGCTAATAGAATACCCTACAAGTTTCATGAATAGATTAAGATTAGACCTTAACTCAAATTAGTTTACACATAGTTGATGGAATTTGATACCATAACTAACCGTGCAATCCTAAGAGGTTAACAAGCCAATTGCGTGGCAGGCCTTGGGATTCGATGTGCGATCATGTACGCTATGCAACAAGGCCCAACTCCACTGGGCTATATGTCATAATTGGTAATTCATATTTTTCAACTAAATTGTAATCTGAATTCTTACTATTTTTGGATAATTCAGAGGCACGAATGTACATATCCAACTATCTAGAACTTCATGCAATATGTTATAAGTCTCATGATATAGTAAAATCCATACTTCCGGCCTCAACAACTTGAAATTCTTCTTTAGTGTCAGACTCAAACTACTCAAGTATCTTATGGGTCAAACTTAAGCTCAAGGATACTCAGCAAGATATGCTTGTGAGTCAAATTAAGCTTTTAGTAATTTGTCTTGAATGTCCACATTAATAAAAATTAGGCTTGAAAATCTTTAAAATTACATAATATATCCATAATATTGGAGTTTTTTTAGATCAAACTTGAGCTTGAGTTCCTTTATAAATTTATTTTAGTCAAGTCAAGTCAAGTCGAGTTAGAGCATTTCACTCTTCTATCAGTGTATGAATTATTATATTGCTCAGGTTGAATTTTGAGCCTTGAGCACGTGATGGAGTTGAGTTCAAGTCCATCACCATATGGCTCAATTCGATTCACCATGTTCCACCCAGCAGCTAGAAGAGCGATAATATGCGCGATAATCATAAGCGAAATTAATGGACAAAACAATTAAAAAGTTCCCTTGATTTGTTATTTAACGAGTGTCCATGGGGCGACACGTATTGACAAAGTTGCTTCAGTTACTCTGGTTTATTTCAAACTCGTGAAATTGCACAGCATGGCATAGCAATAATCTATTGCAGAATGCTGTATACAGAATATCAAATTGGTCCTAAATATGATGTGAAATTGCTTCGTCTAAGATCTCGTGCGAATCTCGACATCCCTTGAACGTAAAACACCAAAACATAAAGTCAAGGGCGCTCTGACTCGATGGAAGGGGCATGGGTCAACACTGTAATAAATTTACCACAACAATCTTTACTTGGTCTGTTAAAAAATTTATACTTGCGAATCTATCCATAAAGGTAATTCTTTTTTTTTTCTTTTATAATTAGAAGGCATAAACATAGAAGTTCAACTATCTAAAGCCTAATGGATTACCCTACAACTTCCATGAAACGATCAAGATTAAATTTTAACGAAGAATAATTTGCAAACAATTGGTAAAATTTGACACCATAACTTACCGTGCCAGTTCTAAAAGGTTAACAAGCCAATTGCACGTGCAGGGCACTAGGATTCGAGGTTCGATCATGTAGGATATGAACTAAGGCTGCACTCCACTGGGCTATTTGTCATAATTGTTAATTCAAAATTTTCAGCTGAATTATAATTTGAATTCTTACAAATAGAAATGGAGATGCGGAAAGAAATATAGAAGATGTAAGAATTGTATATTTTACTTAATGAATTGCTCATTAAAATCTAATAACAATCGGTGAAGACTCATATGTACATACACTCACACACTTAGAAAGGATCTTTAGAAATAAGTATTGGCAATGAAATTAGTAACCACCGGTGGAGATAACATTTGAATCAATCAATTATTGCTTATCATATGGATATCCTAATTGTGCTTTGATTGGGGTGCAATTTGAAGATAATTTATCAATATCGGATAGTTTATCATGCAGATATTCTGATTGTGCTTTGATCTTGATGCCATTTGGAAATGACATTATTAATCTCAGATTGATTATCATGTAAATACTCTAGTACTCTGATTCTGACATGAGCTGGGGATAGGGTTTGATTTTGATGTGAGTTGAAATAGCTAGTGTGGATTGGGTCAACACTTGTTTTTTAGATAATTTAGAAGCACAAATGCACATCCGGCTGTTTGAAAGTTCATAAAATGTCATAAAAGTCTCTTGATTTAGTTAGGGTTAATACCATGAAACACCACAAATTGGTACACTTATGACAAATTTATCCCAAATTATTTTTTTGACCACCAAAAACCCCAAATTGGTATGCCTTTGACAAATTTACCTCAAACCGGTACACTTCTGATAAATTTACCCTCTGTTAGTTTTTGTTAAACTTTATAGTCAAATTATTAAGTTAAATGACATGTGACAGTTGACTAATATACCAATTTTGGATTTTATACTCCGTTTGTCACAATTTACAATTTTCGTAATTTTTTTTGCGGCATTAATCCAATTTAGCAGAGGGTATTTGTCATAAATTTATCAGTTTGAAGTTTTTTGCGGTCGAATATATTAGTTTGGGGTAAATGACAACAAGTTTAGAGTTTTTTTTTATGATTAGCCGGGGTAAATTTGAGACAGGTATACCAGTTTGGGGTTTTCATGGTCAAAAAAAGTAATTTTGGGTAAATTTATCACATGTGTACCAGTTTGAGATTTTTCAGAGTATTAACCCACTTGGTTTTATCCATACTTTTGGCCTCAACTATTTGCAATTTTGGTTTTCTTCTCCCCCCTATAATATTCTTCGATTCTTCAACTTATTATAATTCTATTGTTCAAATAACTATAGCTTCAACAGTCTTACTAATTGTGTCATTCTAAAACATTAGTTTATTATTTTATTTTTTTGGTCTGTTGCAACATTAGTTGATTTGATGTATTCTACAACACTAATTGTATTCTATTCTGCTACATAATTGGAATTTTTAGGAAACTTTATTATTTATATATGTCTTATACATTGTAATGTTCAAGACACCATATTCTCTAATTTTTTTTTTCATCTTTTTAGAATTCAATTTTCTCTCCCTATCATTTCCTAATCATCAATAGATGCATGTCACGTAGCAAACCCTTATTCGACGAACTTGCATCAAAACTTCCATTTGCCTTGCCCTGAAAGAACTTGGCAAGATGTCAAAGGCAAGCCCAACATCCAAAAGACATCCACATTATAAGCCTCCTTCATTTCATTGAAAATAATTTTTAGAAAAATGTTTTTCAAATTTTCCAACATTCGTTTTATGGAAAATAAATTAGTCAAGGAAAACATTTTCGGTTATTGGAAAAAAAAACACCTTCAAAAGTAGAGAAAATATTTTCCACTTTCAAGAGTAAAAAACACTTTTCATAACTTCTTCCACTTCACTTTCTTTCATCAAATACATTTTCATTTCATTTTTATGTTTTCTTTTTCTTTTTTCTTTTTTAAATTGAGCTTTTAATTTTTTTTTCTTTTTTTTTTCCTTCTTTCCCTCTCTTCTTCTTCTTTGGCCTTGGTTGATTGCCGGCCATGGCTATGGCTGGCAATTGGCCACAAGCCAACTCAAAACTCGCCTAATCTAGCAAAGCTAAGCTCACTTGAGGCCAACGAGTTTGGGCCTAGCTAGATCTAGTGGGCTAGGCAAGGCTCAAGCCTCACCCAAGGTCGCCAAAGGGTGGTGAGGCTCTGGCAATCTTGAGTGAGGCTCACTAAATTCTACCTCACCACAGGCTAGCAAGGGCAATCATTAGTCACTGCCGTGGTTGATGAGGCTTGACCTCATTGGAATCTAGCAAGCTCGAGCCTCACTAGCTTCTGCCTAGGCCGAAGATCACCAATGGCCAACAACCAACCAAGGTTGAAGAAAAGAAAAGGAAAGAAAGCAAAAGGAAAAGGAAAGGAAAAAAATTTTTAAAAATAAAATAATAAAAATTATTGAAGATGATTGTGTCACGGGCCGATCAATTGGGATCGTGACCGCACGGAGACTCAGCACTTTTGGATCACTTAAGCCAAGCCTTGCTCGATCGATCGCACACTCGGTCACTTTACTCAGATTGTAGAGAGAGGAGCTCTAGAAAGAAATGAGCTTTATATTACTGAAAGGATTGGATGGTTTCAAATGAGGGGGATGGCACCCTGTCGCGACCAAGTTTTCGGGTATCACCTAGGGTTTGGCTAATGGATTGTTAAGACTAAACTTAGCTTGGGCTCTCCTAAGCCCATACCAATTCGCGACTTAGGTTCAAGTTCTTAACATGCAATTGATTTTCCAATCAGGAGTCGCCATTAATCTATTTTTGGTAGGTCGATTAGAAACCCAAGTAAAGTAACGGGAGATTTACTTTACTCCTACGAACTAGAGATTATGATTTCGGGGACTTGATTACGCTAGATTTCTCTAACACCATTTCGGTACTTTTTTCTTTTATTTTGAAAAAAGTGTTTTGCAGGCAGCTTGAATTGATTTTAAATCTATTTTCCTAACATGTGAGGTGATCATGTAGGATGCAAACCATCAATTTAACACCTAGATAAAGCGATGAATAATAAAAAATTGCAAAACTTACCTCATTGCAATAAAAGCATTTGTAATGTTAGATCAGAATTCACATTAACAATCCTAGATATGATTTCTAATTAACATGCAATCACTCAATTTTTGTTTTCACTTATTTAATGAAAATCATGATCTTTGTAATGCATGTCACTAATCTAACATGAAATGATATGACATGGCAACATGACCTAAACTATATGATATAAATAAGCATGCGGCCTATCCTAATCATGAGATGAATTTATTCTAATTTTTTTTTTGTATTTTTCATGAAATTTGAAATTAAAGAAATGCAACAATTAAATATGCAATTTAAATTAAACAAATGACTTAATTCTAATGACGAGCAATTTCTAACTAAATGAACCTAGCAATAATCACTAAATGACGAGAATTTCATTAACCTAATCCTACATGACATGTGCATGAATTTTTCCTTTTTGTATTTTTATGAAAATTCCTAATTAAAAACCACTAAAAATCTAACTAAAGTGACAACTAAAGTGAAATGCTATCTATTCTAAATGCCTTCTAAGCATGTATTTTAAAATAACTAACCTATCATGCAGTCAATTCTAATCTACATGATGCAAATGCAATTTTTTTTTTTGTATTTTTGGGATAAATAAAACAATTAAGAGATAAACACTAAATCATCCATAGCCATCGAAAATATTATCCATATTCGAATTGAAATCCAAACTTGATTATTTTGCTAATAAAATTGATAAATTGATCTTAAGCGATATCAATTTTACTCTACGCGATCAATTATTCCATCTAAAGCCTTATAGATGGAATAAAAATTCATGTGCGGTTGCGAATCAAAGCTATAGATCGGGAATTTTAATTGTGCATTAGGATATATTTCAAACAAAGTAATAAAACATCAAAACTAAAATAAAATAAAGTAAATTTACCTAAATAAATTAAATCTACCTAAAAAATAAACCTATCAAATAAAACAAATTTCTATCTAAATTTGAATTTTCCAAAAATCCAATCGATAGATTGAACCCCGATAGAGACTCGGCACGGCTAAGGACGGTGCACGGGCAGCGGTTGTGGTGTCTCGTGATGGTGGTTCATCGGGGGTGATGGGTTGCCGTTAAGAGTGGGAGGTTGTCCGTTGGAGCTTCGGCGAGGAGGCTCGAGCAATAGCCAAACTAGCAGCGAAAGAGGGGAGGCGGCAAGTGGCTCCGCTTAGGCTTGGGCAGAGGGAAAATCCAACAGCAAGAAGGCAAAGGCACGGTGCTAGGTCAGGTGGGACAGGGGCGGCACCCAGGCAGGAATAGCATCGGTCGCTGGTCGAAGCAGAGACAGAGTTAGGCGGCTCGACTAATGGGCAAAGCGGGGACAACGAGATCATCGGGGGATTTGCTACGATGATTGGCACTAAGCGCGGCAGAGATTGGCATAGCATAAGCTAGCAAGTGAAAGGACGACATCGAACGGAGGCGGTGTCGTGGGTCATTGGTAATGGCAACATGCAGCAAAGGGGGGCTCGGGATCAAGCGCGGAACTGCAGGGCTACGTGGGTGTAGTGGACGGTGGGTGGAGTGGCGGTGACTGGTGGCACAACTAGGTTGCAGGCAGAAGTGGCTTCGCTGCTGGGTCGAGCAACGGTGCGAGCGCAGCGTGAATGAGGAGGAGTCAGCGGTCATTTACAGATGCGAATAGCAAAGGTGGGGGAGACAATGAACAATAAATGTCCAATCACCCCCTCTGCCTTTTTTGCTTTTACGTTTCCCCCTCCTTCTTCCTTTTCTTTTTGACTTTTCCTCAAGCTTTTCCCTTCTCTGTCTTTTTTTTTTTTTTGGTCAGAAGTAATAATATATTGAGCTTTGAGCCAAATAATTACACAAGATCCGACGCCACAAAACTTGCACTCATGAAGACAATAAGTCTAAACGAGTGGAAGGGAGTCGGATGCAAAAGAACTCCGCAAGAGCGGCCAAAGCGAAAAACAACCTAAACAACCAGCAAACGAGGAAAAAAGAGGCCACGCATGGCCAAAAGAACCCAACCTCAACAAAAAAACCAAGACAAAGGACAGACAACAAAGAAAGAAAGCAGTCAAAAAACACCAGGGAAGGGTCACCGCTGTAGATGAATAGCAGCCAAACCAGTCAAGGTGAACACTATCCCAGCTAAGGGAAGAAGGTAGAAGGCCTTCATATAGTAAGCGCCCAAGAACAACGGTTGCAACCCATCCACAAGTTGTCTCTGGACCACTCCAAAGAACACTAAGGATCCGTTAGATGAGGAGAGAAGATGCAAAAATCTATCCCCCAGTTACACTGGAGTCTTCTGTTTCTTGGATTATCCTCAACGTTTCTAAAAGTTAAGGCCTTGTCCTTCACCACTTTGGTGAGATGATTTTTAACCGCTGCAATTGCCACCGTGTGATCTCTAAAGAGTATGTTGTTCATGTACCTCCAAATAAGGTGGCAAAGAGCACCAAAATAAAAGCGGCCAATGAAGCGATAAAAGTCATTTCCGGAGAGGAACTTCATCGCCCACTAATGGTTTTCAGACCATGTCTTGTTACGCCAATGGAGATTGCATTTAGTAGCCCAAAAGAAAGCCATGCTAGCAGTGATGCGTCACCCGAAGTAGAGATGATCGATGGAATCCGGTGTCAGCCTACAAAAAGCACAAACCTCTCTCCCAATTCTGCCATGCAACATGAGGAGGGCTTGGGTGGGAAGGCGGTTTTTTATAATTAGCCAGAGATTGAATTGATATCTCGAGGTGATAATCTTATTTCAGATAAAGGATGCCCAATTAACCTTATCCTTCCTTCTTCTGATAATATGCCAAGCCGAGGCAACCGAGAAGAAACCAGAAATGCTATTGTTCCAGGTAAAGTGATCCGGTGCTCTAGAGAGGAGAGGGAGGGGATAATCCCAAGATTCAATTACTGTCTTAAAATCTTGTCCCGCCGGTGAGAAAAGGTCAGCCACCGTGGCAAATTTGGATAAACCGGAATTTAGTATCATTTGATTTGAGCAAATAAGATGTAAAGGACCTCTTTGGTGCTAGTGATTAAACCAAAGGGAGACTGACTGGCCATCTCCAATTCTCCATCAGAAGTAGAGTTGAAACTCGGATCTCGTGTGAATAATTCTCTTCCAAGCCCAAGAGCAATAGGTCGACATCCCAACCACCCAGAAACTCTTCCATTTCAGGAAGGCTGAGTGGATCCACTTGCATCATAAGGACTCATTGTCTATAAACATGATCCAAATGTGCTTGAGCATCGGTGCCTTATTGAATTCTCACAATCTACGAATTCCAAGTCCTCCTTCCTCCTTTGGAAGGCACACGTCTTCCTAGGATACTTTAGAGCCACCCTTTCCAAGGCCGAGGCCCTTCCAAAGGAATTGTTTGAGGATCAGCTTAATGCGATCCAGAACTGCAATAGGAATAGTGAAAACACTCGCCCAATAAGCTTGGATGGCATGAAGGCCCGACCTTATTAGCTGAACCTTGCTAGCAAAGGATAGAAAGCGCTGAGTCCAGGATTGGACCTCTGACCATTATATCATCAACTAGGGACACACAGTCCGCCTTGCCGAGCCTCGAGGATACAATAAGAACTCCCAAAAATGCACCAGTAGCTTCCTTTCAACGAAACCAAGGGCATCATTGATCTCATTCTGTAACTCCTTCAAGCCACCTGCAAGAAGTATCTCACTCTTGCTGTTATATGGCTTCAATCCGCTCCACGCCGAGAAAGTATGTAGACCATCTTTTGGAAGATAGATGGAACCCATATCCGCTCGACAAAAGAGAAAGACATCATCTGCGAAGAAAAGATGAGATAATCTTGTAACCTTGCATCTCCAGAAAAATTTGAACCTAGGTTGCGCCGCACTCGCACTAAGGATGCCTGAGAAGACTTCCATAACTAAAGTAAAGAGGTAAGGGGACATGGGATCCCCTTGGTGAAGGCCACGTCCACTAGGGAAGAAGCCATGGAGTTCCCCATTCAAGGAAATCGAAAACTTGGGAGTATGTACACATACCATGATGAGCCTAATAAGATGGTCTGGGAATCGAAATGCATGCATGACCATTTCAAGAAAATTCCAGTCGATCGTGTCATAGGCCTTCTGAAAATCAACCTTAATAGCACATTTAGGGGAATATAGCTGAAGATGAAAAGCAGCAAATAATTCCTGTGCAAGAAGAATATTATCCTGGATGCAATGGCCCTTAACGAATGCATTCTGAGAAGGGTTGATAGTGTTATGAAGAACTGCGGTGACGCGATTAGCTAAGACCTTGTGATACATTTATAAATCGTATTACGACTGGTAATATGTTTATAATAATTGATCGAGGTTGCATTAGGCACTTTAGGGATCGGCATAAGGATGGTGTTGTTAATCTCCCTTAGAAGTCTCCCTGTAACGAAGAAGCCCTTAACTACTTCAATAACCAAAGGCCCTACTAGCTCCCAATTGCTCTTAAAAAATTCTACACAAAACCCATTTGGCCTAGGAGCCTTCTCACGGGCTAGGGAGAAGAAGGTATCATGAATTTCTTTATCTGAGAAAGGACAGGAAAGGACACTAATATGCTCCTCATTGAGAGGGCATCAAATAACTTGTTGCAAGTCTAGCAATGCGGGGCTGGAAGGAAGGGATTGCGCAGGAAAAAGCTCCTGAAAGTGAGAGACGAAAGTGTTCTGCACTAGGCTTGGTTCGATGACCAAATTGTCATTCCTATCAAGAACCGAAAGAATCCTGTTCCTCAGCTGTCTTGTAGTGACGAAGTGGTGAAAGTACTTAGTGTCCCTATCACCATTCTCGAGCCATCTGATCCTAGATTTTTGTCTAAAGAATGACTCCTCCTGACACCTCAGCTCCACAAAGGTCTTCCAATGATTCCTTTCTAACTCTGCCAAGAGATCGTTAGTTGGCTCTTGCTGTAGGTCAAGCTGGGCTAACTTAAAAGCATTCCTAGACTCAGCAACCCTCTTAGATAAATTGGAGAAAGAATCTCTATTTAGCTATTTTTGCCGGCTTTTTAGGGCCTTCAATTTGCTAACCAGCCTGTACATAGGAACCCCTTCTGTCAGGGCATCCCACACTTGTGCCACAATGTCCAGAAAGGATGGTGCTCCATCCAGAAATCAAAGAATTTGAAAGGCTTCTTCCGAAAAACTAGTTGTGTCACTTTAACTACCATAGGAGAATGGTCAGAAATTCCAGAAGTTAGAAATGTCGCTTTTGAATAAGAGAACTGAAAACTCCAATTATCATTCACTAATACCCAATCAATTTTCATCACCTTGCGTTAGCCCTAAAAGACGTGAATCAAGTAAACCAAAGTCCAACATATTTCAAATCTTCTAGTTCTACCTGAGTCAAATATTGAGTAAAATCATCAAAATAGGGAGGCCAGGCATTGGAGCCCCTTATCCTATCAGATGGGTCTCTGATGTCGTCGAAGTCTCCAGCAACCATCCAGGCCAAATCCAGGACACAAGAACTCATCCTGACTAGGTCCGTCCACAAAGGCCTTCGTGATATAAACATGTGCAGAGCATAAATCACCGAAGTGCAGCAACATAAACCAGATGTAAGAAGCTCCACTCTACCATGGATCGCTTGCTCGTTGGAAGAGATTAATTCAAAGTTAACCAGAGTAGAGTCCCAGACAACCCAAATCTTGCCCTTAAGAGAATAATTATAATTGGTCATCCACTTCCACCCAGCCAAAAGCCCAGTAAACATGGATCAAAAGAGATGCTCCGGCACTTTCGTTTCCAATAAGCTGACCATACAGAGGTCGTTAGATTAAGCAAGTTTCCTGACCTCGGCTCTCCTCAAAGGGTCCATAAGATCTCTAATATTCCAAAAACTAAACGACATGTATATATATAATAGACACAATTAGCAAGCTAGGCCAACGAAAGGAAAATGAAGGCAAAGGAGCCCACCTCTGCTTAGGAGGCTTCTAGCAAGTATTTTCCGGCCCTCCAGTTTTCACCTCAGGTCCCAAGTTAGGAGCTAAAGCAAGTAATCTCTCTTGAATGGTCTCCACCTTCGTCAGGACAACCCTCAGGGGTGGGCTAGACACACCGGGGGAGACAATGTCATCCTCATCTGAGCATTCAAAGGTGGCTTCAACCTCTGACTCCATATCGAATTCATGGGAAGAAGTGCCTTGATCTGATCGGAAATCAGCTACAAGGGAAAGAGTCACCTTTAGAGGTACACTAGAGGCCCTTTGCGTCTTCCGAGCAGGCTCAAATTGTACCTCTTTCTCCAAAACAGGGGCCTTTAGCTGTCGAGTAGCTCCTTCATCATCAGGATTGCTTAGGCGAGAGGAAGCTCCTTCTTGAGATGCCACTTTCTTCTTCTTACCTTTTGCCTTTTTCCATAGCTGTTTTGAAGCAGCCTATGATACTGCCATCACCGGATTAGGATCGCTGGCCACACCAGGATCAGAAGGAACAGGATCGTTTGAGGTCTAAAGTGGAGCAAGAACAATCATGGGCTGATACGGAACAGGATTGATCACAGCCTTTTGTGGGTCAGGAGCCGACACTTCAGCAACCGGAGAAGAAATGCTGGTCTTCTGCGGTTCCATAGTAATAGCAACCGGTGGAGTAGGATCAACCAGAGGAGCTGGAATGGCCAAAGGTTGCCTCGAATTGGCCGTTCAACTAGCAGGTTTCCTCGGATTGGTCGTGTGTCCAGCGGAGTTCTGCACATGAGGGGGGGCCTGGTAGTTATGGCCGAACGTATCATAGTTCAGGCATTTAGCCGAAAGCCATTCATATTCAATGATTATTGACCGAGAGACCCCCTTCAAGACCACTTCAATGGTCTTACATCTCGGCTGATTTGTCTTGATCTCCACACAAATTCTAACAAAGGAAACCATTTTCATTTGGTCGGTTCGTTGGTCCACATAAAACGGTTTACCCACCACACTCGCGGTAGCACTCATCGTCGGCACCATCTAACAATCAAACGGTAATTTCCTCAATCGAATCCAAACTGGAATGGAGGATTGGTCCTCCCTCTTGAGGTCCATGAGTGGCTTCCATTGATGTAGAATGAGAGGCACACTAGCAACCGTGATAGGTCCTTCTTTTAGAATCTTTCTCCGAAACACCGAGTCTAGAATGCGGAGGAAGAGGAAGCCTTGATTGTTGGTGAGGATTTCCACAAGTTTGGAACCCCATGCCTTTTTCAGAGATTGCTCCATAAGGTTGAAAGGGAGTTTTCTCCTCCCAACCAGGTAACCCACCAAACATTGATGCCACTTCGGGTTCACTGCATCAAGGGCGTCATCCGACAAATTCACAATAGCTTTGCCATCAACAAATGTGGGAGGGACGAAGGACAAATCTAAGCCTTTCACCGTGAGCCGAGCCACATTTGGCCAAGAACGAGCCGGGGCATTAGGGTGACCAGCCGGATGATGGACAGGGCACTTGGAAGCAGACCACTTGTGGCTCCTTCCTCTGGACCGATGTGGATGAACAAAAGGCTCCAGCGGGCCTTTTAGCTTGTTTTTTTGGATCTATAGGACCGGACAAGGAATCCACAGCCATACCAAGTTGTTTCGAAGGTGAAGCAGCACCATGAGAGGGGTTTTGATGCGCTATTGAGCTAGCAACCAAAGAACGAGCTGATGGAGCGTTTCCAGCCTCAATAGCGTATGCAGACATATTCACAAACACTTGGAGTGCACCCAGAACACAACCTAAGAAAGCACCATCGAAAAAGGGAGTCGAATCTGCCTAGCTTCAAATACACTTCATTAGACTTGAGGGGCAAACTAGCACCGAAACACAACAGAAAAACCAACAGCAACCGAAACGCAAAGCAGGATCGTAACAGCAGGGTCAAACCAATGAAAATTGACGAAGCAGCTAACCTGGGAGATCGCCAAATGGAGGGGCGACGTATATGGACTATACGACCCTAGTCTCCAAAGGAGAAGCCGAACCACCGAGCAGAACTCCCTCAACCCGTGACAAACAGACTAGACTCACAGCCTGCGCGCACACTTGGATCCAAGTGAATCTCTAAAACTAGCCCAAACCAACGGAATTCCTTAGGAGGAAGAGGAGATATAGGTGAGGGGAGACTGCCTTAATCAGCCCAATCCACCCATTCTCCCAACTCGTGTGGAAAACTAGAAGGAAAAACTAGTTCAGAAACCAGAGAACAGCTCGCCCTAGGGCCGAGGGTTTCTCTAAATGTAGACCATATCAAGCAAAATCCTTCGGTGGAAAAGTAGAGGAGTATAAGGTGAAGCTTCCCTCCAAAAATCAGCCCATTCCGGTGGCTATAGCCACGGGAAACGGCTCCACACCAGAACGATGAACAGTGTCTTGGGAAAACCGATTGAGAGAATGCCCGATATCTTTGGCTCCCATACAAGACTTTTCCCTTCTCTATCTTTCTCTTCTTCGATCAAACAATAGAAAAGCCTTTTTTTCTCTCTCTCTCTCTCTCTCTCTCTCTCTCTCTCTCTCTTTCTTTTTTGATTTCTTTTTTATTCCCTTCCATCATTCCTTAAGTCCCATAGGTTTGATCCTGTAGAATCTGACCCGTTTTCTCATTGAGCGAAGGGTACGAAAGATTGATTTTTCGATCAAAAGTACTATGTGAGTTAGCGGTTCTAGAACCATCAATGATTGGTGAACCCGCCGATCCATTTGCAACTCCTTTGGAAATATTACCCGAATGGTATTTCTTTCCCGTATTTCAAATACTTCGTACGACCTAATAAGTTATTGGGTGTTCTTTTAATGGTTTCAGTACCTGCGGGATTATTAACAGTACCTTTTTTGGGGACGATTGGGGCGTGGACATAAAGGTCTTTATGACACAATCAATAATTCGATTCATTTTCAATTAGGCCTTGCTCTAGCCTCTTTAGGTGTTATTACTTCCTTGGTAGCTCAACACATGTACTCTTTACCTCGCTTATGCGTTCATAGCGAAGACTTTACTACTCAAGCTGCGTTATATACTCATCACCAATACATCGCAGGTACTTTTATCTTCAACGAATAGCCCAGCATTTAATGCAGGTCAAAGCATATGGTTGCCCGGCTGGTTAAATGCTATTAATGAGAATAGTAATTCACTATTCTTAACAATTGGTCCTGGAGACTCTCTTTGTGTTGATTCTTCCTTTGTCTACGGAGAAAACGAAAAGCTCCCCATGAACCCTATGCACTTTAACCTATTTATAGGCCACGAATTAGGTCTTAATTTTTCCAAATCGTTATCCATGAAGATCTTTTTTCAAATGCAATATTTGTTTACACTTGCCCTATCCAAAAAAAATTCCATCATATCTTAGAAAATTTCGAATTTCAATTTTCAATCATTAAAAAATAAAAAGGCTTGGCCCAATTTGCTCGCTTCATGGGCTTAGTTCGGTCTTTCAAGTTAGAGCTCAAAATTACTAATTCCAACCGATTTGCCACCGACCTAATAAATAAATGCACAAAATGCAAGTAAAAAATAAATGCACCTAAATCTATATGCTATGCAATTAATATTTTTTCGGGGATAAAATTAATCCCTAATTTTTAATGTGATAAATGACGAAATGGGACGCAAAAATTTAGGTGTCAACACACCCCTTCTTATACTTGAGGCCCTTTGATTACATCTGTTGATTGAGAATTCATCTAGCGGACGAGATCACATCGCCATATCTACCGACACTTATGACACCGACACTAATGTGAGCTACCAACTGAAATAGCTAGTGCGAGTACCTAGAGGGGGGGTGAATAGGTGTACAAAAATTTTCTCGAAACTTGTACGATATTTAAGCAATTAGAGGATTTGCAACAATTAAAAATTTAATCGTAAGACCGAGTAAGGGAAAGAGAGAATTGAACGCTCGGTTTATAGTGGTTCGGCTTGATTCAAGCCTACGTCCACTCTTCTCGCACCGATGCCCGATTGGCTGGATTCCACTATGATCAAAGAGATGTTACAAAGTTGATCTTCCTTGATTTCTAGGTGTAGATGATCTACCACACTCACTCAAGGTGTCACCAAGTATAAACACTCTCTCGTATACAATTTCGCTCAGTCTCAACTAACAATCAAGGGTCTTCGGACTCTGAAATTTTTCTATCGATCACACACTTAAAACAGCTAGACGTCTTCCTTTTATACTCCTTCATGCCATCATAGCCGTTGGCACTTACCAAAGGAATTCCTCCAATCTACCCGTTTGGACGGAATCAATCAAGAAGATCATCCGAGCTATTTAAGGAATCGATGATAGCCCATCAATCCTGTTCGCCCATACAATCGGATCTCGGTTTCCAAGAATAGAATATTCCAAGATTGTTTCGTCGACCATCGGATCTTTAATCGATCTTAGATAAGAATTAAAGAATCCGAAATGATTATCCAACCAAAGAATCTATTCCGAGAAGATAGGATCGAATCCTCAACCATAAACCTCGGCTTTGGATTTCCTTCGTCACTTGGATTAGAAAGACGACAAAGAGAATAGACTTAAGTCTTAAGTCCCGAGTCTTAAGTCTTTGAGTCTTGAGTCTTGGGTCTTGAGTCTTGAGAGAACAAAGTCTTCGACTTTAAACCGACGGTCTCCAAACATCCGGACTTTAGACTTGAAAGAAACGTTTTGTCGGCTTCAAAATATTCTGGAAAGATTTCTCCAACAATCTCCCCCTTTTGATGGTGACAAAACTTTCTTGAAGATTTGAACAACTTTGACCTGCAAAACATTTCTCAAGTAATATGGCTAACTCATAAAGATTAATAAAACAACCGAGACTCTGCATCCACAAAAAATTGGTTAGTCTTTCATGAGAAACACCACATAACAACACTTGAATAAATGCAACCAGTCAAGTTCATAATCAAATCTGATCAATTCAGTCAAATTCACACCCAAGTTCAAGTTCTCAAGTCATAAACATAACCACAAAGGTCAAAGATTAAAAAATGAAAGTTCAAATTGATTCTCCCCTTTTTGTCGCATTGAAAAGGGTGAGAAAGGAGTCATGTCTGCTTGGGAATGCGCACGATCCGGAAATCCCCAATGGACTGGACTACTCCTTCAAGCTTCTTCAGTCTTCTCGCACGAGCTACCTCTTCTCCCTTGGCATTGGCTTGGAGTTGCTTGAGCGAGGTCTTTGAATTTATCTTCCGAGAGAGACTCAAGATTCTTGTCCAGCATGCTTTAAAGCTTGGATTTCACAAATCGAGAACATATATCCGTTACGCATTTCCGAAGAATATTCATGATACTGCGAAGATCTGCAGAATTATCCGTCCGTGTGCCGGCATTGACTTTCTCGAGACGATGGCGCTTCCGTACGGTCCGGCAGATTTCGAATCGACGTACCACCTTCTTCAGGGCAATGGAGAGACCTGAACTTCTTCCGGGTCTTCTGAGATTGTCGAAGATCTTCAGCAGCATGAGGTGTAGACCTCTCTTGCTCACTAACTCCCCGTCTCTAGGACATCGAGAGGGGAAGAATGATGATCATGCTTTTGATTTCCCTTCTCTCCGCATTTGTCGCAGACTGTTCTTTTTCTTCTTCTCCTTCTTCCTCAACTTCTTTCTCCTTCTCTCTCTGTTCTTCTTCTTCTCTCGCTTCTGCTGAAGTTCTGTTGGATAAGACACGAACGTCTTGTTCTTGTCGAGCTGGAATAGTGGGATCTTCATCATCTTCATCTTCATCCTCATCCTCCGTGATAAGAGTTCTTTTTCTCCTTTTCGATGAGACACCAATGGCCTCCTTCCCTTTCCTTTTTGAAGCAGATCGGACTTGGAGATTTCACCTTGAATTTCTCCATTGCCTTAGAGAGTTCTTTCGACGCATCTTCATTAACATTTTCAACCCTACCACCATCTTGTCACACGGTCGAACACAAAAAGTATGTGGCAGTTCAATATTCAAATGTCGAAGATCTTGGTCACCGCACCGGGGATAAGGCAATTGTCCTTTGTCTTTTGACACCGCTCTGTACATGTGGAAAAGGATAGTGTGCGGGAGAGAAAATTTCCTTCCCGAGTTGATCGCATACATCAACTTTGCTTCGAGAAAGACACGAAGTCTTTGACGTAGACTTCGGTCCGAGACAATTGATCACAATCTTGTGAAGCACAATGTTGATTGCATTCATCCCGGAATAGATAATTTTCTTATCTACATCCCTATCTTTGACAAGATCCGAGTAGCGCCAGCAGTGAGACTTTGATTGGGAGATAACGTCCCCTTTCAACTCCAATTATGTCCGCCAACATATTCACATCTACTACATAGACTTGGTCTCGGACATCGAATGAAATTCTATTCGCATCCAAAAAGCTAAGATTTGAATAGAAGTAAGTGGTCGATGATCATACCCGTCTCAGAGTCGAGCAAAAAGTCTCAAGTTGAAGCAAATTCAACTTCTCCCTTAAGTTCAAGTTGATGGAATCCAGAAGTCAAAGTCGACACTTCTAGGGTTGATTACCCCTCTTTTCAACAGCCTTAGATACACTTTTTCCTGATCCTTGGATTTAAACAAATCCATCCGATTTCCTTTCACCTTTGCAGCCACACCCATTCTAGGTTTAAATTCAAGGAACATTTTGTCATCATCGTTCCCGTCAATCGATTACGTCCCGGCATACGAGGATCACTAGGAATGTTCGCAAGAGCCTCCTCTGCTCTTCCTTTCGGAGCAATTCCCAACTCTTCCATTTTCCGCAGAAAAAGATACTCATTCCCATAATTTTTGTCCTTAAGAAAGTCATCTATATACTTTAATGAAGAACCGGTGCTTTTCAACGCACGATAAAGCTTATAGATAACGGAGAGGGTTTTTGGACTCTTCTTGGGTCGGCATCCTCGATTATGTCTTCTTCTAGATTTTGACTTGCACCTTGTGGGTCGGGAGATGCTGAATGACGTGGAGGAGAGCGAATCGGACTTTGTCGCCGACTTGGAAAGTCTTCTTCCTCGATAAGATCGAAGTGAGTCGGTCCCTTCTCCATTCTTTGTGGTCCCCGTTTGCGATTCTTGATGATTTCCTCGAAGACGACATCTTTCTTTGTCTATTGGAGGATTCCTTCACTTGCTTTTCCCAAGAAAAATGACAACTTTCTCGACGATGAACAGAGAGTAGAAACGATTCGGGAGGAGAGTGTCTTTTTAGGGTTTTGAAAATTGGGGAAGAATGATCGTGAATTTATATGTGCCTCGGATTTGAAAAGAGAAGATTAAACAAAGACAAGGAAAGTGTACGAACACTTCTTTTCAAAAATCAATAACTGCCAAAAATAACTTCCTCTAAAAAGACAAGTTTTCAAACTTCACACGAATTATAAAAGAACGTACCTTTTTGAGATAGAATAAGCGAGAATTCGTACCTTTTAGATAGCAACTTACGCTCTTTAGCAATGAATGATTGAGTCTCGGGATTTAGAGTCTAAGAGATCGAGTCTTTAGAGTTGGTGAGTCTCTAGACTTTAACTTCTTCAAGCTTCAAAATGTTGAGTCTTGAGCGGATGAAGTCGAATTGATTCTTCTCCAAAGGCTTTGTGAATATGTCCGCTAGTTGACTTTTTGAATCAACAAATTGAATTGAGATTTCTCCGTTTTGAATGTGATCTCTAATGAAGTGATGACGAATCTCAATATGCTTTGCTCTTGAATGAAGGATTGGATTTTTGGTGAGATTGATCGCGCTGGTGTTGTCACATCTGATTTCGTGCATGAGTCTTCAATGCCAAAGTCTTGTAGCTGTTGTTTTATCCATAGAATTTGCGAACAGCAGCTTCCAAGAGCTACATACTCCGCTTCGTCGTTGAGAGAGCTACGAGCTTTGCTTCCTTGAAAACCAAGACACTGTCCCGTTTCCAAGTAGCTGACAAGTTCCGAAGTGCTCTTTCTATCGACTCGCAACCGTGAGATCTGCGTCGAGTATCCTAGAAGATTAAAGTCTCCCCTCTTTGGATACCAAAGACCGATGCTTGAAGATGAAGCAACGTATTTGATAATACGCTTCACAGCAATGAGATGTGATTCTCTAGGATCTGATTGAAAACTTGCAACTGGTGCGTAGGTCTCGTCATAGTCTATTCCTTCTTCTTGCGTATAGCCTTTGGCCACGAGTCTTGCTTTGTTTCGTACGACTTTTCCTTTTTCGTCCATCTTGTTCCCGAAAACCCATTTGGTTCCAATAACGTTTTACCTTTTGGTTTAGATGTCAATTCCCGACATCATTGATGTTGAACTGTCGAGCTCTTCTTGCATAGCTTCGATCCAGCTTTCATCGGATAAAGCTTCTTCTATGCTTTTTGGTTCAATTTCGAGAGATGAGAGCCACAACACTAGATTCTTCATGCCTTTTTGATCTGGTACGGATTCCTTCATCAAGTTCACCAATAATAAGATCTTTAGGATGACCGGATTTGTGCTTCCAGTTGCGATTGATTTTCCAGTTGATGATCTCTTTCTTTATTTGATTCTCCATGAGCGTCTTGATGATGGTCTTCCGGACTACGAGATGATTCTTGAGATGTAGACATTTGAAGATCTAGAGCGGGTTCGGTCTCTTCGTATCGAGTCTTGCTGGATTCATCTTGCACCGAGTCTTGGAATTTGACATTCATTGATTCTTCCACATACTGAGTTTTCTTGTTGTAGACTCGTAGGCTTTGCTTGATGTAGAATATCCAAGGAAGATACCTTCATCTCGATCTTTCTTCAAACTTACCAACTCGATCATTTGCATTTTTCAAAATAAAGCATTTGCAACCAAATACATGAAAGTATGAAACAATAGGCTTCTTACCTTTGAACAATTCATAGGGGTTTTCTCAAGAATAGGTCTTAGAAAGACTCTATTTATAATATAGCAAGCAGTTGAAACAGACTTCACCCAAAATCGTGAAGAAATTTTACTTTCGATTAAAAGTGTTCTAGCCATTTCTTGAAGAGATCTATTCTTTCTTTCCACAACTCCATTTTGCTCGGAGTATATGGAGAGGAAAACATGTGATTAACACCAGATTTATCACGTAATCTCGTAAAATCTTGATTTTCAAATTCACTTCCATGATCTGTTCTTATGCTAGAAATAGCACATCCTTTTTCATTTTGAACCTTTTTAGCAAACTTCTCAAAGTACGAAAAGGTTTCTGATTTATTTGCAAGAAAATATACCCAAGTAAAACGAGAGTAATCGTCTACAATTACTAGACAATATTTCTTACCTCCAATGCTCGGGTTCTTGTTGGTCCGAAGAGATCCATATGAAGCAAGCGCAGTGCATGATTAGTAGATACATGATTTATTTGCTTAAATGAATTTCTTACCTGCTTTCCCGCAATGCATGGAGTACATAAGTCGACTTTTGGTAAGGCAATTTAGGTAGCCCTCGAACAAGCTGCTTTGAAGAGATTTTGGCTAATTGCTTCTTGTTGATATGGCCAAGTTTTCTGTGCCATAGAACCGCTTCATCTTGAATTGAGATTAAGCATTGATCTTCATTTGGCTTTACATCAAGGAGATAGATGTTTCCATGCCTTCGACCCATGAAAGACCGAGTCGAATCTTTGCTAATTCCAGAACATATGCCTTCTTGAAAGGAGATCTTGTAACCAGTATCACACAATTGGCTAATCTTTGAGTAGATTATAGTTGAGTCCTTCCACTAGAGAGACATTGCTTATTGTGAGATTTCCAATTTTCACAGTTCCGAATCCCACAATGCTTCCTTTGCTATTTCCTCCGAATGAAACTTTTCCACCATTTACTTGAATAAGCTTTACGAAACAATTTGAGTCTCCTGTCATGTGTCTTGAGCATCCGCTGTCAAGATACCACTTTACCTTCTTTTTGACAGACCTGCATTCAAAAGAGAGTCTCAAGCTTTCTTTGGTACCCAAATTTTCTTGGGTCCTTTGGTGTTAGTAGGATGAGCATTATTAGGCCATACTCTCTTAACGAGCTTCCAAACCATAGGACACTCTTTTTCAAAATGATCCTGACTATTACACTTAGAACACCTTAAGGCATTTCGACCTACAGGTTTTACAAAAACTCTTTTAAAATGATTTCTATAAGCCTCTCTCGATGGTCTTTTCTTAATTCTTTCTTTTACTTTCGGAAAATCAATCAAAGGAATTGTTTCAGCTGTCATACCTAGACCCGACTTATTGAAGTAAGGTCTTTGGATTGAAAGAACTTTTTCAAGTTTTTCAGACCCTATTGAAAATTTCTTTGAAATATTTGATAAATCAGTTTTTAAGAAGGCATTTTCTTTTGAAAGATTGTCTTCACTCTCTTTAAGAGTAGAAACTTTCAAATCTAAATTTTTTACCTTTTCTTCTAAAGTATTTTCCTTTTGTTTTAAAACTGAGTTTTCCTTTTTAAGTTCGGAAATCTTTTTTAAGAGAAGTCTTAAGACTGAAACATAACTCATCAATATATTTAGAGACTTTGACAGGGATTTTATAATCACTTACCTCAAATTCAACTGTCGAGTCGATCCGAGTCGATCCGAGTTCGAGTCGGATTGTGCCATTAGACACAGGTTGGCATATTCCTCATCACTCTCTTCACACTCAGACGCTCCGGTCTCGGCTTTGAGAGCTTTTCGAGACTTCTCAACTTTTCCTCTTTTCTTTTCGAAGAGGACAAGTTGGGTCGATGTGTCCCTTCTTTTACACTCGAAGCGAGACTACATCTTTGTTTGGTTCCACATCATCAACGTAGACTTGGTCTGCTGTCTCAAAACTCTGTTTCTTTGGAATGAACCTTCTGCCTTTTCTATTCAGTTTTCTGAATCTTCTTATCATGAGGGCGAGCTCCTCATCATCCATATCATCTTCGAATCTGCATCATCGGAATCATCATTTGATTTTAGTGCAATTGATTTCTTACCTCTTGGATCTTCGTCTTCATTAATTCGTTCCACTTCGTAAGACCGAAGAGTTCCAATCGGTTAAATCTACGAGATAATGGCATGATTCTTTGCGTCTCTCTTATTGAAGTCTTTATATGATTCCAATCCTTGGAGAGTCCACGCAGAAGCTTGTTCACCTTCATGGGATCAAAAATTTTTTGTCCTTGATTCTCAAGACCATTGACAATATCTGTAAAACGACTAAACATGTCAGTTATAGATTCTCCTGATTTCATTTTGAAGGATTCATATTGACCAAGAAGAATGTTAATTCTGGTCTCCTTCACTCGATCCGTCCCTTCATAAGTGATATGTAACCTGTCCCGGACTTCTTTTTTCAAACACAAGAAGATATTCTTATATTCAAAATGGTGATAAAGCACAATATAAAGAATAAATCGCTTTTGCATCGAGTGCTTGTCTCTTGTTTAATTCTTCTTGAGACATTCCGCTGGCTTCAACGCTTTCTTTCCCTCTTTCGAGATTGATGCAGCAGCGGGGTGATTCCTCTTTCCACAACGTCCCATTCCGAGGATCCTTTGATCGTAGGAAAGCTTTCATCTTGTTCTTCCAGATGTTGTAATCCTTTCCATCGAAGTAAGGAGGTCTGGTATTGCTTTGCCCCTCCATCAGTCCTGGTGCTAGCATACTAGCCATGGATCTTTTACTCTGAAGTAAAACACTTCAAACAAAGTAAGAACACGGGCTCTGATACCAATTGAAATAGCTAGTGCGAGTACCTAGAGGGGGGTGAATAGGTGTACAAAAATTTTCTCGAAACTTGTACGATATTTAAGCAATTAGAGGATTTGCAACAATTAAAAATTTAATCGTAAGACCGAGTAAGGGAAAGAGAGAATTGAACGCTCGGTTTATAGTGGTTCGGCTTGATTCAAGCCTACGTCCACTCTTCGCACCGACAAACGATTGGCTGGATTCCACTATGATCAAAGAGATGTTACAAAGTTGATCTTCCTTGATTTCTAGGTGTAGATGATCTACCACACTCACTCAAGGTGTCACCAAGTATAAACACTCTCTCGTATACAATTTCGCTCGAGTCTCAACTAACAATCAAGGGTCTTCGGACTCAAATTTTTCTATCGATCACACACTTAAAACAGCTAGACGTCTTCCTTTTATACTCCTTCATGCCATCATAGCCGTTGGCACTTACCAAAGGAATTCCTCCAATCTACCCGTTTGGACGGAATCAATCAAGAAGATCATCCGAGCTATTTAAGGAATCGATGATAGCCCATCAATCCTGTTCGCCCATACAATCGGGATCTCGGTTTCCAAGAATAGAATATTCCAAGATTGTTTCGTCGACCATCGGATCTTTAATCGATCTTAGATAAGAATTAAAGAATCCGAAATGATTATCCAACCAAAGAATCTATTCCGAGAAGATAGGATCGAATCCTCAACCATAAACCTCGGCTTTGGATTTCCTTCGTCACGGGATTAGAAAGACGACGGAGAATAGACTTAAGTCTTAAGTCCCGAGTCTTAAGTCTTTGAGTCTTGAGTCTTGGGTCTTGAGTCTTGAGAGAACAAAGTCTTCAGACTTTAAACTGACGGTCTCCAAACATCCAGACTTTAGACTGAAAGAAACGTTTTGTCAGCTTCAAAATATTCTGGAAAGATTTCTCCAACACCAACTACCGACATTAATGACCAAAGACTTCTAGAATGTAGCTTAATTACCATATTGTCCACCCTTGGAAAATTCCGGAAGGAGACTTGTTGGGAATCCTAGCGAGCACAGGAGGTCCTCCACAGTAAGGCATGGCCCTTTAGCTCAAGAAACCTCTTAGCCGTGACATTCTCCCCCACTCATTTGAGCGACGCCCTCGTTACTCACAGCTCAACGGGCAACCTTTCTAGCATGAGCATGGGTTCTCTTCTTTTGGTTTTGCTTCGCTCGAACGCTCATGAACGAAGGTCCACACCCTTCCATCTTCAGCTCGGGCTTGGGCATGACATGCGGCTAGTACTCCACCTCGGGGAAGAGCACTTGGATCGGCATATTGTGAGTTGGAGTTGGATCTGACTCTACCTTCGACTTCTCCATATATGGTTGCTTGTGCATGCGCTTCTCGGCCTTCAAGCTTTTGTCAAGACTAAGATAACTAGTATAAGCACCTAGAGGGGGGTGAATAGATGCACAAACAATTTATCGAGATACGGAAGCAATTCTAGGCAACCGATAGAAAGGAAGTTCTCTATTGATTAACAAAATGAAGTACGATCAAAGTAAAGAGAGTAAGGAAGAGAAAATTGAACACAAGATTTATAGTAGTTCGGCTTATTCCAAGCCTACGTCCACTCTTCCGCACTGACAGCCCATCGGCTGGATTTCATTATGAACAAAGAATAGTTACAGCACAGCTTTTCCTTGATTCCACAGCGTAGATGTTCTACCACACCTCCTCAAGGTTTCTCACAAATACAGACTCTCTTTTGTATAAAAAATTTCGCTCAAAGGAATTGTCTAAACAACAAGGAGCTTCAGACTTTGGAATTCTTCTATCGCGCACACCTTGAACAACTTTGAACGTCTCCCTTATATACTCATTTATGCCATCATACCCGTTGGCACTTACCAAAGGAATTCCTCCAATCTACCCGTTGGACGGAATCAATTAGGAAGATTATTCGAGCTATTAAAGGAACGTGTCGATAGTCCATCAATCATGTTCACCCATACAATCAGGATCTCGGTTTCCATAAGTAGAACCTTCCAAGAATATTTAGGCAATCATCGGTTCCTTAATCTTCGAGTCAATCTCGATCAATCAAAGGATTCCGTTATGTCTTTTCCAACCAAGAGATCTTCTCCAGTCGATAAGGTCATATCCTTAATGAAACATCCAGTTCTGGATAACCTTTCTTCAACGGATTGAGGCTGTCAATGAGGATAGACTTTAAGTCTTGAGTCTGGCTATCAAGAGGTCTTCAGACTTTAAATAGCAGAGTCTGCAAACCTTCAGACTAGACTGATGGAAACGTTTTGTCAGTTTCAAAACACTTCAAGAAAATTTCTCCAATAATCTCCCCCTTTTTTATGGTGATAAAACTTTCCTGCAGATTTGGACAACTTTGACCTGCAAAACATTTCTCAAACACATATGCATATCTTATAGAGATAAATGGCTAAATGAATAACACTAGAATCTGTAACCACAGAAAATAGGTTAGTCTAGTATGCGATAAAGCCATCCATAAGATATCAATAGTAGTTAATAGAAGCAATTAAGTCCAAGTCTAGTTCAGTTCTCATCCAGACACAAAAACAAAGTCAAACAGAGTTAAACATCAAAACAATCCAACAAAATCCAACAATCCACACAGTCCACACAATTAAACAGTCAAATTGTTCACGATTAAACAGTCAAATTGTTCAAATCTTGCATCTCTCCCCCTTTTTGTCAGCATTAAAAATGTTGAGATGAAAATGGAATAAAGTCAAGATTGCTTGGGAACACGGACAAGTTGGAAATCTCATATAGACTGAATGATGCCTTCCAGCCTTTTCAAGTCTTCCTTCAGTTGTGCAATCTCCTCACCCTTGGCATTGGCCTGAATCTGAAGAGTGAGGGTTTGGATTTTATCATTCAATGAACAAGAAGAAACTTGACCCGCATTTTGCAAGTGTTGAACCTCGCATCCCAAGGCATAAATTTGACCTCGCATCTCCAAGAGAATATCCATGATTCTACGAAAATCTGCTGCATTATCAGTTTGAGTACTTACTTCGGCCCGATCTGATGGAGTAAATGCAGACGATGGTAGATCAGCATAATCACGCAGGTTTGGCGATGAAACTTCATGACCTTCCTCTGGAAATTGAGAGGCATAAATGTCCTCTGGGTTTGTAGGAGAGCGACTGACTCCCTCACTTGCATCAGGATATAAGGACTTCTCTCTTTTCTCTTGATCTCCCCCTATTTTCATGCCTTCAGGTGGAGAAGAGTGTTCCTCAAGTTCTCTTTCTTTTCTTTTCTCTTCTTCTTCTTTCTCAGCTCTTTCCTTTTCAGCTTCTCTTTCTTCTTCTCCCTTCTCTTCTGCTTCCTTCTCCTCTGTTGCTTTCATCTCTTGTTCCGATTCTTTCTCTGGAGCAAAACGACTCAAATTCTTCAAAGCCATTGCAGAAATGGTGATGTTTTCATCTTCATCATCTTCATCTTCAACAATAAGAGCTCTTCTTTTTGTCCTTGAGGCAACCAAGGGCTCCTTTCCTTTTCGTTTTGATGAATAGGAGGGTTGATGAGCTTTGACTGGAGTCTTCTCCTTAAATTTCTCGAACGCCTTGTTCAATTCCTTCAGACGCATCTTGGTCACCATTTTCAGTCCTACCACCATATGATCTCACGGTCGAACACAAAAGATTTGCGGAGGTTGAATATTCAGATGTCTGAATAACTTCGTCACAAGACTTGAGTAAGGGAGTTGACCTCTGTCCTTCATCATAGCTCTATACAGGTGGAATATAACAGTGTGAGGAAGAGAAAACCTTTTCCCAGTGAGGATGGCATACATCAGCTTTGCCTCTGAACTTGAAACATTAGTCTTGGAAGTTGATTTTGGTCGGACGCAATTGATCACAATCTTGTGAAACAAGATGTTGAACGCATTCATCCTTAAGTAAGAAATCTTTTCCTCTGTTCTCCTATCCTTAACAAGTTCCAATGTAGCACAAGCAATAGAAACTTTGATCAGTTGATATCTTCCTCTTTCAACTCCTAACACATCTGCTAGCATATCCATATCCACAAAAAAGTTTTGATCTTTGACGCTGAAAGAAAATCTATTCGCATCCAAGAAGCTAAGATTTGAATAGAAATATGCGGTTAGTTCAGCATAGGCCTCTGTAGTGTCGGAGCAGAACTTTTCAAGTTGAAGATAACCGAACTTTTCCCTCAAGTTCACATTCACAGTATCCAGAAAATCAAAATCCACACTCTTAGGGTTTATCACTCCACGCTTCAGCAATTTTGAGTACAGATCCTTCTGTTCTTTCGATCTAAACAAGTCTCCCCTTTTTCCTCGATTTTCAACCGCAACACCCATTCTTGGTTGAAATTGGCTATACACTTTGTCATCATCATTCCCATATACAGGATTCACTCCCCAATCACGAGGATCACTTAGGAAATTCGCAAGGGTTTCTTCTGCCACCCATTTACAAGCAATTCCCAAACTTTTCATTTTTTGCAAAAAGATATATTCATTGCCATATCCTTTGTCTTTAAGAAAATTATCGACATAGTTCAATGAAGTATGAGTCCCTTTAAAGCATGGTATAGCTGATAAATAAAAGCGGGCTTTTGAACTCTTACAGGGTCTGCATCATCAATGATTTCTTCCTCTTATTGATGATCAACGCCTTGAGGACTAGATGGAGGAGAATGATGCTGCTGAGAATGTTGTGGGCTCTGCTGCTGATCTGGAGACACTTCTTCTTCAGTAAGATCGAAGTGCGTAGGCCCCTCACTCATTCGTCGTGGTCCCTTGCTTGTGATTCTCGAAGACTTTCTTGAAGATGACATCTTTCTCAATTTTTGGAAGATTCCTTGCTTGACTCTCCCAAGAAAGATGACAACTTTTTTGAAGATTAAATAAGGGAGAAAAACGGGAATGAAAGATCGATGCTTTCTAGGGTTTTTGAGATTAAAGTGAAAGGAAATCAACAGTGCACGATCGGTTAAAAGGAGAGATATACGAACCGTCACAATAAAAAGATGCATTTTCAAAATAACTGTCCTTTTTTCCGCGAAAATAGTCATTTCAAAAATAACTTCCTTTTTGAAAAGGAAACGATGCAATAATTACGCTGATTAAATATAGCAATAATTTAAACACAGTCTGACGATCGTTCCTCTTCAAGATAAGATTTGAGAGAGAGAGAGAGACTAACTTACAGTCAAGGTCTTGTATGTCTGAGTCTGAGAGTCTTTAGACTTTGATTTCCTCATACCTTAAAATGTTGAGTCTAGAGCGGATGGTTTCAAATTGATTTTTCTCCAAAGGCTTTGTAAATATACCTGCCAGTTGGTTCTTTGAATCAACAAATTGAATTGAAACATCTCCATTTTGAACATGGTCTCTAATAAAGTGATGTTGAATCTCTATATACTTTGCTCTTGAGTGAAGAATTAGATTTTTGGTGAGATTGATAGCGTTGGTGTTGTCACAATTAATCTCCGTGCATGAGTCTTTAATTCCAAAGTCTCTTAACTGTTGTTTTATCCAGAGAATTTGCGAACAACAACTTCCGAGAGCTATATATTCTGCTTCTGTTGTAAAGAGAGCGACTGTACTTTGCTTTCTTGAAAACCAAGACACTGTCCTGCTTCCAAATAGTTGACATGTACCCGAGGTGCTCTTTCTATTGACTCTGCATCCGGCAAGATCTGCATCTGAATATGCAAGAAGAGTAAAGTTTCCCCTTTTTGGATACTAGAGACTAAAGCTTGAAGTTGATGAAATAAATTTGATAATACGCTTTGCTGCATTTAAATGAGATTCTTTTGGGTTTGATTGAAATCTGGCACAAATGCAAACACTAAACAAAATGTCAGGTCTAGAAGCAGTAAAATAAAGAAGTGAACCGATGATACTCCTGTATAACTTTTGGTCGACTTTCTTTCCTCCTTCATCTTTGTCTATCTTCAAGGAACTTGACATTGGTATGTCAGCCTTTTTGCAATTGTCCAGTCCAAACTTTTTGACAAGATCATTTGCATACTTTTCTTGATGAATGAAAGTTCATTTCTTCAGTTGTTTTATTTGAAGTCCAATAAAGAAGGTTAACTCACCCATCATGCTCATTTCAAATTCATCTTGCATAGTCTTAGAAAAGTTCTTGCACAGACTTTCATTAGAGGATCCAAAAATAATATCATCGACATATATTTGAACAAGCAGAAAACTTTTGCTTTCTCTTTTAATAAAAAGAGTAGTGTCTACTTTACCTTTAACAAAACCATTTCGAATTAAAAACTTACTTAATCTATCGTACCAAGCTCGAGGTGCTTGCTTTAAGCCATATAAGGCTTTTTTGAGTCCGAATCTTGAGTCTGGTTTCCTTGGGTCTTCAAATCCAGGTGGTTGTTCCGCATAAACTTTCTCATGAATGAATCCATTTAGGAAGGCACTTTTGACATCCATTTGGAATAACCTGAAATTCTTATGACAAGCAAATGCAAGTAATAAACGAATTGCTTCTAACCTTGCTACCGGTGCATAAGTCTCGTCATAGTCGATCCCTTCTTCTTGTGTGTATCCCTTGGCCACAAGTCTAGCCTTGTTTCTTATGATTTTTCATTTCTCATCCATCTTGTTCATGAAAACCCATTTAGCTCCAACAATTGATTTACCTTTTGGTTTAGGAGTCAGCTCCCAAACATCATTAATTCTGAATTGTCTGAGTTCTTGCATAGCTTCAATCTAGCTCTCATCGGATAGAGCTTCTTCTATGCTTTTGGGTTCTATTTCAGAAATAAGAGCCACAGCACTAGACTCTTCTTGCCTTTTAGATCTTGTGCAAATTCCTTCATTGATGTCACCAATAATAAGATCTTTAGGATGACTGGACTTATGTTTCCAGTTGCTTGTTAATTTATCAGATTGATGGTCACTTCCTTCAATTGAATCTTCAACAGTCACTTGTTGCTGGTCCTTCAAAGTCTGAGCTGCTTCTTGTGATTTAGACTTTGTAGAGTCTAGAGCAGGTTCAGTCTCTTCAAGATGAGTCTGAATAGATTTATTTTGTATAGAATCTTGGAATTTGACATTCATTAATTCTTCCACTATTTGAGTCTTCTTGTTGTAGACTCTATACGCTTTGCTTGTGGTTGAATATCCAAGGAAGATGCCTTCATCTGACTTTTCTTCAAACTTACCAACTCGATCATTTGCATTTTTCAATATGAAACATTTGCATCCGAATACATGAAAATATGAAACAATGGGCTTCTTTTCTTTGAATAGTTCATAAGGGGTTTTTTCTAGAATATGCCTTAGAAAAACTCTATTGATAATATAATATGATGTTGAAACTGCTTCAGCCCAAAATCGTAAAGAGATATTGCTTTCAATTAAAAGAGTTCTAGCCATTTCTTGAAGAGATCTATTCTTCCTTTCCACAACTCCGTTCGTTCGAGTATATGGAGAGGAGAACAAATGCTGAAAACCAGATTCATCACAAAATTTTGCAAAATCTTGATTTTCAAATTCACCTCCATGGTCTGTTTTTATATTTGAAATGACATACCCCTTTTCATTTTAAACCTTCTTAGCAAATTTTTCAAAGTAAGAGAAAGTTTCAGACTTACTTGCCAAGAAATATACTCAAGTAAATCATGAGTAGTCATCCATAATTACTAGGCAATATTTCTTACCTCCAATGCTCTGCGTTCTTGTTGGTCCGAAGAGATCCATATGCAAGAGCTGCAATACACGGTTAGTGGAAGCTTGATTCATTGGTTTAAAGGAATTTCTTACCTGTTTTCCCAATATACATGGTGTACATAGATCAGACTTTTGGTATGATAAATTGGGTAGACCACGAACAAGCTTCTTTGCTGAGATTTTGGCTATTTGCTTCATGTTAATATGCCCAAGCTTCTTGTGCCATAAGCTCGCTTCGTCTTGGATTGAGATTAGACATTGCGATTCATCTGGTTTTACGTCCAAGAGGTAGATATTTCCATGTCTTTGACCCATGAATGACTGAGTAGAGTATTTACTGGTTCCTGAACAAATACCATCTTGAAAGTTGATTCTAAAACTGGCATCACACAGCTGACTGATACTGAGTAGATTATAGTTGAGCCCTTCAACTAAAGAAACATTGCTTACCGTAAGGTTTCCAATCTTAACAGTTCCAAATCCCACTATTTTTCCTTTGCTATTTCCTCCAAATGAGACTTTTCCACCATTCACTTGAACAAGCTTTATGAAGTAATTTGAATCTCCTGTCATGTGTCTCGAGCATCCACTATCCGGTACCATTTCACCTTTTTCTTGATAGTGACCTGCATTTAAAAAAAAGACTCAAGCTTTCTTTGATACCCATATTTTCTTGGATCCTTTTGAGTTAGGCTGATATGCAATTTTTGCCCAGATTTTATTGACAGTCTCCAAACCATAGGACATTCTTTCTCAAAATGATCTGCACTATTGCATTTTGAACATCTAAGAGCATTGCGCCTCTTTGGTTTTACAAAAGTCCTTTTAAAATGATTTTTGTAAGCATTTCTTGTGGGTCTTTGTTTGATTCTTTCTTTCACTTTAGGAAAATCGATTAAAGGAATGGTTTCGCGAGTCATTCCCAAACTAGATTTATTGAAATAAGGTCTTTGAACAGAAAGTATTTTTTTTTTCCAATTTTTCAGATCCTAGAGAAAATCTTTTGGAAATATTTGAGACATCATTTTTCAAGAATGCATTTTCTTTTAAAAGATTATTTTCACTTTCTTTGAGAGAAGAAACAACCTGGTCTAAGCATTTCATTTTTTCTTCCAAAACATTCTCTTGTTGTTTTAAAGTAGAATTTTCTTTTTTAAGTTCGGAAATTCTTTTAAGAGAAGTCTTAAGACCGAAACATAATTCATCAATGTATTTTGAAACTTTAATAGGAATTTTGAAGTTACTTACCTCGAATTCACTTTCGAATGAATCGGTCTCGGAGTTTGATTCTGAATCCGATTGTGCCATTAGACATATGTTGGCATAATCATCATCACTATCTTCGCACTCCGTATCACTCCAGGTTTCAGCTTTGAGAGCCTTTCGATACTTTTCAGTTTTTCCTTTCTTCTTCCTTAGAAGAGGACAGTTGAGTCTGATGTGTCCCTTTTTCTTACATTCAAAGCAGACTACATCTTTGTTTGATTCTTCATCTTCAGCAGACTTGGTCATTTGCTTTTGAAAACTTTGTTTCTTTAAATTGAATCTTCTTCCTTTTCTGTTCAGCTTTTCGAATCTTCTTATCATGAGAGCAAGTTCTTCATCATCCATGTCGTCTTCGAGAATCTGTTACATCGAATCATCATTAGATTTTAATGCAATGGATTTCTTACCTTTAGGATCTTCATCTTCATTGATTCGTTCCACTTCATAAGACCGAAGAGTCCCAACGAACTCATCGACGTATTTAAAGTGGCATGATTCTTTGGGTCTCTCGATTGAGGTCTTTATGTGATTCCAATCCTTGGAGAGTCCACGCAGTAGCTTGTTTACTTTCATGGGATCGAAATTGGTTGACCTTGATTTTCAAGACCATTCACGATTTCGTAAACGACTAAACATGTCGCTTATAGATTCTCCCGATTTCATTCGAAGGCTTCGTATTGACCGAGAAGAATGTTGATTCTAGTCTCTTTCACTCGATCGATTCCTTTGTAAGTAATGTGTAATCTATCCCAGACTTCTTTGGCTGTATCACAAAAAGATATTATGTTATTCAGTAGGTGATAAAGCACAATATAAAGAATAGATTTCTTTTGCATCAAGAGCTTATCTCTTGATTCTCTTCCTGAGCCATTTCGCTAAACTCAACAGTGTCTTTTCCTCTTTCTGAGACAGATGCAGCTTTAGGAATGATTCTTTTTTCTACAATGTCCCATTCCAGAGGATCCTTTGATCTTAAGAACGCATTCATCTTGTTTTTCCATATGTTGTAGTCCTTTCCATCAAAGTAAGGCGGTCTGGTGTTGCTTTGCCCTTCTACCAACCCTGGAGCTAACATACTAGCCATGGATCTTTGACTCTGAAGTAAAACACTTCAAATAAAGTGAGTACACAAGCTCTGATACCAATTGAGATAGTTAGTATAAGCACCTAGAGGGGGGTGAATAGGTGCACAAACAATTTATCGAGATACGGAAGCAATTCTAAGCAACCGATAGAAAAGAAGTTCTCTATTGATTAACAAAATGAAGTACGATCAAAGTAAAGAGAGTAAGGAAGAGAAAATTGAACACAAAGTTTATAGCGGTTCGGCTTATTCCAAACCTACGTCCACTCTTCCGCACTGACAGCCCACTGGCTAGATTTCACTATGAATAAAAGAGTAGTTACAGCACAGCTTTTCCTTGATTCCACAGTGTAGATGTTCTACCACACCTCCTCAAGGTTTCTCACAAATATAGACTCTCTTTTGTATACAAAGTTTCGCTCAAAGGAATTGTCTAAACAATAAGGAGCTTCAGACTTTGGATTTCTTCTATTGAGCACACCTTGAACAACTTTGAACGTCTCCCTTATATACTCATTTATGCCATCATACCCGTTGGCACTTACCAAAGGAATTCCTCCAATCTACCCGTTGGACAGAATCAATTAGGAAGATTATTCGAGCTATTAAAGGAACGTATCGATAGCCCATCAATCATGTTCGCCCATACAATCAGGATCTCGATTTCCATAAGTAGAACCTTCCAAGAATATTTAGGCAATCATCGGTTCCTTAATCTTCGAGTCAATCTCGATCAATCAAAGGATTCTGTTATGTCTTTTCCAACCAAGAGATCTTCTCCAATCGATAAGGTCATATCCTTAATGAAACATCCAGCCTGGATAACCTTTCTTCAACGGATTAGAGACTGTCAATGAGGATAGACTTTGAGTCTTGAGTCTCGGTATCCAGAGGTCTTCAGACTTTAAATAGCAAAGTCTGTAAACTTTCAGACTAGACTGATGGAAACGTTTTGTCAGCTTCAAAACACTTCAAGAAGATTTCTCCAACAAAGACGTTGGATCATCATGATAGTCTTGGTGTTGATCACTCCTTTTATCATAGGGATCATAAACAAGCATTTCGGGTCAAGAATCATAATACACTTGGTCCTCATGTCAATCATACTCTCACGCTATCGAAGAATTGCATTCCCAAAATGAGATCATAATCATCGAGAGAGATTACCTCGAATGCCAGCTTGCCCTTCCATTCGTTGATTTTAACATCCATGCCAAGAGTCAATCCTAAGCCATCGAGGCCATCCAAGTTGATGGGTTTGATCATCTTCTCGGTCGGCTCCATGCAAAGTCCCAGTGCTTTGGCTACCTCGGTCAACATGAACATGTTCGACGCACTAGTGTCGACCAAAGTATATAATGTTCGACCACACACTTCAACTTCCACGAAGAACATGTCCGTGTTTGGTGTAGCTCCCTTCTCTTTGGACTATGATCGAGCTTAGACGGTGTTGATAACCTTCACAGCTCCAAGTCGGATTTGCCGCTTCTCTTCTTTGGGCTCCTCCTCCACTTCTTCGATGGCAAGGAGGGCGTTAATCTTGCCCTTCTTCAGGCACTTTTAGGTCTAATGCAGACCTTTGCAAATGAAGTAGGGAGAAGGCAGGGGTTGATCGAACTTACTCGTCGTGCAGTCCATTTGTGGTCAACCCTTTTGGAAGGACGGCTTGGAAGTGCCTTCACTCCATGTCTTGACTCGGTCGCTTTGTTCATGCGAGCCTCGGGGAGTGCTCCTTCCTTCATCCTCGAATCGATCCGACCTCTAATCTCTTGCTCTACTCTTTGGTTCGGCTTTGGTGAGGTCGACAAAAGACTCGGCTATGCTAAGCGCTCTCGCGAGACTTTGCACATCCCTTCGTTTAAGCTTGAGTTGCACACACGGCCTCCTCACTTAGGTTGCGGATTTGGAGTTTGAGCTTCGTGAACTCCTTCATATACTCTTGAATTGCACCTCTTTATTCAAGGCAATGGAGCTTGCTACGGGCTTCTTGTTGAGCAAACTCGGGGAAGAAATAGTCTCGGAACTCCCTCACGAAGTCATCCCATGTATCCATGGGATCGACACCATGCTTTGTCTCATCGCACCTATTGCACCACCAAAGCATTGCAGTATAGGAAAGGAACATCGAAATGGTTCTTACCTTGATTGACTCGTCTTGGATGTTGATGGCACCAAAGTATTGCTTCATGCTCCACACAAAGTTGTCAACCTCCTTGGTAGATCGGTCGCCTTTGAATTCTTTAGGCTTCAGCACCTCATGTCACGCCCCGATTCTTAGGCACGCACACATCCCTTACCTTTGGTCGATTTTAAATTGCGATATCCTAAGACTATGTATCGCCGACCCTTTCATTTATATATGCACATACGGAAGCAGTTATAAATCCCTAGACAATAAAACAATGGGATAGAAAAGCAGACCATATTTTCATACTGAAAATTCACAACCACACGTTTTTACACGCATATCATAGTATTCTACAATACTATATATACGTAAGTCTGATCTAACATCTATTCACATGCAGACAAGGTCTGACAAGACAGAACGAGATCTTAGTCCTCATCCAGGTCGTACTCGGGATTATCCTCGGGGTCCTTCTCCACGTACTCCTCTTCGGGTTCCTCAACAGGGATCTCCTCGTCAGATTCCTCCTCCACTTAGGCTCCTCATCCGGGTCCTGAAATGGTTATTCAATAACCACTGAGATAACGTCTCAACAAGTTTTACCCCCTAAGACCCAATTACTAAACTAATACACCTTAGGGCTGCCTATGCACAACATGAATCGGAAGACTTACCTTGGCCTTAGATTCCACCTGCATATTAGCACAGACTAAATAGGCACCCAAGTAATCACCACACTGATCGAAGCATCGATCAATCGACCTAGTCGATTACACACCAACAAGACCACTCACGGTCATTTACATTCAATTAATCAATTCACAACATCATATCAAAGCAAAGATCAATCAACTTAATCGATTACATACAACGAGACCACTTCGGTCATTTCAACTATTTTAACTCAATTCCCAATTATGAATCACGGTCCTTAGGACACAATTTATTTATGGGTGGTAATCACAGCTCCACCAAGCAATTTTCTTAGATTTAGTGGCTTTATGGCCCCACTCGGCAATTTCAATGTTCAATGGCTTTACGGTCTCACTTGACCATTTCAAGATTCAATGTCTTTACGGTCCCACTTGATCAATCAAGATTCAACAGCTTTACTGTCCCACTCGACTCCCACTCGACCCTTTCAAGATTCAATGGCTTTATGGTCCCATTCGACCAATCAAGATTCAATGGTTTTACGGTCCCACTCGACCCTTTCAAGATTCAATGGCTTTACGGTCCCCTCGACCACTTTCAAGATTCAATGGCTTTATGGTCCCACTTGACCAATCAAGATTCAATGGTTTTACGGTCCCACTCGACCACTTTTAATATTCAATGGCTTTACAGTCCCACTCAACCAATCAATCACGACCAACGATATTGCATTTCATAATTAAATTCCTCAACCAAATAATCAAAATCAACCCAATAGGAATGTATCATAAAATTTCATAATTAAATCAATTTGGCACAATTCGAATCTCAATTAAATAAATGGACTGCACCACGACGATCAACATAAAATTCCGGTCACCAGCCATCCTAGTTGAATTTTTGGAAAATAAATAATTAAATAATTAATTTCGAAAATTAAATAAATAAATACAATAATTCCAATTTAGCATAGCATAAAGCTCAATTAAATAAACGAACTACGCCATGATCATCAGCATAAAATCTTGGTCACTGGCCATCCCAATTGAATTTTCGAAAAATAAATAATTAAATAATTAATTTGAAAAATTAATATTTAATTCCTAAAAATTCAATTTAGGCCCGAATTGCCTAATTAACACCCGATAAGGGTCGGGAAAAATCCCAAGAAGCATCCAATAAATGCTATAGGTAATTCTCTATCTAAGTACACTAACCAAACAACTAATATGCAATGCAATCAACTAATAAACGCTAATCCATTCTAATCTAACCACCTAATTGCATTTAATTAAATCTAATCAACATTTAAGTATAATTAGCAAACTAAGAAGGCATTAATGAGTAAAACTCACTCAATATGACAAGATTGACGCGAGGATCAACTTTCCTCAAAGCAGGCTGAGCATCCGGGCTCGGGAAGATGGCCAAAACAGACCACGAAGTTGCTACCATATCCATTTCTGCCCTCTCTGTTCGCTACTGTTTGGGGCTGGATTCGGGGCTAAGATGGTGAGGCAAGGCTAGCAAAGGGTGAGGGAGCTCCAATGAGGCCGAACGACAGCTCGGCTGCTTCCTTAGCTGTTCTCGAGGCTGAGCCGAGACCTAATAAGAGCTAGACGGTAGCTCAACCGAACGGGGGCAGATGACGTACGGGTTAGCGAGCACGAGGCAAACGGCGGCAACGGTGCTATGGCACGACAATGACGGTAGCTCCGGTGCGATTGTAGTTCCTTCTAGCGTCGCTAGTCATTGTTTCTACTTATGCTCATCTTCGAATGAACAGAGAGGGAGAGGAAGAGAAAGGGTGGGGGGCGAAGCTATGCGCGGTGAGGCGCGAGCGAGGCGGAGCACCGACGGCAGCTCCGATTTTGGCTACTGATTGCGACGACGAGAGGCTTCTGTTTTCATGCGACTTCAACTTCTTCCTCTAGAGCTGTCGGGTAGTTCGCACGAACAAGAAAAGGGAGAGAGAGTCCATCATGAGAGAGAGGAAGAGATAAGAGAGATTGAGTTTGAAAATTCAAAAGTAAAAAGTGAAAGGAGTAAAGTGGGAGACAACAGAGAATTCGATGGAGGGGGCCTCGTATGAGGGAAAGAGAGAGAGAGAGAGAGAGAGAGAGAGAGAAGAAAAGTTGCGGCCAAGAAAGGGGGAATCGTACACAAGAAGGAGGGAAAAGAAAAGGTATTTAGCCAAAAATGGAAAAAGAAATGGGAAGAAAACTACAAGCAAAGAATTTCCTCAAATAAAAAATTCTTATCCCATTTTCTTTTGAATAAGCTCATAGATTCTCAAAAGAAATTTCAAATTATGATACTCGGTTCCCACATGCATTTCTGCATCCAATTTCCCTCTTCCTTCTCAATTTCACAACTAGAATTAATCCCCGGCTTCAACTGAACAAAAATGGCAATTTATCTAATCGAAATTAAAACCCAAAAATCCGGATGTCACAACTCTTCCCATCTTATAAAAATTCCGTCCTCAAAATTTAAACCTTTACCAATCCTTATACAAAAGGTGGGGGTGTTATCGTCTCATCGAGTCTCACTTTTCCACACTGATCATTCGGTCTCGTGGTGTTATCCAACCACTTTGACTAAAGAGACCATCTTGGTACACAAAATTTGCTCTTTCGGAACTAACAACTGAATTGATCTTCTCACACATGACACTCTGTCGTTCACATCTGACTCTGATCATGACAATTGCAATCATTGTTTACTGAGCTGACTCTAGCTTGTGATCTTTCTTCACTTCACTTTCTTTTCACCACTGAAATTATGTACCCTCCGTTATGCACTGCTTAAGAAAGAACCATCTGAAAACTCTGCCAAACTTTTAACCTCTGATCTAGATTTGAAATATAATTCATCCTCGGCACTCCATGCCAGTGAACTATCCGATACACACACACTTCAGTATACCCATTCAAAACCAGATTCACTCGTATTGTACTGAAGTGAATTGGTTTCATCTATCAATCAACCACTATTCTCAAATGGAATCAATATTCCCTCGACTCCTTAGTGAGCCTGTCACAATGTTTCATTGTGATATGTTCTCATTCCCACTGAGGACTCTTAAGTGCTTGTCAAAGTTCTCCTGGTTTGCATTACTGAACTTCCACTTACTAACACCTCTGACACTTACAACCTGCCCAATGGTATCTATCTTCATATAAGCCTACCATTCTAGCTGACGCCGATTCCAATCTACTTGCACTGTTTGGTCAAAACTGCAATACTACAATAAATTTCTGACAAGATCTTTTCCCTGAGTGCTACACTGTCAAGTGCACTCAATCACTCATGGAACCCGAACGTTCCATCCCCAAAAATCTTAAAGTCAAATTCTTTCTTACCAGTATCATCTTATAAGGTCTTCTAAACATCTCTATCTGTCAACTAGGCACCAATTCTACCTTGAACATCTGGTTCAATTTTGAGGATGGCTATAAAATTCAAAAGGTAGCCTAGCTCAAATTTGAAAACTGAATTTCAAATCATTTTCAAGTAAAGTCTATACTTTAGCTAGTCTATGCATAATTGAAGACTCTCAGCTCAACACATTAACAACTCATTTCGTTCCTCCAAGGTGATATCCGATATCACTATTATAGTCTTGCCAAAATTCTGATTCACGACACCGTTTCATATTCAATTTATTGGGTCTCAACTGGCGGAACGTGTATGTAGCAATCTTCTCATGTTGTATCAATATATACCCAGTCCTCTAAGTTCTGGCAATTATCTTTGCACTTGTCTATGCCTATAAATTTCTCTTCTTTCTTAAGAGGTCAAGCCCGCGATGATACTGATGCTGAAAATTCTTTCACGAATCTTCTATAGTAATCTATCCAATCCCCACAGCTTCTGATCTCGAACATTGATGTCGGTCTCGGTTCATTAACAATTGATTCGATCTTGGCTGGGTCCATGAAGATTCATTTACCTGTACTCACATGACCATTCTTAGGGGCTCTCGTGATCCTCAGCACTTAATGAATACCCTAGAATGTCACTACACCACATGATCACCATTGATCTAGATATTCTTTGAACACTCGGTTTGTCAAATCTATGACAGCGGCTAAAGCATTCGTCAAATCAAATGGCTTTACATTATTCTCACAAGGTTTAAATCAAGTGTGAAATGTTGTCTTCAGTATAACCTCCTTCCTGGTTCTTAACTGACGATAACCTATCCTCAAGTCGATCTTTGAAGACATCAACACTCTTTATAACAAGTCACCCAATTGAGTTGACAATGGTTGATGCATGATTGCAATGAATCATCTTCCTTTCTCTCTCCACAAAACTGATGTTTCCTAAAGTGATGTACTGACATGCATGAATTCCTCATTCATCAATCTTCACATCCGTACCTTCGGCTCTATCAATTCAAACAACAATACTTGGTAAGAAGTCTTTGAGAGTGACTCTATGCTAGTGTTAGCTCAATTGTAAATTCTATCTCTTTCTCTGGCGATGGTCTGACAATCCCTCTGGCAACACTTCCAAGAATACTTGGACTATTGAGGAGTCCTCAATTTTCAGTTCTTCAATCTATCTTATTTTTGACAATTATCAAGTAACCTAGACAACCTCCGTCTAACAAACGGATTGCCTCAAGTGACGAGATTAAAGAAGTCAAGGACCCTTCTCGACTCTCAATAAAACTTGGCACTTCTACCTACTCCTGGAATAAACTAAGTTACTCCACTATAACAATTTATCACCACAAAATGCTCCAGAACCAATTCTTACTGCACTTCACAAATAAGTTGTACACTAACGGCTAATCAAGTACAACTCTAATCAGTGGTCATTTTCCTACAGCCTTAACAAACAGCTGAATTCCACAATGGTATTCCCAACATTCTCTAGCACCATTCTGATAAAATCACCTCAAAAAATTCTTCCATTGAATAAAGCATAGTCAATTCCGTTCATGTTCCTTTTTGCCATCCTAATGGCGTCTTATCTACGGTATCGGTATCAATGCTCCCTTGGACTTACACTGATAGTTTTTTCACTTGACAACCGTAATGACTACCATCATAGCACATTTTAGCCACTCTCAGACATAGGATTAATCCATGCATTCCTTCCATACTTTTGGCACTTACCTAGTGAGTCTTCTACCTCCTGTCAAGTGCTAGCATGCACTATTTCTTGTATCGGAGACCTATCCCAAAAATTACACAGTGCATTCTATGGCACACTTCTCCTGAACAGTCCTATCGATTGTGACAGCAGGAACCATCGTCGAGATTCTATCTACTAATGCGGACAACCCATAAATCATTGTCCGTGCTGGCGACGTTTAACACAAACTCCGGTCCTCATAACACATGAGACTAACCCATACCATCTTCCATGGAACAACATGTTCCATTTGTCTGAATGCTGACCTGACCATTCCACCCTTCTTATTAGGTGGAATAGAATACCGTTCCCTCAACATCAATCTTTACCCTAACCGAATTCCAAATCTGCTTACGCTGAATCTTGACTTAGATATAGAAATCAATTCCCTGATCATCCTTCCAAGTTGAATCTCAGCAAAGGTAGCAACAATAACAACTTGTGTGAAAGCTAGTACGAACACCTAGAGGGGGGTGAATAGATGTTTAAAATAAATCTTGGCAAATATATGCGAAATAAAATAAACTTCAAATAAAACAAAGGAGTTAGGGAAGAGAATAAGAACATAAGGTTTATAGTGGTTCGGCTTAATCCAAGCCTACGTCCACTCTCCCACGCTAACACCTTCTTGGCTCGGATTCCACTATGCAATCAACAAGAGATTACAACTTCGAGTGCAAACACTTAGTAGATCACACTATCTCACTAAGTCACTCTTTTGGTATTTCTCTCACGATCACAAATATTTAAGCTCTCCAAAGACAAGTGTATGATCGAAGGTCGCTTAGACTTTGGAATTATAAATTCTACGCTCTATCTCCTACTTGCTCATCGATCCATGATCTCCTTAAATACTCCTCAACTTCCAAACTACCCGTTGGACAATATCTTGGAGAATCGTCTTCCAATATACCCATTAGACAGCTCTGTATCTAGAAGATTTGGTAGTCGTTGAGTGACAAAGGTAGAATCCCAAATTGATTCCGATCGCCCATACAAACGAAATCTTGGTTTCCATAAGTAAAGCTTCTTCGTATAAAAAGTTCTTGTCTTCAAGATCCAATCGTCAATCAAATCAATCTTGATGTAGAATCCAAACCAGATCATTAGCCGTTATATGATTGGGCTTGAGTTACGTTCTGTCGAATCTAGATGTAAAGTCTGAGAGCAATAGACTTTACAATCTGAGTCTAAGTGCGATAGACTTTGCAATCCGAGTCTGAACATATTCGCTTTCCGAATGATTTAGCTTTAAGGTCAGTACCCGTTCAGCTTCAAGATAGAGTCCGTCTTCTCGGTTCAGCTTCAAGATAGAGTCTATCTTCTAGTTCATCATTCACGTTCGATGCCTGGAACTAGTCGAGTGAGCAGACTTCGATGTAGAACGACTTTGACACTAAAGTCGCGGTCTTCGACTTTGACACGAAGTCCGGAAATCTTCAAAATATACTTTGGACATGTGTTACGTTCAATCTTCTGGCCGTCTTCTGACTTTGATAATATCCTTTACATGTTCTATTATCTGCATGGTCTATTACTTAACCATTAAACATGTTAGTAGCCTTTGATTTATTTTGTCATCTTCAAAACATCATAAGGGATTTATCTAACAACTTGATCCTGACCATATTGGCTCATCCAGATCCCAAGCTTATTGGCTCATCCAAATCCCAAGCAACACTTGCATCAGAATGATCTTATCGAACTTAGGATCAATCAAAGCTACTACACCAGTACCAACCTGCGGTGGCACTCTTACGCTCAAGTTAGCCAGAGTCGACACTCTGTCTTCCGAATCCACAATGATTAAAAACAAGCGATTTACAAAAGATAAACAATTCTACTAATCAGCTATCAAAGACATGCACCAGTCATGAATTTAAAAGTTATCTTACTACTATCCCATAGGTCATGGCACCTTATCACTCCAATACTTAACTTTTGCTCTAATACCATAAAATGGGGATGTCACACCCCGATTCTCAGGCACACGCACATCCCTTACTTTTGGGCAATTTTAAATATGCGATATCCTAGGACTATGTATCACCGACCCTTTCATTTATATATGCACATGCGGAAGCAATTATAAATCCCCAGACAAGAAAACAATGGGATAGAAAAGCATGCAATATTTTTCATACTGAAAATTCACAACCACACCTTTTTACACACATCTCATAGTATTCTACAATATTATATATACGTAAGTCTGATATAACATCTATTCACATGCAGACAAGGTCTGACAAGACAGGATGAGATCTCAATGCTCATCCGGGTCGTACTCAGGGTCATCCTCGGAGTCTTTCTCCACGTACTCCTCTTCGGGTTCCTCAACAGGGATCTCCTCGTCAGATTCCTCCTCCTCTTAGGCTCCTCATCCGGGTCCTGAAATGGTTATTCAATAACCACTGAGACAACGTCTCAGCAAGTTCTACCTCCTAAGACCCAATTAGTAAACTAATACACCTTAGGGCTGCCTATGTACAACATGAGTCGGAGGACTTACCTTGGCCTTAGATTCCACCTGCATATTAGCATAGATTAAATAGGCACCCAAGTAATCACCTCATTGATCGAAGCATCGATCAAATTGACCTAGTCGATTACGCGCCAACAAGAGCACTCACGGTCATTTCATTCAATCAATCAATTCACAACATCAGATCAAAGCAAAGATCAATCGACTTAATCGATTACATAACAACGAGACCATTTCCGGTCATTTCAATTATTTTAACTCAATTCCCAATTATGAATCACAGTCCTTAGGACACAACTTATTTATAAGTGGCAATCACAGCTCCACCAAGCAACTTTCTTAGATTTAGTGGCTTTATGGCCCCACTCGGTACTTTCAATGTTCAATGGTTTTACAGTCCCACTCGACCATTTCAAGATTCAATGGCTTTATGGTCCCACTCGACCAATCAAGATTCAATGGCTTTACGGTCCCACTCGACCAATCAAGATTCAATGGCTTTACGGTCTCACTCGACCCTTTCAAGATTCAATGGCTTTACGGTCCCACTCGACCAATCAAGATTCAATGGCTTTACGGTCCCACTCGACCCTTTCAAAATTCAATGGCTTTACGGTCACACTCGACTACTTTCAAGATTCAATGGCTTTACGGTCCCACTCGACCCTTTCAAGATTCAATGGCTTTATAGTCCCACTCGACCAATCAAGATTCAATGGATTTACGGTCCCACTCGACCAATCAAGATTTAATGGCTTTATGGTCCCACTCGACCTTTTCAAGATTCAATGACTTTACGGTCCCACTCGACCACTTTCAATATTCAATGGTTTTACGGTCCCACTCGACCAATCCATCACCACCAACGATATTGCACTTCGTAATTAAATTCCTCAACCAAATGATCAAAATCAACCCAACAGAATATATCATAAAATTTCATAATTAAATCAATTCGGCACAATTCGAATCTCAATTAAATAAATGGACTGCACCATGACGATCAAGACAAAATTCCAGTCACCGGCCATCCTGGTTGAATTTCTGGAAAATAAATAATTAAATAATTAATTTCGAAAATTAAATAAATAAATACAATAATTCCAATTTAGCACAACATAAAGCTCAATTAAATAAATGGATTGCGCCACGATCATCAGCATAAAATCCCGGTCACTAGCCATCCCAGTTGAATTTTCGGATAATAAATAATTAAATAATTAATTTCAAAAATTAATATTTAATTCCTAAAAATTCCATTTAAGCCCAAATTGCCTAATTAACACTCGATAAGAATCGAGAAAAATCCCAAGAAGCATCCAATAAATACTATAGGCAATTCTCTATCTAAGTACACCAACCAAACAACTAATATGCAATGCAATCAACTAATAAATGCTAATTCATTATAATCTAACCACCTAATTGCACTTAATTAAATCTAATCAACCTTTAAGTATAATTGGCAAACTAAGAAGGCATTAATGAGTAAAACTCACTCAATATGACGGGATCGATGCAAGGATCGACTTTCCTCAAAGCGAGCCGAGCATCCAGGCTCGGAAAGATGGCCAAAACGGGCCACGAAGCTGCTACCATACCCATTTCTGCCCTCTCTATTCGCTAATGTTTGGGGCCGAATTCGAGGCTGAGATGGCGAGGCAAGGCTAGTGGAGGGCGAGGGAGCTCCAATGAGGCCGAACGGTGGCCGAACGGTGGCCGAACAGCAGCTCGGCTGCTTCCTCAGTCGTTCTCGAGGCTAAGCCGAGACCTAATAGGAGCTGGACAGCAACTCAACCGGACGGGGGTAGATGACGTACGGGTTGGCGAGCATGAGGTAAACGGTAGCGACAATGCTCCGACACGACGATGATAATAGCTCCGACGCGACTGTAATTCCTTTTGGCGTCGCTAGTCACTGTATCTGCTTTTGTTCGTCTTCGAACGAACGAAGAGGGAGAAGAAGAGAAAGGGTGAGGGGCGGAGCTGTGCGCAGTGAGGTGCGGGCGGGGCAGAGCAGTGACAGCAGCTCCGATTTTAGCTGCTGACTGCGACAACGAGCTGCTTCTATCTTCATGCGACTTCAACTTCTTCCTCTGGAGCTGTCGAGTAGTTCGCACGAACAAGAAGAGGGAGAGAGAGTCGGTCACGAGAGAGAGGAAGAGATAAGAGAGATTGAGTTTGAAAAGTAAAAAGTAAAAAGTGAAAGGAGTAAAATGGGAGACTAAAGAGCATTCGGTGGAGGGGGCTTCGTACGAGAGAGAGAGAGAGAAAAGAAAAGTTGCGGCCAAGAAAGGGGGGAAACGTACACAAGAAGGAGGGAAAAGAAAAGGTATTTAGCCAAAAATGGAAAAAGAAATGGGAAGAAAACTAAAAGAAAAGAATTTCCTCAAATAGAAAATTCTTATCCCATTTTCTTTTGAATAAGCTTATAGATCCTCAAAAGAAATTTCAGATTAGGATACTCATTTCCCACTTGCATTTCTGCATCCAATTTCTCTCTTCCTTCTCAATTTCACAACTAGAATTAATCCCTAGCTTTAATTGAACAAAAATGGCCAATTTATCTAATCGAAATCAAAACCCGAAAATCCGGATGTCACACCTCAAGTTTGGGCACCGTTTGTGTGGGCATTGCTCCATTGGTGATGCTCAACTTGCATAGGATGAGCTCGGTCTTGAGCTCTTGGATCTTTGCCTTGATGGCTTCGACCTCATCCTTAAAAGGGCTTTCTTCCTCGATCACTTGGACGCGCTCCTTCAACACATCGATCAATGCTTCAAGGGCTTCGTCCTTGTCGTGCAACGGGGCTGTAGCTTCGTTGAGACCGCTTGTGAAGTCTTCACGGACCGAGGTCTCAACCTCCATGATGTGGTCTTTTGCGTCATCAAGACCTTCCATGAGCTCGACCATGGCATTCCGAACCTTCACGAGCTTCTCATCCAACGCAACTACGGCATCCATTGAGGCTTCTCTTTTCTTCATTCAGCCGCGAGTCTCCTTGACTTGCATAGCCTCTCCATCCATAGCAACTTCTTGACTCGACATTCTCTTAAACAGTTGGTGCTTCTCAATCTCGCGAAACAGATCTCTTCTTTGCTCTAATATCACTTATCATGGGCCAATCGATTATGATCGTGACCGCGCGGCAACTCAGGCACTTTTGGATCACCTAAGCCAAGCCTTGCTCGATCGATCGCACACTCGGTCGCTTTACCCGGATTGTAGAGAGAGAAAGTTTAGAGAGAAAATCTTTAGAAAGAAAATAGCTTTATAATGCTGAAAGGAATGGATGGTTCCAAATGGGGGGGGAGGGCATCCCTTCTTATACTCGAGGCCCTTTGATTACATTTGTTAATTGATAATTCATCTAGCGGACGAGATCGCACTGTCATATCTACCAACACTAATGACAGCTACCAACTACCGACATTAATGACCGAAGACTTCTAGAATGCAGCTCAATTACCGTATTGTTCGCCCCTGGAAAATTCCGATATGAGACTTTTCAGGAATCCCAGCGAGCATAGGAGGTCCTCCACAGTAAGGCACGGCCCTTTAACTTCGAAAACCTCTTGGCCGTGACAATTGGATGCTAGAAAATATTTTCCTAAGCGAACAATGGAAAATATTTTATAATTCATTCTCAAATTTCGACCAAACACCAGAAAATATGATTATTTTTTTGGAAAATGGCTTATTAGAAAACAATTTCCAGAAATACCATATTTTTTGTGAAACAAACGGAGCCTAACCTTCCATTCATTTTGTGGAAAATGAATGAACAAAAAAATATTTACATTATCCACGAAAACATTTAGATATATTTTTCATTAAATGAAAATATTTTCAATCGATTAATTATTTCAACTGATATAAAAAATATTTTTATTATTTTTTAAAATTATTCATTTTTAATAAAAACAAATAGATCTAGTGGAGAAAGTAAGATAAGACATAATATTAAGACTAAACTAACTCATATAGATCATATGACTTGGGCCGAGATAGGCCCGACCCGAGCCCAATATCCTGACGGACAAAGCCCTCCTAGAAATTCGGGTCGCCCCGTTGACCAATGTTTTCTTTCCATTTGCCTAGGTTTAGAGCATGAAAAGAAAGCGCACGTTTCGTAAAACCCTTCGCCCGCGTCCCCGTCGTTCGCTGTCTCCCTTCCATCTTCGACAATGGCGGCCGCCGCGACCTCCCACCTCCTCTCCAGCCCCTCCTGCCGCCGCCGCCACCGCCGCACCCTGACGAACCACGGGCTCTCCCAAAACCCAGTTGCCAGAATCCCCGTCGCGCCGCTCAAAGCCGCCGCCGCCGCCGCCGGACCCTCGAAGCGCCTCCAGCTGCGAGCCGTCGTCTCCCAGAACCCGGCCGTGGACCAACAAGCGACGGCGTTCAAGCACTGCTTCTCCAAGTCCCGGGATGGGTTCCTCTACTGCGAGGACGTCAAGGTCGAGGACGTCATGGAGAGCGTGGAGAGGAGGCCCTTCTACCTGTACAGCAAGAGGCAGATCACGAGGAATGTGGAGGCTTATAGGGAGGCGTTGGAGGGCTTGGAGGGCGCGGTCATCGGGTACGCCATCAAGGCGAACAATAACTTGAAGATTTTGGAGCATTTGAGAGGGTTGGGTTGCGGGGCGGTGTTGGTCAGTGGGAATGAGCTGAGATTGGCACTTCGTGCTGGGTTCGATCCCACCAGGTGAAATAGATTTTTTTTTTTTTTTTTTTTTTTGCCCTTGCTGTTCTTGAAGCTTAAAGTCTTATCTTTTTGTTTGCGGTTGGGTAATTGAAATGTGGTTTATTAGATGAGTGGAGAGTGGATTTGCGTGTGCTTAGAGTGGTAGTATAATTGGTTTTTTCTTGTTTTGAGTGTAATGGCAGAGGGGTTATTTGATTTTGGGTCATAGTGAAGTGACTAATGTGGCTGAGGATTAGGTATCTGCTGATAGTGGAGCTGAAAATGTCTACCCAGTGGAAACATCTAATGCTTAAACAAAATGGATGTCTGGACAGTCATGGTGTTTCGTTGCAGATTCAACAGGAATGGTTGAATACCTTTCTATTGAAGTTTAGTGCAGTTATATTGCATTGACATTCCCAAAAGGTGGATTGATAAGAAAGGTATAAAAGGTGTTCAGGTTGCTCTTTCATATTTTTCAAATTTTCTGCTGGATTACCTCTTAAGGGTGAGTGGTTTCATCCATTAGTTTTGAACTATGTATAATTAATTTGCAAGTGTGTTCTGCCTTTGTATCTGAATGCTTGCCTTTTTGCTTCTCAGTGATGATCATGTGAAGAAGAAAATTGTGGGATAGTTTCACTTAAATTCTGTTTCTGTGCAATTGTTTGCAATTTTTGGATGACAAAGTAAATTAATATATTTGTTTTTTTGGAAATGATGATAGATGCATTTTTAATGGAAACGGGAAACTCTTGGAAGATTTGGTTCTAGCAGCACAAGCAGGTGTCTTTGTCAATGTTGACAGCGAATTTGACTTGGAGAACATAGTTGCTGCTGCAAGAATAGCAGGCAAGGAGGTTAATGTCCTACTTCGTATTAATCCAGACGTGGATCCTCAGGTAGTTTTGGTTCTTCCACTCATAAGGCCTTTACATTTTATACCTTACATACTATTCTCTGTCAAGCTCATTTTTTTTTACAGTATTTGTTGTGTGCATTTCATATGAATTATGGCTGGTGTGTCACTGGTTCCTTCCTTCTCCTGAAATAGTCTCAGACTAATTCTGTGGGTATTTTTAATTCAGGTCCATCCATATGTTGCCACGGGAAACAAGAACTCTAAGTTTGGAATTAGGAATGAGAAGCTGCAGTGGTTTCTTGATGCTGTAAAATCACATCCAAACGAGCTGAAGCTTGTGGGTGCCCACTGCCATCTTGGTTCCACAATTACCAAGGTATGGTCTTAATCTTGTTTTGAATCACATTAAAGATTACAGCAGTCAAAGCTGTTATTGTCTAACTATTGGTTTACCTTTGACTGGTTGTACCTAACTGAGTATGAGGATCATATGAATCTCTCTGTACTTCATGTGTTTTGCCCATCTATCCGTCAATTCTAATTTGCCCAGCAACCGACACACTTGTGATATTGAGAAAGTCCTTTTTCTCGTACTTCTCAGGTTGACATATTCAGAGATGCTGCAGTTCTCATGGTAAATTATATCGACCTGATTCGTGAGCAAGGATTTGAGGTTAATTATTTGAATATTGGAGGTGGTCTTGGAATAGATTATTACCACACTGGTGCTGTCCTTCCTATGCCCAGAGATCTCATTGACACAGTGAGGATCATACCTTTAATTCTTCATGTCATGTGTGGTTTTTCAGAGACAATTCATAATGCTATTGCAGGCTTGATGTGAATTGATTATTGTTGAAGCAACAAGAGTTTGACATATTTGATTTGAAAGACAAGTATATTATTATTATGATGATGATGATGATGGTCATCATCATCATCATCATCATCATCATCATCATCATCAGACTACTTACTAGAATAAAATTGTTCAGAATGTCTTATTTAAAAGGGTTGCTAGTTTATTGTAGTAAAACAGGTGTGCTGATTGTTGATTGTACTGGCATCTCATTACACTGAACTTACATCTGTTTATGGTTGAATGCAGGTCCGTGAACTGGTCCTTTCACGGAATCTTAAGCTCATTATTGAACCAGGACGATCGCTAATTGCAAATACTTGCTGTTTGGTTAATCGCGTAACTGGAGTTAAGACAAATGGAACTAAGAATTTCATTGTTATTGATGGTAGCATGGCGGAACTTATCCGTCCGAGTCTTTATGATGCATATCAGGTTAGTGAATCTTCATGCATGTTTCTCAAACATATTTTAATGGCTCAGCTAAAGTTTTGAGTGTTCTTTTATGCTGTTTATTCATCACTCTTGCCTCTGTTTGACGTTTGAAAGCCTGGTTCAAACCTCGATCCTTATAATTTCACCATCAGTTTGTTTAGAGTGTAGCAGAAAAACTTCACTTATTGGTTCAAAGGAAAAGTTCCAGTAATTATTGTGTATATCTGCATGGGATTGCAATAGCGGCATAGCATAGCTATTCTTGGCATTATTGTTGCTAGGAAGGTGAACGTGATGTGGCGAAAAAGACTAATTCCCATCTTAATGAAATATAATTTAATTTATGGTTTAACTTCTGATTCCTTCCTATAGATCTTTTTTTCAGTAACTTTTTCATTATTTTTATTGCGGTTTTGGGGTGTGAGGGGCTTAGTGAAGTAGAAAACGCGTAAATTTGCTTTTGTTTTTGTCATTTGTAGGTGAAAGAACATAACAATATTATTTGCTCCCTTAGTTGCAAGATTGACCTTTAATATGGGTTGCAGCACATAGAGTTGATCTCTCCTACCCCACCTGATGCTGATACTTTGACCTTCGATGTGGTGGGTCCTGTGTGCGAGTCTGCAGATTTCTTGGGGAAGGACAGAGAACTTCCAACACCCGCTAAGGTGATGTTTTTAACTTTTATCTGCTTTGTGATATTTTCAATGAATATCATCAGGTTTCTGACCAAGATTAATGTTGTTGTGCAGGGAGCGGGCCTCGTTGTCCATGATGCAGGTGCATACTGCATGAGTATGGCCTCAACTTACAATCTCAAGATGCGGCCCCCCGAGTACTGGGTATGCCCCCCTTGCTCATTCCCGCTTTGGAAAATTGTTGTCACAATCCTCTGTTTCTCCCCTGCTTTGCTTGGAAAAATTTACATGGTTTCTGTTTATTAACTTATACTCTTCAACCCCGTAAAAGAATAAGTCTGCTTAACTACATTGCTTTTACCAGAAAAAACAAAATAAAATGAAGTGGCTTTCAATGGATTACTGTCTTCCCTCAGAAATCACATACTAGGAGTATCCGTAAATCTAACATAGAAGCTTTTCGTATCTCATGGGGCAACTGATCAGGAAAAGATGAGCATTGTGGGTGAAAAACCAGAAGAAATGCAATTCTGCAGAAGATTTTGTCTGACGTGATTTTTTTCCACTGACAAAGAAATCTTAGTTGGACAGAAACTGTTTTGTACGTCAGAAAAACAAATAAACATGATTAATGACTAAAGCCAAGACTGGCAAGACAACACTGCAAACTAGAGATTAGAGCATGAAACCATAAGTTCTTATAAGCAACTAAAAGTGAAGATGGCAATTCAGATCTTTCAAGTAGTCTTTCGTTGTTCTGTATCCTAAAAGCACTACCCAAGACTTGGCTTTCAGCAGTTAGCACTCAAGGATTTTTGGGTTTATGTGATTATGGGACGCAGTAGTATCTGCTCTCAAGCCATGTAGAAGTGCTATGTTCTCAAAATGAAGAACGGAAAATCAATTGATTAAAAAAGTTTAAACCTTGACAGGGCTTCTAGGTTTGCAAGTATCGACTTGAAACTATGACATGGTTCTCTTATCATGGATGGTTTCACCATGTTTTCCTCCACATTAATCTCATTTTTACCTATACAATGATTCTTCTTTGCTTTTGGCCAAAACTTTTTCATCGGATCTTTGTTTAGTAATCGCCTCTGAATCATCTCTATTCTGGTTTGGCATTTTTTGACGGGCTAAACCTTTGGAAACTGCATTTTGCTTTGCAGGTTGAAGAGGATGGGTCGATCCGCAAAATCCGTCATGCAGAGACTTTTGAAGACCATTTGCGGTTCTTTGAGGGCCTGTGAACACGAACGCTATAAAACCGCACTTCATGGAGGATGGGCATTTCTTTTTGTAGAATGTCTTTTTTCCTAGTCTAAATTCTGCTGCTGCTTCTTTGTAGGTTCTGTATTTCCTTCTCATTTTCTTGGAGGTTTAGGGATCGATTCTTGATACTTAAAGGAAGACCATTTGTTCCATCTATCAATTTAAATGTTTTCAGGAAGGTACCGATGAAACTGAGTTGAGCTGCTCGCAAGGAATCGAAATTTAATTCGATGATTACTCGAGATCGGTCCGTACATAAAATAAACTCAAGAGTAACCAACTCGCAAGCCTAATTGAGCTCTTAGTAATTTTTTGTAATTAATTTAATAGGCATAAGATAAGAAAAAGCCTCTAAAATTACATGATACATACATGATAATTGATCCTTTTTTTTTCTAAGATCAATCTGTTAATCTAATGTAATTTGATTGGGTCAAGTTTGATTGTCTAGATCTTCTGTTGGGAGAATTATCAAAAAGAATCATAAGCTTATTGTATTTATGTCAATTTAATCTTAATTTTTTTTTTTTTCAATTTAATCATGAATCTTTTGCAATTGTACTAATTTAATCCATTCGATCAAATTTGGTTGACTACGTTAACGTGGATGTCTATTGGTACTAGCCATTTGGCTAATGTTGACGTAAATAATATTTATAATATATATTTTTTATTTTCGAACTTTTTATTGATTTTTTTTTTCCTTCTTCTTCTCTTCCTTTTCCTTTTGTTCTCCATAGTGGCCATTCAGGCTCACCTGGCCTAGCCCAGATCTTGGCAAGGCTCGGGGACCATGGCCTTTGCTGAGCACTATGGGGAACAATAGGAAAAGAAGAAGAGAAAAAAAAAAAAAAAGTAAGGAAAATTTAAAAAAAAAAATTGATAAAAAAGTTTGAAAATATAAAAATTAAATATTATTAAATATTATCTATATCAGCATCGGTTGGATAAAATAATTTGACACAATTGCAATAAGTTCAATATTTTTTTTTATATAGTTTTTTCATCTTCTATTTTAGTCGAGCTTGAGTATGAATAAGTTGAATTTCAAGCCAGAAGTACATGAGTTGGGTCGATATTGGGTTTACGATTGTACCAGCTCCATTCAACTCGATTACACGCCAAAAGGAGGTTTCTTGGAGTGATGAAGCTCCACTGCTTTCCTAGAGTGCTTGATTACGCTTTGACATGGTGGAAACATCAATGGCAAGTGGCAAAGGAATCGGAGAGGGAGGAGAGAAGACCATCATGTCCCCCACACAACAGCTTGGTAAATAAGAGAGACTATGCTGATAGGATCATGTTCCTTGAGCGTCTTAATCGGCAAATAAAAAGAAAAGAGTGGCGGCATGGTTGATAATGAAAACGTTCAGTCCTAGAAACTTTGATTACATTGAGAAATTAATGTATCGACAAATAAAAAAAAAATTCTCTTATCTAATTAATTATAACTGTTTATAGCAACGTTCTTAAAAGATAATTTCCGTATTTCCTCAAGAACCTCCCCGGCATATCCTATTATAGGTTATCTCAAAGCCCTCGTCCATCATGTAAAAAAAAAAAAACCAGTCGAAAACTTGAGATCAATTTCATGGAAATTGTTGGTGGTCATCGATCATTTTCATAAAAAAAAAAAAAAAATAAAAAGAACGTTGGAAATACAGATCATCATATGTAACAACGTGGGTCAAATCACTTTATGACTCCATTTAACAAATGTATTCACTATCATTTGAGTGTAACATTGGGAGAAGTTACAAAGTTTATTCCAAAACCAAGGAAACATTCTTGGATGTATAGAATGAGTGTAACAATGGAAGAATCAAAGCCATGCATGCAGTGTTAAATGAAAAAAATGGCATGAGATGGTGCATATAACGACATGATCCAATGAAGGCGGGGAGCAGTCGTCTAGGCTAGAGGGCCCAGACAAGGAGTGTTTCTTGACAAGTTTCTAAGATGACAAAGAGAGCAAATAGGAACTTACCTATGTACCAAATATGGAAAAAACGAATTTGAAATATATACGTGAAAATTAAAATTAACTCACGAATGCTCTTTTTAACGTAACAGCAATGCTTAGTTTTAGAACTCTAAAGTTAAGCATAATTAGGTGGGTGCACTCCAAGGATGGGTGACCTCCTGTATGTTAAAGAGTGAAAATGTGAAGCTTGGTAGGTAACGAGCTAAAATGGATAATACCTCAATGAGTTGATTCACATATGTCACAACATGATATTAGAACAGAACCCCTTCCAGTAGGTACATGATTTAGAAAAGAATCACACAAAAACTAGTGGACCCGTAACAACCCACTCAAGGAGTTAATTCACATATGTCACAATATGGTATCGGAATGAGTCTCTCTAGTAGATGTATGATTCAAGGAAGATGCAAAGCTAGTGGGCTTGTAACAACCTTATTCAACGATGGCAGGGAGTGGTTGCCGAAGCATTCTTAGGATAAATGACCTCTTAGGAAGGTGCCCACCTATGCATCAAGTGACAAAATCATGAGAGTTGATATGTGATAGATCAAAACAAACAAAACCTCCCTGAGTTAATTCAAGAATGTCATAGTTGTGACGACCCGAGCGGCGGTGTGCGGGGAGGAGGGATGGCGGTGCGTCCGCGCCTCCGGTCCTCGGACGCGCGCAAGGGAAGGGGAAGGGATTCCTCTCCCTCTTGTCCCACATCGCTTAGGGAGGGAGTCCTGGGAGCCTTTATAAGGCTTGGGTTCCTTTAATTGTGTGACGCGTTTTAAAGCCGTGAGTGTCCAACGCGGACAATATCACACAGTGGACCCGGGATGTTACAATAATACTAGGCGCACTGAGAATGTTGGGACCTAGCTTTTGAACTTATAAGCGTTCCAGATTCAGGTGCGTCAAAGAGCATGATTTAAAAGAAGTGAGGATCACTTGTACTTAAACTCTTAGATTCCTTGGCACCTTCATCTTCTCTTTAGCGGCAGCGGCAACGACAGCAAGCCATGTAATAGCAACACTGCATGCTCAAAGAAGAAGAAGAAGACGACGAGGAGGAGTACGGCGGTGGTTTTGAGTTTCTACATGAGCCAGTTAAAAATGGCTTTTCTGGCCTTTGTTCTTGATTGAAGCAGATCTTTTAGTGGGTTTGCGCGCCTGATTGTCTACGAAAGTGTTTATGTAATGCAAGGAAACGTCACTAATGAAACGATTGAAAGAAAGGAAAGAGCTGAATGGCTTGATGAAGGGCGAACCCAGGAATGGGCATATACGTGGCTTTGCCTTCATACTCATGCATCAGGGGACAGTACTGATCATCAATCAATTTAATTGCTCTCGATCCTATATTAGATCTTCTTTAAAGTCCAAGATCCTTGATGATTTTTTCAAGAAGATAGTTTCGTTTGGTTAAGATTCTGCAGTGATACTTTAGGAGAATTTCCTAAAATGTCCTAAATCTATTTTAAGTGTGCAAATTTAGTCCTAAACTTTTTCTTTTTTGGTTAGTTTAGTCTTAAACATTTTTTAATTATGTCAATTCAATCCATCTGGCCACGCTACCAATGTTGATTGTTTGACGATGTGGCAAATTTTTATTTTTCTTTCCCCTTCTTCCTCCTTCCTTTGGCCGGTGAGGTCAGCCTTGCCAGCCAATGGCAAGGCTCGCCCCCATCGGTCACTAGCGAGGGCAAGCCTTGCCCAACCATAGCAAGGTAGGCCTTGTCGTCACAAGGCAAGGCTTGGCGTTGCCCAGCGATGGTGAGGGCAAGCAACCACTAGCAAGGTTGACCCTTGCCTCTAGCTAGCGATGACCAACCAGAGTAAGGAGGAAGAAGCGCAATTAATTAATTAATTAATTAATTAATTAAAAATTTAAATTTAAAAAAAAATTGTCACATTAGCATTCGTTGGATGGTCAGTGCCAGCCAACGTCCACGTCATATAAGCCAGCCTAATTTGGCTGAATGGACTAAATTGACAATATTGGATAAGATTTAGTACTTAATTGATAAAAAAAATTAGGATTACATTTACACGATTACAATAGATTTATGATTTTTTTAGTAACTCTCCCCATCTTTTTCCATTCCACTCAAACTGAAAAACATGAAAGTTCTGACTCAACATCATTAATTGAACCAAACAAAAGAATGACACTTGCATTTGTTTTACAATTTCACTCTATTCCATTTGAGTTAATTCCAAATTTTATACCATTCCGATTCCATTTTCTATCTACAAAACATGTCTATATTCTTCTTATATCTCCTTATCGTCTTCTTCCATTTCTTTCTCTGTCCCTACTAACAAGCGTTTCCATCTCTTGGTCACGTTTTCTCGTCAAGAGCATTTAAAAGGGTCTTCATATCATATAACCAAACCATCTCCAATAGACTTCCTCCCATCCAATAGAATTTTCCGTCAAGTTGTATGCACTTGTCACATTTAGGATTGCTGGCCTTATTATCATCTTCTAGAATTTTCCACTTCATCCCTGCCTTGCTTTTACGAAAGGATTCACAAGAGTGACTTTCCGTACATCATGTTGAGCATAAATGATCTTAAAATATCATCACGCAATAACACCCCCATTGAAATAGAATCGGATTTTCTAGTTAGCAGTAAAAGTGTGATTATTTTGTTTCTATTTTTTTTTTTTTCAGTTTTTGTTTGTTAACTTTTAGGAATTTGTTTCCTACGTTTTAGGGTGCTGTTTTTTTTTTTTTTTGTTACAACCAACAAATAATAACCAGATTTATGGCTAGTATATCAGGTTTTTTACTTCGCGCAAATAATTAGCTGAACAGCAACTATAAAAAAACTAGATGCCTCATGTAATATATATTCTCTGAAAAATAAAACTCAGTAATTTCTCCTAAATTTCTTCAACCCCATCAGGAATTTTGCTCGGGAACATTCTGATTCAAGTAAGATTTACATTCTCTGATTGCAATTACGAGGAAACAAGAAGATTCATGGGATCAAGCGAAAGTGAGCTCTTCATTGATCAATCAAATCATAGATAAAAGAGGCATGAACTAGGGTTAGCTTAATTAGTTTCTCGAGTTCTTCTCAGCACCGAAAACAGCCTGAAAACAGCCTAGAGTGCGACACTTCCATGTTTGATCTCAATCAATGCAAATCACTTCTGCACTACTGGAGATAGATTGACCTGCACAGCAAAGAGGAGAACTCGCATAAGCACCAGTATGAACTTCTTACGAATTGACAACGAAAGGATTTAACAGGGGTCGCCAATCAATATGCACCATCGCTTTCATGCTCTTCCCAGAAGATATAACCAAGTAGATTTCCCACCTCACCACGATCATTATCTAATCAATCAACAAACAGAGCTTCTTAAAAAGTTTTTTCAGACTTGAAATCAGATTAAGGATAGAAAGTGTATCAGCAGAAACAAAACTTCTAAAGCAACAAGTTACTGACACCTCCAAATTTAGATTTGAATGTCGCATGATCAGCGACAGCGACTAAGCATTCGAATTACTATGAACCTCACAAAGCATACAGAGAAATCCATCATATTGAAAGACTCATAACAAAGAAACAAAAAGCAGAAAAAAAGGTGCACTTTTATGGACTCGTCGCTACTGAACTGAACAAAGTAGTTGAAATTAGGAATAATGAATCCCCAGGTGATTAAGAGGTCGTCTAGTGACACTTCAACTGTTTGGCTCGATCAACACAAATCACGTCCTTACCATCACTGCTGAAAATTGAGACTTTGAACACAATGTTATCCCTATCAGTAAGCTCGAACACGCAGACATCTCTTGCACGAAGACCAGTTTCCCTTGCAAATAAGGACCAGCCAGTAGAGAGAACTGCCGTGCCTCTGCGTTTATTGCTCTTCAGCTTCACCTGCCACAATCTGTCTGAGCACTTAAGAGTCACTATTTGCTCACTCTTTCGAAGATGTTTCCTGAAGAATTCACTAGGAACGCCCTGCCCAGTAGGTGTTTGAACAACCAATATATGATTAAGAAAGGCGATAGAATAGGGATACACCCACAAGAGAAACACGTGATATGTAGTTTTGCAATAAAATTTGCTAGTTTCAAAAGTTATAATCAACCCTTTTACTTGCTAACGGAAGTCATCAAGCATAAGAAATTAACCTGCAATTTTGCATCTAATTGTCAAAATACATGCTCCTGGACAAAAACTTTGAACAACTTATAGATAGGATCCATACTACACTTCAAAGGAAAATAACGTGTCGCGTGGTTTTTTATGCAAACTGAATCATGTTTGAATTCGATGGATGGCACCTATGAAGAGAGCTCGGGATCTTACCATATACCTGTCGACATAAGTAGGCCACAACACGACTTTGAAAAAGGGATGCTCTGATTTGAATTCGCTGGCTAATTCAAGAGCAGCGACAGGCCTTGCACCTGTAGAACCACGAGAAACCGGCTCAAGATGACCTTACATCCAAACTGTTTGATTTTGTCTGAGCTAAAGAAATGAGAACTGCACTAGAATTCATCAATTTACAGACTATATGACATTTGCATTGGTTGAGAAATAATGTAATCTATAATATCAAAATAAAGTCAACCGTAAGCTTGTCATAACCTTCAAATTAGAAATAACTAAGTCAACTACATTCTCCACATACTTTATCAATCAACATATTAAAAAAGCTTAATATAAAGTCTGGAAGACATTGAACTTGAAAGGAAAGAGAGTTATGCCTAGAAGGAAGACAAAGAAGAACCACAAGTCGCACCTCCAAATTCTTGTGACGAGCCGTTTGAACTTGGCCAAGAACAAGGCCCGAGCCCCTCTGAATCTTCAATTTCCACGACATTTTCCTCTGTTCGTGAGACGAATTTGCCCTCGGGGGTCGACACGTCACTTCCGTTGCTCAGGGGATAATCAATCTCCGAAGCACTCTTATCGAATATCATCACATGGAAAATGGAGTCCCCCTCGTACTTGAAGACTATGAGGTGACCATCGCCAATCGAGTAATGCTCCATGAATGTTCGCCAGCCTTTGCACAGCCAAACCATGCCGTGACTACTCTTCTCTAGCTTCACAGGCCAGGTTGAACCCCCTGGAACCTTGAGAAGCACCGAACCTGAGAGATCTTTTGCATATCTTCTTAGGAATCTTTTTGGAATTTCCTGTGATGAAATTTTACGGAACTTAAAAAGCTAAACCTTCAAGGTACCAAAAGAAAAACGGGGCTCCAAAGAATATGCGGTCACCATACAAGTGCGAACGAACGGTGAGGTGGGGACGAACTTACAAGCTTTCCAGATTCAAGCGTGCGAGAGAGGATGACCTTGAAGAAATGAGGACTGCTCGGTGGACTAGCAGGAGTCATCTCCTGCTCGGCACCTTCGTCTTCCCTCCGGCGACGCTGGCGACGGCAAGGCATGATAAATCTCCGGTGACTGTAACCGACTGACGACTGAAGAAGAAAAAGAAGCAGCAGCATATCAGGACAGTTTTAAGTGGCAACCCAATCCTTACTCCTACCAAAACATAATTTCTCCTTAAATCATGCCAGCAAAAGACAGAAAAAAAAAAAAAAAAAACCCCTTGGCACGTACTAGGCAAGCATTAGATTCCATGGTCCTCCTCTTCTTTTTTTCTTATCGTTCCTTTGAACTGCAACTTTAATTGCCTACCTTTTCAAGCAAGAAGTTCGTGATATGTACTAGAAGACGTCGTTCCAACTTTCTAACGCCTCGTCCTTCATATTTTTCCTTTTGCTGGACTGACAGCCGTTCACCAATCACCATCTGGCATTCATCTTCTGTTTCCCTGGTTTCCCTTTCACATGGCTTGCGACACAGTTCACCAACCCCTGATGCACACTTATCACTCTATGTAATTTGTTCTGTGAAATTCCAAAAAAAAAAAAAAAAAAAAAAAATGAAACGAAAGAAAAGAAAACGCCGTCCACCTTCCCCTTCGGTTTGCTTTGCGTCCTCTAGTGCAAAACCTCTACGCCGTACTTCGTGATTTCGAAATCCGACAAGTTTTCTCGAACAGTGTTCGTGGGTAGACGCTACCGTTCGTAGCCACCTCGGGTCGTGGGCAAACCGGGGCCGCGTCGGGCATGGGAGAGTCTCAGTCTATCACGAATATGGAGGCGTGCGCTTTCGCGTTCAGGGTTTTCGTGTCTTCTTTCTTTTCCTATCTTGTCAGGGAATCCCCCATTCGATCTCTTCCCAGAGATTTTGTGCGTTTCGAGTACGTTACGGCTCTATCCCCGTTACTAGAATCATGCAGCCGCATCTGGATCTCAATTTTCCCCAGTTTCCCGGTTTCAAGCCGAAATGAATTTTAATATATGAACTTATATTTCAAAAAAAATAAAAACTAAGTGGGATTTCACAAAAAACCAAAACAAATAAAGAAAATTTCCATGAGCCACATTGCCACGGCACAACAACTGGCCAGAGGAAAAAAGAAGAAAAGAACTAAAAAGAAAAATCTTATAAAATCATAAAAAAAATTTGAAAATCATATCAAACATATTTTTATTTTTTTATACAGTTATTAAACATGTTTAAATACTCAAAAACTTGTTTAGGGAATATAATCAGAAAAAGACTACTTCTGAGCAATTTTTTTTCTAAATAGAAATTATTTTAGAAAACAAAATTATTACCAAATACACTGTTATAATATTTTATTTTTTTTAATGAGGATTGAATCCCATCATCTTAATATTACTTCATTAGTCACATTTTAATGTCAACGGCTCATTATCAGATATAAGATGGTCGATTATGTTAGTGTAGGGTAAACTTTTGCCAAGTTATATAGTAATTCCATGCATGGCATCCAATGCAAATCTTTTATTTTATGATGCATTAAAAAGGCCATATAGTCTTTCATCATAACATTGTACAAGCGTTCACTACATCTAATCGTATTAAAGGTCATAAGGTCCTAAAGTGCAAATAACAGATTTATGGCATCTTGCTTGTAGAGACTAAAACACAAAATATCATTAAAAAGTATCTGTAATTACAATTTCACCATGTTTAGTTGTGATCAAGTGCGAACTTGATTCTTTTACATTTGTAAGGTTTCACCTAAATTTATTTTCTAAACGGAAACAAAGAAACGATCTTCCTAGTTCAAGTTCTGATATTAGAAACGACTGTTACTAAAGTCCGGTGTTCACCAGTCCATTTATCCAATTTAAGAAAAAGTTTTCTGTGGTCCCACTTGCACCATTTTTGGCGGAAATAATGGTACCATTTTCCTAGCAAGAGAAAATTACACAATACCCATAAAATCTTTTAGGCTGGTGCCCTTTGGCCTTTTATATTTCAACCATTATACAGAACCCCCTCGAATTTCTATTTGTTGCAACCATCGACCATCCATCTATTTTCCCATTTGTACATGCCTAGCAGGCGATTTTTCAAAGGCAAAATTGTAATCGTTCTTGATTTTTTAAATTCAAATCACCCTTTTATCTCCAAATAAGCTAAAAAAAGTAAATTCATATGCTAAATACAACAAAATATGAAAAAGGGGAAGTAATGACCATTAAATAATGATGATGATGATGATGATGATGATGATGATGATAGTAAATTCAAATTTATCCCACACATTTGATATTATCATTGAAATGTGGAAATCCAATACGTTATTTGTCACAAATCCTTCATTAATTAGCAGCTTAAAAGGACCATGGCTGTTCCCATGGCACAGTTGAGTATTCTTCTAATTTCAACACACTGAAATATAATTTATCGAGACAAGAAACTACAAAAAAGCTTAACTAAAGAATTTGTTAAACGACTAGCAAAATGAACAGAACCAAATTAAGACATTTTTCAATTTGAGCAAAATAATTTAGATGGCGTACATGAATGAAACCGCCGTGACTATGGTGGAAAGACCCCGACTTCGGTAGGGGCGATGGATGGATCTTTAATATTATATATAATACTATATAAACAATATTAGATCAAGAAAGCTAATTATAGTAAAAAAAAAATCACTATTACAATTAACATTTGTACTAATATTCTCAGTATTTTAGTTAATTTAGTTTTCTTTCATTTTATATTTTAAAATTTTTTAACAATATATAAGGGTAAAAGAGAGATTTCTTCCACAAAATGGGACGAAAAAAAAAATTATCTCTTAAAAGTAATGTGCATTGCATATGCTAATGAAAAATATAACAAATAGTGAAAGAAAGTTAAGGCGATATTGTATAACGGTCGCAAGTTCATGAGGCAAAGTGTACTAGCGCCAAAGTTAAGGGGGGATTTTGTGTAACTTCCTCTTACATGATATGCAGAAATTTTTTATTAAGCATATTTAATAAAAAATTGAGGGACACTTGGTAATACATGGTATACATTAATGTGAGAATTAAGTGCTATCACTAGAAACGGAAAACGACTATTTAGTAAGCTTTATTAAACGTGCAATGTGACAAGTATACCGCAATTATCTCATGCCTAGTCATGGACTGGTTGGACCACTTAAGCATATCCAGGCCTGTCTAAAGCCCGCTAGGCTCAAAGTGCAATTCGGGTGGTCTATCATTCCCTCATGGGCCTAGATTTGTTCACTCAATATCTTTTTATTTCGCGAAAAATGAATAATTTGGAAAACGTTTTCCTAAAAGCAATTGCTTGAAATAATTAGTTAATGAGAAATGCATTTATTATTGACAACAATTTATGTCTTAATATTATCGTAGATGATGGAATATTTTCTTGTCTATTCATTTTTGTATATATACAAGTGATCGTTTATGGAAAAATGTTGACCAAATTATTAATTTTTTGCGAACAAATGCATCCTTAAGTTCGGTCAAGCCCACCATTGCCCAAGATTTCCTCATATTCTAGATTTCGACTAGCTCAAGCATTTAATCAAATGAAGTGACAGCTCAAAAATACTTGTCTCGAGTAATTCACAAGTCTAATTAGCCCAAATTAATAATTGAATCCCATATGTTTTTAGTTATTTTATATATATTAGTGAATTGGGGTCTTTAATTCCCTTGGCTGCAGAAGCAAGTTTAGGGCCTTTGAATTGCTTGTGGCCAACCGGTACTCGAAATGAATATTAATTCAGACAAAGAAGAATGGCGGTACAAGTACAACATGGATGAGTACTTCATCTCTCACCAACCGTACGCCTCATATTAAACCAACTTGATAGGGATAAGCCAACAGTGGAAGAAGCATATCTGTCTCGCTTAGCTTTACATCACACGGGACATAAGGTAATTATTATATTTTTGTGAGTTAATCTAAATGGTCACAACCTAGGATAATCTACAGAGGTTCGAGTTCTCATAGGGCCCTAAAAATGTGGTTAATACTATAAAAAAAATTCAAATTAATACACCTGTGATAACTTTATTCTAAATTAATTTTTGACCCCTCCAAAAACCTTAGATTACATTTGTGATGAATTTATTATCCATTAATTTTTGTTAAATTTATCATTAATCTAATCTAGCAATTTGATGGTAAATTTTAATGAAAATTAATGGAGTGTAAATTTGTCACAAGTATTTTGATTTAGAGATTTTAGGGGTTGAAAATTGCTTTGAAATAAATTTATCACATATAAATCAGTTTGGTGTTTTTTGTATTATTAACCCCTAAAAATGTCTTTCTCTCTCTCTCTCTCTTCTTCTTCTTCTTCTTCTTCTTCTTCTTCTTCTTCTTCTTCTTCTTCTTCTTCTTTTTGAATTCTCCTATATTGGAGCTTAGGTGGAGATACTTGGTCTCAAAGTACGCCAAAAGCCCCGCGTCCAACTTATACAGCTTAGTTTTATTTTCCTACATTGAGTGACTTGAAAGAATATATGAGATGTCGGCGACATCAACGTTCAAGCGCCTGAACATGCATCCCTTTGTTATATATACTGCTTCGTCTAATCTAAAGTCCATCATATTCACATCCGGACATATCTAGCTTCGATACATCAATATGGCTATTCTTACGCCGAAGCCTCGCTCTTGCTTGATGATCGCCCTTCTACTGGCGATGGTTTCAGTATCGAAAGCGGTACTTGATGCCCATTACTATGACCGGACATGTCCACAAGCTGAGAAAATCATATTGCAGACCGTCCAAAATGCCACGAGGCACGACCCCAAAGTCCCGGCTCGCCTCCTTAGGATGTTCTTCCATGACTGTTTCATTCGGGTATGGACATCTGCAAACTTATCTGCAAAATCTCTCTCTCTCTCTCTCTCTCTCTCTCTCTCTCTCTCTCTCTCTCACTCATGCGTGTCGTTGGATGGTGCATGCACACAGGGATGCGATGCATCGTTGTTGCTTGACTCTACTCCTGGAAACAAAGCAGAGAAAGACGGTCCTCCTAATATCTCAGTTCGAGCATTCTATGTGATCGATGATGCCAAAGCAAAGCTTGAAATGGCATGTCCACATACAGTCTCTTGTGCTGACATCGTCGCCGTTGCAGCTAGAGATGTAGTCACCATGGTAATAACCAAAACTCCCCAAGCGAGCCAATTCTACCTCATGATGCGCATTGTGTGCATGATCGTTTCTTTATAATTCTCTTAATTATTCTGAGCTTTATGCTGAATCTAACAAAAGGAAGATCACTTGATATCTTCCATGTTCATTAACTTAGTTCTTCCATTACTAAATAAGATTCACTCAAGAAACTTCAAACAACTCTTTACTGATGAATTATGGTAACGAGTGAGCGTAGTAAACTCAACCATCATTTCGGAAAAAGCCTAGGCTAACATAGTTTTAGAAAGTGTTTATGAAATTATACCAGCGAGCCCGAGAGAAAAAGGAAAAGAATATCGAATAGCTTCCCACCTTATTACTGTATTTTGTGGTCGTGTAGTTATCACTTGATTCGCTTGAAAAGTGACTCTCTCCATAAAATAAAAATTAATAAGTTGCTCCACACATTGAAAGAATTACTAACGCCTCGAGATAGCTATTGTGGCATAATATTGTCTATTGCTTTCATTGTTAAGGCTGGAGGGCCATACTGGAACGTGCCAAAAGGCAGAAAAGATGGAAGAGTATCAAAAGCTTCAGAAACGGTCAACTTGCCAGCACCAACATTCAACGTGACCCAACTCCTTCAAAGCTTTGCCAAAAGAGGCTTGGGCCTCAAGGACTTGGTTGCACTATCTGGTGGTCACACTCTTGGCTTCTCTCACTGTTCCTCTTTTGAAGCCCGGCTTCGTAACTTCAGTCTGATTCATGATGTTGATCCGACCTTGAACCGTGCATTTGCACAACAGCTGAAGAATAAATGCCCTAAGCCAAACGGGGATCGAAATGCAGGACAGTTTCTGGATGCCACATCACTAACCTTCGACAACGTTTACTACAGAAGACTCGTGGCGGGTGAAGGTGTGTTTGGGTCAGATCAAGCACTGTACAGTGATTACAGGACAAGGTGGTTGGTCGATTCGTTTGCCAAAGATCAAAGTCTGTTTTTCAGGGAGTTTGCTGCTTCTATGGTAAGACTTGGAAATGTTGGAGTGCCGCATATTGGAGAAGTGAGAGTAAACTGCAGAACGGTAAACTGAGAGAGAGAGAGAGAGAGGGAAGGAGGGGGGGGTTTTGGGGGAGGGAGGGAGGGAGGGAGTGATTTGCTGATTTCTTTTGTTTCTCATTTCCGTGTTTGTTTCTGATTCAATAAGAGCTAAACTTTGTTGATGGTGTAAACATGTTGGGCTGGGTTCACTCCCCGTGGAGATCCCAATGAAATGCAAACCCAAAGGCTTAAGCCCTACGAAGAAATTAATGGGAAGTTATGTTTGGCCTAAATAGATAGGGTTTCTCCCTAATTATATGACAGGGGAATAGTATGATCTATGTGAGGCAATACTAAGAGAGAAAAGAGAGCAGAAAATCTAAGAAAGAGAATATTGTCCGGTTTTCATCAAGCTAAAAATTAAAGGTCAATTTCGAGTTCTCTCGAATTAAAATTTCATCAGCATGTGTGATATATTATTCTCAAATTTGATTGGTTTGATTTTCACTTGGAACTTGCTACATTGAATTTTTCGTGGGTTGAATCAAACCTACGTTTTAGTATAATTTATCCTTGATTTCTTATGTTCAAGTGTATTATCAAGAATGGTGTTTATTATTTTATTGTTACCATATACCTTTAGTATTAACTAGTAAAGAACTTTGTTTACCCAATTTTGTTAATGGTGAAGATCTTGCATGAATTCTAGTTGTGTGGTTTTTTTTTTATCTCTTCACACTATAGAGGCTTTCTACATAAAATTGCATTGTGTTTACAGGTGCCTAATTTTTATATTCTAGTAGATATATTACTCTATTATGTTGTTTTATGCTTTTACTCCACACACGAAACTACTTTTTAGTCCCTAAGTCAGCCCTATCAGTTGAACAAAATATTGGTGCCTCTTGCGTAGCCAGCAGATCAAGAAAGAAGCATCTGAGATGGTGACACATGTCCAAAGTGGGCCCAAGTCGGCTCCCTGCTCACTCTTTTCCTTACCTTTCCCCTGTCCCCTCTCTCTCGCCCAAATACCAAATTCCACCGCACGTTCTCCCTCTTTCTCTCCCTTGCACGCTCTCCCTTTCTATTGCCCTCTCTCTATTCCACTGAGCCGTTCTCCGACCGACGAACTTCATGCTGGCGGAGGCAACCTTTCGAGGTGGAGGTGAACCTGCGCAGTGGTCCATCGGATGAGGATTCGGTCATGATTCAGAGGGAGAGAGAGAGAGAGCATAGCTGGCAGGGGCAGCAAGGCATCACTGAATCAACGTCATGGCTCATCAAGCAGACGAGGGCGCAATGGCTCGTCCGACAAACTACCACGTGGCTTCGCCTTGAGGTTGCCTCCGCCATCGCGAAGTTCGTCGGTCGGGCGCGGTGGCTTGTCCAACAAACCACCGTGCGGCTTCCCTTGATGTTGCCTTCGCCATCATGAACTTCGTTAGTCCGATGAGGGCGTGGTGGCTTGCCCGATGAACCACCGTGCAGCTCCATCTCCGCCTCGAGAGGCTGCCTCGCTGGCAAGATGTTGGTCGGTCGGATGAGGACTCGGTGGGGTAGAGATGGGGTGGTGAAGAGAGAGAGAGAGAGAGAGAGAGAGGGAGAGAGAGGAGAGCGTGCAGGGGAATCTCACGTTTGGGGCCCACTTTGGACACATGTCACCATTTCAGATCATTTCTTTTTTTGTTGAGCTAGTGGCACAAGAGACATCCAATATTTTCTCCTAAGAGTTGAGCTTTCCTCATTCTCCAACTATAATTATGATATAGGAATTCAAGGCTCAATTTTTCAAGGTTCAAATCTAGATAAAGCACTTTGATGGCTTGATTAAGAAAAAATTTCAAACATACTGTAAAATAAATATGTAAGGCCTTTATTTTTGTTGATTGGCAAAATATGTAAAGCTTACGTAGTGGAAGTGTATGAAAAAATAAAATGCATTTATCTAACGTTACGGAATGATGACTTCTGAACGGAAGTCTGACTATCTTCCTCTGGTGAATCTTTTATTTGATGTCAAAAGCTACGACCATGCTTGAAGCAAATTACCAATCAAAAGTATCAACTAATCCATCCTCTATTAGGAAAAATTTTGAAGTGTGTAATGAAAGGATTCCCAACCAATTTTTACAAAAGATAGAAATTTTTGCATGTGAAAATATTTTCTCCAATCGAGAAAATATTGGATGGTCCTGCCAAGTCAGCATGGTCTCCAACCACTCACGAAGTGCTGCGTGGAGAGGCGTGGCACAGCTGGAGCCCCTGCACAAAAGTAGGCTTTTTCTCCCTCTCTCTCCTCATCTTTATGACTCGCTGGTGTTCCCACAAAGCCAGTCCTGCACCAAAGGGGGGACAAAATAGAAGGAACAAAAGTGGTTGGACAGAAGTTTGTAATTATCATAGGCCGAGAACATGAGCTAATAGAACTCACAGTAGTTACGTGATCCCCTTCCAGAGAGTTGAGAGAGAATTATTGCCAGTATAATGAGCGAAACAAGGACCTGCAGTTTAGATCATGATAAGCAATTGCTCTCTCTTTTGTTTGGTTTACTACTCTTCGGCACATTGTTCATAGACCAGCCAAATAATGCAAGATAAATGGTCGTAAACTCACCACGATGGGGCTGTATCTGGGTTCAGCTGCAAGGATGTAAGATTTCCTGTCAAAGTTCACAAAAGGAAGTTTGTTTAAGTAAAAAGAATCAAATCAATATCTATACAACAGAGAGAGAGAGAGAGAGAGAGAGAGAGAGAGAGAGAGAGAGAGAGAGAGAGGATCCTTTTGTTCAGGAGGCCAGAATCTCTGCAAGCCTTTTGTATACCTGCGGTTATTTTTAATGTTTTTGTAGGATTAGGATCATTCTTGTCAACTTATAGGAGCCAAAGGTGTAATCTGGCGAGCCATGTCTCTAGACTGTATGTCTAAAGAACCATAGCGTAGAAGGCATCGAGATGGAAAAACAGGGTAGCAATTGAAAGAATCAACTACTATTACAGCTGATTTTTTTTTTTTTTTTTTTGGTAAAAACTATTACAGCCAAAAGTTGCAACAACAGATCATCAAGAAAATTCCGCCCCCGCAGTCAGGAAGCATAAGGGAGAGATTCTGCAACACTTCTGAGACTTTAGTCATAATCTCTCTTGTTATTGAGCGCTGCCATTAAAGGAGAAGTGGCTTCCCATCCAACAGTATCTTTGCAGAAGACAAAACTTCATTTTTTTCACTTCACAGGCATAATGGAGCACTGTCACGTCCACTTCGGATTCAAGATAGCTAGCCTTTACATACAGTCTGGTTTGTTGTATCCCAGTCAGATCAGAGAAGATTTTGCAGGTTATAAGGTCTAGTACATTTTCAAGTAAGAAATAGCTAAAATTACGTGGATAAAAGACAGCGCATTCTAGTATTTGACGTTCATACCTTGGACTTCAGCATACACGAAAAATCATAGAAAGCACCATAAACATCAGCCATTGTCCTTGTACGATCCCTAACTTTAGCAGCAAGACCTGAAAAGTATAGGTAGACAAATGGAACAACTGAGTAATCATTATATTGGAGCTACTACAGAATATATACAAAGTACATAGGCTCAGCCTTGACAGATGATGAATGTTTGGTGACAGTCTTAAAAGCTATATTTCTGTCATGCCTCGATCTAGTTCTTCATTATGCCTCATTATTTCCTCATGTCTAATGGCCCAGTAAAACTATCTTTTGAATGCCTAGTGCCAATCAAGTTCTTCAGTATGCCTAATCATTTCATTGTGTCTAGGACAGAAAATTTCAATGATGAAAGAAAATACTGGCAAATCATTTTGTTACCTTTCCTGATCTTCACTACGCCTCTGAAAACTTCAATATCGTTGTAGCATAAAGCTAAATATCCCATTGTTATTATCTAAAAAAGGTCAAAAATTTGGCAAAGGAGCTTCTGCCAGATAATCGAAAGATTAACGGAATTGACAAGAAAATATCAACTTCAAACGCGCAAGTGTGTGTGAGAAGAGAGGGTCGGGGGAAAAAGTTCAAAGAGAGGGCTTGTAGTATGTTCATGAGAAAAATTTCCAAGGAAATTTAGTATAGATAAAATTATAAGACGGATAGCTACCTCGTATATTTTTCTTATATGGGAGACATGCGAGGCAAAAACTCTCGGTCATCGGTAAAGCACACCACCATCGTGAAGAATTGATCTTGTACCTGGAAAAATAGCCCAAAATCGGAATATAGCAGGATCCCTAAAAGCAGACATGTATCTCAAACAGTCTTCAACACGTGTCAAAACATTTGTGACCATCTCATTCACACATTGCACCGCCTTCACCGATTTCTCCTCATATTTCAAGTCCTACGTAAATAGGGCCAACCACAGAAAAGAAAAATTAAAGATGTGCATCAGACACAAAATTCAAAATTATAGGTGCATAATCTCAACATCATCTACAAAGCAGGCAATGGAAAATAAACTTTACATGGTAAAGGGGCTAAAGCAATCAATGTAAGGACTTAATATTCCTGAATCATGTTGAAGAGGCATAGCTCGAGTTTGTTTACATATTTACTCCAAATCTGACAAGGCCAAAACATGCGTGGCTTCGGAATCTCATTGATATCTTCCAAATAATATTGAATAATGTCTTGTTTCTAATATTCACATCAATAAAACAAATCAAAAATCCAAAAAAAGAAAATGCGGTCATGTACATGAAACTTGGTGTCTTTTAAGTACCTGAGAATCAAAGCCATTGAATTGCATAGAGAATCTGGTGCTAGATCTTCAGCTCCAGAAGTATGGAAAAGGTTCGACAGACCTAAACCTATAAGTCCTGATACATAGTGGCAATATTCATCGTAATCATCAACTGTTTCCGCCTGCAACGGGGAAGAAATTAGTATTAATATTTGTAGGATAAGCAAGTGCATGACCTACTGGACAAGTAGCCTTGAAATGCTTGGTGCAAAAGAATACCGCCATCTCTTAAATCCTGTTGATAATAATTTGTGGTCAAACTTGCTCCAATCCAACCAGATCAGTTACCATAAACACAGCCCACAGTAGAGTCAATTGTGAGTTCACAAGTCTGTGGAATTTGGAAGATGGAAGAACGGTCATTAGCCAAATGCTACACTTCTACATGAGTCCAGTTTTTTGTAAGGGGGCGAATACTGTGAGGAGTTGCACCGAACAGCTAAGGTCAAATACTTACTCCACCACGGTCATTGTGCACAGCAGGATGGGCTACCCCTTGTATGGGTCAGCCAGTCAATTAATAAAAGGTTTACATTAGTACTAAACAACATCATATACATTTGCTTCCATTGGAGGCAAGGATTCACCTAAGGAAAGGCATAAGCACTCGTTACATACTGACCTAGTCCAAGAACAACCAAGTATTGTAATCTGTGCGGGAGTTCCTTCAGCTTGGCTACTTATCATGGTAAGGTCTCCGAATATATCAGAAGTGTCACATGACACAGATCACAGACCTCTTTGCAAATATATTGTGTCATTTCTTCTCCCATTCTTTTAGTAATTTTATCGATTGTCTCTTGGTACCAGCAAGTATAGTCAAAAGCCACAGTTAATAAAGGAAAACAGTCAGCATATCAATAAGCAGAAACAGTTCCCCAGTTAATAGCAGGAAAGTTTTAGTTTTGAGTTTTCATTCTCATGAAAGCACGAAACTTGTTGGAAAGAACATTTGGTAAAGAATGATAATACAGTTATGGGACTATGATGGTTTGGTAAGTTGGTAAAGGAGACACACATGGTTAAGTTGAGAGACTAAAGAAGATCATGTAGAAGAAGAGAATATCCTGATCATACAGAAGGTGTTCGCATCATAATTACAAAGAAAAATCATTAAGTTAGTGACCTTTATCCCAGTTCCAAGAAAGCCGTTGAAACATGGTGAAATTGGTCCATTGAAACCTTATCCTCCTTTGTATCACCTTAATATGACAATAGGGAACTTAAGTCAGTGAACTCAGTAAAATTCTGGCCGGCTATATAGTTAGGCCTAGCTCCGACTTTTTCGTAGAGGCAAGACAGACTTCTGATAAATACCATACACAGATTATCTGTAAACTAAATAAGCGAAAGTTTATAACTAACAATAATAAAAATTACAAGGTAACAACAGTTGCAACTTAAGCAGCTTTCCCAACCAAGTTGTGAATGTTAGGATAAACGCATGAATTGTGTTGAAGAAGTCTTACATTAAAGAATTTGTACTGTTGAGCAGTTGATATATCCTAGTTACTCCATAATTTATTAGTTTAAGTTTTTTTTTAATGTAGGTGGATTCAACTAGATATGTTAATAGGCTTGGATGCAAGCTCCCTCTTAGCGATCTTCTCGGGTGAAGGTATCGGACTTCTGTAGCCACGTCTTTCAATTGGTATCAAAGCTGATGGTAGATTGGTGGGCCTCCAATCTATTATGGTGTATAGTGTAAGTTGTATTAGAGAAGTTCATAGTGTTGAGTAAGTAATATATACTAGAGTCCATTACTCATTGGTTCTAGCTTTTAAGTGAAGTTGGGTCAAACTAGATATATTAATTGGGTCGGATGTGAGCTTCCTCTTGGGATTTCTCTGGGTGAAGTTATCAGACTTATGCTGCGCCCTTCTTACAGTCATGCCCCAAAAGTTGCTAGTTGGTGGAAATCAGTGGAATGATGGAATCCAAATAACTAAGAAACACCTAATATCCCAACTTGACATTGGAAATATTTTGACGATCATTTACCCTATGCTGAGTCGTCCAGGTTCTTCATATGCAAAAAAGTATCGCGAGAATCTCTCACAGCAAGAGAGCGTTTATCGTACTTTTGTATTGGCTCTTCATTCGCTAGTATTGGTACTTTAACTGGCAAGAAAGAGGTGGTCTGATAAGATGTTTAACTCACATGAAAGATGCCACTCCTTATCATTCATGTTCCGATGAAAAGCTTTCAAGATAGGCAGTTTGACGTCAGTAGGTACGCTTGGGTCATCCTCTGGAAAGGGAACATTGAAGAGATAAAGATTACCGCACAAGATCACACCCTGATGTCACTATGAAGTTGGAAAACTATTAATCGACGTAGTACTAACAAGAACTAGGCAGAGGAACTAAGGACTAATCCTGAAACTGATTCTTTCACGGAATATGCAACTGATTAAAAATACAAGTCAAAAGTATTATCATCAGTTTACTCAGCGGGGGCCCTAATAACTGTAGCATTAGCATGCGCCACTTACATTTAGACCCGAGAACTCACTCTGACCTACATAATTATATTTTTATGAATGTTATCGACGTAAAAAGGAAACTCCAGTGTATTCGCGTTATAGTTGTGTTTGATAGACAAAGTATATCTGGATCAGATTAGCCAAATAAAAGTGCTAGTTTAGTACAGATCTACATGTTTGATAAACAACATGATATCTTGCAAATGCAATGCAAGAAAAGGACGATCACTGGAGACTTATGGGACAAACCAACTGTGTCAAGTGCTCGCAGGACCAAATAGAGTATGCAGACCTGCAAACATGCAAAATAAAAGTTGAAGAGATGAAAGCACATTGAGAGATTCTGTCGCGACCTCCCCAAAGTGGGTTGGACCACCTAAGGGTTCGGCTAATGGATTGTTAAGTCTAGACTTAACTCGGGCACTTCCAAGCCCATACCAATTTGCGACTTAGATTCAAGTTCTTAATGTGCAAATGATTTTTATCATGGAGTCGCCACTAATCTATTTTTGGTGGATCGATTAGAAACCCAAGTAAAGTAATGGGAGAATTACTTCACTCCTACAAACCAGAGATTAAATGAGTTCGGGGACTTGATTACGCTAGATTTCTCTAGCGTCCTTTCGGTACATTTTCTTTTTTTATTTCAAAAAATACTTTTACAGGCAGTTTGAATTGATTTTAATTTATCTTCCTAACATGTGAGGTGATCATGCAGATGCGCAAACCACCAATTTAACACCCAAGAACGCGATGAATAAATTGCAGGACTTATCTCATAGCAACAAAAACGTCTGCAATGTTAAATCAGAATTCATATCAACAGACCAAAATATGATTTTTAACACGCAGTTTTTTTCTTTTTACTTATTTAATGAAAATCATGCAATATGTATTGCATCTAATCTAACATGAAATGGTGTGACAATGTGTTCTAAACTACATGACATGAGTAAAATATTTTTATTATTTTTTTATGTTTTCTTAATGAACATGCAATAATTAAATATGCAAATCAAAATGACATCATTATAATGACGAGCAATTTTGATTATATGAACCTAATTCTACATAACGTGCACATGATATTTCTATTCCTAAAAATGCAATTTATCCTAAAAATTGAAACTAATTTATCTAAAGACAAGTTTTGTATTTTTCATGATATTCGAAATTAAGAAAAATGCAAAAATTACCTAGCTAAATTAAAATCTCATCCAATTTAAGCTTAGGATTAAGTCATGCTAAATCCTAATTTAAACTAAGACGTTATTTTAATCTATCCATTTCTAACCTAAGATGCAAATTGATCTAAACTTAAAATGAGACATGCAATTCTATTCTAAAATGCATGATGATTTTTTATGAAAATTTGTAATTAAAAAAAAACACCAGAAAAAACTACTAGAGTGGAAATTAAAGGGACATGTTATCTCTTCTACAACATGCATAAAAAAAACCTATTATGCAACCTACAAAAACTAGCATCCTAAATTAATTAATTTTTCTTGGGATTTGTTGTTATAAAAAATTGAAGTAAAAGTCTAATTCTAGATTGACACGTGCAATTCTAAAAAAGCTAAGAAAACTAATATCCCAAATGAACGCCTTTTTTTGGATTTTTGTTATTTTAGTTTTTAAAAAAATAAATACGCCAGCCTTAGACCTAATCCAACTTGCATTTTTTTTTTATTTTTTTTAGAGCAAAAGCTAATTCAAATAACCCAATATCTAATCTAATCAAGATAAGATTAATACCCAAAACTGACGAACCATATCTCGTGCATGAGATCGGGTTGGTCAATTTTAAATTAAGTCGCGAATCGAATCTCGGGCATGAGATTGAATTGTCGATTTTTGATCCGAGATTGAATTGTCGATTTTTGAAAGAGATCGTGAGTCGAATTTCAGGCGCGAAAATTGGACTCCTAATCCCTAATTTGAGGGGTTATTTCACATTGGAATTTCAATCATGCGTTAATGAATAATCACGCAAAAAAACTATATAAACTATGTAAAAAAAATAAAGATAAAGTAATAATAAAAAAACTACCTGATGTTCCCCTTTTGTTTTTTTTTTATCTTTTCCTTTCCCACGCACAGCTTTGTCGTGGGTCTCCGAAGGGAAGCAGGTTGTCAGTCCAGAGGGGCAGCTCCGGCGAAGGTGAACCGGCAACGACTAGTGGACCGACGGCGAAGGAGGGTGGCACCCGGCGTCGCTTCTCGGACGGCGAGCGAAAACGAGATCTGGCGTCAATAGGGCAGCGGGGTAGCAACGAGTCGTTGCTGGTGCGGTGGGTGGTAGCAGCTCGAGCGCAGCAACTCGGAGGGAGAGCTGGTGGACTCGGCGGACTGATGGCGAGGAGCGGGCAGCAGCAGCTTCCGGCAACGGCCGCGACGAGAACGGCTTCTAGGCGTTGCGGAAGGCTCGGACGCAGCCGCTGGTGTCGGGCCGAGAGCAGCGCAGCGCGGGCTGCCGAGGCGTCGGCTAGGTGCAGCAGCAAGGCGCAGGCGGTGGCGTCGGCGGGCGCGAGAGAGGGATGCCGGGCGCTGCAAGTGGAGCGGGGCTCCGCCGACCGCAAGTGAGAAGCAAAGGCGGTGGGGTTGCGAGCGTTGCTCGTGGCTTCGAGCCGCACGGGCGACGGGGCCGACGAGCGGCGACGACAGAACGATGACGCGGCGTCGGGTGCTTTGGGTCACGGGCGGAACTCGTACACGGGCGTCGGCACCGGCGTCGGACGGTCGAGACACACGGCAGCGGCGGCGAGCGGGCGAGGTGCGGAGGCACGGGTTGTAGGCGTGGCGAGCTGCCGGTACGGTGGCGAGCAGGGGCCGAAGTGCAGCTGTGGAGTTGCGTACGTCGCTAGTGGCGGCGAGAGATAGTGGCGCGCTCGGGGCTCGCCGGAAGAAGATGCTGGCGTCGGTTAGAGGTGCAGCAACGGGAACGGTGGCACGCGAGGGCAGAGGGGCGGCGACGGGCTCGGAACTCGCCGGAAGGGGGAAGGTTGCTAGTGCGGTGACGGGCCGCTGCGGGTGCCGAGTGGGTTGCAACGGCAAGAAAGTTCTGGGCTCCGACGGTGATGAGCAGCTGCGGAAGTGGAGTTGCAGGTGTTGCTCGAAGCCCCCACTTGAAGAAGACAACCCTTCTTTTTTATTATTTTTCTTTCACGTTCTTTTCTCTTTCTCTGTTTCTGACTTCAACTTTTTTCTCTTGCCGGTTCTCTCCACACGGGTTCTCTTTTTTTAATAGCTCTCACAATCCTCTCAAGGGAATTTTTTTTCGTTCTCCTTCCTTCTTCTCCTTTTTAAGCCGAGAATCCTTATTTATAGGCAACAATCAACCTTAGTGTGAGCAGGTGAACAGGAGGCAGTCGCAACTTTTCCTTGCTTGTTCAAGTTTGGTTCTTTTTTTTCAAATATGGTGGCCACCGATCAGGGAGGAAAGTACTATAAAAATGATGGCCTATTCTCTTGCAGGCTTTCCCATAATTTCCGCGTGTGCAAGTGGAGTCTTCTTCTTCACGGTTGCGGCTTCTCTAGAATTTTCACGTCCCCCATTTAATGCGTGCATGTGCAGGCATTAATGAGGGAGAGACAATGGACGTGAAACACTCTTCTTTCTTCTATTTTCTGACTTTCATTATGTGTTTTCATACCAGCAAGAGAGAGACCACCTTTCGTGCATCTTATTGATCGAGGCCCCCTACCACGTCTGCCAAATTAATGCATGCATTAATGAGAGAGAGACAATGGACGTGCAGGAATTCTTCTTCGTGCCTGAAGCTTCTTATGCAGCTACTTGTTCCCCCTATCTATAGGATTGCCGCAATTTTTACTTTTCTTGTTTATTATTTGCTTCCTTCTTCAGCAAATTTCTCGTTGCTTCTCCTGACAACCCACACTTGAGAGAGAGTATATCATATAATATTATATCATGGGCTCATTTTGCTTTCTCTGAGGATTCTGCACGTCCGCCGAATTTGTGCGTGCATGCGCATGCATTAATGAGGGAGAGATAACGGACGTACAAGAACTTCCTTCCTCTTTTTTTGACTTTTGCTCTTTTGCGTGCTCAAACTAGTGGAGAGAGAGAGCATCCCTTCGTGCATGTAATCGACTGCGAGCTGCTGCGTCTTCTTGCGCTTTTAGTATCGATGCAAATGCGACTATATGAAATGCAATTTTACTATTTTTTCTTAGGGATTAAAGATTAATCTCTAAATTTTTATACAATTAATTACTAAATGATTAGTCAAAATTTAGGTGTCAACAGATTCTAATTTAACTATTCTAATGGAATTTGCATTGCCTATGAGTGGTTTTTGCATTAAGGGGTCTAACGGTTCATAAGATTTTTACATTTGGATTAACAGACAATAGAAGTGAGGTAGGAGAAAGTATCATAAGGAATTAAGAATTGACCACATAAATCTATGGATGAGGATTACATTGGCATCATAAGATTTTGTGAGACCACTATCAATTGTTTTAGAAGTTACCTATTAGATGAACATGTGATTTAATATTCAAATATATAAACACCCCCTCACACATAGGCTGGACTTTGATTTAAAACATAAAGTATGCAAATATATAATTGAGGAAACAAATATGAGCTTGGTAAGCTTTGAAGATCTCCTGCTCTGATATCATGTAAGATTTTGTGGGATCACCGCTAATTATTTCGAAAGGTTAAGTTGTGAAATTACAGCATGATAATTTTAAAAGATTCTAATTGGCAACAATAGTAATGCCACACAATTCCATTCGACATAATACTTAGATGTGGTTCATGTCAGGAGAGCCTAAAATATTTTCTTTGACTTTTTTCAATTTTAATAGTTGTATAAGATAAAGTAATTAGCTCTCAATGACAATTTAAATTCGCTAGCTAAAAATGTGTACTTTCCCGAGCGGATTTTCTAATCCTTAGGAAGTGAGGAGGAGGATGGACTTGAGGAACCTCCTCTCATCGACTAGTTGCCAAATTCAAGGAAACCTTGGGCTTATGCTAACCATCTGACATGTTTTGTGGACTCCTCATGGGGAGTCACATATATGTAAGAGAAAAGCGTGCTGGGGAATTGATTTTAAGTGAACTTATTAGAAAAGTGTGAACGATTAGCCGTCTTGCTCCCCACTATTTAGTGCTAATAAAACCTACAAACGTGTATATCTATGTCAATTTCGCAACAATATATACTCAAAAAGAGAAATTCAACGTAACTGGATCACCAACATGAGAAAATTTAAGCGGAAATGCCTTACCAGAAATATCCCGCAAGAATAGGAAAAGAGTTCAAGCACAGTAAATCGTGAAGATCCTCCAGAAAGGATCACCTTTTATTTGCTGGAAATAGTTACTTTTCTTTGAATATTTTACCATACATTACTCATGGAAATAATTATATATTTCTCCATACATTTGTAGCGACTTTATCCACAACTCAACCATATGTAGCATGTATGAGAATCCACTAAGAGCATGGTGATTTTTAATGTAGAGAGATCTCGATTTTTCAAAGAATTTTTTCATAACCATTTGATATATGGAAAAATGACACAAATAATTTCTGAATTTTAAATTTTTTCATAATGGTCCCTGAACTTTAAATTTTTTTCTAAAGTGATTCAAGAATTTTAACCCAATGTGTAATATCATCCCTAAACTTTTTACTATTCAATGTGATTTTTAAACTTTTGTTACATGTTAATTTAGTCCCTAATTTATATAAAGATGTTAAATATTGCCCTTGAATTTGAATTAATAGAAGGAGAATATCAAACATTTTCATAAATTTGATAGACTAAATTAAATATGTGCCAAAAGTTCAAGGACCACATTGAACGGATTAAAAGTTCAGGGACTGTATTGAATATTTTGATAAAGTTCAATAACCATATTGCACGTTAGATTAATAGAGCATTTGTCAATATCCTTTCATATATTGAGCTATAACATTCATAATCAGCATAGTTCTTCACGACACTGATGGCGGAGCAAGAGGCACAAAAATGATGGGTTGCTAGTATTATGATAGGAGAACGAGAAGGTGACGGGATGGTTATTGGGAGGCGAGTGACGGTGCGTTCACCACAACACATATTACAAAAGAAACTGGACAACTTGTTTTACCGGCTTTTCCTTGCTTATCCATTTTCTGCACACCGTCCGCAAGGCAAGCTTGGCACCAAGAATATCTCACTCTCCTACCTATAAATGGTCCATCATCACTTATTTCTTTTACTATGTTATATGTTTTGTATTAATTGCAGCTAAAAGAGAATCCTTCATGTTGGAATTCGAGTCGGCGGAAGACGACTTACTTGATTCCGATACGCAAACAGCAAATGGCCCTGGATTGAACGTTGAATTGCGAATTTATCACGAACAATACTTCCTCACGTTAGTCTGGATGCAATCACGAGGAAAACACCCGATTTCCACTGCGTAAATGCCGATTGTTCTTGCAAAATTGAAATGGAATGCCTTTGATCTTCCTCAATGGAAATAGAGAGGAAATTTGGTGCGAATGAATTGCCAACAGTCTCAATGGTTGTGTTCGGGAGGTTTATATACGTCTCCCTTCGTACCCCTCCATTAGTGACTTTCCATTGTAATGCATCAAGACGAAATGGTGTGTTCCGTTCGCACCCCATCATGGACGTACCAGCTAAAGTACAACATCTCCCACTCGGACATGATAGGCTTGATAGCATTCTATTAAGAATATAAGGCATTCAACATTCATCAATTTTACAAAACAATTCATACTGACAAATAAGCCGTGCGACCAGTGAGTACACCTGCACTTGGGAGCTCTAATTATGCACCTGTTAGGGATGACATAATGACTACAACCCCGAAAAGATATAAACAATCGATGTCTCACAGTGCCCCAGACATATTTTGTTACATCAGTCCAAGTATACCTATCCCTTAAAGGCTATACTCGACTATTCTTAAAACATCATGTGTTTACAATTACATCCGCAACCACATAGGGCGATATAATTGGTCGACCAGTAAATACACGCGGTGGATGTAAAACAACAATAGTCTTCCTTCGCACTCATGTCTCTCTCAATTTCAGAACAACTGCTTTCCTAGACATGTCGTATAGGCCATGTCTATTCATGACCGCCCGTAACATGCTAAAGTAGCAACATTGATATTTCACTTCAAGAACATAGTCAGAAGTAACATAGGGCACAAAATTGAGGTAAAATACAAATTACCTCAAGGGCTCACACGATGAGTAAATAGGGATTATTTTACTCATCTTCCCTTGTTGGTTGTGTAATGCACATATAGTATGAATTACATGCTATAGTGGATTTCTCTTTCTATAAGAGCGTATGTCATTTATTAACCATATCCACTATACAGATCTTAACCTAAACATAGTCACGTGCTTCTTACGTACTCATGTTTAACCCGAGTGCTATATCAGCTCGCTTTCTATAGCGCCTAATTAAGTACTCGCATCCGGCATCTTTCAGGCATACATGATTGTGGGACTATCATGTTCGGTCTTGTTATGAATCAATCACAGACCTCATCTTGACTCCAATCAATGCGACATATTTTATGTACCAAACTTGCTCTTCAGCATTCATTTGTACATAACGTCTCATCTTAACGTGCTAACTACAGCACTTGAGGCGATTGCTCGTGTGAGTGAGCCAATCATTGCCTGCTGACATACTTTTCAATAATATATGTGTATTTGTGCTAGTCTCATAGTGGATTTGTACTTATTGATAAAACATCAAATCACTAATAAACAAACAAGTACAATACATTTGTCCACAAATACATAAACCAATGATCCTCTACAATAACATATATCACATTCTACGTAATCCTAGTGACATCCTATGGGTTAAGAATATGTCTCTAGGAATAGCCTTCGTAAATGGATTAGCAACCATTCTATTGGTTGAAATGTATTGCAGGATCACTTCTTTCTGCTCTATAATATCTCTGATGAAGTTATTCTTTATGTCAATGTGCTTTGTCCTTGGGATCTTTCACATAGATAATGGCTGCTTGACTATCGCAATAAACTGTCATCGGTCTTGGAACTTTAGTGACAGTAGCTAAATTCTCCAAGAAACGTTTTAGCCATACTGCTTCTTGCACCGCGGCAAAACATGCAATAAATTCTGCCTCCATTGTAGACAAGGCCGTGCATGTCTGTTTCTTGCTATTCCAAGAAATCGTACCTCCATTGAGCAAGAACGCATATCCAGAAGTTGATTTACGCTCATCCAGGTCTCCACCCCAATCAGCATCTGAATAACCTAATAGGCGTAAATCATTCCCTTGGTAAAAAAGTCGATAGTCCATGGTGCCCTTCAAGTATCTCGGATCCTCTTCACTTTGCTTTCCGTGTGCTTGACCAGGATTTGATTGATATCGGCTCACCAATCCCACGGCATAGCATATGTCGGGTCGAGTACACATCATAGCATACATTAAACTTCTAACTGTACTAGCATAAGGAACAGTTTCCATCATTTTAATTTCTTCTAGAGTCTTAGGACACATTTCAGTACTTAGGCCTTCACCTTGCATGACAGGGGTATCAATGGGATTACAATGCTGCATATTAAAACGCTCAAAAATCTTCATAATGTAAGACTCTTGTGATAAAGTAAGGAGTTTCCTTGATCGATCTCTTTTGATCTTAACTCCTAGTATATAAGCAGCTTCTCCCATGTCCTTCATCTCAAAATTGGAGGACAACCATTCTTTTATGGTGATTACCAAAATCTTGTCATTTCCAGCCAACAGAATATCGTCCACATAAAGTGATAAAATCACAAACTTATCTTTAGACCGCTTGACATATGCACAGTGATCTTCTTCGATCATCGTGAAACCAAATGTTATTATTGCTCGATGAAAACGAAGATACCACTGTCTAGATGATTGCTTAAGGCCATATATTGAGCGATGAAGCTTGCAAACTTTATGCTCTTGACCTTTAGCTATGAAACCTGTTGGTTGTTTCATATAGATTTCCTCATCTAATTCTCCATTGAGAAATGCCGTCTTTACATCCATTTGATATAATTCAAGGTCTAAATGTGCAACGATGGCTAGAATAAGGCGTATTGAGGCAAACCTTACAACTGGTGAAAAAGTTTCCTCATAGTCTATATCCTCTTATTGAGTATAACCTTTCGCTACAAGGCGAGTCTTATACTTTTCAATTGATCCATCCGCCTTACGTTTAATCTTAAAGACCCATTTGTTTCCAATGGCCTTACGATTGGGTTGTAGATCAACCAAGTCCCAGACATGGTTTGCCCTCATTGACTCCATCTCATCTTCCAAAGCTTTTCTCCATTCTTCATTGTCAGAGGATGAGAGAGCCTCTTGAACAGTCTTAGGCTCGGCATCGTCATTCTGAGCAATCATAAGTGCTTCCCCTTCAATCTCAAAACGACGACGGGGAATACTTTTACGATTACTTTTACGCAATTGAATTTTTCTTGAATTCAATTCATTAGGCGATGCAACACTCCCACTAGGTCTTGCGTGTTGAGGTAAATCTTCATTTCCCTTTACAACATCAGTGGGTGTGTTATCTAGATCTTCCATCTCATATAATTGGAAGTCCTTATCAATCTCACCTCTATTAGGAAAATCGTTCTCCAAGAACGTGACATCTCGTGACTCCATTTCGGTCACACTCCCATCAGCTTGTTCACCTACGAACACGTACCCTTTGGAGTGTTCGGAATATCTTATAAATATACATTTCTTCCCTTTAGGACCTAATTTGCCATGTTTATGGGAAGAATCATGAACATAAGCTGCACATCCCCATGGACGCAGACTACTCAAGTTTGGTTTCCTACCAGTCCATAATTCATAATGGGTGGAAGTAATCGATTTTGAGGGCACACGGTTAAGTATATAGACAGCAGTCAATAATGCATCTCTCCAATAGGAGACAGGTAAATTTGATTGCGCCATCATAGACCTAACCATTTCCAATAGGGTTCTATTCCTTCTCTCAGCTACCCCATTTTGTTGTGGAGTACCAGGAATAATCAATTGTCGTGCAATTCCCTTTTCATCACAAAGAGCCTTGAATTGCTCCGATAGATACTCACGTCCACGATCGGTTCTCAATGCCTTTATTCTCTTGTTTAACTGATTCTCTACCATCGCTACATATCGTCTAAAGCAGTCTAATGCTTCTGACTTATGGGAGATCAGAAAGACATAACCGAAACGTGTGAAGTCATCTATGAAAGTAATGAAATATGAGGCTCCATGCCTCGCCCTCACATTCAAAGGACCACAAATGTCAGAATGTATGAGATGCAATGGAAATTCAGCTCTAGTCCCTTTACCAAATGGTTTTCTTGTAGTTTTTCCCGCCAGACAATGTTCACATATGGATAGACTAACATTAGTGAGTGACCCCAAAAGGCCTTCTCTAGCTAATCTTTGCATTCTTTGCAATCCAATGTGACCTAATTTAGCATGCCAAGTACTTGCATCAATCTCAACGTTATTTGAAGACGCAATTAAAGAAAAACAACCATCAACATTAACATTGTACTGATCATAGTCAATGTCTAACACCATAAAACCATTCAATACATGACCTGAACCATAATAAACCGTTCCATACAAAATGTCAACACAATCACCATGGAAATTCAATACATAACCTAAGCTAAGAAGAACAACTATAGAGACCAAGTTTCGTCGAATATCTGGAGCATAAAGGACATCATGCAAGAACATGTTTCGACCACCATGTAAGATTAATTTACACGTGCCGATACCCTTCACTTCAACTCTTAAGTTATTCTCAACATATATCCATCTTCTTTCAGGTGGTATCCGACGATACTCCATAAATGCTTCTCGGTCTCTAGCTACATGGTCCGTTGCTCCTGAGTCTACAGTCCACATTGGATGAGATTCAGCAAGCATTACAGTACTAGAAACAAAAGCATTATTCAAAGTAATGGAGTAATAGGGTACCTTTTTCGGCTCAATGCATTCACGAGCAAAGTGACCCAACTTGCCACAATTGTGGCACTCCATCTTGGCCTTGTCCTTCTTCCCACCACGCTTCTTGCGTCGGAAGGTCTTAGCTCTCTTGGGTCCCTGATCAATCATCTTCTCTTTGTTGTTGAACTAAAAATTCCTTTTGCGCTTGAAGCCCGAAGCCTTGCGCGAACTCGATTCAGCAACATAAGCATGGGTAGAGGATCTGGCAGCCTCTAGGCGCTCATCCTCTAATTCCAAATGACGCACTATATCATCAAAAGTGACGATGTTCTCATTATGCGTCATATTGATCTTCATATGCTCCCAATTATTAGGAAGAGACCTTATAACAGCCTGAACTTGCTGTTCATCGCAAGGGAGTGACCAGCCGACTTCAGCTCACGGATCAAGTTTGACATCTCCCGAAGATGCTGCCTCATCGTTACATTTAGGCGCTTTCAGAAGGTGTCAAACTTGATGGTGAGTCTCCTTAGCTTAGTGGCAGATGTACCCCCAAACTTATCTTTCAAGGCAACCCATATAGCTTGAGCTTTGCCATAACTCTCAAACTCACACATGAGATCATCTTGCATACAGCTCAGCCATGTGATGCGAGCAATGCTATTTTTCTTTTTCCAAGCTTGATAAGCTTCCAAATCTCTCCTGTGTTGAGCTGAAGTTCCACGCTCAGGTTCATCCATGGTATGGTTGAGGGTTTCCAAAACCTCTTGCTCCTCAAGGATGTACTGAACTTTTCGGTGCCAAATATCATAATTGTCACCGTTTAGCTTCTCACCGTTATTGAGGTCAGCTACAATGGTCTTGGATGCCGAAGCCATAATCAATTGCTATAACACATTGACATAATAAACGCAGAATCAATACTAGCACACTTTACAGAATAACACACATATTTAATTTGCAGCAAAGACAAACTAAATTAATGATAATTCAACAAAAGACACAAAAGCAAAAGTTCACTATGTTCCCAATCAACTTCTATGTACAATTGTTCTATCATCATTAGTTAGTTTAATTTGCGCAAATTTTAAGTTCTAGGTGAGAATTCATTTCAATTCTACCAACCTACAAACTCCCACTAGGAAAAATAATTACATGATATTATGTAATTTCTACATTTTTCCTTAACACAAGAACATAGCATGGCAGTAATCAACGTGTATAAACAACAATCATGCTTTAATTATAATCAAAATTGCAATTCAACGTATAATAGATTTCCTACCATTGTTCTAATTTTCTAGCAACTAGAAAATTGTAAATATATTAAAATATATACATCATATCAATGAACCAAGCTCTACACAGCATATATAACTTCATTTGAACACAAGCTAATTACTGTATTTCCCAAATCACAAGAAAATACAAGCTATAAATGAATAAACTGCATTAAACCCCAAAAAATACGCGTACATAGGGTTCCCTAAGCATTTTGTACATTTATAAAATTCAAAAGTATAAAATAATTATACCACTGTGTAGAGGACACTCATACGAACCAAACGGGACCAACCACGCTCCAATCGAAGCCAGCACGCGCCCCCATGCGCCGCCTGAGTGTGCGGTGCTTGTGGCGCACGCGCCAACGAGCCAATTGGCTCCTGGCCGGTTCGATCGGCGGCCGGTCCGACCGGTTCGACCGGCGCATGTGGCGCACGAGCTGGCTTTGCCAGCGCTTCAAGCGCGTGGCGCCCACGCGCAGCGGCTTCTGGCCGCGCGTGTGGGCGCGTCCGGCGTCGTTCGGCGGCGCTCAACCCATCCCCGGACTCGTCTCGACAAGCTCTTTCGCCCTGTATATTCAAAAATTAATTTTGACAAAAAAATTATTACGAAAAACGGTGAAAACCTCACGGATCACGCGACCCCAAACCCGTTCTTCGCTCCAGTTCAATTTCGAGTTTTTCATGGGGCAATTCCAACTATCAGAGATCCAAACAGTGTAGAATACATTCTCATGATCTCAATATCAAATGGTAATCAAGAAAACTCGATGAAAAATAAGGCAGAAATCACGATCGGGCTCTGATACCAATGTTGGAATTCGAGTCGGTGGAAGACGACTTACTTGATTCCGATGCGCAAATAGCAAATGGCCCCGGATCGAACGTTGAATTGCGAATTTATCACGAACAATACTTCCTCACGTTAGTCTGGATGCAATCACGAGGAAAACACCCGATTTCCACAGCGTAAATGCCGATTGTTTTTGCAAAATTGAAATGGAATGCCTTTGATCTTCTTCAATGGAAATAGAAAGGAAATTTGGTGCGAATGAATTGCCAACAGTCTCAATGGTTGTGTTCGGGAGGTTTATATACGTCTCCCTTCGTACCCCTCCATTAGTGACTTTCCATCGTAATGCATCAAGACGAAATGGTGTGTTCCATTCGCACCCCATCATGGACGTACCAGCTAAAGTACAACACTTCATGTTATATTTCATGTTTTTTTTTCCTTCTTGTTAACACTAGAATGATATTTTGCATGATTTTCGCATAGCAAAATATAAATTAACTTACTCAGTTCAGCTTTAAAAAAAAATCATCTAAACATGTACCGTGAAAGGGAAAATCATTCGATGTGATTGTAATAACTTTAAATAAGACCAAATGAAAAAAGATCTCAAACTTTATCAAGCAAAAAGATCTCATAGACTTTCTATTCACTTCTCAATTTTGTTAATTTTAATGTCATACTTGACTGAAAACTAATAGAAGTCCGAATCTTTAAAATCAAAAAATGATTCACCTTAGACTTTTTTGTTATATATATATATATATATATATATATATATATATATATATATATATATATTTTAATGTTACTTAAGGCTATTTCTGTAAATAACGATAGCACCTAATTTACATGACTTATTGATAAGTTAAACTCAAGCAATAATAGTTCAAGTTAACTTGGAAATCTAATTCACAATAATCTTATGACTAGCCAAAAATGAAATGCACTTAAAAATTTAAAGTATATACAATTTTTCTGACTAAATTTTATCCTTGGTTTTATTTTCATACAACCCTACTTTTTCATCATGCCAGCCAACTTTCAATTTAAAATAACTTAACTAGACAAAAATGTATTGTCTTAGTTCAATAGAGAAAACAACTTTTATCCATTTATTGCCAACAAGCAAACTAACGCTTCCGAACTCATCATGTCATTGCTTGCTTGACCACAACTTCACAAAAACACAAACATAATTATTCATAAACCTATCAAATGGTTGGATCAAGTATAAAGGATCTGACCCAAATAGATCAATTTAATTCGTTTTGATCTATTTTCACACAGTGTATACCTAACCCATACCCGACATGACCTATACCTAACTTATATTTGACCAAATCCAATCCATATTGCTAAAATACTTATATATCTAACTCAATTTATGGAAACTCATAACCAAACTAATGTGATAATGCGGAGTAAGTGAGTGTGGGATCGAATGAAGGTGAGAGAGACTGAAAAGAGTCACAAAAATAAGTTAGGTCTAAGAAGTCATATACCCTTTTCTGACCTACAACCCTCATATTATGTTTAAACTCAATTATTACTGATTTACTTTGTTTTTTGGTCGATACTGATTTACTTAATATAACTCATTTGACATCCATATGGGTTAAGAAATGAGTTTATAACCCATTTTGACATGTATACTCATTCATAACAAAATCAGGAAAACTTAATTCCCTATTTACGTGTTATCTACAACTTCCACACAATTATCTGTAATTAACATCAGGATCGTCCAAATATCTTCAATGAAAAAACAAAAACAAGAACAGACCATATCATGAGAACTCGAAATCGAAAATCGCGCTCACCGCATGGCGGAGCTCGGCGGGGAGCTGTTCGATGACGGAAGCAAAGGTCTTGGAGAACTTGCGGAGCGTGGAGTAGCAGAATCGCCAGTGAGGCTGCCGAGGGATCCGCTTCTCGGCATTCCTCGCCGCCATCTTCAGCTTCAACAGCGGGTAGAGCTCGTCCGGATGCTTCAGAATTTCTCCCAGACTAACCATCTCTCTCGCTGAACTTGAGTTCGGAGAAAATAGAGATCGAATCTGGGAAAACGTAATGGGGAGGTTTTTGTCAGGTGAGCGAAACTGAATGCCCTAAGGCGGCGTCGCTGGGGCGGGAGTAAGTTACCATGTCCTCCAAGTGAGTGCTTTCATGTCTTCTGAGTGTTCCGCACCAAGAATAGGGAAGATCTAGGAACCTCTCCGGCGATAAAAAAATAAAATAACGTACAAAATGGAGAATCTATTCTCTTTTTATTTTTTGGCATGACTCCAAGGTTGATCATTAATATATAATTATGAATTCGAGTCTCTAGCGGTGCTGGATATATTTATTTTAAGGCATGTTTCGAAGTGCCGAGCGCCAAGCTTCCATGTGTTTTGCAAGTGAGGCCGCGAACTTGGGAGAAGTGTTAAAAAAAGTCCTAAATCTTTTATATTTGTGTTAATTTAGTTATGTTGACACCTAAATTTTACAAATTTATTTAAGACTTAATTGTGTAAAAAATAGGGATTAATTTTCAAACCCTAGAAAAAAATTATTAAATTGCATTGCGTTTTAGCATTAGGAGTATTTACATCACTAATGATAATTTTTATTTTTCCAAAGAAAGGTTGCTATTTTTTAAAAGGAGAAGAAAATCGAATGAGGCCGAGTAGAGGCTTTTCTTCGTCCGTGGGCTCGTCGACCCATCTCTTTCCTCTTCTCTCTTGTGCAATTGGGCCGGCCCATCTCTTTTTATTTCAGCCTAGCCCATGCGTGAGTCTTCTTCCTCCCCTCACACCAACCACGCTTCTGCAAAAAGAAAGAGAAAAGAGACACGTACAAACCAGGGGCAAGGCAGAGGATCGCGAGGTCAGAGGATCGCGGGGACAGCAGATCGCGCAGCATGATCCCAGGGTCGGAGTCAGGCCGGCAAGGTAGCTGGCGGTGGCAGGGGGGCCATGCGCGCTTGCTGGCCGAACATAAAAAGCGAGAGGGGGAGAGGCTTTCAAATGGGGGTTCTTTCGGCTTGTTTTTGGGGTAGAAGCGAGGAACAGAGAGTTGGAGAGAGTTAGAGAGAGCAGAGGGGAACCCAACACAGAGAGGAGGAAGCCGGAGAGAAACACAGGGAGAGAGACCGAGAAGGAGGGTGAGCGAGAGGGCGACCTAGAGAGAGAGCGCGAGCTCGAGAGAGTGGTTGGTCGTCGCCGGAGGTCCGTTCGTCAGCCGCCATTCGTCGCAATCCTCCTCTCGAACCAGGTAGGCTTTGTTTCGACTGTGCCTCCCTTGTTTCTCGGGAGGCGTCGACCGGAGCTCGTGCCAACTAGTTCGCGCAAGTTTCGGTCCGAGCTAGCTGTTCTAATATGCGTCGTAGGGGTTTAGATTTGTCCCGCATCTCTATCAAGTGAAAAATTCCCCGTGTCAGTAGCGCACACCGAATGCTTGTGAAAATGCCTAAACCATATCTAAGCTCTGCAAGTTTGTTGAAGCCCGGAGATAGTTGTTCTTCGTTTATAGCTGTTCCGACTGATTAATATGTCCCTTAGCGGGTCTTGAGTGTTGCTTGTGCATGTTGTGTTGATTTTTACCCGAATCCGAGCCTCGAGTGAGCCTCTATGCCCCTTTTAGCTGTTGCACACCCAAGTTCGACAAAATGTCTCAAAGAGAACCGAGAAACAACCTTCGTTCAAACTCGGTCTGATTCACGCTTGTTCATATATATGTTGGACCGTGCCTGTCTTTTACGTTTTCATTGTGATTTCATGCGATTTTCGTGGAGTATCATGTGTGTTTGAGCCGGGGATGTTTGCATCCAAAAATGATTTAGCAGTCGTCGGAGTTAGATGGCCGGCGTCGATTTGCGCCGGTCGGGGTGGTTTGGTGTTAGAAGGGATGCTGGGTGCTTCGGTTGTTGTTATTGTTCGAATGAATTTTGGTAAAGAAACAAATTTCGGTGAGGAGTGTCGCGAGGAAGGAGAAGACAGCCTTCGGGAGGGTTGAAGGCGTGCAGGGGTTAAGCACGAAGGAGAAGAAGACCAAAAAAAAAAAAAAAACAAAAAAAAAGAAAAAGAAATAAAAAAAGTGAAAAGTAAAACAAAATATGGGAAAAGAAGATAAAAGTGGCTTCGGGAAGGAGGAGTCGCAGAAGCAGATGGTGCAGAGAAAAGGCGTGCAGTGAGAAAAGACAAAAGAAAAAAAAATTAAAAATTAATTAATTCATTATTTTTTGAAAAAATGAAAACGATTTAAAAAAAATCCAAAAGTGTCGGATCCGGATTTGGGTTGGGTCCACGGGCCGGATTGGGTTTACTGGTCCGAACCTGTTTTCCTAAATATTAAAAATATATCAAAAATTTTCGAAAAGAAATCAAAAAATCAAAAAACTTCGAAAATAATAAAAATTCAAAATTTTTTTCCTAAAATTCAAATAACTTTAGGAGAACATTAGAAAATTCAGAAGTCATTAAAAATTCGAATTTTTTTAAATTAAAAAAATAAAATATAAAAAATAGATTTTTTTTTAATGAAGAATGTCAGGAAATTCAAATTTTCTTTTGAAAAAAATTACAAAAAGATTTTATGAAGGTGTGAGGCTTTCACAAGATGCGCATCTCCAACCCGATCATCTGTGCCACAACCAAAGGCGTCTGACCTCATTGCATCCAGCCTCGTTGAGGACCTCTAACCTTCAGCAAAAACTCAAGTCGTGACTTGTCAGACCAAAAATTGGTACTCTCCCTAGAACTTTCCGCGGGAGGAATATTTCAGATTGGAGGCTACTCGATTCAGATGTAACTACCTAATTTTGCTTCTGTGGTGGCATGTCATTGGAAGATTATCTGGTCCATTTTCTCTAACAGTTTCAAACGTCCTCAAAAAGCATGCCGAATCATCCGAGCGTCGTTCCAGGTACCTCTTCCTATCGTTTGTCGATCGCTCTTCATGCAAACATTGCAGTCATGAAGTCACGGGACTCTCGAAAATTTGTACGCACAGGCAATGGAAGTTTCCTCGTCTTTGATTAGGAGTAGAAACCTATTTGTGATTGTTCCCCTAGGCGGTGATCTGAACATTCACTCATTGTATACATCTGTTTTTGATTATCTAATGAATTAATTTAGGTAGATTATCTTTTTCATTTATTTCAAAAGTTCCATAATCCCTTCCCAAACCAGACATTAATCTATAAAATCATTTGGCTCTCACGCTCTTGTTCAGAAAAAAATATATAATGTTCTGAAAAAGATAAAGAAAATTTCGGGAATTACGTATATAATTCATTAATAGATAAATTATAGAATATGATTAAATAGAGCTATTTGCTAATCCCGTGGCAAGAGAGATTTCCAAGACTGTTCCTCATTGACCTTCAGGCGCGGTTATGTGGCTATTCTGAGTAACTTGCATGAGATTATATACTATGATTTCATATATTGATTTTGATGTCATGGGCCTCAACAAGATTTGATGGGCTGGGTCCGCCTCATACAGTCCAGCCCATCATCATTTATTAAAAAAGGAAAATACAAAAGAAAGAAAAGTAAGCGGCAGAAGCGGGAGCATGCAAGAAAAAGAAAGAAAAGGTGAAGAGACGGACAATTCTGCAAGGGAGAAGAAATAGCATCCTTGAGATGAAGATTCGATCGTGAAACCTCATTGGAATCTACTGAAATTTTAGTATGTTATTTGTGAGATCAACATCTACAAGTTGATTAATTTCATTTGATAAAATTTTTCTCCAAATTGTCTTTTCTAATCTTATATAGATCTTTTTAGTTTTGTGTTATTCCACTTTTGAGGTGATGCTGATGTATTGTTGTATTATCGATGTATTGAGCCTCTAACTTTGTGCAGAGATGAATTATTGTGTATCCTGTAAATTCATGGTGACTTAGTGGAAGTTTTGAGCTGACCTGTAATTTTTCCCATATTAGGTTCCCTGCATAAAAATTCGTGGTGTTGTTTCTACCTTGTTTCTAAGTTTCGGCATTGTAATTACTAGTTTTGTGATTGATATTGCTGGAATATTGTTACTAGTTCCTGCCGAGGTTGATTCAATGTTGGTTGAGTTTTAGGGAATATATTGATCCTTAGAAATGTTTAATTCTTAGTGAATTTTTGTTTCTCCCCCAACAAATTGACATCAAAATGAATTGTACATGCTATTCCCGAAATTCTAGAAATGTGTTGCCCCATGTTTAATTCAATGTTCCTGCTGATTTCTAGAAAAGCGTTGCCCAATTTGTCGGGATCGACCAAGATAGAGACGGAATATAACCGAGTCAAAACCATGCAGAATTCAGTTGATCCTTTATTTCACAAGCTACCCCAGCTCACAATTTTTTTTTTTTGTAGAAACTTCAGACTTCCGTGAGATCTTCTTAACCATCTGAAAAGAATGAAGGCGAGTATAAGTGGTACCAACACATGTTTTACAAAACCTTTATTAGCTTCTTCGAGGAAGGGGTCGAAATGATGACCAAGACTACTCCGAGCAGCAAGAGCGATCAGCAGGTTGATCACCTTTTTAGCATGGAAGTTCCTCAGCGTCCTCCGGCTCAGCCAAATCAATGACCCACACAAGCAAGAAGACAGAGTTAGCAGAGCGCGAAAAGAACTCGGAGGCAGTCAAAGAAAAACTGTGGCCATGAATATGATCGGTGGGAAAAATTTGATCTGAGAAAGCCAAAAGCAAATGAAGAGGAGCGTCTTTAGAAGATATTTTACAAACATACGCCAAATATATTGTACCGACTAAAGATGTCATAATCATATTAAATGCCGCATTTCCTAAAAATGGAAAAGAATCGCTATTAAGCGAGAGTCTGCTGCTACAGGAAATCAAGGAGAATGGGAGGAAAGCACTTGCCCACCAAGATTCTGGCCTTAACTTGCAAGGTGGTGCAATAAACCATGGCATTGGCAATGAGTGTTGTCATCGTTCAATCAACCAAGAATGATGCCGCGTAACATTGCAACACCGGAGCGATATTAGCCACCCATCAAAAGAGGTGAACATAACTGCCTCGAGGTAAATCTACTCCACAAGACTTTATGCCTTGGGACAGGTCAAGGGGGTCATGGTTATGGGCAAGTAAACTAGTAAGGTCTTCAGCTGATAAGACCAGAAGTTTAGGGCTGATGGAGCCCACGGAGGACCGACTCGTGCGCTGTGATTGTGACTGCCAAATGACATTCAGCAAAAATCCCAAGCGACAAGCAATGTGAAAGGGGGTAAAGGGATACAAATGTCTGAACCTTCCTTGTTTCCAGCCGCGCTCTGCACTCCTAACAAAGGATGTGCATTTCAGATTAAGCCAAATCCAACATTAGGAGCTAGTTTCGCTGGTTGCTCCAAATAAGGATATCAACAATCAAGTAAACTTCAATCCAATCAATGCTGCACAAAGGACAACCTGCTGCTACTTTCCTGTGATGGCTCATTTCCAGTGACATCGCATGATTCTATATTCCTTAACAACTAAAGCATGTACATCCTATACGATCACGAGGCAAAACCATATCTGTGCGCGTCACACAGAGAGAAATACTTACAAGCTTTCAGACTCATCACTCATGTCAACTCCATCCGGCATCCCGGTAAAGCGGTCACGATTCTGCAATCTGAGTTCATTAAACCAACATATTGAGAGGTCACCATCAACAGAAAAGCAGAACGATTGCACCATCATACAAGTATGTACGTGACTGTACCGTCGATCACGACCTCACAAGATGCTCAGCCGTTAATTCAAACGCTCTGCCTCTTCGACTGCCAACCTCATTCTACCATCGAAAGAGACATCGTTTCGCTCCTCGTGAATCGCCAAGGGAGAGAACGGAGAGAAACACAAACAAACCCATGGAGAGACGGAGAGGTACAATTTCCAGAGGTCGTGACAGGGCAAGGAGGAGACAGTGGAGTGGTCCTCACTGTGGTCGAGAATCTGCAAGACGTCGTGTTAAATCGAAGAGAGCTGGAAGTCGAAGGAACGCGGAAACAATCGCGATTAGATATCCGCTTTGGCACTCCAGAGCAGCTTTTCAGCAGGCCCGTTACGCCTCCAACACCGGCTGCTCTTCTGCTGCCACTGGCGATGCCCCATGGATAATATAGACCTTAGCATAGATGATCAATAATCATATATAATCATGAATCAGTGTTATATATTTATATATATGTATATATGTGTATATATATATATATATATATATATATATATAAAGTCGCAGATTAAATACAACAATTCGAGACTGTTCAGATATTTTACGGCCTAACACTCTAAAAAGACATCTAACTTTAGCTTTAGTCCCAATTGTACCCTGCACTTTTCTTGTTTAATAATAAACCCAACTTTAAGTTTAGTCCCAATTCTAGCATATATATTTTTTTATCTTATAAAAACCCTAAATTTTAGGCCCATATCCAATTCTACATTAAATTTTTTTTGTCTTATAAAAAAATCCCCAACTTTTATTCCCAAATTTGCCCCATTAACCCTCAATCCAAAATCATCGTTTATTGATCTTATGTGGTATTTTCACGTCATTGCTCAACTTGTTTCCCATATTTCATATCCAAGAAGCATTCCTTTGAAGATGGATTTCCATATTGGCCCAAATAACGTCTTCTTAGATATGAAATTTGGGTAATAGCTAGGGCAATTTAGGTTTGGCTTTTATCAATGGCTATTATTCTAAAGAGAGTTTTCTTTCCATCTCACTTGGGATCTTCAATTTTGTGCTTGGTCTTCAATTTCTCATGTTTGGAAGTGTTCCATCTCTTGCAGTCAGAGAGCTCGCCCTCAAGGCACTCGAACAACTCGTGCTTGGGAGTTTCCCATCTCTAAAAAATTTCAAACATGGGGTTAATGGGGATAGATTATGACTTCAGTAAAAATTGGTTGCTTTTTATGAGACTAAAAAAATATTAGGAGAAAATTGGGATGAATAGTGGAATTGAGACATGACCTAAAGTTGGGGATTTTCATGGGATAAAAAAAAGTTTACTTTAGAATTGGGACTAGACTTAAAGTTGGAGATTTTTTATGAGACAAAAAAAAGTTTAATACATTGGAACTAGACTTGAAGGTTTATTTCAGTGTATTAAGCCCAAAAGAGGTGGCCACAATAAAATAAAACAAAACTACTTAGAAAGTTGTGTGTGAGGAGATACATGGTAAAGAAAAAGTGGGACTCAAGAAGAGATTTGCGTATTCACGGCCACCGACTGTAGCATCATGGACTACTTATCGCCTTTGGTGTTTCACTTGGTTTTGAATGCTCACCAAAAGTATCATCATTGTCTGTGAAATCATCGTTGATGCCATTGTTGAGATGTGTCATTTTCTGATTAGTGTTAAATCGATCAATGGTTCGGAGTTGAAGTGATTGCAGGTTTGACATCCTGAAATTCGACCTTGTCTCGATTATATGGATGGTTGTTTCATCGACGTGCCTATGGTTATTTTACTTTGAGCTGGTCCCTCACAAATTGACTAATCTATTAGGCGAGGCCGTTAAGAGATATAAACATAGCAGACTAGAGGATTCGATTGGAAATCGATCGCTCGATCGTAGTATTCGGCAAGGATAAATATGACACCGTTATAATTGAATTGTGATTGGATATAGGTCAATTCGATGGGATCACGTAATTGAATTATAGGTGATTCCGCATGATTGCAAAATTCACGTCAAACGGCACTAACCCGATTTTCTATCGAAATTATACTTGAGACACGTAATTGAAATCTTGTGATTTTTACGACAACCGAGAGTTATCTACTAGTCGGAGATGCACAAACGTGGATTGAAAATTATCGACCACAGGTCGAATGTATTAAATCGGAGACCCTTTTTTGTTCAGAAAATATCGGAGACTGTTTTTTATCACGAAATCGAGATGCAAGTGGGATCAATTGGTGAGGAAAAATACCAATTTGATCGATGGTAGGTTGATTGAATTTTTAGAGACTGAATTGGATTAATTTGAGGAGGATTTTTGGTTCAATTGGAGAGAAATCAAGCCAAATTCGTGTGTCCCCACTACCCACGATGTTTGCACCATCTCGAGTTTCTAGAAGAGAGCCTTGGTAGCTGATTTGAGGCCAAGAGATCCATTGGTGGTGGGAGACCAAAGGGATGGGGATAGACTGGTCAAGGGGACCAAGGTGGCCCCCCCATCCAAACCGGTTCCCTCTTTCCTTAGCATCGTCGACCACCTCTATCTCCTCTTCTTCTTACTGCTTTGAAGTCCCAGCAACTCAAAACAGAAGCTAGCAAGTCGCCAGACTACCTCACGCCATCGCCGTTCGCCTTCACTTGTCGCTTGCTGCCCCGCACGTTCGCATAGCCATGTGATCATCTCTACCATTCCAGATCGTCCCCTTGCTCCAGCCACGATCCCAGACAACCTTTGGAGCTGCTCGGGCCCATACCGCCATTTCTGGAGCTCCCTCTAACCCCGTGAGGCATTGTCCAGCCTGCTTGGACCTGGCTCAACTCATCTCGGTCCATCCCTCCTCAACCGAGCCTCCATCCAGCCATCTTAGCCCCCAAACAAAGAGCAAAAGAGTGGGTTTCCAGCAACACTTAAGGCCCGTTTTGACCCGCTTCCCGACCCCAAAAGCTAGGCCCGCTTTGGAGTGGATTGTCCCTTGCTGCGTCCTCACCATTTCGAACCGAGTTCGATAATCAAGTGAGTTTAATTCACTAATCCTCACTTAGTAGGTTAATGATGCTTAAGAGTTGATTAGTTTAAGTTAAGCATGGATTAGGTGGTTAGTTATATTAGATTAGTGGATTTAATCAATTACCGATACATGTTAAGTGAATAGTTGGTGCAATTAGAGCTTAGACAAGTTTTAGTATTTAACTAGAGTGGTTTGGTAATTTTTTGGGCCTGTCTCAGCTTCCAATTAGGCTTTACCGAGCTAAGTTGCATTTATTACATTTATTTATTAATTTTTGTAATTAATTAATTAATTAATTAATTATTTTCCGAAAATTAAATCGGGATAGCTGATGACCAGAATTTTATGTTGATTGTGATGGTATGATCTGTTTATTAAATTGAGCTCGAATTTATGCTGATTTGGTGTGATTTGTTATTTATTTTTAGTAATTAATTGGAAATTAACCGAGCGTCGGTTTATAACGCCAAAAACATTTTGGTGGGCCTTATGAAATGGTGAAATTTTCAAATGAGAAATTATAGTATTTCGACTAAGGTGAACCATGTACCCATACATGGCTATTTTTATCAGGTGTGATAAAAATGGCAAATTGATTTGAGGATCAGAGTTGTACAAATTATTATCAGCTTTAGGTGAGCTATATAGTAAAACTTATCAGCTTTGGGCGATCATTATAATTTATCAGCTTTGGGGGAGCATTATTAGTATACTATATCGGCTTGGGAGTTCTAATATATCAGGTTTGGGCAAATAGTATACTATATTATCAGGTTTGGGCGAGCCATATTATCTATATTTTTAGCTACGAGCGAGCGGACTTGACTGAGAAGTGATCACGATAACATGTAATCGACTAAGTCGATTGATCAATGGTTCGATTTGATTTGATTGGATGGTATAGTTTGTTAGTATTTATTGACTCAATTGTTTGACAGGAAGGATATGAGGTTAAAGTAATTCCTTTGACTCGTGTTGTGCTTAGGCAGCCTCAAGGCGTATTTGCTTCCTAATCCTATCTTAGGAGGGTAGAACTTGTTGAGACATCGTCTCATTTCGTTGTGGGATAACATTTTAGGTCCTTAGATGGCTGCTTCTCAGTTTTTTGGACAACCCAAGAGTGTTACAGAACATGCATCTTATTTTCCGTTGCATGAGAGCCCTAGGGGTTGGACATATGAGTTAGTGAGATCCACGGTTTGGGTTAATGCGAGTATCACCCACAAGGTGCCCCATTGATATAGATCGTGGTATCGACATGCTCAAGATGGTCAGAGAGAGGGTCATATTCTGGAACCTAAGATTCCTCTGTACATCCTGAAGGCCACTTTTGGAAAGGGTATTACAGATCCCCAAGGAGGTTCGATCATAGATGCAGTAGACCTGAATCTTGAAGTCCCCATGTCCTCGGTGCATTCTGTTCAAGGCTCCAACTGGAGTGTGAAAGAATGAGAGATCGTGGAGGACGATGAAGGGCAAGATGAGGACCCGTAGTTTGAGAAAACCCCCACCCCGGTTTGTAGATTTTTTTTTTTTTCTAATTGGTTTGAGTAGGACTTGACCTATCTAGTTCATATTGTATAATATATATTATGGTTTGCAGTGTCTATAAGTGTGGTTGTTTAGATTTTTAAATCTATGGACCTACTTTCCTATCTCATTATTTTATTATCTGTGGATTATTTATATGCTTCCGCATGCATATTAAAATGAATGGGTCGGCGATGCGTTCTGGGACGTCACTATTTAATCAACTAGTGAGGGATAGGCGCACGTCCAAGGATCGGGGCGTGACACAATCTCCAAAGCGGAACCGCCAAGCGGGGTCGGGATGGGCCTGAAAATAGGTCTCGATGTCCACAAACCCCTGCTAGAAATAGCCCCTGAAATTGGGTCCAAAGAGCTGAAATCGGTGGCTGGTTCGAGCATGGCTCGAGGCTAGGTTCGGCAGCCGCGGGTGGTGGTGTGGGCCGTGATTGGAATGGTTATGAGTCAGGTCGAGCTACGGCTGCTGGACGTGCTGGAACGGGCTGCTAAATGGGCTTCGAAGGCAAACCAACGTAGGCGGATGAGGGGACGGCTTCGATGGAGCAAAGATAGGCCATGATGGAGGTCAACCAAGGGGATTCTGCTTTGAAGTCTTGACCAAATTCTTTGTGGCCGAAAGGAGGAAATTCGATGGGTGCACGTGAGGAAGAACGGATGAGGGTGGGGGTGTCGGTGGGGCACGGACTTGCAGGGAAATAAAACAAAAGGAAACGGAAGGAGACGAGGGAATCCGTCGACGCCAGTAGAGAGAGAGAGAGAGAGAGAGAAGGGTGTGAATTGGTTTGATAAGAAACTTAGTCAAAGGGAAAATGAAATTGAAGACTTGCAGAAGAGCTGTCGGTGGGGTAACGAACCGAGAGAGACAGAGAAGGAAAACGTGCGGCCAAAGGAGGTATACGTGAAGGGGCGCGGGACAAAGGGAAAAAGAGAAAATAAAATAAAACCAAAATTATAATTTGCTCAACTTCAAAATAATTTTGTCAATTGATCATCCTAGGGCCAATTTCTTCACCAATTGCACCATTTGAAGTCTACTTGAAGACTAAAATAAGATAGTCCCTTTATCCCACGAATTTCCCTCAAATCCGAATTCTATTTCAATTTTCTCAAAATCCGATTTCTAAACAAACTTTTCCAATTGACGTTTGATTTGATGCGAAAAAAATCCACGAAATTCCGTCATTAATTCACTCACACCATGTGCCAAAAATCCATTCAAATTGGCCAATTCGAATTTCCGTTTGTTTTCCGATACGTCCAAAATGATTTTCCGTAAAAATCCTAAACTTGCCGGAAATTCCTCTAAAGATGAGTCGACGTTCCTAAAATGATTTGTGACATGACAGAACTTTCAATTTCTGAAATTGAGTTCAAATTCATGATTAATTTCAATCAGACGCGATTTTAGCGTAACCTAATATATTGGGTAGTTTTCAGAAATTTTTAGTGCAAATGACTCGTGGTTGATTTTCTTTAAGCTGCAATGAACCCATTCAACACATTGACAATTAAAAATCTCAAGAATTCAAATATGGACACAGGGTACCAAAACAATATAAAAATTAGTCTAGTCACTGGTTGACAAGAATTTTGTAACTTAAGGGAATTACCCACGTTTAGCCACACATTTCTATCAAACCGATCTATCTCTAATTTCTAATCAACTTATATCTGTGCTGTAATGACCTCAATAGATGAGCACGGTCGAGTAGTCGATTCTTGGTCGAATCCTCAAGTTTATTGCATTAAGATCTCTTAATGACTTTACCTGATAGTCTAGTTATTTTGTGAGTGGTCATCTCAACGAAAAACACTATAGTCGCGTCGATGAAAAGCCCAATTTATCCAATCGAAATCAAAACCTGAAATTCAGGATGTCACATCTCTTGTTTACAGAAATAAAGTATTATCCCACACTTTACTTAGGTTTTTAATCGAATTATAATAAATTAGTGGTGACTCTTAATTGAATTGAATTGTATGTTAAATTGAGTCAATCAAGACCCCAAAGTTGTGGTATGAGCTTGGGATAGTCCATCCTAAATATAGACTTTGTAAACCATTAGCTATCCTTTTGGTTGTTTACCTTTAGAAAGGTCTCAACACAATATAATTCTAACTATATATCTTTTATCTCCTGCTAATTCAATCAAATAAGGCAATCTTTCCAATTTTATAAATCCCCATTTGCTGTGCATACGCAATCTTATTAATCTCTAATAAGCTTGACTGAATTTTGCTATCCCACGTTTAGGTCAAATAATTCAATTAAGCTCAGAACCATTCCTTGCTGTGGTCCATTAACTCAAATGCAATATTATATGGGCTTAGTTAAAATGCTCATAATATTTATATGCAATTCAATTAAAATTTATGTTTATGAGTCATAATCGATCCCTAATTTTCTATTTCATTCGTTCATCCTTAGAGTTATGGAACAGTAGAGGAGGAGATGTGGGAATTGGCAATTGGTTTGAAAAATATCGAGGGGATGAACGAATGGAATCGAAAGTTAGTGGTGGGGGGTGGGGAGGACGGTGGGATTGGCAGCTGGTTTGGAAATTGCCGAGGGGATGAACGAATGGAATCGAAAGTTAGCGGCGGGGGGTGGGGTCTTGTCGGGGCGAAATTGCGGGGGCTCAGGTTGGGTCGGGTGGGGGCGAAGTAATTAGTACAACACGGCGTGTTGAAGAAATTAAAGGTCGGGGAGAGTTTTGGGGGATTGTGGGGGAGGCTGTGGAGATCACGTGGGGTTTCTTTGATCATAAGAAGGTTAGGCTGGCTCTAATGGCTCGGCTCAGCCCGGCCTAGCCCGGCCTGGCCCGGCCCAGCCCCGGGGATTTTGTGCACCTTGGAATGAGTCAGTGGGAAAGCTGGTGATTTTGATACTGCCTTTTTCTTTTTATTTTTTTAAGAATGATTTCAAACTTGTGTATCTGTATCCATAAATATATTTGCTCGAATGGGTAACATGCTGTTTGCATTGAATTGGGCTGTGAACACCCGATTAAAGTTTCACATGACAAAAGACTTTATCATAGAAGGAAGAAACGCTCGTATTTATTGTCTTCGACAAATTTTTTGTTTGGCAGTTAATCGATTGCTTTGAGTTAGCGGGGCCGACAAGTAATGTCAAGGCCGTTTTTAAGTTGTAAGTATCGGATGAAGAAAATGGCCAATGAGTGATCTAATAAGTTATTACCATAATTTGGCTTCGATGTGGTTTAGATTGAGAGTTGAAAGTGGAATCTCTTTCTTAGACTGTAATATTTTAACAATCAAATTTTCTTTCTTTGTTTTTTTTTTCCTTAGCTCTCGAGAGACATTGAATTAGGTGAATTTTAAATGATATTCCTATACTTCGTAATTGACATCGACATCTATCCACTGCATGTTACAAAATACCAATTCCAACTATTGTATTAATTCTCTTGTTGAGCTTTTCTTATGATTTACAAACACATTTTATTGAATAGAATAATCATAGAAACCTACCGTCGTGACTTTCTACTTAAATCTAAGCTCTTTGGCATAAGAATCGAACTCGCATTCACTGAATCTATGAGACCATAGGCTGAGGTTGCTCATACTATTGAATCAATCTAAGTACTAATTTCCTCTTAATACAATGCTAAAATGTTTTTGGTGTCATTCTGACGTATTACCTTTTAAAAAGGTCACGAGCTAAAATGTTTTTCTTTTTTGTCTTTTTTTTTCCCTTCTAACTCCTCTATAGATACATCCTAACAAGATTTCAAACATAAGCAGAACAATGCTCGAATTCAAATCAAACCTCAACAACGACTCAACTTCTATGTATACTCTTTTTGGTGGAAGCGACTCTGTCCACTCCAACTTTATGGAATTCTCTTCTCGGTCATGGCCAAAGTGGAAATTTGGTCCGACACGTGATAAAATCTAAACGTGCTAATTCACTTGGCACTGTAACACTACAATGTCAAGTCAACCGTTGACCATGTTCACTCCACGGGAAAAATTACCAAAAATGTTATAAACTTATTGCAATTGTATCAATTTAGTTCTAATTTTTGGTTAATTAAGTCTTAAACCTCTTACAATTGTGCTAGTTTAGTTATTCTATCCAAAATTGGCCGACTGACACCGGTGACAATTTTTTTGATAATATTTTATTTTATTAATCTTTTTAATCTTTTTTTTTCCTTTTCCTCTCTCTCTCTCTCTCTCTCTCTCTCTCTCGCGCTCTCTCTCTCTCTCTCTCTCTCTCTCTCTCTCTCTCTCTCTCTCTCTCTCTCTCTCTCTCTCTCTCTCTCTCTCTCTCTCTCTCTCTCTCTCTCTCTCCTTCTTCCTTTGGCTCCAACAACTGGCAAGGGGGCTGGTTAGTCATTGAACTAAGGTGGCCAGGCAAGCTTGCCTCACCGTCGCTGGGTGAGGGTGAGCTCGCCTGCCTACCACTAGCGAGGTGAGCCCCCGCTCGATCAAGCGAGGGCTTGGCTTGCTAGTGATTGGGCGAGCCAATGATGGTGAGGTAAGCTTGCTTAGCCGCCTTAGTTCGGCGACCACCCAGCCCCCTTGCCAGTCATCAAAGCCAAAAGAAGAAGGAGGGAGGAGAAAAGAGAGAAAAAATAGGGAAAAAAAGATAAAAAATAATCAAAAATTTTAAAAATAAAATATTATTAAAAGAAATTATTGCCGGCGTCGATTGTCGACCACATTAGCACTGGCCAGCAATTTTGGCCGAAATGACTGAACTAGCACGATTGCAAAAGGTTTTTATAACTCAATTGGCTATGATTGAATTGACACAATTCCAATAGATTTAGGATTATTTTGGTAATTTTTTCTCACTCCACATGATTGGACAGCAAACCTCGAGGAATCGAACAACCTTTGTCATTTCCAATTCCGACACAAAGTTGAAGATGAAATTGCATTTACATTGATAAAGTTGGAACAATCACCTCATCGGATTTTGAATGGTTGCAAGTTGATCAGCTCAGATCGTCCTTCAATTTTTTTTTTTTTTTTACGGCATCGATTTGCATTCGAAAAATTTAGGTACAACAATTAAAATAATTACAGAAATGAATTATTTGGTTTTTACACAGAACAAGGACGCCGCCAACCTAACAGAAGAAGAGAAATAGTTTAACATATCAAAAAATCGCATTAAAAAAGTCCGTCTCCTTGCCCGTCACTACGCATTATCATTTTTGTTTGGCCGTTTCATTTTATAAGCACTTTTTTCTTGAAGATGGCCGTCGCTGGAATGCGTGTAACTCGTCGTAGAGGAAATGGCGTCAATCCGTGCACGCAACAAACGTGGGAAATATGATTATGCTACAAGTTCTGAAATGATCCCACACGCACCAAACGTGCGAAATCATCTTCACGTTTCATTCCAAATTCCCAGGTCGAGAGTTGCGCGTGGAGACTGACAATGAACAGTGGAGAAACGAGCCGTCCTATGTCCTTGATGCGACCTCCGATGTAACGATCGTGACACGATGGAAATGAACAGTGAAGAAACGAGCCATCCTATGTCCTTGATGCGACCTCTGACGCAACAATCGTGACACGATGGGAAAACCAGGCAGAGCTATTGCTTGGACAATGAATAGTGAAGAAACGAGCCGTCCTATGTCCTTGATGCGACCTCCGATACAACGATCGTGACATGATGGGAAAACTGAGCAGAGCCATTGCTTGGACAATGAACAATGGAGAAACGAGCCGTCCTATGTCCTTGATGCGACCTCCGATGCAACGATCGTGACACGATGGGAAAACTGAGCAGAGCCATTGCTTGGACAATGAACAATGGAGAAACGAGCCGTCCTATGTCCTTGATGCGACCTCCGACGCAACGATCGTGACACGATGGGAAAACTGAGCAGAGCCATTGCTTGGACAATGAACAGTGGATAAACGAGCCATCCTATGTCCTTGATGCAACCTTCGATGCAACGATCGTGACACGATGGGAAAACCGAGTAGAGCCACTGCTTGGACAATGAACAGTGAAGAAACGAGCCATCCTATGTCCTTGATGCGACACAAGCTGGCCTATGTCCTTGATGAGAAGCCACTGCCTGGACAATGAACAGTTAGCCATCCTATGTCCTTGATGCGACACGAGCTGTCCCATGTCCATGATGAGAAGCCAATGAACAGTGGAGAAACGAGCCGTCCTATGTCCTTGATGCGATTTCCTTTGGCTGGTTGACCTTTGGGTCAATAACATTCATCGGCTAGTCAACTTCAGTGTCAATAGCCTTCATCGGCTAGTCAACTTTTGTGTCCTACGCGTGAAACATGTGATTTCCAGCAGACCTCGAAATCAGATGATATTATCAGATTACTTTAGCCTATAAGTACCCATCATTAAGGTCGCGTGAAACATGTGATTTCAAGCAGACTTCGAAATCAGATGATATTATCAGTTACTTTAGCCTATAAATACCCATCAGTAAGGTCTGGACACCCACCGAGAAGTTTTTACCGTCTAGTGTCCTTCTTCTATAGTTTGTCAGACACCTAAATCTAGAAAATTTGCGACTGAGAGATGTCTCCTCAGATTTCAGCAATGCCATCTCCTTCTCCTGCTCGTGAAGCAAGCCACGTCACTGAAAGCCGGTCGGGAAATTTTCATCCAAGCATATGGGGAGATTACTTTCTCAAATATGCTTCTGACTCCAACTCAAAGGTAGCATTTAAGCATATCTTTTTCTGTTTTGGATCTCCTTCAGAAAATTTTTCTATGGTTATATTTTTTGGAAACTGAGTACATAAAAATAATTATCTTATATTACTGGGCAGCATCCCACATAATTTGGTAAAGAAAAAGAAAGGAAATTCCAGTTTAGGAACTCCATGCATGTGTCGGTCCTTACTCGATTCAAAATATTTATGTGAACCCTGTGGCATGCACAAATGGCTAAAAAATGCAGAAATGATTTTGCTTCTATCAATAAAACTAGTCATGGTGATATAATTTTTAAGAAATTTCAGTTCCTATTTATTGTGATCGATTGGGTCATAAAGCAATATATTTCTTGCATCCTTACTAAATTTTTGTCATTTTCCTCTATTTTTAAAACTTTCAATTTCATATTATTGTAGCGTTCTCAAGACATTGCAGGGGAACAGATTGAGAGATTAAAAGGAGAGGTGAAAAAGATGTTGACAAGTGCTATGGATAAGCTTTTGCAAAAGTTGAACTTGATCGATCAAATCCAACGCTTAGGACTTGCCTACCATTTTTAAATTGAGATAGACAAGGAACTGGAACAAATCCATAGAAACTATTTTGAATTTCACTGCGGCGATAATGATGACGACCTACACACGACTGCTCTTCTCTTTCGATTGTTGCGACAACAAGGTTATGACGTTTCATGTGGTATGTCATTTCAAATTCTCATTGATCAATCAATTAACAAAATTTTATTGCAAACACTAGTTTGATAGCCAATTTGATTGATTAGAGTAAACACATAATATCACCAAGATGTTTAGCTTACTCCAATTTTGATTTGCTCATTCGTTCAACTTTTTTCTATGTACAAATCTCATATTATGAGTTCTTCAAATTTTCTTGCTTTGAGAGGTGAATAGTACTTTCTTCCAGTTTCTTGGTTTAGTACATCATTTTTCCATTGTTTCCAATTCATCTAGATATTGTGCAAGATGTTTTTCAAGGCATCTCTTGATAGTGCTTTTTCCCACATTCCGTTTGGCTATACAGAAATCTTTAACAAGTTCAAGGACAACGAGGGGCATTTTAGCAAATCGCTCATTGCTGATGTGCGAGGATTGCTAAGTTTGTTTGAAGCTTGCCATGTGGGGTTTCACGGTGATGATATTTTGGATGATGCACTTGCTTTTACTGTGACTCACCTTGAATCAATTGACAAAGGAAAAGTAAGCCATAATCTCAAGAAAGAAGTGAGTCATGCCCTAAGCCAGCCAATCCACAAGGGACTATCAAGGCTAGAGGCAAGGCATTACATTCAACTCTACCAAGAGGAGCCTTTGCAAAATGAAGTCTTGCTCTCTTTGGCTAGACTCGATTTCAATTTATTGCAAAAGCAACACCAAAAGGAGCTTGGCAACATCACAAGGTTATCTTTGTGATAACATGTCTAAATTGGCTAGATGTTCTAAGAATCCCAAATTTCCATGATTGATTCGTCCAATTTAAATTTATCCTTTGACAAAAGAAACTAAATTTGGATTGTCGTTCTAAAGTACTTTCTATATATAAACTTAAAATTCTATCAATAATATGTTTGCCATAAATATGATTTATTGGTAAATTGTAGGTGGTGGAGGGATTTAGATGGAGAGAGGAAGTTCCCATTTGCTAGAGATAGGCTTGTGGAGTTGTATTTCTGGATGTCAGGAGTTTATTTTGAGCTGAAGTATGAAGCCACTAGAGAAATACTAACCAAAATGATCGTGATTGTTTCCATATTTGATGACATGTATGATGTCTATGCCACATTGGAAGAAGTAGAAGTCTTCACAGAAGCAATTGAAAGGTACAGTTGGCACTCGGATGCTTTTATAATTTACCAATTCTATATTCTAACTTGATAAATTGATAATTAGGGTCAAGTGTGATATTTTTGAACATGAACTCAGGTGGGATGTTGATGCCAAAGATGGATTGCCAAAATACATGCAAGTGTGTTATGAGACACTTCTTGATTTGTATGATGAATTTGGCAACAAATTTACTAGAAAAGGACAATCATACTGCCTCTTCTATGCAAAAGAAGTGGTAAGCCAATCCAGGATACATCAATCGAATGCAATTTTTACTCTGTCCACTTGCAACTAAATACCGAGCTTTTGGATAAGCATGAGAGAACGTCATATATCCAAATCCACCAAATACATTAAAGTTAGACTACTGACATAGCTTTATGTTTGACAACGAATTCTTAGATGAAAAACCATCTGAAAGCATACTTTGCCGAAGCCAAATGGTTCCACCAAAACCACATGCCGACAATGGAGGAGTACATGCCCGTTGCATCAACCTCCATTGGCTGTGAATTGCTACTGGGGACGTCGTTTCTTGGAATGGGAGATATCGTAACAAAAAACGATTTTGACTGGTTATTATACAGCGATTCTAAGATGGTGAAGGCTTCAAAAGTAGTCGCTCGACTCATGGATGATATTGCCGGACATAAGGTACACAAAATCCATACTAGCGAACAACATTAATTATCTCGATTGTGTATATATATGTGTGTGTGTGTGTGTGTGTGTGTGTGTGTGTGTGTGTGTGTGTGTATTTAATTTTTTTTTTATCAATAGGATAATTCACATAATTTCCACAATAAATTTGTTTATAGTCTGAGCAAGAGAGAGGACATTCGCCATCTTCAGTGGAGTGTTTCATGAAACAATATAGAGTTACAGAGGAAGAGGCTAAGGAGGAACTCCGTAAACAAGTGGTCAATGCATGGAAGGACATGAACGAAGAGCTACGGCGTTCAAGCGCTGTTCCCAAGCTACTCCGCACGAGAATTCTTAATTTTGCACAAGTCTTTGATGTGGTGTATAATGATGAAAAAGATCACTACTCTCATGCTGGAACCAAGTTCAAAGAGAATGTGACTTCTCTGGACGTCGATCCATTGCCAATGTGATGGTTGGAAGAGCATGTTTAATTACCTAGCGTATTTAGATTGCATTAGACATTTTCGAATCTGCACTGTGTGCACCATTGGAATTGTGTTGACACTAGATCATTGCTCTTCACCCCCCCTTTTCTCTAGGTAGATCTCAATGCAAAAAATAAGGAGTCCATAAAAAATGGCATATTAGAATGTAATAATGTTCTATATATGCCTAGTTCAGTTTCTTGGTCAATGTCATATGCAAAAATTACAATATCCAACGGAACTAGAACAAAGTTTCGCATTTTTTGACAAAATAACTCGTTTGTTGGTTGTATACTTGATCTTGTAATGTTTCAATCACTACACCCACGTGATATAAACATCAACCTACTTTGCATAGTGTTTATTATATTATACTTATCTATATCATCCTTCAATGTAACTAAACAATCTTTCTTAAGTCAAAGAAGTGGGATAACTGCTAAATTAGTCATAAACTTATTTTACAGATGTCAATTTAGTCCCGAACTTTTCAATTTTTTTTTTTTGGTTCAATAAGTAAGTATTATAGAGCAAATGAAGTACAACAGCTTAGGGCATCCCCTGGCATTACAAATAGATCTAATAATTCAAAAAGATGGAGGTAGGAAGTCTCCACATAGTACGACATTTGACAAGGAAGGTCTAATTTTTTGGTAAAGTGAAGCTCTATTTCTTACATTTCTATGCATCTTGGCTAAAACAATATGGATGTCCGTTAATTTGTTTTGACACTGTCTATGGTTGCACTCCATCCAAATGCAATATATGGTTGTGAGGAAAGATATTTTGAGGAGTCTCGCAACCAAATCTTTGTCCTTTGTTGCCCTGATCATCCATTGAAGTTTCTCATTCCATCCTCATAAAGATCGCCTAATCCCATGTTGTGCAAGCATACTTCGCCAAATGCTATACATCCATTCGCACTGGAAGAATAAATGAGTTTTGTTTTCTATAGCAGCCTTGGAAAAGTTACACTAGGTATGAACTGAGGTCATCCACTATGCTATAATCTTTGCTGTTGGCAGTCTATCTCTACAAATTAGCCATCCGATAAAATTGTGTTTGCTAATGCTACTACTCCAAATTAGGTTGTACCACTCCACAATTGGACCCCCATGTCTAAATTCATCATACGTATCACAACAGTACCCTAAACTAGAAGGCATTGAGGTTAGGGTATGTCATAATTTGAAAAGATACCGCCAACTCCAAGCCATACGACCCCTAATGTCAAGCTGCATAATTAGGGTACCTTTGCATTTTGTGTTGTGAATTCAAGTGCTCCAAAGGGAAGAAAATGGGTGATTAACAAGGTTCCATAGGGAGCAGCTTAACAAAACTCTATTCCATATGTGCAAATCAGGCAATCCTAAGAAATGTCAAATCCTTTTCTCAATCTCATATACAGTTTGCTCTGCAAACTACCTGCCATGCAACCTTGTGCGATCCATGATTAGCTAGGGAACCAGCCCATAAGAAATGTCAAATACTCTTCTCAATCTCATATACAGTTTGCTTTGGAAGTAAGAACATTTGCATCCAAGAAGAGCAAATGGAAATACGGACTGATTTAGTTAGCTGTAGACACCTTGCATAACTCATATGCTTCATGCCCCAACTTTCTACTTTCTCAAAGATCTTGTCAGTGAGATTCTTACAGTCTGTATGAGTGAGCCTTCTAGTAAAAAGGGGAATACCTAGGTATTTGATAGGTAGCGTAACTATGAAAAAAGGTGTATGGTCCAGTATAAGGAGCTTCTCATCCTCGTTCAACCTAGAGAAAAAGATTTGACATTTGTTTGGATTAAACCACAGTCCTATGAGAGCAGCAAATTCTTCAAAGGCATCTACAAGGCAAAGAAGAGAACATACATCTCCATAAGCAAATAAGAATAAGTCATCTATGAAGCATAAGTGAGTAATCCTTTGCATTTTGCAATGCTAGTGATATTTGAAAGAAGAAAGAGGGTCACATTGTTGCAGCCCATTAGTGCTATTGAAATAGCCAACTTGTTCACCATTAAAATTCACTGAAAGACTCAGGGTGGTGATGCGCTCGGTTATCCAGCCAACCAAGTCTTATGGTGTATTTAGGGTTTTAAGGACCCTAATGACTGCATCACTATTGACCATGTCGTAGGCCTTCATGAGAATAATATTTGAGGCTACACGTTCACCTTTGTCTCCCTTATGATAGTTGTTTAATAGTTCTTGGCACAGCAGGATATTCTCTGAGATCCATCCAGTGATGAAAGCAGTTTGGTTAAGGCCGACGATCAGAGGAAGCATACACCTTATTAATTCGCAAGGAGTTCGGATATAATCTTGTACAGGATATTGCAGCATGAAATGGGTCTAAAATCCTTGAGGTAGGATGGGTTCAGAACCTTCGGGACAAGGAAATGTAGGTGGAGTTTAAAGACTTCAGCAATCTTTTCGTCGAGAAAAATTCTATGATAGCTTCCTCAATGTCTTGTCCTATGATGGGCCAAGCACTTTTGTAGAAGCAACTGTTAAACTCGTTTGGACCCGCAGTTTTAAAGTCATCGAAACCCTTTAAAACTTTGAGGATATCTGACCTCTGAAGTGTTGGGAATGTAACTAAAGTTTTGACATCTTCATGAAATAAAGAAGCATACCTCTTAAAAGGAACACATGGACACCTGGAGTTACCAAGAAGGTGCCAGTAATATAATATGATTGCATTCCTTAGAGCACCCTCCTTGGTAATTATGGAGCCATCCTCGAGTTGGAGATGATTTATCCTGTTCTGGGCACTTCTTCGCATCATGAAAACCTTGTTATTGTTATCGGCCTCCTTGAGCCAAAGATTTCTAGATTTATGTTTGAGCAAAACTTCTTCGTGTTTACTAAGAGCAAGAAAATCCTCCAATTGTGTCTTTTCTTCAGCCTGACAAATGGGATCATAAGGGTTAGTCACAAGCTTTTGTTGAATTCGCTGAAGGCTTTCCTTAGCCTGCTTAACCTTTGAGTGTAAGTCACCAAACTGAGATCTATTTAGGCCCCTAAGTTGCTGTTTCAGTGGCTTGAGCTTCATCACCACCCTGAACATTCTTGAACCTCTTACTTCTTATTGCCAGTAAGTGGAGACCATTGTTAGGAAAATGGGGCTGGTAGTCTAGAAATTGAAGAATTACAAAGAAGATTTCCTTTTCCTATATGTGGTGTCCAATTGCACCAAACATGGGGAGTGGTTTGACACCCCAGGAAGTAAGAGTTCAATTGAATAGTGGTTGTACTTTTTTTGCCATTCTGCATTGATTAGGACTCTGTCAATTCTGCTTGCTCTAAGATTTTCCCTAGGGCTTTTGTTTGTCCATTTGAAGAAAGGACTTATAGATGGAGGTTCAATCAGTGCTAGCTCCTCAATCATGTTGTTTAGCTCCTCCATATCTGAAGTCCAACAAACAGTGGAGCCAATCCTTTCACTAATGTCCCTAGTTTCATTAAAATCCCCCATAAGAAACCAAGGCATGTTTCTAGTATGTCTGGTAAAGAAAGTTGATATATTGTGCCATTATATCCTCGTTCAACTTCAGAGTTGGCAGAAAGTAAAAAAGGGTCCAACCCGGGTTTTTCAATGAGACAATGTATGGCTTGAGCAGAAACTTCCAACATATTTAGGTTAGGAATGGACTACTTCCATAAGATCCAAATTCACCCTAGGCTGCTACACATATAGTTATGAGTATATTTCTAGTCACGAAAGCTACTATCAACAACAAAACCAGCATTCTCTTCTTTAACTTTGTGCTCAATCAAAATAAGAATTTGGGGATCCTGGGATAAAGCAAAGTCCACCAATTCCCTTCCTTTGGGGCTGCGATTAAGGCCCCTCACATTCCAAGAGGCAATGTTCATAAATCAGGAGGTTCTGTTACATCCCTCAAAAACCCCATTACATCCACCACTTCCAAAAGAGCAAATCTATTCTCAGAAGACATTAAATTGGAAGCATCTTTGTTTCTATTGATTGAGTCATAATCCTTGCTATCAATTAGTTTTGAGGAGGAAGGATCAGATAGTACAAAAGGAGGGCCAGTTGTTTGGGTGACCAAGGAGTTAATAGCATCCTTTAAGGTGGGAGCTGGCCTAAAAAAGCCAGAAGTAAGCCGTGCAACTTCTCCATTTGTTTTAGGCTCTTGTTGGCTAGAGACCAAGTTAGGAGGGTAGCAGATTTTTGGGTAATTTCTTTGCTTCTACCAATACAGTCTTTGTGACCAAAGCAATTACACTTCTTGCACCTCAAAGGCACCCAGTTGTAGTGCACCATGGCCTCAAAAATTTCACCATTACCCATGTTGATATCATTTTATTTTATTTTATTTTTTGGGAATGTGCTATCAATGTTTATGAGGATGCATACCTTCGCATAGGATAACCACCATTTTTTTTCAGTGGTTATATCCATGTACAAAGGTCTTCCAAGAACACTACAGGCATAACTTAGACCTATGTTGGTCCAAAAAACATAAGGAACATTACAAAGCCAAACCCAGATAGGCACAGAAGTGATCTTTTCTTTCTCTAATCTAATAAGGGGGTGCCACTTTTGCATAAACATAGTTTTCCCCGCAATGTCCCAGACCCTAACCTCCATAACTTCCACCATTTTTGCAACATTTGAGAAGCGAAAGAAGAAGAAACCATCCTCCATGGCAGTACTATCTAGAAGATTCTCTTTGCCCCACAATTTCTCAATAACTCCTTTGACTAAGTAAAAGGATGCATTGGTAGCAAGGAAGTATCCAACAAAGCAGTTTTGGAAATGTGATTTTCCCTTGTCTCTAGCCTTGGGGGGAGGAATTGCGAAAAGTTTATTTCCATTCTTGACAGGTGGGTGAAAATCTAGTTTAACAGACTGCAAGGTTGCCCATAGTAATATCTTTCCAATACACACCTGAAGTAGCAATTGCAATAGCTTTTTGATGGTGAGCAATGGCAGGTTCTCACGCAAAGTACAAATGCTAGCCCCATCATCAATATCAACAAATTTCCCACCACCAAAAACAGCCTCATCATCACATGTGTGTTTACTGATAGAACAATTATTTGCAGCCAAAGCATCATCATCACAACTAGGGAGAGCGATACGAGTTGTACCTAGAAAGCTTGTATCCTTGTCAGCTTGGGTTCCTGCATTTAGTTCCTCTTTCTTCGAACAAAAGAGGCTGTTCATTATTTCTGCAGAAATAGCATCGCGTTCCAAGGTGATTGAAGGTGTGGCTTTCCGGCTACTACTTTTTCTATGCCGTGGACTTACCACATTGTCAAAATACAACCCAACGAGATAGGTTGAAGCCTTTGGGAAGAGGGGTAGGGTCGATATGATTAAGAACTTGGATCGTGAACTTTGATGCGCCGACTAGAGACCTTGACCTCAACCCTCACCCCACCTAGAAGAGCTAGCCCATAGGCAAAAGGCTACTTAGATTCAGCTGTCGAACGCTTGCTATGCGCACTTGATTAAGCCAAAAAAGTGAACATTAGGGAGTGATTTCGGTTTTGGTTTTGGGGAGAAATTGGAGAGTGGCTACTGAGATGGAGCAGAGCTGAGAGTAAAGACTATGGTGGCGGAGGTCCTGGGAGGTAGAGGATCAGAAACTGAAATTTGGTAAGGGTTGGCTTAAGCTAGAGGATGGAGAAGGAGGGCGGAAGATAAGGATGGGTAGAGGGAAAGTGGCGGCGACGGGAGGAGGGACGAAGGAGAACGCTAAGATGGCAACTCATGCCATCCTTAGAAGCAGCAACACCCAGCCCAGCCCATCACCCAGCTCAGGAGTTCTCACATGAAAATTGTTGAACACTTTCTACGCACACTCGGTTTAGCCCAAAGGAGAGCACGTGGGAGCGATTCCGAATCTGGTTTTGGGGAGGACAAAAGAGGGTCTACGGAGATGGAAAAGAGCTATCTGCAGACAGTTGTGGCGGAGGGCTATGGGTGGAGGTGGACCAGAGACTGAAAATGTGTAAGGTTCGATCTAGGGAAGGGGATGAAGAAAGAGGGTGGAGACGAATGGCAGAGGAGAAAAGTGGCACCCAAGAGAGCTACATTTTTTGTGAGGGAACCTTGATTCAAGAGGGATTGGAGTAGTGGTGCCACCCTCGAAATCCAACCTGTTAGTTCGAAGGTAGCGGGGGGGGGAGGGGGGAGCGAGCGACGGAGAGATTTCTTTGTTTTTTTTCTTTTTGAATGAAAGAGACTCAACTTTTCAATTTTATCAAATATAATCCTAAATTTTTGTGCGAAATTCAAATATAATCAATCCGACTAATATGGCATCCAGTTATAACTGATAATCTTACGTGTCATACGGACGTGGACAACTTTATTGGAAATAACGTCCTACATGGATTGTCATGTTAGAGATTGTCATAGACAATTGGTAGGAATAATCACATTAGTAGAATTGGAAAGTTCATGATTCAATTGATATCTAAAAAATATATTTAGGACTAAATTGATATTTTTTGTCATAAAAATATAGCCCTATTACACCATATCTTTTACAAGGACATTTCTTAATCCTACTTTTTGTTCTTCATGACGGAGCAATTTACTCTCTATGAAACCTAGGTTCAGAGCTCGATGGAAAATGAAATATATTTAGAATTTAATGAAAAAAATGGTAAGCACGATGGATTTCAAATTCCTGATCAACCAAAAACCTAATAAGTTGTAGTTAGTGATTGGATGGGTGGTTTGGGCAAGACAATTTTGCAGTCCCGTGCAAAAAATAACTACAGTTTTGAGAGGATATGCATGCAAACTTAACTAATCAAATTGCTAAAATATACTTTCAATAAAACACAACGTTATTTGGAAAACTTCATCATATTCTCAACAAAACCAAAAAGAAAAACAGAAAGGTATAAAGAAATTTTATTGTTTATAAACAAACAAATCCTCATGCGATCTAAGATTTTAAAATATCACATAATATATTCCCTATCTTGTAATTTCTGGTAGGACATTGACTACATAAACAAATTTCCAAAGTACATGCAAATGTTCTACAAAGCACTTGTCTATGTCTACGTTGAATTGAAGATGTATTGACTTGCACAGGAAGATCATACTGCCTGTACTGTGCAAAAGAAGAGGTAAGACCATACTAGGGAAAATGATCAGTGGTTTCTTGGAACATGGAGAAATCGAAAATCCTCCAAATTTTGTGCATTCTCTTCAAGCTTTGTCAAGCATTGATTGAAGACAGTCTCGACCTTAGCCAAATTTTGGGTGGCCTACTGATTAATGTTCAAAACTTTATCATCAAGAGATTGTACCTTGCTATTAATAGATTATGAAGTAGTACCGAGAGCAGCATGCAACTTTTGAATTTCAACCTCCATCACATACTATTGTACCTTAATCTCTAAAAGGAGTTCCACTATCCAAGGATAGTTTGACTCTGGTTTGGTTTGGGCACTAACTTTTGCAAGTTGAACTAGAAGGTATCCAAAATTGAAGGAATATTGATCTGGAGGTAACTTGCTTCCCTTGAACATTGTCCTCTTTGTCCTCAACCCCAGGAGATTCTTCAGGGAAATGAGATGCATAAATGTCCTTTGCATTAGGTAGAGATCGACTAACACTACCACTTATAGCCGGTTCTACAATAAGATCCTGAAAAGGAGTTTTCTCACCTATTCCCCATGTTTCAGTGGCGTCAGTATGAGGAAGAACTTATTCTCCTTCCTGCATTCCTTCCTTTTTAGCATTGATTTGTTGACCGATTTCCTTGTTCTTGCCTCCAGCATCTCCTTCATCATGTTCCCTTGCATCATCTCATTCCTTATCAGAATTTTCATGTTCCTTATTCATATTTGCATCTCCTTCTCCTTCATTTGAGTCATCCTCCTCACCTTCTTTTCCTCTAGTTTCTTCTCATTCACTTTCTTCTTCTAGATCTTTCTCACTTTCTTCTTCTTCTTTAGAATCATGGCAATATTTGCCACAATATCATAAATAATCTCGTCTTCATTATCTTCCTTGTCTTCATCTTGTAGTAAAAGAACATATCTTTTCCTTTATGGAGTATACGAGACAACACTTTTCCCTTTCCTCTTTTTCTCAACTGCAGATCCTATATTAGCCTTACTAGCAAATTCTTTCTTCATAAGTTTTAGAGCACCAGAGAACTCCTTTAATCTCATTTTAAAGATCATTTTAAGTCCAATTTGCATGGGAATGATGGTTCTACAGTAAAAGCTAGAAGGAGGTTGAATTTGAAAGTATTGGAAAAGTTTGGTCACCAGTGCTGCATAAAGAAGCTGACATTGACATGTGTAGTAGAATGGTATGGGGAAGTGAGAAAGCAACTTCCTTGCAAATAGCCAACATCATTTTGACTTCAAATTTTGAACATCAATCTTGGAGGCAACTTTGGGTCTGATGCAGTTGATAACAATCTTGTGGAGCAAAATGTTAAAGGCAGACACTATGGAATAAGTAATGCTTCCCCTAGGAATTTTGTTCTTCACTAGAAATTTGATAACCTCATCATTTGAGACATGGACATGAATCCACTTCGTTCCATTCCTAGAATATCAGCAAACAGATCAATATCAATATCAAAAAAAATTTCACACATGGTAAATTGAATGTAAGTGGGATCTAGACTGACAAGTTTGAATAAAATAAGCAGTCAATTCATGATAGGCATTAGATGACTCCAGACAAAACCTATCCATTTGAAGTTTGGCAAATTTCTCTCTCGAATTTACTTTGATTGAATCTAGAAAATCAAAGTCTACTGTTCAAGAGTTGATGACTCCTTTGTTTAGTATCTGTGCATAAACCTTCTTATGTTCTTTTGGTCGAAACAACTTCCCCTTAGTTCTAGCAATTTCTATAGCAATGTTCATTTTGAGTTGGAAATTCTTAAACATTCTCTCATCATCATCTTCCTTTTTCTCTTCAGTCTAACCCTTCGTTCTGAAACATGGATCAACAAGAAAGATGATAAATTCCTTATTTGCTCTCCCAGACTTTACCAGCCTTAATTTTTCCATGGTTTCAAAAATAAAGTTTCGTTCCCATAGCTATTCTCTTTCAAGAACGAGGTTATAAAATCCATGGGACTTCCTCCATTTGTTAGAAACTTAAAGTTCTTAAGAAGAATTTCGAGCTTTCTTATCAAAAAAGGAGTTGCATCTTGAGTAACCTTTTCCTCCACAAATGGTCAATTTGTGCTCCTTGGTGATTCATCTCCAGTGAGATCAAAACATGTCGAGTATCAAGCACAAAACGAGACCCACGAGTAGCAATGCGAGAGGACCTCATTTGAGAAGATATCAAAATAGACTTGGAGGATTTTGAGGACATGATTGCAAGTGATCAATAGAGAAATTTGCAAAGAAAGTGAGAACTGATGCGGGAGCATTCAACGTAGCTCCATTGACCAACTCAGAACCATCGATGCTTATCCAAGCTAATAAAGAAATTGGGCATTATGTGTTTCAATGGATCATTTTGAATGAATAATGTTAATTATTTATCGATACTTTGTGGTATATTGATAACTAGATGTCTTGTATGACCAATTGATGAAGTTTCAGGAGAATTATTTTTTGGTCAAGGGAGGAGTACGAACTTCGAGAAGGCCAACAGTTCAAGAATGCGGTTCAAGAATATGGAAAGCCAAAGGTTCAAGACTACGGTTCAAGAATACGGAAAGCTAAAGGTTTAAGAATGCGGAAGCTGAAGATTAAAGGCATTTAGTTCCCGTGTTAATAAGGGCTTTTCTTAAGTTATTAGGTGTCTTTACTTTTATGTAGCTCAAGAGTCGAAGGTTTAAGTTCCTAGGTCTTTAAAGTCTGTTTTTAATATTTCCTAAGGCTAAAATCCTCCTATAAATAGGGGAAAACTATCAAATGTAGGGAGATACGAATTTTATGAATGAAAATGGTGAGATTTCCTTTGCTTGAGTGAACTCCTTTAAAGAGTGGATAACTCCTTTCAGTTTCTTTATCCTTGGAGCGTAGATCACTCCTTGGTGGTGAGCCAAGAAGCCCTTTATCCTTGGCTAGTGGAATCTTTAGGCCTTGTTGGTGAGCTTCTCCTATCTCGAAGTTCTTTATTCTTGGCTGGTGGAAGCTTTAGGCCTTGGTGGTGAGCTTCGTAGATCTCGATCCTCATCCTTGGTTGGTGGCGTTGTCACGTCCCGATCCTTGGGCACACACACATCCTTCTCTTGCTTGATTTTAATATGTGATATCATAGGACTATATATCGCCAACCCTTTCATTTATTAAGCACATGCAGAAGTAATTATAAATCCCCAGACAATAAAACAATGGGATAGAAAAGCAGGCTATATTTTTCATGTTGAAATTTACAACTAAACCTTTATACATGGCATTAGACAGAGCACTTCACAAACTATTCGCAACTTCAGAGTCTCACTTTATCTACACATACACAAAAGGGTTCACAAAGAGATGGGATTTCAATCCTCGTCTAAGTCATACTCGGGATCATCCTGATTCTCCTCTGATTCCTCTTCACTTAGATCATTCTCTTCCTCAATTTCACCTCAGAGTTCTCCTTCATAAATTCTTCCTCCTCAGCTCCTTGTCAGGATCCTGAAATGTTTTCCCTAAATTGGGATGAGACTACGTCTCAGCGAGTTCTACCCCACTAAGCCCGATTAGTAAACTATTATACTATAGGCTGCCTAAATACACACAAGGCAGAGGACTTACCTTGGCCTCAGATTCTACCTACATATTAGCACAGTTCACAATAGGCACCTAAGTAATCACATCACAGATCGAAGCATCGATCAAATCGACCTAGTCGATTATATGCCAACAAGACTACTCACGGTCATTTCCAATCAGTCAATTAATTCACAACATCAAATCAAAGCAATGATCAATTGACCTAGTCGATTACATGTCAGTTGGACCATTTCCAGGTCAAATCACTTCTCATTATAAAACCTCCATTTGCATTCTTGGTCATAAAGCTACAGTAATGCTTTCGGGCGTCTATTTGCCAAGGTAATGCACAATAAACACTTTATGTGCATGCTCTTAGGCATCCCAATTACCCTTAGCCACACGGGCCCGATACTCAACACACGGAAATACGGCCACGCAGGCACAATCTACGCCATACAGGCATGATCTACACCACACAGGCATGATCAACTATCGCCACACAGCATGATCAACTATCGCCACACATGCATGATCAATATTCAACAATTTACGTTCATTCTCTAAGGCATCCTACATGCCAAAGTGATGTAATAATCGCTGAGCCACATCACACAACATTTCTTCACACAGCATTTCTTTTCATCTTTTATTATCATTGATGAAATATCGTGCATTAGTACACGATTGGCCTTAGCTAAAATATAATGATTTCGATTCCACAATTCCCACCATTATTAGTGTCCACCAAAACGCTTTTGGTGCTGTCAACCGACACTCGGTTATTTTCCAATTAATTATCCAAATTAATTAACCTAGGAAAATAATCTTGTAATCACAATTAATTCACTTTAGCACAAAATAAAGCTCAATTAAATAAATGGATTGTGCCACGATGATCAGCATGAAATTTCGGTCGTCGACCATCAAATTCTTAATTTCCGAAAAATAATTAATTAATTAATTAATTTCTAATATTAATTAATAATTATTAAAAATTCCATTTAGCTCAAAATAAAGCCAATTTAAATAAACAGGCTGACCACGATCATCAGCATAATATTCCCGTCACTGACCATCTCAAACTTAATTTCCGAAAAATAAATAATTAAATAATTAATTTCGAAAATCAAACAATTAACATTAAAAATTCAATTTAGCTCAAAATAAAGCCCGATTAAATAAACGGACTTCACCACGGTCATCAGCATAATATTCCGGTCACTGGCCACCCCACTTGAATTTTCAAAAATAAATAATTATTTAATTTAATTCCGAAAATTAATATTTAAATACTAAAAATTCCATTTAGGCCTGAATTGCCAAATTGAAGACTGATTAGGGGTCGGAAAAATTCCAAGACACTTCCAATAATTAGTAGACCACGTCTACTTGCTAATTGCATAATCAATTTATCTAAATCGCATAATTACTAATTTATTCTAATCTAACAACCTAAATATAATTAATTAAAACTAAACCATCCTTAAGCATAATTAGTCAACTAATAGGGATTATGAGATTACTCACCAAATCGCGTGCAAATCGGATCAATCCGACGGGGGCGACGTGAGGAACAACAAACTCCAAAGCGGATCCCGGGTTCGGGGCCCGGAAACGGCCCAAAATGGCCTTGAACAAGGCTGGAAACCCACTTTTCCAGCCATTGTTCTTGGCTGGACGAAGCTCGTCGGGCGGCTAGGCGGCAAGAGGAGGCCGGTGGAGAGCAAGGGGGATGCCGGGGAAGTCCGGTGGGGTTGAACGGCGGTCGGAGGTGGTTGGATAGGGCTGGACGGAGGTTGGTGGCGCACGGCGGCAAACGGCACACACACGGGCACGGGTGCGGGCGTGTGGTGCGGCGGCGGGACGAGCGGCGACGGAGCAAACGGCGAGCTATAGCTTTTGGTTCGGTTCGCTTCTTCGGACGCACGGGGAGGAAGAAGAAGAAAAAGAAAGAGAGAGAGAGAGAGAGAGAGAGAGAGAGAGAGAGAGAGGGGATAGGTATTGACCGGTCAAAGAGGGAAAAGAAAGAGAGAGAGAGGGCAGGTGGTGGGGGGTTCGCACGAGGGGGAAAGGGAGAGGGGAGAGAAGAGAGAGAGAAAAGAGAAAAGAAAGAAAAAGAGAGAAAAGGGAGAGAGAGAGAAAAGGAAATGCTTAATATCATTATTCATATTTTCCTTTTCTCTTCCCCTTTTTCTTTCTATTTTCTTTTGGTCTTCAATTAATCCTCCGATAATTTCTTTATTGAAATTTCAAACTCGTCAATAATTTGACGGGCGATGAGACGGTCCTAAAATTGAATTGTGACACGCTCGAATATTCGATTCCCAAAACCGAATTAGATTTGATGATTAAAATCGACCGACGCGATTTTAGTCCAACCAACCAATTAGGTAGCTTTTTGGGATTTTACCGCGGTTATATTCCTTAACGGCTTCACCTAATAGGTTAGCTAACTCGTGAGTGATCAGCTCAGAGAAAAAGGACCATAGGCGCGCCGACGATATGCACATTTCACTTTATCGAAAAGGGATGTCACAGGCGTGGCCTTTATACCTTGGAAGGAGATCGCTCTATCTTTTCTTATTCCTTTTGTTTCTTTACCATATACACTACTCCAAACACTTAACCACAAAAATCCCCTCTGAAAAATTTCCGTTCTTGAATCACTCACCCCATCACGCATCAAGAACGAATCAAAAGAAACAAAGGTTTGAGAGATTAGGATTTGTGAAGGCTCTAGTGATCGGGAAAATTTGAAGACTTGTTTAAAGTATTCGAACTAGCGCAAATGAACGGGCACAAGAAAAGAAATAAAATAACTTCCATTTTGAAAATTTACAAAAGAATAATTGTAAATAATTTTTTTTTAAATATTGACTCCAAAAAATCAGCAACAATAATAATAATTTCCAAAAATATAAAAGACAAGTAATAATTCAAATAAAATATTCACACATGTTCAAGAAGGAAAGAAACTTATGCCCCAACATTTGAAATATAACTACTTGAGTTTATAAGAGTGATGTCTCTTTTAGAAGGTTGAACTGAGTAATATTTAACTTTTCACCAATGAATTCGAATGATCCTCCCTCCAGTGGCTTGGTGAAAATGTCTACCAATTGATTCTTATAATCAATGAATTGAACATTAATTTCACCATTTTGAACAGGTATCTTATGAAGTGGTGATGGATTTCAATGTGTTTTGCTCTTGAATGAAGAATGTGATTTTTGGTAAGGTTGATCGTGCTTGTGCTGTCACATCCGATTTCAGTGCAGGGTTCTTTTAAAGGAAGAACCCTGCACTGATTTTTGAAATTCCTATAAGAATGCAACGGACTTAAATAAGAAGAGTTAAAGGAAGAGAAGATTGCACACAAAATTTATAGTGGTTTGACTTAAATCAAGCCTACGTCTACTCTCCCATGCTGACAGCCTTCTTATTGGAATTCATTATAGCATCAACAGAGGAATTTCTTCCGATCAATCCGTTGGACATAATTGATTAAGAAGATCTTGTAGCCATTTGAAAATTGAGATGGAAAATCCACTGATACTTGTCGTCCATACAATTAGAATCTAGGTTTCCATACATAGATGCTTCCCAGAAAGGAACTTGTCTTCAAGATTGATTTCATCAATTTGTGATTGATTCCATCAATGTATTTATGAGGGAAAGTGAAATCTTTCACCAAAGAGCTAGATGTTGTTGAATAAATTCCTAATAAGTTCATCTTGAATCCTTGTCACAAAATCAATAAATCTAAGTTTGATTTCATCCTCATTCTGGACATGATTTCAATCTAAATTTTGTCAGAGTAGGAAATATTAAATGAATAGATTTTGGCAAAAGTCTTCGATATAACGTCAGAAACATTTTGTTCTTCAAAATAAGAGTAAGAACTAGAAAGTTTTGTCAACTTCAAAACTTGATAAGAGTTTTCTTAACAAACTAAACCGCTAATTCCTTGAGAATAGAGAGAGATGGTTTGAAACATGGAGAGAAAGAAAGAGGGAATATATTTTTTCTTTTCGTTTGGGCTAGGTAATTACTAATTGGATAGACATCTCGTGTGTTATAATGAGAGAGCCCCATAATGTTGAGTGGTCCCTATCTCATCATTGATCATTGGGAGTTGCTCGGGATTTCTTTGTCTAATTTTTCCTTTATATCTCCATGCAAGATACCATTGTGGCGTGGCATTATGCACATTCAAGGAAAAACGTTTTTTTTCCTCATGGTCGTAATGAAAAACGCTTTTCATTTAGCAACTTCCGCTTAAACTTGGAACGACCGGACCACGTGGATCCATACTTGAAAGAAATATCAAAAACATATCTTAATGACAACTTACTTAACCCAATTTTTTGCAGATGACATTCACGTGCCTCTAAATAGAACCCTATATTGAGAAGACCAATTTGCCTAACAAACACTTTATCATTTCTTGCTTATGGATTGAAAGGTTAGTGTTTTAGTTGTTTTTTAGTATTATGGATGGGTGTGAGAGCTTAGGATTTAGGGATGGACATTTTGGAAAGAAAACGATATTTTCATTAAAAAAAAAAACACATAGATAATTGATATGTATGTGTAAAGTGGTCTTCAAAGTAAAATTCGTATCTATTTGGTTTTTTTTTTTTTTTGCAGTAATAATAAGAAAGCGATTTTTGAATAAAAGGCGAGTTATCCTCTTGATATTTTTCTTCATTAGAAGTTAAAGGGGTTATATTGGACAAGAAAATGATCATGTAAGACGGGGAGCAAACGTTCAGAAATTTGAGTGATTACCTTAAATTATTTAAGTGTATGCACATCATATTATGCCCATGAATGTTGGCCTCTTGCCATCCTGCATGCATCAAAACGAGTAGGGAACGCGACAAATTGCAACCATGCCCTCGTCACGGCAAAAGGCTGTTACTATGTTTTCTTTTTTCGGTGGAAAGGCTGCTTCTAATTTGTTCGGTTCTTGCTAGAACAAAATCCCAAAGAGAACCCATTCCTCTCAAGTTTTGAAATCCTCAACGTAATTATTCAGTGTGGGCCAAAAAAAAATTACTTAAATAGTTATTTGTAGCCAGGGATAAAAAAAAAAAAAAAAAAACTATTTATTTTCTGTCAATTATGAATCCATGCCAAAAGTCCATAAATATGTAACGACGATAAAGGGCAGCGAACAAGATAAAGGAAGCTAAGCTGCAGCATACTGAAGGTGGCTCTCCCTCTAACCATGGATCAGATTCTTTGCATGAATGGAGGAGAAGGAAAATATAGTTATGCCCAGAATTCCTTCGTCCAGGTCTCTCTCTCTCTCTCTCACTTGAACTAGATGGAATCCTCCGCATGCATCTTTCTCGGATTTCTTGCTTTGTTCTGTTAAATGTGGTGAATGGCTAAGTGTCTCATGCATGAAGTAGTGGTCCAATGGCTCTCACTCAACAAGTCATTTTCTCCACCGGCCTGTCAATAACACATGTTCTGCAAACAACTTTATTTCCATCCGAATCGAATAATAGAATAGTCTTCTTCCCTATTCTCATATGCTGTCTTGCTCACGAGATAGCACCACGTGCCCAATTTATTGGAGTGCTGATTACACTAATCAAATCTCCTCTCTACCCTCATATTTTCATCGGCCGCTGATGCCGCCAGTTGTCACCGCATGCCATCCTCCACTGCTGCCGACTTATAATGTAGATTGGTGTTGCTTGCGGTCATGCTTGCTGGCACCATCCTTATCCCTTTTCAACTAGTTCCCTCTGCAGCCCATACAGCATGGCCGTGATCATGGCCTCCATTGCTGTCAAGGTCTCGGCTGGCTTGGCATCACCTTCAAGATCTATATGATGATGGAGACTGCACCGAACCTCCAAACACAATTATCTCACGTTCTGCCCAGATGATCGTCTAGTACATAATCATTCATATTCACTCCAAACACCCGAGCCACCAGTTGTAGGATTTTTTTTTTATTCACACCTCACAGGTATAACACACCTGTAAGAGATTAATTTTTTTCCCATAAAACCTTACAAGAGGTTGGTTTAAGTGCAAAAGAAAACTAGAGATTCAAAACATGCATGTTATTGGTTTTGATTCTATAATTTACTTGCTTTCCATGCGCACAAACACAGGAACAGGTTATGTCCAAGGCAAAGCCTGTCTTGCAAGAAACCCTAAGAGAGCTCTATCTAGAGTGCTTCCCTGAATGCTTGAAACTGGTAGATCTGGGATGTTCTTCAGGTCCCAACACACTACTATTGTTAAGGGAAATAATCGATTCCATTGATGCGATACGTAAGCAACTAAATAAGAAGGAACCCATGTTCCAAATGTTCCTAAACGATCTCTTCCGTAATGATTTCAATACCATATTCAGATCAATCCCGAGCTTTTATGAGGAGTTGAGGAGAGAGAAGGGAGGAGATTTTGGGCCCTGTTTCATAGCAGCAATGCCCGGGAATTTCTATGGGAGGTTGTTCCCTAACCGTTCTCTTCATTTCATACATTCTTCATATGGTGTCCAATGGCGCTCTCAGGTTAGTGATTACCGATATTTAGCCTCCACATGAGTTCACGTTGGATTGATTTATTCGCTCTTCTTTATTTGATTCATACAAGTCATGTTACTTCTGCACCTTATCAGGTGCCCGGCAACTTCGTCAGTGAGTTTGGATCGCCCTTAAATAAAGGCAATATTTATTTGGCAAGGACAAGCCCCAAGAGCGTACTCGAGGCATACTTGGACCTTTTCAAGAGGGATATGACTTTGTTCCTCATGTCTCGTTCGGAAGAGTTAGTCCCTGAAGGTCGTATGGTGCTCACAATGATTGGCAGAGATGCGAGCATCAATTTGCCTGACGATCAAGTCTCTAGTATATTGGAACTGCTGGGAATGACAGTGAGCGATATGGTCCAAGAGGTCTCATTATCTGCTATCTCTCTGTGTGCTCGTGCATAGATGCGTACTTGTGTGCGGGCCTATTTAATGCATGTGGGTGAATTATTTTGCGTAAGAGTTTCTCTGGTTAATTGGCGTGGCCCGGAATGACTCTGCTTCAAACAATTGCTGGTAAAAAGAAGATTAGGAGACTATCATTTCACTTTGTTACAAATGGCAACTTCCCATGAGGTTAATTATATTGACAGCCCAATTTCCATGAAAAAACTTACAGTTAAGTCCCTATGACAGGAATTCTAAGAACTTTACCTGAATCTTGAAAAAATAAAGGCAATATAATATGATTTGTCTTTTAGTTCTGTCTGTTATTCTGCAATAATTGTTTTATGTTTAGCGCTTTCTTCTCAACAGGAATTTTTCTGTTTTTCTGTTAAAAGGGTCTAATCGAAGAGGAAAAACTAGATAATTGCAACATGCCCTGTTACTTACCTACTCCCGAAGAAGTTAGGCATGTGATTCAAGAGGAGGGCTCATTTCACATAACCAGATTCGAAACGTTTAAAGTCACCTGGGACGCTGAAATGGGCGATGGTGATGTACAAGTAAGAGGCAAATATGTGGCATCAAGCATAAGGGCAATCGCAGAGCCCATCCTGGCAATGCATTTCGGAGAAGAAGTCATGGATGGCTTGTTTGAGAGGTTTGCAAGAAAAGTTTCACAGTACATGGAACTACATAAAGGAGAATATTTCAACATCCTAGTTTCAGTCAAGAACAGATGAATACCATGCCTTGTGCAATCCATCTTTTAGCCCTTAACTTGAGGGAAAGCAATGTCGAACATATATAGAGACGAGTGTCATGGAGCAAGCGAACTTGTTTTGGGTGAGTGCACAAAACATTTTTCAGTTGCTATCAAGCTTCTGAAATCAATTTGGTTCTTATTGTATATTACTGGTATATTCGAGCTTCGTGGAGTCAATTCCCCTTGGAATTCACTTCATTGTTCAATCAAGGAAACCGGTTCATCAGTTTTTCCTTTTTTTTTGGTCTGAACGGTTCATCAGTTGACTGGGCGGCATTGCATAGAAATAGTAGCAAGTACCTTGAGCTTTTGATGCTACGGTGGTATGACTGGTATTTGATGTCTTTCTTGTCATCCAAAGATCCAAGGGCTTGAACCAAAAAGTGCAGCTTTAAGCATGAACTTTACCAGTTCACTATTCCAATATGACCCTTCCATGTGCCTTAAATGAAGAAGAAATACAATCGAACAATGGATACTTGTTAAGATCCTTTTACGTCAGTCACCCACAATTCATTTCTCTTATTCTTTCAAATTTTTTGTGTAATTATTAGTCACAATCAATTTGAAGGGACATATACTTTTGATTTATTAATTTATTTAATTTTGTAAGACATTCATATTTCCAACTTTCTTTTAATAGCGAAATATCTAATATTATTTGAAAATACAAATATTGATAGTGCCATTGTAAATTATTTGTTTTATAATTTTTTGAGATTAAATCACCCTATTTCATTTAAAATGCTAAACAGAAAGTCATAAGTCTAAGTCTGAAGTACTAAATAAGTGGCGCATGGAATGGGCTATACTTATACTTTAGGTAAAAGAATCTTACAAACAGATTTGATGGTTCAAGCAAACATCTTTTGCTTATAAACCATAGGACCATGATGCGCCTAACACATCATGGTGAGGAGTTTGATCCTCATGCTAGAGACCAGTCCTCACCCTGTGATCGTTAGAATGACTACGAAGAGGCTCCCTTCTAATGATTAGTCCTCATGTTAAAGCTCAGTCTTCACCCCCTTTCAACCAGCCATAGGTGGGGGATGGCGAGCGGCAATTGACCACAAGCTAGGCGAGCGAGGGCAACGCCCTCGCCAAATTGGTGGAAAGGCAACTCTCACCCGCCTCTCTTGTGGCAAGTCGCAGATGGCTGGCGACCGGCCACATGCCAAGAGGATTATAAAAGGGAAGAATAAAAGAATAAAAGTTTGTAAAACATATTCATTTTAGTCCTAATTATACCACTTAAGACGATTGGCATTCACATCAGCAATGTTTTTTTCATATTAGCCACCGTAAAAATGTTCTAGACTAAATTAATAAAATTGAAAGTTTATGACTGAAGTAACTATTGTACGATAGGTTTAAGACTTTGGATAATTTTCTCAAAAAATATATTATGGCAAACAAGTGAAACAAAATGCATACAAAATGCATAGCAGATCCTCCATCTTTTGTTTCCAAATTGCATAATTGAATGCAATCAATTTTATCATGTTGCCAAAATTTTCCTCCATTTAATTTTGCACTAAAAAATAATATATAGAGCAACCTGGCTCTGATACCACTTGTTGGGAAAAAGAAAAGAACGTTCTTGTTTAAAAGAACTATATTGTGGAGAAGGCCTAGATAATTTTTCCCACTACTATTTCTGTGAAAAATAAATAGGATAAAATATTGAATGAAAGTAGTAAAGATGAATAGTAAATAAGACGAGAATTTTAACATGGAAAACCCTCCAAGGTGAAGAGAAAAATCACGGGACCATAGTCTACTTCAAACTTCCACTATGATAAATAATAAGATACAACTTCACTCAAATGTAGATTTCTCACTGTCTTCAATTTGTGGATTTGAACTCCTCACAAACTAGATAACTCACTCAAAGATAACTCTCTTTCTTAAAAGAAGAAAACAGTTTCTTTCGCTATGCTACTCTGATACTCTTACTTTTGTATATACTTCTCCGTTGAGGAGGACCCCTATTTATAGAAGCAAATGCAATCCCAATTGGAATTGTACAATATGAAAATCACGTAGATTTATCTCCTAATCTCTCATAATTTTGTAGATCCGAGAAGATCGCTTTGATTTCTTTCCCAATCTCTCTTGATTTTCTGGATGTGGATCATGTTGATTTATCTCCGATCTCTTTTGATTTTTTTTCTCCTTTTTTTTTCTTTTTACTTTTACACACTCACTACCATACATATTCTACTACAATAGGTATACATAATTGCGTTGGTCTCTCCAATTGGGAGTGACCTACTCAACAAGTTCAAATAATTCAATTAAGCTCATAGCCATTCCTTGCTTTGGTCCATTAACTCAAATGCAAAATTATATGGGCTTAGTTAAAATGCTCATAATATTTATATGCAATTCAATTAAAATGTATGTTTATGAGTCATAATCGATCCCTAATTTTCTATTCCATTCGTTCATCCTTAAGAGTTATGGAACGGTAGAGGAGGAGATGTGGGAATTGGCAACCGGCTTGAAAAATATCGAGGGGATGAACGAATGGAATCGAAAGTTAGTGGCGGGGGGTGGGAAGGACGGTGGGATTGGCAACTGGTTTGGAAAATGTCGAGGGGATGAACGAATGGAATCGAAAGCTAGTGGCGGGGGGTGGGGTCTGGTCGTGGCGAAATTGCGTGGGCTCAGGCTGGGTCGGGTGGGGGCGAAGTAATTAGTACGACACGGCGTGTTGAAGAAATTAAAGGTCGAGGGGAGTTTTTGGGGATTGTGGGGGAGTCTGTGGAGATCACGCGGGGTTTCTTTGATCATAAGAAGGTTAGGCTGGCTCTAATGGCCCGGCTCGGCCTGGCCCAGCCCGACCCCAGGGATTTTGTGCACCTTGGAATGAGTCAGTGGGAAAGCTGGTGATTTTGATACCGCCTTTTTCTTTTTCATTTTTTCAAAATGATTTCAAACTTGTGTGTATGTATCCATAAATATATTCGCTTGAATGAGTAACATGCTGTTTGCGTTGAATTGGGCTGTGAACACCCGATTAAAGTTTCACATGACAAAAGACTTTATCATAGAAGTAAGTAATGCTCGCATTTATTCTCTTAGACAAATTTTTTGTTTGGCAGTTAACCGATTGCTTTGAGTTAGCGGGGCCGACAATTAATGTCAAGGTGGTTTTCTAGTTGTAAGTGTCCGATGAAGAAAATGAGCCACTGAGTTATTATCATAATTTTCTTTGATGTGGTTTAGATTGAGAGTTGAAAGTGGAATCTCTTTCTTAGACTATAATATTTAACAATCAAATTTTCTTTCTTTGGTTTTTTTTTTTTTCCTTAGCTCTCGAGAGACATTGAATTAGGCGAATTTTAAATGATATTCTTGTACTTCGTAATTGACATCGACATCTATCCACTGCATTTACAAAATACCAATTCCAACTATTGTGCTAATTGCCTTGTTGAGCTTTTCTTATGATTTATAGACACATCTTACTGAATAAAATAATCATAGAAACCTACCGTCGTGAATTTCTACTTAAATCTGAGCTCTCCGGCATTAGAATCGAACTCGCATTCATCAAATTTATGAGTCAAAAGGATGAGATTGCTCTTACTACCGAATCAATCTAAGTACTAATTTCCTATTAATACAACGCTAAAATGTTTTTGTGTCATTCTGACTAGGGGTGTCAGGAACCGAACCGAAAATCAAACCGAAACGAACCAAACTGAAAAATTTGGTTTTTTCGGTTTGGTTCGGTTTTTGGTTTGGTTCTCATTAAAAACTGATATTTTTTTATTGGTTCGGTTTTTATCAGTTAACCAAACTGAACAGAACCAAATCACAAACCGATAAAATTAAATCTTCGGTTTTATTCTCTCCCAAAGCCCTCTCATCTCGTGTCTTGTCTTGGTTGGCTTGGAGTTGGAGGTGTAATGGCGACGGCACATCAGCAACTGTGATGGCGACGGCGATGACGACAGCGACTGCGATGGCAGCGGCGGCAGGGACGGTGACTGCAACAGCGACAGCGACCGATTGAGGGACAGAGCCCCTTTCTTCTGCAAGTCTCTCCTTCGTCCCTCTTCCTTCAGCGACGGTGACAGCAACTGAGAAGAGCACCTGCAGTCACTCCTTCTGGACCACCACCGGCTTCAAAGGACCCCATCGATAGTTTTCTTGAGGGACTGGGTTTTCGGCGGGCACCGAATAACAGGTAAAATCAACTCGAATCGTGTTGAGTTTCCAACTTTTTAGTGTTCTGCTTGCTATAATTTCTGATCGTGGACTCCGCCGAGGCGGTTCCTTGGTTTGGTGGCACGGTCTTCGCTTGGAACACGAGGGTCGTTTCTGGGATCTCCAGATAATACTAGAGAAGAGCTGCGATTTTGGAATTCGGACACAACTCGATCTGCTTCAAAGGCGGCTTCTTCCCAAACACTGACGCCTATCACAGTGATTTCATCTCTGAATACCCCCTTCTGGAGGTAAGTCCGACCTTTGTCCTCCGGTCTATTGCAATTGATAGGACAAAAATACATTTGATTCTCTGCTGCAATGTGAATTCAATTTACTTCGATTCTGTTATGCGTTTACACACGGAGTGGGTTGTAGCGATGGGTTATGTGAGTTCGGTGTAGGCATCATGAATCATGGGTTTCCTTCGATTGCCTTTCAATCCATTTCCCTCCTAAGTTGAATTACCAAACAAAGTCAAACGTTGGTCTGCTTCATTTCCTTTTCCACTTCCAATGACACCGAGCGCATTTCTCGTCTTTTTTTAGGGCCCTCCCGAGGATAGCTATGGTGTTTGTCGAGTGAATATCAGTAGCAAAATTTTTAAGTAACAGTGAATGGCTCACCTGCAAAATCAGTCATTACTACTTTGCTCTTTCCACTTGCAGGTATGAGGTTAAGAAATATGATGTTGGACTCTGGTACACCCTTCCCTATGAGTAAAGAAATTGCTTGAACAGCTGAATTGCCTGGGAGAAGAACATGCAGATGACAATAATGGGGTAATCCTGGCCAATTCACAGAAGAACTGATGGAGAAAATAGAGACTGTCTAAAGCTATAGATAAATTATGTATTACTATAACCAGAGAAAAGATAAGAGGAGCCTAATGAGCTGTTCAATAAAGTGTATTCAGAAGCGAAATAGAATGTTAAAGCTTAAGGAGTACCCTCCAAAAAACCTTCAACTATTTATCCCCTGATACCTCATCAGATAAAGAATCTTCAAAATAGAGACCACTTGTCGCAAGTCAATATTTCAAGACAGACCATTACGCATCAATTACACTAATGAGAATTTAATTGCACAGTTGACAACCAAAAATCACATCAGCTTCACCAGACTGATTCCCCTTTTTTGGTCAGACACCAATACTATGATTCAGCTATACATGACAAACCTGTTCCAAGAAGGATCCAGCAGCAAAACATGCCTCTCAGCTCTGTCAGCAATTTCTCATAAATTAGCTGCCAAGATCAACAGAATTACAAGGTCAGGAAAAAATAACAGAGGTATGCACAGTACTTGATGTATTTCATAGCTCCTTGACCCCAATGATAGTAGAGGCTCTTATATGTACTCAAGATTGGCTACGATTCGCACCACTTTCACAATTGATCGAGGAGGACTTAGAAGAACTTGAAAATTTCGAGTCAGGTGAGACAAAAATAACCATGGAATATTTATATCTTTCAATATTACAATTGATATTTCAATTCTCATTTTCATTATGAATTTAATGCAGAGTTGTTATCTACGACCATGAACCTAAATTCAATAGCAATTTTTCTTGATGATTGAAGAACTTAGATGTAAGAATTATCCATATTTATATCTTTCAATATTACAATTGATATTTCAATTCTCATTTTCATTGTGAATTTAATGTAGAGTTGTCATCTACGACCATGGACCTGAATTCAATAGCAATTTCTCTTGATAATTGTCATATAAGAATTATCCATATTTATTTCTTTTAATATTACAATTGATACTTCAATTCTCATATTCATTGTGAATTTAATGCAAAGTTGTACCCGGCTAAAAAATTTGGTCAATTTTCCAGTTTTTATGTTCTCTCTTTGAAAGTTTAGAGGGCCATTTTGCAATTTCATCTTGTTGATAGAGCTCCTGGAGATTGAGAGATAAAATTTACCTAGGCTTGTTTTGTTTTTAGAGGAATGACATTCCCCCAATTTTATAATGTAGAAACAAGACTGGATATTTCAGCTATTAGTTGACTGGGAGCTTAAGCTTTTATTTTTGTCAAATGATAATTTAAGGTTTCAAAAAAGCCTCAATCAAGTCTCAAGCTCATCTTTGATGGAATTACACAATTGGAAATGGCACGTGGCAAGTAGCCAAATATTCCACATGGAAGCCATGTCGGATTTTTTACGCTTCAATTTTACTGGTGGTGAGCACACGATTTAATTGGGACTTCTTAAACAAGTCTTCTGTTGACCAAACCAAAACTTTCAAGTCTAGAATGGACTAAAAACCGGAAACTCTAAGATTTGTTTTAGCACTTACCAATATGTTATTTGGGAATGGGATGATGTAAATACTTTTTTTCAATAGTTTTTTTGACACTTATAAAATTTTTTAGTAATTTGTCAGTACGGAAAAAATTCTTTCTTTTTTCAATTGAACAATAGAATTGTCTCTTAAAGAATCATCAAGAGAGATTATGTTAAGCAATTTTTTAAATTGGATATCATTATTTGGCCAATGCTTAAAAAAAAGGAATGAAGTATATGATCTAAATTACAAAATCCTCTAAGCTTGAAGTGCAGTAACATATTGAATTTATAGTATTTTGAGTTGAATAGAAAAAAAAAAAGGAAAACCAAAAACTAAAAACCGAAAAACTAAACCGAACCAAACCGAAGTTCGGTTCAGTTCGTATTCAATTCGGTTTGGTTCAATTCGGTTCAGAAGATATTTCTAATGGTTCGATTTTTCAAAAAAACCGAACCAAACTGAACCGTTAACACCTCTAATTCTGACATAATACCTTTTAAAAAGGTCACAAGCTAAAATGTTTTTTCTTTTGCCTTTTTTTTTTCCTTCTAACTCCTCTATAGATACAACCAAACAAGATTTCAAAATATGCAAAACAATGCTTGAATTTAAATCAAACCTCAACAACGACTCAACTTCTACGTATACTCTTTTGGGTGTAAGCAACTCTGTCCACTCCCAACTTAATGGAATTCTCTTCTCAATCATGGCCAAAGTGGGAGTTAAGTTTGACACGTGATAAAATCTAAACGTGCTAGAGGGCACACCATATAATTTTCAAATCCACTTGGCACCATGCCACTACAGTAGTGAAGCCAACCATTGACCATGTTCACTCCACAAGGAAAATTACCAAATAAGTTAAAAACTTATTGCAATTATGTCAATTCAGTTCTAAACTTATTTTTTCGGTCAATTGAGTCTAAACCTTTTGCAATCGCAAGTTCAATCCTTCTGTCCAAAATTGGCCGGTAAGTGCCAGTGACAATTTTTTAATAATATTTTATTTTATTAATTTTTTATCTTTTTTTTCCTTTTTCTCTTTTTTTATTTTTTTCTCCTCTCTCCTCCTCCTTCCTTCTTCCTTTGGCTCCAGCAACTAGCCAAGGGGTTGGCCAATCATCGGACTAAGGTGGCCGGGCAAGCTCACCTCGTTGTTGCCGGGCGAGGGCAAGCTTGCCCGACCACCATTGGCGGGCGAGCCCTCGTTGGATCTAGCGAGGGCTTGCCTCGCCAATGGTTGGGCGAGCCAATGACGACGAGGTGAGCTCACTCGATTGCCTTAGTTTGGCGACCAGCTAGGCCCTTTGTTGGTCGCGAAAACCAAAGGAAGAAAGAGGGAGGAGAGAAAAAAAAAAGAGAAAAAAGAGAAAAAATCAAAAAAATTAATTAAAAAATTTAATAAAATAAAATATTATTAAAAATATTGTTACTGATGTCAATCACTAGCCATATCAGTGCTAGTCGGCCAATTTTGGCTAGAATGACTGAATTGGCACAATTGTAAAAGGTTTATGACTCAATTGATATAATTGTAATAGATTTAGGACTGCTTTGATAATTTTCCCTCACTCCACATGATTGGACACCAAACCTCAAGGGATCGAACAACCTTAGCTATAGATTAATTCCTCTTGGCAACTGTGTCATTTCCGATTCCAACACAAAGTTGAAGATGAAATTTCATTAACATTGATAAAGTTGGAACAATTCCCTCGCTGAATTTTGAATGGTTGCAAGTTGATCAGCTTGGATTGTGCTTCAAATTTTTTTACGGCATCGATTTGCATCCGAAAAATTTAGGTGCAACAATTAAAATAATTACAGAAATGAATTATTTTGTTTTTACACAGAACAAGGACGCCGCCAACCTAACAGAAGAAGAGAAATAGTTTAACATAGCAAAAAAACGCATTAAAAAAGTCCATCTCCGTGCCCGTCACTACGCATTATCATTTTTGTTTGGCCGTTTCATTTTTTAAGCACTTTTTCCTTGAAGATGGCAGTCACTGGAATGCGTGCAATTCGTCGTAGAGGAAATGGCATCAATCCGTGTACGCAACAAACGTGGGAAATATGACTATGCTACAAGTTCTGAAATGATCCCACACGCACCAAACGTGGGAAATCATCTTCACGTTTTATTCCAAATTCCCAGGTCGAGAGTCGCGCGGGGAGCCCTTGATGCGACCTCGGACACAACGATAGGGAGCCACCTTGGACGCGATGGGAAAACCGAGCAGAGCCACTGCTTGGACAATGAACAGCAGAGCCACGGATTGGACAATGAAAAGTGGAGAAACGAGCCGTCCAATAACACCTTGGACACGATGGACAATGAACAGTTGAATAGTCATCGGCTAGTCAACTTTTGTGTCCTCCGCGTGAAACATGTGATTTCAAGCAGACCTCGAAATCAGATGATATTATCAGATTTCTTTAGCCTATAAAGTACCCATCAGTAGGGTCTGGACGCCCACCGAGAAGTTTTTACCGTCTAGTGTTCTTCTTCTATAGCTGGTCAGACACCTAAATCTAGAAAATTTGCGACTGAGAGATGTCTCCTCAGATTTCAGCAATGCCATCTCCTTCTCCTGCTCGTGCAACAAGCCACGTCGCTGAACGCTGGTCGGGAAATTTTCATCCAAGCATATGGGGAGATTACTTTCTCAAATATGCTTCTGACTCCAACTCAAAGGTAGCATTTAAGCTAATCCTTTTCTGTTTTGGATCACCTCCAGAAAAACTTTTCTATGGTTATATTTTTTGGAAACTGAGTACATAAAAATAATTATCTTATATTACTGGGCAGCATTCCACATAATTTGGCAAAGAAAAAGAAAAGAAATTCCAGTTTAGGAACTCCATGCATGTGTCGGTGCTTACTCGATTCAAAAATTTTATGTGAACCCAGTGGCATGCACATATGGCTAAAAAAATGCAGAAATGATTTTGCTTCTATCAATAAAACTAGTCATGATGATATAATTTTAAAGAAATTTCGGTTCCTATTCATTGTGATCAATTGGGTCATAAAACAATATATTTCTTGCATCCTTACTAAATTTTTGTCATTTTCCTCTATTTGTAAAACTTTAAATTTCATATTATTGTAGAGTTCTCAAAACATAGCAGGGAACATATTGAGAGATTAAAAGGAGAGGTGAAAAAGATGTTGACAAGTGCTATGGATAAGCTTTTGCAAAAGTTGAACTTGATTGATCAAATCCAACGATTAGGACTTGCCTACCATTTTGAAATTGACATAGACAAGGAATTGGAACAAATCCATAGAAGCTATTTTGAATTTCACTACGGCGATAATGATGACGACCTACACACGACTGCTCTTCTCTTTCGATTGCTGCGACAACAAGGTTATGATGTTTCATGTGGTATGTCATTTCAAATTCTCATTGATCGATCAATTGATGAAATTTTATTGCAAACACTTGTTTGATAGCCAATTTGATTGATTAGAGTAAACGCATAATATCACCGAGATGTTTAGCTTACTCCAATTTTGATTTGCTTATTCGTTCAACTTTTTTCTCTATACAATTCTCATATTATGAGTTCTTCAAATTTTCTTACTTTAAAAGGTGAATAGTACTTTCTTCCAATTTCTTGGTTTAGTACATCATTTTTCCATTGTTTCCAATTCATGTAGATATTGTGCAAGATGTTTTTCAAGGCATCTCTTGATAGTGCTTTTTCCCACGTTCCGTTTGGCTATACAGAAATCTTTAACAAGTTCAAGGACAACGAAGGGCATTTTAGCAAATCGCTCATTGCCTACATGCGGGGATTGCTAAGTTTGTTTGAAGCTTGCCATGTGGGTTTCACAATGATGATATTTTGAATGATGCACTTGTTTTTATTGTGACTCACCTTGAATCAATTGACAAAGGCAAAGTAAGCCATAATCTCGAGAAAGAAGTGAGTCATGCCCTAAGCCAGCCAATCCACAAGGGACTATCAAGGCTAGAGGCGAGGCATTACATTCAACTCTACCAAGAGGAGCCTTTGCACAATGAAGTCTTGCTCTCTTTGGCTAGACTCGATTTCAATTTATTGCAAAAGCAACACTAGAAGGAACTCGGCAACATCACAAGGTTAACTTTGTGATAGCATGTCTAAAGTGGCTAGATGTTCTAAGAACCCCAAATTTCCATGATTGATTTGTTGAATTTAAATTTATCTTTTGACAAAAGAAACTAAATTTGGATTGTCATTCTAAAGTACTTTCTATATATAAAACTCAAAATTCTATCAATGAGATGTTTGCCATAAATATGATTTTTTGGTAAACTGTAGGTGGTGGAAGGGTTTAGATGCAAAGAGGAAGTTCCCATTTGCTAGAGATAGGCTTGTGGAGTTGTATTTCTAGATGTTAGGAGTTTATTTTGAGCCAGAGTACGAAGCCACTAGAGAAATACTAACCAAAATGATTGTAATTATTTCCATATTTGATGACATGTATGATGTCTATGCCACATTGAAAGAACTAGAAGTCTTCACAGAAGCAATTGAAAGGTACAGTTGGCACTCGGATGCTTTTATAATTTACCAATTCTATATTCTAATTTGATAAATTGTTAATTAGGGTCAAGTGTGATATTTTTTGAACATGAACTCATGTGGGACATCGATGCCAAAGATGGATTGCCAAAATACATGCAAGTGTGTTATGAGACACTTCTTGATTTGTATGATGAATTTGGCGACAAATTTACAAGAAAAGGATAATCATACTGCCTCTTCTAAGCAAAAGAAGTGGTAAGCCAATCCAGGATACATCAATCAAATGCATTTTTTACTCTGTCCACTTGCAACTATATACCGGGCTTTTGGATGAGCATGAGAGAACGTCATATATCCAAATCAACCAAATACATTAAAGTTAGACTACTGACATAGCTTTATGTTTGACAACGAATTCTTAGATGAAAAACCATCTGAAAGCATACTTTGCCGAAGCCAAATGATTCCACCAAAACCACATGCCAACAATGGAGGAGTACATGCCCATTGCATCAACATCCATTGGCTGTGAATTGCTACTGGGGACGTCGTTTCTTGGAATGGGAGATATCATAACAAAAAATGATTTTGACTGGTTATTATTCAACGATTCTAAGATGGTGAAGGCTTCAAAAGTAGTCGCTCAACTCATGGATGATATTGCCGGACATAAGGTACACAAAATCTATACTAGCGAGCAACATTAATTATCTCGATTGTCTTATATATATATATTTATCAATAGGAGAAATCATATAATTTCCACAATAATTTTGTTTATATTCTGAGCAAGAGAAAGGACATTCGCCATCTTCAGTCAAGTGTTTCATGAAACAATATATCGTTACAGAGGAAGAGGTTAAGGGGGAACTCCGTAAACAAGTAGTCGATGTATGGAAGGGCATGAACGAAGAGCTACGCCGTTCAAGCGTTGTTCCCAAGCTACTCCGCATGAGAATTCTTAATTTTGCACAAGTCTTCCATGTGGTGTATAATGATGAAAATGATGACTACTCTCATGCTGGAACCAAGTTCAAAGAGCATGTGACTTCTCTGTTCGTCGATCCATTGCCAATGTGATGGTTGGAAGAGCAAGTTTAATTACCAAGCGTATTTAGATTGCATTAGACATTTTCGAATCTGCACTGTGCACCACTAGAATTGTGTTGACACTAGATCATTGCTCTTCACCCCCCCCCCCCCTTTTTCTCTAGGTAGATCTCAATGCAAAAAATAAGGTGTCCATAAAAAATGGCATATTAGAATGTAATAATGTTCTATATACGCCTAGTTTAGTTTCTTGATCAATGTTAAACATATATTTTTAATATATGCTTATGGCAGTCTTAGTACACTCAGATATGCAAAAATTACGATATCCAACAGAACTGGAACAAAGTTTCGCATTTTTGGACAAAATAACTCATTTGTCGGTTGTATACCTGATCTTGTAATGTTTCAATCACTACACCCACATGATATAAACACCAACCTACTTTGCATAGTGTTTATTTAATTATACTTATCTATATCATCCTTCAATGTAACTAAATAATCTTTCTTAAGTCAAAAAAGTGGGATAACTGCTAAATTAGTCATAAACTTATTTTACATATGCCAATTCAGTCCCGAACTTTTCAATTTTTTTTTTTTTTTAATAAGTATTATAGAGCAAATGAAGTACAACAACTTAGGGCATCCCCCGTCATTACAAATAGATCTAATAATTCAAAAAGATGGAGGTAGGAAGTCTCCACATAGTACAACATTTGACAAGTGAAGCTCTATCTCTTACATTTTTACGCATCTTGGCTAAAACAATATGGGTGTCCGTTAATTTGTTTTGAAACTGTCTATGGTTGCACTCCATCCAAATGCAATATATGGTTGCTAGGAAAGACATTTTGAGGAGTCTCGCAGCCAAATCTTTGTCATTTGTTGCCCTAATCATCCATTGAAGTTTCTCATTCCATCCTTATAAAGACTGCATAATCCCATGTTGCGCAAGCATACTTCGCCAAATGCTATGTGTCCATTCGCACTGGAAGAATTAATGAGTTTTGTTTTCTATAGCGACCTTGCAAAAGTTACACTTGGTATGAACTGAGGTCATCCACCGTGCTACAATCTCTGCAGTTGGCAATCTATCTCTACAAATTAACCATCCGATAAAATTGTGTTTGCTAATGCTACTACTCCAAATTAGGTTGTACCACTCCACAATCGGACCCCCATGTTGAAACTCATCATATGTATCACAACAGTACCCTAAACTAGAAGGCATTGAGGTTAGGGTATGTCATAATTTGAAAAGAACTTGCCAACTCCAAGTCATATGACCCCTAATGTCAAGCTGCATAATTAGGGTACCTCTGCATTTTGTATTGTGAACTCAAGTGCTCTAAAGGGAAGAAAGTGGGTGATTAATAAGGTTTTATAGGGAGCAGCTTAATAAAACTCTATTCCATATGTGCAAATCGGGCAATCCTAATTCTCCTTCCCTTTTAGGTGAGCAAACTACCTGCCATGTAACCTTGTGCGATCCATGATTAGCTAGAGAACCAGCCCATAAGAAATGTCAAATCCTCTTCTCAATCTCATATACAGTTTGCTTTGGAAGTAAGAACATTTGCATCCATTTGCATCCAATAAGAGCAAATGGAAATAAGGACCGATTTAGTTAGCTGTAGACACCTTGCATAACTCATATGCTTCATGCCCCAACTTTCTACTTCTCAAAGATCTTGTCAGTGAGATTCTGACAGTCTGTATGAGTGAGCCTTCTAGTAAAAAGGGGAATACCTAGGTATTTGACAGGTAGTTACCTATGGAAAAAGGTGTATGGTCCAGTATAAGGAGCTTCTCATCCTCGTTCAACCTAGAGAAAAAGATTTGACATTTGTTCAGATTAAACCACAGTCCTATGCAAGTAGCGAATTCTTCAAGGGCATCTACTAGGCAAAGAAGAGAACATACATCTCCATAAGCAAATAAGAATAAGTCATCTATGAAGCATAAGTGAGTAATCCTTTGCATTTTGCAACACTAGTGATATTTCAAAGAAGACATAGCAACTTTTACACTGACAATTCCATTAAAAATTTCCATAACCAGGACAAAGAGATATGGAGAAAGAGGGTCACCCTGTTGCAGCCCATTAGTGCTATTGAATTAGCCAACTTGTTTGCCATTAAATTTCACTGAAAGACTTAGGGTGGTGATGCGCTCGGTTATCCAGTCAACCAAGTCTTGTGGTGTATTTAGGGTTTTAAGGACCCTAATGACTGCATCCCTATTGACCATGTCATAGGCCTTCATGAGATTAATATTTGTGGCTACACATTCACCTTTGTCTCCCTTATGATAGTTGTTTAATAGTTCTTGGCACAACAAGATATTCTCTGAGATCCATCCAGTGATGAAAGCAGTTTGGTTAAGGCCGGCGATCAGAGGAAGCATACACCTTATATTCTGCAAGGAGTTTGGATATAATCTTGTACAGGATATTGCAGCATGAAATGGATCTAAAATCCTTGAGGTAGGATGGATTCAGAACCTTCGAGACAAGGAAATGTAGGTGGAGTTTAAAGACTTCAGCAATCTTTTCGTCGAGAAAAATTCGATGATAGCTTCCTCAATGTCTTGTCCTATGATGGGCCAAGCACTTTTGTAGAAGCAACTATTAAACCTGTTTAGACCCGTAGTTTTGAAGTCATTGAAACCCTTTAAAACTCTGAGGATATTTGACCTCTGCAGTGTTGGGAATGTAACTAAAGTTTTGACATCTTCATGAAATAAAGAAGCATACCTCTTAAAAGGAACACATGGACACCTAGAGTTACCAAGAAGGTGCCAGTAATATAATATGATTGCATTCCTTAGAGCACCCTCCTTGGTAATTATGGAGCCATCCTTGAGTTGGAGATGATTTATCCTGTTCTGGGCACTTCTTCACATCATGGAAGCAAAGAAAACATTGCTATTGTTATCACCCTCCTTGAGCCAAAGATTTCTAGATTTATGTTTGAGCAAAACTTCTTCGTGTTTACTAAGAGTAAGAAAATCCTCCAATTGTGTTTTTTCTTCGGCCCAACAAATGGGATCATAAGGGTCGGTCACAAGCTTTTGCTGAATTCGATGAAGGCTTTCCTTAGCTTGCTTAACCTTTGAATGTAAGTCACCAAACTAAGATCTATTCAGGCCCCTAAGTTGCCATTTCATTGGCTTGAGCTTCATCACCACCCTCAACATTCTTGAACCTCTTACTTCTTATTGCCAGAAAGTGGAGACCATTGTCAGGAAAATGGGGTTGGTAGTCCAAAAATTGAAGAATTACAAAGAATATTTCATTTTCCTATATGTGATGTCCAATTGTACCAAACATGGGGAGTGGTCTGACACCCTAGGAAGTAAGAGTTCACTTGAATAATGGTTGTACATTTTTTGCCATTCTCCATTGATTAGGATTCTGTCAATTCTGCTTGCTCTAAGATTTTCCCCAAGGCTTTTGTTTGTCCATGTGAAGAAACGGCCTATAGATGGAGGTTCAATCAGTGCTAGCTCCTCAATCATGTTGTTCAACTCCTCCATATCTGAAGTCCAACAAACAGTGGAGCCAATCCTTTCGCTAATGTCCCTAGTTTCGTTAAAATCCCCCATAAGAAACCAAGGCATGTTTCTAATATGTCTGGTAGAGAAAGTTGAAATATTGTGCCATTATACCCTCGTTCAACTTTAGAGTTGGTAGAAAGTAAAAAAGGGTCCAACCCAAGTTTTTCAATGAGACAATGTATAACTTGAGTAGAAACTTCCAACATATTTAGTGTGGCACCCCCGAAACAGCCCCCGATCCATTGGGGTGGCCACAGTTTGCTTACCTTTCTCTTGCTTGACCTGAAGGTCTATCAATCCAAGGGGTTTATATCTTTTAGGTCGGTTCCTACGCAATATATAAATATATAGCAGAAGCAAAATCAGCATCTCCCTATCCCAAAATTAGAAACAATGCACACCTACTAGACAGGTTTATAAGTCAAGCCAAACACTTTTATTTACATAGACCTGATAGACAACACCAGTTAATACATCAAAATTTGCTGTGGTTTTCTATACCCAGTTTCATACCAAAAGATAACCTGACTTCCCTTTTTCTTTTCTTTCCATACAATCCTATACATAAGTCTATCAGTCAGTGTCGGCGGTCCAAAAATGCTTAATCTGCTAACCGTCACTCTCGGTCACACCCAGCCCGATCCGTCAGCTGGCGGCAGCGGCAACATCCCCAGCATGATACCATCACGACGAACATGCACTGACAAAAACTCCTGAATCACCGGGCCATTAGGTAAACCAATGTCATACATGACTAGAACCCGCACTCAAATAAAAACCAACCCTTGTAACTCAGGATGAGGGTGCTTCAAACACTCACACTCGACATCAACAGGGACATCGTAAAATGTACCGGGGGTGACTGGTAGCAGAGACATATCTTCTAATCTGAAATGTTAGTCCCCAAACGGGGTGAGTACAGCCACTCAGCAGTAAAAGATTCATCAAGCTATATCAAGCAGTACAATCAATATCTAAACTCATGCAAGATAGACAAAGTCAGGTAGTCAAGGGATAATTATACATCAAAATCATGAAATTCTTTAATGCAATGGCAAATACAATTTCAAAAGAATCAAAATGCATCATGTTCAGTTACCCAAGTCCCAATCATAGGGCCAAACTGTAATGACACGTCCCATTCCATGCCATACAATTTAGTCCTATAACCAGACCACACACACACTTAGTATAATCATCCATTTTATCATTCAAAAGGTTTCATCCCCCAAAGGACTAATGTTTGCATCCCTCCGGGCATTCGCATCCACCTTGACATCACGAAAGCCTCCGACATTCAACCACTAGGGCCACCGGGCATCCAGAGAGTATCACACCTCCAGGCATCTCGTACCCCACCTAGCATCACGAGGAAACCTCTGAGGCTCACCATGAGAATGGTTGCCCCGGCCCTCCAGATTTATATACTGACTAGCATACAACCGAGCATCCCGAAACTCCAGGGAAAAAACCTCCGACATTTAGTCACTAGGGTCACCGGGCATCCACAAAGGCATCGACTCATTTGATCCTTTGGGCCTCCCGACTCCCAGGGCATCGTCGACTCAACGGTTTGACGGCACCATTAACACCTTAATTTTTAAAAATACTTTCAAATGCAATGACAAGATATCCCATGAATCCTTCATCAAATCTCAATATTGCATAATATGCCAATGCCAGTATCATCATGTCAAATAGAAATTCAAGATGAATTCACCTTTGGGACGATTTGAGCAAATTCGGAACAAAACAGCTCGATTATTACAATGCACATTTTTGGTAAAAAATTTAGAATAATCCCTAATGAACTTAGAAAATTATGAAATTTTGACATGTTATCAATAAGACCTAAAAGAAAATGTTTCATGAAGAACACCAAGTTAAATTCCTTATATATCAAGAGCAGTAATTGTTGTATTCTTTGCTAACGTTTTGTAATGACTTCCAGATTTAACATTTTCATAGAAAATCGTTTTATCGATCAAACCTTGTTTATTTATTCTCAATTTTTGATATTTTATTCCTAAAGATATTCCCTACAACTTTCATTAAGGGTTCGAAGTCTAATTCCGGCTAGATAATTACAGAAAATTCATGGAATCACCGAAGGTCATGCTCTTTTCTGCGAAAACAGTTTACTAATCCAAAGAGAACTACTTCTACTCATTGAATCCCAGAATCCAACGTCCATAACCAAACACTTACAAGTCTATTGCACTACATTATAACTACTTCACTTCAAGAATCCACTTTAGTTAGACTTTTCAATTCTTATTTCAGCCAATAATCGAAACTACACAAAACAAACTCTGTTTTTACTCAATCTCTTAATCCAACTTCATCTCAATCATCCAAAAATCCACATGCAGCTCCCAATTCTGCATTTTCTCACATCTACTAGCATTTCACCAGATAATTGTAGCATGCAAAGACATAGATCAATGAACTTCCACTTGCCTCTAGCTCTTTTACTCGAATGCAAGCAAAATAGGGGCTTGGGGGGTCTCGGGCTTGGCTCAACGGCGATAAAGACCGGCGGCGATGACGGCGGCAGCACCGTGCTTGATAGAAGGGCGACCTCCTCCTTCCTCACGCCGTGCACCCACTCGCTGCCCTTTCTTGATCACTCTCTCTCTCTCTCTCTCTCTCTCTCTCTCTCTCTCTCTCTCTGCTCTCAGTTCTACTCGGTTCACTCTCTCTCTACTCCTTAATTCTGAACCCATTTTTGTTCTTTGATTAACTAACTAATTATTTACTTTCATGCAGGATTTTCGGTGGCTTAGGCAACAATGGACAGGTGGAGGAGGCATGTCTCCGGCTGGGGTTTCTTAGCCTTCGCTGGTTGCTCCACACGAAGCAATGTGGCCTCCTTTGGCCTTGCTTCAATCAACACTCCTTAATTTAGTTGACCAAATGTTGTCCAAATGGGGAAAGATGAGGCAGCTTAAACGTGGATGGCTCCTTCTCTCCGCCCGGGCATGCATGTTCTTTGTGCATAGCCGAATTCCATTTCTTTCAGCTCTCTAAAATTAATTGATAAAAATCCAAATTCTTCTCTTATGCCACATACACTTAGGTGGTCTAGTTGTGTCTGTCATCGGAAGAAATATGCACATAAATCGGCAGGGTCTAAAGTAGTGCTAATGATGACGATGGTACGACAAGGTCTAACATCGGTGTCGATGACGAAGTCCGACAATAAATTCATCAATCCACGACGTGTCGTCATTTTTCTGAGGTCGGCTAGATACGAACGAGGTTGGTCTTACCAATAACCTTAAGTAAAGGGATTCCGACAGGGCTATGATTTATTCTACAATCAGACCATTACTAAACGTGACATAGTAGTTCTATAATAATAACAAAATGACGTCCATTGAAATGTCAATAATACCGTCCGATGATACTTCTGTTGCTAGTCACGGACCGTCGCATACTTGAGGATCATCAAAATTTCTCGGATGCCACAGTTAGGCTAGGAATGGACGGCTTCCATAAGATCCAAATTCACCCTAGGCTGCTGCACAGATAGTTATGAGTATATTTCTAGTCACGAAAGCTACTATCAACAACAAAACCAGCATTCTCTTCTTTAATTTTGTGCTTGATCAAAATAAGAATTTGGGGATCCTGGGATAGAGCAAAGTCCACCAATTCCCTTTTCTTGGGACTGCGATTAAGGCCCCTCACATTCCAAGAGGCAATGTTCATAAATCAGGAGGCTCTGTTACATCACTCAAAAGCCCCATTACATCCACCACTTCCAAAAGAGCAAATCTATTCTCAGAAGACATTAAATTGGAAGCATATTTGTTTCTACTGATTGAGTCATAATCCTTGATACCAATTAGTTGTGAGGAGGAAGGATCAGATTGTACAAAAGGAGGGCCAGTCGTTTGGGTGACCAAGGAGTTAATAGCTTCCTTTAAGGTGGGAGCTGGCCTAAAAAAGCCAGAAGTAAGCCGTGCAACTTCTCCATTTGTTTTCAGCTCTTGTTGGCTAGAGACCAAGTTAGAAGGGCAGCAGATTTTTAGGTCTTAGGAGCCCACATTTCTTTGCTTCTACCAATACAGTCTTTGTGACCAAAGCAATTACACTTCTTGCACCTCAAAGGCACCCAGTTGTAGTGCACTATGGCCTAAAAAATTTCACCATTACCCATGTTGATATCAATTTTTTTTGGGAATGTGCTATCAATGTTTATGAGGATGCATATGTTCGCATAAGATAACCACTGTTTTTGTTCAGTGGCTATATCCATGTACAAAGGTCTTCTAAGAACACTACAAGCATAACTTAGACCTGTTTTGGTCCAAAACACATAAGGAACATTATAAAGCCAAACCCAGATAGGCACGGAAGTGATCTTTTCTTTCTCTAATCTAATATGGGGGTGCCACCTTTGCAAAAACATAGGTTTCCTTGCAATGTCCCAACCCTAACCTCCATAGCTTCCACCATTTTGGCAACATTTGAGAAGCAAAAGAAGAAGAAACCATCCTCTGTGGTAGTACTATGTAAAAGATTCTCTTTGCCCCACAATTTCATGATAACTCCTCTGACTAAGTAAAAGGATGCATTGGCAGCAAGGAAGTATCCAACAAAGCAATTTTGGATATGTGACTTTCCCTCGTCTCTAGCCTCGAGGGGAGGAATTGCGAAAATTTTATTTCCATTCTTGACAGGTGGGTGAAAATCTAGTTTAGCATACTGCAAGGCTGCCCATAGTAATATCTTTCCAAGACACACTTGAAGTAGCAATTGCAATAGCTTTTTGATGGTGAGCAATGGCAGGTTCTCGTGCTGTATCAGATTTTGAAGTACAAATGCTTGCCCCATCATCAATATTAGCAAATTTCCCACCATCAAAAACAGCCTCATCATCACATGTGTGTTTACTAACAGAACAATTATCCGCAGCCAAAGCATCATCATCACAACTAGGGAGAGTGATACGAGTTGTACCTAGAAAGCCTGTATCCTTGTCAGCTTAGGTTCCTGCATTTAGTTCCTCCTTCTTCGAACAGAAGAGGCTGTCTTTATTTATGCATAAATAGCATTGAGTTCCAAGGTGATTGAAGGTGTGGCTTTCCGACTACTACTTTTTCTACGCTGTGCTTACCACATTGTCGAAATAAAACCCAGCAAGACGGGTCGAAGCCTATGAGCAGAAGGGGTAGGGTTGATATGATTAAGAACCTAACCATGAACTTTAATGCACCGACTAGAGACCTTGACCTCAACCCTCACCCCACCTAGAAGAGCTAGCCCGTAAGTGAAAGGCTACTTAGATTTAGTTGTCGAACACTTTCTATGCGCACTTGATTAAGCCAAAAAAGTGAACATTAGGGAGCGATTTCGGTTCTGGTTTTGGGGAGGAAATGAAGAGTGGCTATGGAGATGGAGCAGAGCTGAGAGCAAAGACTATGGTGGCAGAGGTCTTGGGAGGTAGAGGATCGGAAACTGAAATTTGGTAAGGGTCGGCTTAAGCTAGAGGATGGTGAAGGAGGGTGGAAGATGAGGATGGGTAGAGGGAAAGTGGCGGCGACAGGAGGAGGGACGAAGGAGAACACTAAGATGGAAACTCAAGCCATCCTCAGGAGTGGCAACACCTAGCCTAGTCCATCACCTAGCTCAGGAGTTCTCACAGGAATTTTGTCGAACATTTTCTATGCACACCGATTTAGTTGAAAGGAGAGCACCTAGGAGCGATTGCCAATCTGGTTTTAGGGAGGACAAAAGAGTGTCTACGGAGATGGAAAAGAGCTATATGTAGATAGTAGTGGCGGAGGGCTATAGGTGGAGTTGGACCAAAGACTAAAAATGTGTAAGGTTCGATCTAGGGTAGGGGATGGAGAAAGAAGGTGGAGACGGAGGCAGAGGAGAAAAGCGGCACCCAAGAGAGCTACATTTTTTGTGAGTGAACCTTGAATCAAGAGAGATTGGAGGAGTGGTGCCACCCTCAGAATCCAACCCTATTAGTTCGAAGGTAGAGGGAGGAGGGAAGCGAGTGAAAAGGAGATTTCTTTGATTTTTCTTTTTGGGTGGGAGAGACTGAACTTTTCAATTTTGTCGATATAATTCTAAATTTTTATGCCAAATTCAAATATAGCCATTTTGACTCATGGTATTTGGTTATCGCCGACCATCTTACATGTCATATGGACGTGGACAATTTTATTGGAAATGATGTCCTACATGGATTGCCATGTTAGAGATTGCCAGAGACAATTGGCAAGGATGATCACACTAGCAGAATTGAAAAATTTAGGATTTAATTAATATCTGAGAGATATATTTGGGACTAAATTTGATATTTTATCTCATAAAAACCTTTCCCTATTACACCATATCTTTTACAAGAATGTTTCCTACTCCTACCTTTTGTTCTTCATGACGGAGCAATTTACACTCTATGAAACCTAGGCTCAGAGCTCGATGAAAAATGAAATATGTTTAGAATTTAATGAAAAAAGGTAAGCACAGTGGATATCAAATTCCCGATGAACCAAAAACCTAATAAGTTGTAGTTAGTGATTGAATGGGTGGTTTGGGCTAGATGAGTTTGTAATCTCGTGCAAAAAATAACTACAATTTTGAGAGGATATGCATGCAAACTTGACTAATCAAATTGCTAAAATATACTTTCAATAAAACACAACATTATCAGGAGAGCTTCATCATATTCTTAACTAAATCAAAAAGAAAAACTCAAAGGTATAAAGAGATTTTATTGTTCATAAATGTCGCGACCAAATTTTCGGGTGAACCACCTAGGGTTTGGCTAATGGATTGTTAAGCTTAGACTTAACTTGGGCTCTCCCAAGCTCATAACACTAATCAGTTTATGATAGGTCGATTAGACACTTAAGTAAAATAATGAGAGAATTATTTTGCTCTTATGAACCAGAGATTTTGGTTACGGGAACTTGGTTATACTAGATTTCTCTAACGCCCTTTCGGTACCATTATTTTATTTTATTTTTTTAAAATTTGCAGGCAGCTTGAATTTATTTTAAATCTATTTCCCTAACATGTGAGGCGATCATGCGGGTGTGCAAACCACTAATTTAACATCCAAGAAAGTAATGAATAAATTGTAGGACTTATTTTGCAACAACAAAAGCATCTGCAATGTTAGATTAAAATTCACATCGACAGTCCAAGATATGATTTCTAATTAACACACAATTTCTTTTTTTGTTTTCACTTATTTAATGAGAATCATGCAATGCATGCTACTAATCTAACATGAAAATATATCACACAGTAGATTGAATGTGAGTGGGATCCAAAACTAACAAGTTTGAATAAAATAAGCAGTCAATTTAGGATAGGCATCAAATGACTCCACACAAAACCTTTCCATTTGAAGTTTGGCAAATTTCTCTCTCGAATTTGCTTTAATTGAATCTAGAAAATCAAAGTCTACCGTTCGAGGGTTGATGGCTCCTTTGTTTAGCATATGTGCAAAAACCTTTTTATGTTCTTTTGACCAAAACAACTTCCCTTTAGTTCCAACAATTTCTATAGCAACACTCATTTTGAGTTGGACGTTCTTAAACATTCTCTCATCATCATCTTCCTTTTTGCCTTCAATCTGACCCTTCATTCCGAAGCGAGGATCAACAAGAAAGATGATAAATTCCTCATCTACTCTCCTAGACTTTACCGGCCCTAATTTTTCCATGGTTTCAAAAATAAAGTTTCATTCCCATAGCTATTCTCTTTCAAGAATGAGGTTATAAAATCCATGAGACTTCCTCCATTTTTTAGAAACTCATAGTGCTTAAGAAGAATTTTGAGCTTTCTTACCAAAAAAGGAGTTGCATATTGAGTAACCTCTTCCTCCACGAGATGGTCAATTCGTGCTCCTTGGTGATTCATCTCCAGATCAAAATGTGTCTGAGTATCAGGCACAAAACGAGACCCACAACTGGCAATGCGAGAGGACCTCACCTGAGAAGATATCGAAATAAACTTGGAGGATTTTGAGGACATGATTGCGAGTAATCAGTAGAGAAATTTGCAGAGAAAGTGTGAACGAATCAAAAGAAACAAATGTTTGAGAGATTATGATTTGTGAAGGCTCTGCTGATTGGGGAAAATTTGAAGACTTATTTAAAGTATTCGAACCAGTACAAATGAAAGGGCACAAGAAAAGAAAAAAAATAACTTCCATTTTGAAAATTTACAAAAGAATAACTGTAAATAATTTTTTTTTAAAAAAATTGACTCCAAAAAATCAGCAACAATATGATAATTTCAAAAAATATAAAAGACAAGTAATAATTCGTACAAGATATTCATACATGTTCAGTAGTGAAAGAAACTTATGCGCCAAAATTTGAAATATAACTACTTGAGCTTGTAAGGGCTTCAGAATGATATCTCTTCTAGAAGGTTGAACTAATAAGTCTACTTTATATAGACTTTAACCAAATGCATGGGTAATATTTAACTTTCAACCAATGAAATCGAATGATCCTCCCTCTGGTGGCTTGGTGAAAATGTCTACCGGTTGATTCTTAGAATCAATGAATTGAACATTAATTTCACCATTTTGCACATGGTATCTTATGAAGTGGTGATGGATTTCAATGTGCTTTGCTCTTAAATGAAGAATGAGATTTTTGGTAAGGTTGATCGTGCTTGTGTTGTCATATCTGATTTCAGTGTGGGGTTCTTTTATTCCAAAGTCTTTTAGTTATTGCATGATCCAAAGAATTTGTGAACAGCAACTACCAAGAGCAACATATTCTGCCTCTACCGTTGAAAGTGCCACAGTGTTCTGCTTCTTAGAGAACCGGCATACTAAGATTATTAGTATCTAAGTATCCTAATAGGGTAAAGTCTCCTTATTTTGGATACCACAGACCTAACTTTTGATATCTTGCAATATACTTAATAATACGTTCGACAACACTAAGATGTGTGATTCTATAGGATCAACTTAGAATCTCGCACACATACACACACTAAATAAAATATCAGGTTGAGAAGCAATAAGATAGAGAAGAGAACCGATTATACTTCTGTATGTCTTTTAGTCTACTTTCTTTCCATCTTCATCCTTGTCGAGTTTGGAAGAACTGGACATAGAAGTGTTAGTCTTCTTACAGTTTTCTATTCCAAACTTCTTGATGACATTTTTGGCATATTTCTCTTGATAGATGAAGGTTTCTTCCTTTGATTATCTAACTTGTAAAGCCAGAAAGAATATTAACTCACCTATCATACTCATTTTGAATTCTTCCTACATAGACTTTACAAATTTCTTACACATACTTGCATTAGAAGAGCCAAAAATGATATCATCTACATATATTTGAATGAGTAAAAAGTATTTTTCTTCCTTTTTGACAAATAGAGTTGTGTCAACCATCATTGTCTAAGACTTCTTTTCCCTTATTAGATGAAAAAGTTGCCTTCGGGTTAATTCCATTTTTCAACAACATCCCATTCTAGAGGATTTCTAGATCTCATGAATGCCTTCATTTTATTTTTCCACACACTGAATTCTTTTCCATCAAAATAAAGGGGCCTAGTGTTGTTCTGCCCTTCCACAAGTCCTAGTGCTAGAATGCTAGCCATAAAAAATCTTTAACTCAAAAGTAAAAATTCTTTAACAAATGAGCACATGACTCTGATACCAATTGATAATGCTAGTAACAACATCTAGAGAGGCTAAATAGGTGTTCAAAAGAAATTTTGATAAATAAATGAGGAATAAAATAAATTTCGAACAAACTCTGAGTAACGAACATAGTCTGATAAGCAAGCCACCAAACTTCTAGTGAATGTTCAAAAAGAGATAAGAGATGGAACTAATTTTTGAAATTCATATAAGAATGCAATGGACTTAAATAAGAAGAGTTGAAGGAAGAGAAGATTGCACACAAAATTTATAGTGATTTGACTTAGATTAAGCTTACGTTCACTCTCCCATGTTGACAGCTTTCTTACTGGAATTCATTATAACATCAACAGAGGAATTTCTTCCGATCAATCCGTTGGATATAATTGATTAAGAAGATCTTGTAGCCATTTGAAAATTGAGATGAAAAATCCACTGATTCTTGTCGCCTATACAATTAGAAATTAGGTTTCCATTCATAGATGTTTCCTAGAAAGGAACTTGTCTTCAAGATTGATTTCATCAATTTGTGATTGATTCCATCAATGTGTTTATAAAGGGAAAGTGAAATCTTTCACCAGAGAGCTAGATGTTGTAGAATAAATTCCTAGTAAGTTCATCTTGAATCCTTGTCACAAAATCAATAAATCTAAGTCTGATTTCATCCTCATTATGGCCATGATTTCAATCTAAATTTTGTTAGAGTAGGAAATACTAAATGAATAGATTTTGGAAAAAGTCTTCAATATAGTGTTAGAAGCATTTTGTTCTTCAAAATAAGAGTAAGAACTAGAAAGTTTTGTCAACTTCAAAACTTGGTAAGAGTTTTCTCAACAAACTAAACCGTTAATTCCTTGAGAATAGAAAGAGATGGTTTGAAACATGGAGAGAAAGAAAGAGGGAATATATATTTTTCTTTTCGTCTGGGTTAGGTAATTACTAATTGGATAGACATATCGTGTGTTATAATGGAGAGCCCCATAATGTTGAGTGGTCCCTATTTCATCATTGATCATTGGGAATTGCTCGGGATTTCTTTGTCTAATTTTTCCTTTATATCTCCATGCAAGATACCATTGTGGCGTGGCATTAAATGCACATTCAATGAAAAACGTTTTTTTTTTTTTTTCTTTTGGTCGTAATGAAAAACGCTTTTCATTTAGCAACTTCCGCTTAAACTTTGAACGACCGGCCCACGTGGATCCATACTTGAAGGGAAATATCAAAAACATATCTTAATGACCACTTACTTAACCCAATTTTTTGCAGATGACATTCACGTGCCTCTAAATAGAACCCTATATTGAGAAGACCAATTTGCCTAACAAACACTTTATCATTTCTTGCTTATGGATTGAAAGGTTAGTGTTTTAGTTGTTTTTTAGTATTATGGATGGGTGTGAGAGCTTAGAATTTAGGGATGGACATTTTGGAAAGAAAACTATATTTTCATAAAAAAGAACACATAGATAATTAATATGAATGTGTAAAGTGGTCTTCAAAGTAAAATTCATATCTTTTTTTTTTTTTTGCAGTAATAATAAGAAAGCAATTTTTGAATAAAAGGCGAGTTATCCTCTTGATATTTTTCCTCATTAGAAGTTAAAGGGGTTATATTGGACAAGAAAGTGATCATGTAAGACGGGGAGCAAACGTTCAGAAATTTGAGTGATTACCTAAAATTATTTAAGTGTATGCACATCATATTATGCCCATGAATGTTGGCCGCTTGCCATCCTGCATGCATCAAAACGAGTAGGGAACACGACAAATTGCAACCATGCCCTCGTCACGGCAAAAGGCTGTTACTATGTTTTCTTTTTTCGGTGGAAAGGCTGCTTCTAATTTGTTCGGTTCTTGCTAGAACAAAATCCCAAAGAGAACCCATTCCTCTCAAGTTTTGAAATCCTCAACCTAATTATTCAGTGTGGGCCAAAAAAACAAAAACTTAAATAGTTATTTGTAGCCAGGGATAAAAAAAAAAAACTATTTATTTACTGTCAATTATGAATCTATGCCAAAAGTCCATAAACATGTAACGACGATAAAGGGCAGCGAACAAGATAAAGGAAGCTAAGCTGCAGCATACTGAAGGTGGCTCTGCCTCTAACCATGAATCAGATTCTTTGCATGAATGGAGGAGAAGGAAAAGCTAGTTATGCCCAGAATTCCTTCGTCCAGGTCTCTCTCTCTCTCTCTCTCTCTCTCACTTGAACTAGATGAAATCCTCCGCATGCATCTTTCTCAGATTTCTTGCTCTGTTCTGTTAAATGTGGTGAATGGCTAAGTGTCTCATGCATGAAGTAGTGGTCCAGTGGCTCTCACTCAACAAGTCATTTTCTCCACCGGCCTGTCAATAACACATGTTCTGCAAAAACTTTATTTCCATCCGAATCGAATAATAGAATAGTCTTCTTCCCTATCTCATATGCTGTCTTGCTCTTGAGATAGCACCACGCGCCCAATCTATTGGAGTGCTGATTGCACTAATCAAATCTCCTCTCTACCCTCATATTTTCATCGGCCCTGGTGCCGCCAGTTGTCACCGCATGCCATCCTCCACTGCTGCCGACTCATAATTTAGATTGGTGTTGCTTGCGGTCATGCTTGCTGGCACCATCCTTATCGCTTCTCTACTAGTTCCCTCTGCAGCCCATACGGCCTGGCCGTGACCATGGCCTCCATTGCTGTCAAGGTCTCGGCTAGCTTGGCATCACCTTCAAGACCTATATGATGATGGAGACTGCACCGAGCCTCCAAACACAATTATCTCACGTGCTGCCCAGATGATCGTCTCGTACATAATCATTCCTATTCACTCCAAACACCCGAGCCACCAGTTGTAGGATTATTTTTTTTTTTTTTGTATTCACACCTCTCAGGTATAACACACCTGCAAGAGGTTAATTTTTTTCCCATAAAACCTGGCAAGAGGTTGGTTTAAGTGCAAAAGAAAAATGGAGATTCAAAAGATACATATTATTGGTTTTAATTCTATAATTCACTCGCTTCCCATGTGCACAAATACAGAAACAGGTTATGTCCAGGGCAAAGCCTGTGTTGCAAGAAAGCCTGAGAGAGCTCTATCTAGATAGCTTCCCTGAATGCTTGAAACTGGCAGATCTAGGATGTTCTTCAGGTCCCAACACACTACTATTGTTAAGAGAAATAATCGATTCCATCGATGCGACACGTAAGCAACTAAATAAGAAGGAACCCATGTTCCAAATGTTCCTGAACGATCTCTTCCATAACGGTTTCAACACTGTATTCAGATTGATCCCTAGATTTTACCAGGAGTTGAGGAGAGAGAAGGGAGGAGATTTTGGGCCTTGTTTCATAGCAGCAATGCCCGGGAATTTTTATGGGAGGTTGTTCCCTGACCATTCTCTTCATTTCATACATTCTTCATATAGTGTCCACTGGCGCTCTCAGGTTAGTCATCATAAATTCACTTTAGATTGATTATTCGCTCTTTTTTATTTGATTCATGTAAATTATGTTACTTCTGCACCTTGTCAGGTGCCTGCCAACCTCGTTAGTGAGTTTGAATCATCCTTAAACAAAGGCCATATCTATCTAGCAAGGGCAAGCCCCAAAAGCGTGCACGAAGCATACTTGGACCTTTTCATGAGGGACATGACTTTGTTCCTCAAGTCTCGTTCAGAAGAGTTAGTACCTGGAGGTCGCATGATGTTCACAATGATCGGCAGAGATATGAGCGTCAATTTGCCTGAGGATCAAGTCGCTAATTTATGGGAACTGTTGGGAATGACAATAAGCGATATCGTTCAAGAGGTTTTACTCTTTACAATCTCAGCATGCTTGCTTGCAAATGCGTACCTGTGTGCGTGCCTATTGAATGCATTGTGTGAATTATTTCGCATAAGACTTTCTTTATTTGATTGGTGTGGCCCAAATGAGTCTTTCCGTCAAACAGTTGCCGGTAAAAAGAAGATTATAAGATTTTTATTACTTAGTTACGAATGGCAACTCCCCACGAGGTTAATTAAATTGACACTCCAATTTCCACAGAACAAAAGTAGTCTAGTATAAATAGTTTTTTAGTTCTGTTCCTGTTCTACAATAATTATTTTATGTGCAGCGCTCCAATTTATCATCGCTTTCTTCTCACCAGCAATTTTCTGGTTCATGTTTAAAGGGTCTAATCAAAGAGGAAAAACTAGATGATTTTAACTTGCCCTTTTACATACCTACTCCTGAAGAAGTTAGGCATGTGATTCAAGAGGAGGGCTCATTTCACGTCACCAGATTTGAAACGTTTAAAGTCCACTGGGATGCCGAAATGGGCTACGGCAATTTACGAGTGAGAGGCAAATATGTGGCAGCGAACATCAGAGCGGTCTCAGAGTCCATCCTGGCAACGCATTTTGGAGAAGAAGTCATGGATGGCTTGTTTGAGAGGTTTGCTGGCAAAGTTTCACAGTACATGGAACTAAATGAAGGAGAACATTTCAACATCCTAGTTTCAGTGAAGAACAGATGAATATCAAACCTCATGCAATCCAGCTTTTAGCACTTAACTTGAGGGAAAGCAATGTCGAATATGTGTAGAGATGTGTGTCATGGCATAAGCGAACTTTTCTTGGGTGATCGCACGAAACATCTTTCAATTGTTATCAAGCTTCCGAAATCAATTCTGTTCTTGTTCTATATTACCAGTCAATTCAAGCTTCACAAAGTCAATCCCTCGTGAAATTCACTTAATTGATCAATCAAGGAAAACCGTTTATCAGTTGATTAGCGGCATTGTTGAACATACGTAGAGATGTGCGTCATGGAATAAGCAAACTTTTCTTGGGTGATCGCACGAAACATCTTTCAATTGTTATCAAGCTTCTGAAATCAATTCTGTTCGTGATGTATGTTACCAGTAAATTCAAGCTTCACAAAGTCAATCCCTCGTGAAATTCACTTAATTGATCAATCAAGGAAACCAGTTTATCAGTTGATTGAGTGGCATTGTATCGCAACAATGGCAAGTACCTAAGCCTTATGTTGCTGTAGTGGCATGGCTGATATGTGTGTAAAAAGAGACTCTGAATTTGAGCATGAGTTTTGCTTATTTTTTAACTCAAGGATAGCATTTGTATTTATAAATTTATCTACTAGCTGCTACAATAATCAAATGCACTAATTTAAAATATTTCAAATTTTGAATTAGTTTGTTATAGTAATAATTACAGTAATAATTATATGAGATAAGAATGGACTAATTCAAATATTTTGAATTAATCTATTATAGTAATAATGCAGTAATAACTAAATGATAAAAGCATTAACTTAATTCAAAATATTTCGAATTTGAACGAGTCATGCGTTGCTATCTTTAACAGGCCCTCACAAGTGAAAGATGGTCTTGTGAATGATCTTCATCTTGGATTTGAGCATATCATGGCGATATTGTGTAAGAGGCTTGGTGAAGATATTAGCCATTTGATCAGGTGTGGATATGAAGCAAACCTCAAGTTTATGTTGTGACACTAAAAGACGTACGAAGTGAAAGTCTACCTCAATAACCTTTAATCTAGTACGAGAAAGTAAATTCACCGTAAGATACGTTACCCCTAGGTTGTCGCACCAAAGGAGGTGGGGTTTTAATTGAGAGATGCCCAAATCCTGTAACAGTGTTTGTAACCATACCACTTCTGCCATGGCATTTGCCAATGCTCGATACTCAGATTCAGTTGAGGGACGTGCAATGGTATGCTACTTTTCGGCTCACCAAAAAATCATATGTTGACCCATATAAATTGCATAATCTCCTATTGAGTGTCTATCAATAGGGCAACTGGCCCAATCCACATCACTGTATGTGTGGAGTTACATGGTGGATTGGGAACTAATGAGTAATCCATGCGAAATGATTTCCTTTAAGTAGCGTAGAATCTGTTTCACCACACTCTAGTAGTCTTCTGTTGGTTCTTTCAAGAATTGGCAAACTTAATTTACCGCATAAGAGATATTGAGTTGAGTTAGGGTGGCATACTGAAGAGCTCCTATGGTGCTCCTATACAAACTGGCATCTTCAAGTAGCTTGCCGTAATTGATTAAATTGGTATTTATGGCCATGGGCATGTGAATCAATTTAATATCATCCATTATGGTTAGGCAAAAGAGATCTGTAACATACTTTTGTTGTGATGGAAGGAGCCATGATGGATGTTTAAGCACCTCGATTCCTAGTAAGTAATTGAGTTCGCCCAAGTCTTGTATGGAGAAGTCATTTTTTAAGCAATAGATGGTGTCTTGAATAAATGCTGAATTGGACCCTATGATAACAATGTCGTCAACATGGATGAGCATGTAAGCGGAGAAATTGGACCCATGTAGTATAAAAAGTGAAGTATCGGTTTTTAATCCGATAAATCCTAAGGATTCTAAAAAGATGCTCGACTAGTAGAACCAAGCCCACAGTGCTTGTTTCAATCCATATAAGGATTTTTGTAGTTTGCATATATGGTTTAGCATTTCTTTATCAATGAAGCCTTGAGGCTAGGCCATATAGACTTCTTCAGTCAAGTTACCATCTGAAAATGCATTGCTAAAATCTAACTAGTGGAGTTTCCTATTCTTTGTCACAGCTAATGAAATAACTATATGGACGGTGGTTGCTTTAACAACAAGACTAAATGTTTCCATATAGTCAATGCTCTCTCGCTAATTTTAGCCCTTGACCATTAGACGGGCTTTGCACCGGTCTATTGAACCATCTGGATGTGTCTTGACTCGATAAACCCATTTAGAGCCCACAAAATTGGCTTTGGGATTTGGTGGAACCAAAACCCATGTTCCATTACACAACAAAGCATTAAATTCTTTAAGTATCACTTTCCTCCATTTTTCATGTTTATTAGTTTTGGTGAAGCACCGTGGCTCTTTTGTAGAACTTATTTCAGTCAAGTTCATATGTAGCAATAGATATTTAGTGTTAGGCTTTGGGTTTTGATGCAATCGCATTGAATGGGTTCTTGGTTTTTGATAAACTAGTTGTGGAGTTATCACAATAGCCTACTATGGGGAGGTGTCTCAAAGAGCCTCATTAGAACTTGTACTAGCATTAGATGGAGTAAAAACCAACGTATTTGATTTGAAGCGGTATTAGTATTTGATAATGTCGACAATGGTTTTTCAAAGGTGGGTGGGGAGGTATTAGAGGGTGGGGTAGAAAGCAAAATTTTACCATTAACCCCATGGTTCGCGTGGGAGGACATATTAGCTGTGGAGATCATCAACCAAGGATATGATGATGAGTTTATTTTAGAGGAGTGTGAACCAAGTGTGGCGAATGGAAACATATTTTCAATAAAATGAGCATGTCTTGCAATATACATGCATCTAGTTTTGTAATCTAAACAACGCTAACCAACATGCAATGGACTATATCCTAAGAATGCACATTGACTAGAACGGAGTGAAAATTTATGTGAATTGTATGGCTTTAATAAAGTGAAAACAGCACAACCAAATATTTTCAAAAACTTGTAATCTGGTTGTTAATGGAAAAGTGTTTGAAAATGTGAGATATTATTTAAAAGTGGTGTGGATAATCTACTAATAAGGTATATTATGGTTTCAAAGGCAGAAGGCCAATACTTTAGGGAAAAAGGTGCATGAGCCAATTACATAAGGCCAGTATCAACAATGTGGTGAATTTTTAGCTCAACTGCTCTGTTCTGCTCGTGAGTGTGTGGACATGCTAATCGATGCAAAATTCCATCTTTTGAAAAAGAAAAAATTATTCAGGGTTATATATTCCCCACCCCAATTAGACTGTACGGCTTTGATGGATTTTTCAAATTGTTTCTCAACCATGGTCTTGAATTTTTTTTTTTTTAAATGAAAGGGGCCATAGACTTACTTTGAATAGGATAGTACCAAATATATTTGGAAAAATCATCATCAATATAGCAAAATACTTATAATTGGAAATGGAATCAATTGGAGCAGCTCCCTATACATCAGTAAAAATTAAATTGAGAGGTGCTTTACTAATGCTATGCGTGGGGGGTAAGGTTGTTTTATGATATTTGCCTAACAAATAGGAAGCAAATTCATTAAAATCAAATGTAGAACATGGCAATTTGTTTGAATGAATCAAATAGCAAACTTTGCTTTATTGGGATGACCTATTCGAGCATACCAGATGGTGGCAGTGGCAGAAGTATCAAGTGAGATGGTGTTGGTGGATGGAGATTTGGTATAAATAACCAACAACCGATAGTCCATCCTTAAGCAAACTTGGAGTAGTGGTGTTTTGGTCTACAAATCCTTCACAACAAAGTGAAATGGATGGAACTCAAAAAAGCAGTTGTTATCGTGTGTAAAATTCTGTACAGAAAGCAAATTTTGTATAATGTTAAGGACATAAAGGATATTTGAGAAAGTAAAAGATTTGTTAATGGGGTTTCTAAGAGTGGAAGAATAGATATTAATAATGTCTAAACTTGCTCCATTACCAACATGAAGAGTTACTGTTATGTGGTGCAAAATCTACAGACTGGCAATGTTAGACATTATATGATGAGTAGTTGCAATATCTAGAAACTAGTCTCACTACCATGTTGGAAGGAAGAATCCCAGCCATATTGATAATAGGTTGAGATGCACTATTGTTAGACTACGAATACTTGATTTAACATCTTACAACTATATGGTTATATTTCTAACAAATTGGGCATTGGTCTTTCTTGTTTTTAGATCGATTGCCTGAGTTTCCATGATTGCAGTAGTTACCCAATATTGAGAATTTTGGGGGTAGATAGTTGGAAATTGGAAATTTGTTGTGACTGAGTGGTAGGTATGGATAATGGAGGGGTGTACGTGGTAACATTTGCCTCTATAGGCACCATAGCAAACTTCATTCGAAGCTCATGATTAAAGAGTAATCGATGGAGTTCAAGAAAAGTTATTGAATTAGGTTTTGTAGCCAAGGCAGCAATAATGTCAAAAAAGTCATAACTGAGATTACATAAGATGATGGCATTTAATTCTTCATTGCTTAGAGGGCGATTGGCAGCAGCTAATTGATTCTAAATGTACTTTACCTCGCGGAGATAAGTTGAGACAAATTTATCACATTTAGATATATTTTAGAGTTGCATATAAAGCTGAAGAATGCTTGCATACGATACAATTTCAAAGGTAGTTTGTAGAGTTTTCCAAACATCAACAACAATAATTAATCAACCACATAGGGTAGGACATCAAGTGAAAGAGAAGACATCATCCAGCTAAGAACAAGTTGGTCTTTTCGAGTCCATTCATCATATGCAAGGTTCAGTGCTACAATAGTGGAACCTATGGGGGTGATGGTTGAAGTGGGATAGATAATGGTGCCATCAAGGTATCCTATTAAGGACTAGCTACGAAGCAATGGAAACAACTGGGTTTTCCATAACATAAAGTTGTTACCATAAAATTTGAGGATAAAGAAGTGTTGCACAACTAGAGTGGAAGTGGGAGATGACATCGTGAATTGGAGAAGTTGAAAGAAGGAATAGTGGAAATGTTTTCAAGGATCTTACTAGTGCTCTAATACAATGTAGAAAGAGACTCTAAATTTGAGCATGAGTTTCACTTATTTTTTAACTCTAGGATAACGTTTGTATTTATAGAGTTTATCTACCAGCTATTACAATAATCACATGGACTAATTCAAAATATTTTTGAATTTTGAATTAGTCTGTTACAATAATAAATACGGTAATAATTACACACGATAAGAATGGATTAATTCAAAATATAATTCAAATATTTGAATTAGTTTGTTACGGTAATAACTACAATAATAACTAAATGATAAAAGCATTAACTTAATTCAAAACATTTTGAATTTGAATGAGTTATGTGTTACTATCATTAACAATATGATATATTGCTTGTCGTCCAAAGAGTGAAGGTTTTGAACCGAAATGTGCAGCTTTGAGTGTAAGCTTATTCAATCCTTCTTCAGAGTCGCGTAACTGTACGCCTCAAACCAAATTCACTTTAGGGTTCAAACTTTAACTTTCCTTCATAAAAGTAGGAAGCAATAGGAATCAGTATATTCACATCATAAAAGACCAGTTCATTGTTCCAGAATGACCCTTCCATGTGCCTTAAATGAAGAAGAAGTACATTCAAAAAATGGAAATAATATATAGCATAAATTCAAAATCCCAATAGTTGTTAAGATTATTTTAGATCAGTGCTCGAACTATTATTCACAATCAATTTGAAGAGACATATTTTTTTCCTATTTCTTTCTTTAATTTGAGATAATTATAAAAAAAGTCATAAACCTATTGTATTAATATCAATTTAGTCGTAAACCATTCAGTTAGACCAATTTAGTCTTAAACCTTTTTACATTAGTAACAATGTAGTCCATCTGGCTAATTTAGGTTGGAAATTGCCCACAATAGATTTTCTACTCATAGGATGAGTAGCATAATCTATGTTGCAATATGCTGACATCTCTATATTGTTGTCTTGAGATAATAATATTCCCGATTCCAGACATTCTTTCAAGTATATTATAACCTTTAAAGCTACATTCATGTGAGACTGTTTCGGGACATGCATGAATTGACTGAGAATTTATACCGCATAGCAAATGTTAGGTCTGGTCATGGTCAAATAAATGAGTTTTCCGACAAGCTTTTGATAAGCATAAGGGTCCTTAAGCAAAGGATCCTTGTTTACGAGTGACGATCCTTTGTCATATTCAGCTGTTGTCCACCTAACATTCTAGTCAATTGGAATAGCAACTGGCTTAAATCCCAACAATCTTGCTTCCAATAAAATTTCTAAGACAAATTTGCATTGGCTGCAACAGATGCTCTTATTTGACTGTGCAATTTCTATCCCGAGGAAGTATTTGGAAGGTCCTAAATCCTTAATGTGAAATGTAGAATGCATGTACTTCTTAAATCTATCAATGGCAGATGCATCATTTCCCATAATAAGTATATCATCCACATATATGAGTAAGTAGATTGACGATGTACCTTGTCTCCATGTGAATAAAGCATAATCATGCCTAGATTGTGGAACTTTCAATCACAAGTGCATCGGTGAACTTGGCATACCATTGATGGGATGCCTATTTGAGCCTATATAAGGATTTACAAAGACAACGCACATTATTCTCCCCCTATCTACAAAATCCCTATGGACAGTCCATATAAATTACTTCTTTGAGATTGCCATGAAGAAAGGTATTGTGGACATCAGTCTAATGAAGGCACCAATCACGAAGAGCAGCAATAAAGAGGAAGGACCACATGGTGACTTCCTTTGCAACATGAGAGAAGGTTTCCGTATAATCAAATCCTTCTCTTCGTGTGAATCCCCTCGCAACTAATCTAGCTTTATTACGTTTAATAGATCCATCTACTTTGTACTTGATCTTGTATGCCCATTTGCAACCTATCGATTTTCGATGCGGAGGTAAGTGAACAATATCCCAAGTTTTGTTATCTCTAAGGGCTCACAATTCATCTTCCATTGCCTATTGCCAACTAGGATCTCTAGTGGGGTCATCATATGATGAGGGTTCCTATTGCTCGCAAATTTTGCTATTGTAGCACATGTTCGATCGAGAGATAAGCAAAACTAACATAGGAGGAGATGGGGTATTATGTACCAGACTTGTGCAAAGAAGAGCGAATATAATCCATTGTCTATGTGGGTGGTGGAATTGTGCGACCTGAATGCCGTGGATTAATTGGTACAAACGAAACATCATCCTATGAGGCAGTAGGAGAATTACCTGTTGAAATAGGTGACTCTGAGAAATATAGATCTCTTAGATATCGCTGATGATGGATGAATAGATGCTTCATTTTCCATTGCCTGTGTAATCCTTGCTTCAATGTCAAAAGTTGCTATAGGACGTGACACCTATGGAAGCATAACCACTAGTGCCTATGGAGGATCATCTTCACTTAAAAATAGATGATGAGATGTAGCAAGATCACCTGTTGATACGAAGGTGACTTATTTTGGAAAGGAAAATAATCTTCATGAAAGTTGACATCTCTACTGACAAAGAAATGCCCATTAGATGGATTAAGGACTATATATCCCTTTTGGAGAATAGGATATCCCATAAATATGCACCTGAGAGCACGAGGACCTAACTTACCCCAAGGACCCACTATAGACAAATATCATAAACACCCAAAAAACACAAATATGTTGAATGTTTGGACATTTCCCATATAATAATTCGAAAGGAATCCTTGCATTAAGAACACGATATGGCATCTGGTTGATTAGATAGGCTGTTGTGACCCCACACTCTCCCCAGAACATTTCTGGAATTGAAGCTTGATATTTAAGAGCTTGGGCAACTTCTAATAGGTGAGGGTGTTTTCTTTCTACACTCCCACTTTGTTGGGGAGTGCATACACAAGAACTTTCATGAAGGATTCCATTGGAAAGGAATAATGAAGAGCATTCATGATTAAAAAATTCATGAGCATTATCAATGCGAATCCATTGTATGAATTTATTGAACTAATTTTTAATAAGGATGAAGAAGTTCTTGGGATTACAAAGTACCTGGACCTTGGATTGAATGAGAAAGACCCAAGTTGCTCAAGTATGATCATCCACAATTGTAAGGAAAAATCGAGATCCATAATAGTGTGGAGTATGGTATGATCCCTAGATGTCCATGTATAAGAGTGAGAAAGCTTGATTAGCATGTGATGTGCTTTTTGAAAAGGGCATTCAAGACTATTTAGCTAATGACAAATAGGGCATTTGAGGTGAGGAAAAGTGACACTATGGCCTAAACGCCAATGAGATAAAGAGATATCTTTATTATTGTTAACATTACATGAAATGCACTTATTTAAAAGAAAAGATGCAATATCAAAAGTCTTTAGAAATGTATCCCAAAAATAAAAACCCTCATGATTTCTACCTAAGCCCATCAGTGTCCAGTTGAAAGGGCCTAAAAGAGATAGACATCAGAATAAAAAAAGACTCAACAAGAGTTGTCTTCACAATTTAGACATAGAAATGAGATTAAACCGGAAATCAGAAATGAATAAAACAGTTTTGAGTTTGATGGAAAAACTAAGTTGACATCCCCAATCTTAGTAACTGAAGTATCACTGCCATTTGGAAGGCGAATGAAAGTATGAACTAAGGGCTTGGCAATTTCAAAAAGAAACATTCATCGCAAACTATATGGTCACTAGCACCTGTCGTGACCTACTCTCGGGGGGAAGGGAACAAGTTTAGGGGTATTGTCTAAAGGACAGGCTTACAGCCCATGATTAAGCGCGGGCTCTCCCAAGCCCATACCCCGCGTGACATAAGAATATTTTTTAAGAATTTCGCACAAAAGGAGTCACCACTAGCCTATTAGGGTCCGCTAGAAACCAAGTGAGGCACAGGAGTATGCCACACTTCCTATGCAACCAGAGAATCTAGAATTGGGGACTTGATTACACTAATTGATTAAATATTGTCCTTCCGGTACCTAATCTCGTTCATTTAAAAAAAAAAAAGGCTGTTGTCAGGCAGTTTGGATTAATTTTATACCTATCCACTGACATGCGAGGTGATCATGCAGGTGTGCAATCATTAAAGTAATAATTAGAGCTACCAAAATCCTAATTGCAGTAAAATTAAACACATGCAAGCAAACATAATTAAACATGCAATATAATTAATACACAAGTAAATAAAGGCCTAATTACACTAAAAGGCAACATATGGCAAGTCCTAACTAAACTCCATCATTTTTTAATTTTTGAAAATTTTTAAATTTTTTAAATAAAATTTTAATTAATTTTTTAATAATTAATTCTTTAATTTAATTTAATTTTTTTAAAAATAAATTTTAATTTAAAAAGGAGCTAACCGAATCATGGGACCCGACCCAACTAAACAGACCCGAACCATATTGTATCACGTTAAACTAAAAACATTAACCCTAAAAGGCCGCTCGAAATTAATTATAAAAGCCCATGAATTTTTAACTCTTTTTCCGGCCCACATTCAAAATGAGCCCAGCCCACAACAGAAAACCCTAGCGCACTATTCACATTTTTTTTAATTTTCTTTTAATTCTTTTCTCTTCTTTTTTTTGTCCTTTTCAGTTTTGTCTTTTTGTGTTGCACTCCTTTATCTGCATTCCTCCTTCCCGAAGCAAATTTTTGCTTTCTTTTTCTATATTTTGTTTTACTTTTTACTTTTTCTATTATTTTTCTTTTTCTTTTGTTTTCTCTTTCATTTTTTTTACTTTTGGTCTTCTTCTCCTTCGTGCTTGCCCAATGCACGCCCGAAGCTTCCCTTCCCCAAAACATGGCCTCATCGCGACTCAGCCAAACAACAACACAGCTCAGAACAAGAGTTAAAAAAAAAAAAAAAAAAACTGTCGATTCGAGTACTAACACCGGCATGAGCAAATAACACGATGGAAGGACTCAAACTCGAACAAAGACAATATCACAGCAACGAACCTCGCAAAAATCATTTCCAAATCTCGTTTTGACATTTCATCAGACGCATAGAATACACCAGCTAAAGGAAGGGACCAAGCTTGCTTGGGGCTATTGTTTGGACCAAGCAACGATCATCGACACACAAACGACATTCCAGATCAACTCAAAGACAGATCGCATCAAATTTAACATAGGTATGAACTCAAGGACAATAAGGCTCGGTCAAGACCAACTAAGATACTCGGACTTCATTCAAACATCCCTGCAAACAGTTGGTGGGCGCGACTTGCACGAGAAGTTTGCGACGCAGTCGAGACTCGAACACAGCCCTAAGTTCTTATGGAAACATACCAAAACACACAACAAGATCAACGAAGGACCAGTGGGACCGAAGCTCGCGCGAACTGGTTGGTCACGAGCTCCGGTCCGACATCTCCTAAAATGGGGCACCTACAGTTCAGAAAGCTTACCCGGTTTGGATGATGCGCAATGGGCAGATCTTAAGAAATGCCGAAATGCTCTCTCAGTCTCACTCGTTTCCCCTCCGTTCTCTCGAGCTTCCTCTCTGGTTTCCCTCTCCGCTCTCCTCTCTTCCCTCGCCGCTTTTCTTTCCCCTTGCTTCAGATCTGGATTCTGGGGATGATGGTGGCAAACGGCGTCGATTGGGTGGCTCGTCGGCAACGGTGGTGGTGGCTCGGAGAGGGCTGCAACGGCAACGCCTCCTCCCCTCCGTTTCTTCCCCCCTCCTCTCTTCTCTCCTGTCCCCTTCTGGTTGCTCCCTCTATTCTCTCTCGATCGCTCTCAGCTTCCTCCTCGTTTGTTTCTTTCCTTTTTTTGCTCTCTTTCTTCTGCAGGACCTCGTACGAAGACCACGGCCGTGCCAGTTGCCGGCCAGGCATTCTCGACCCGTGGATCACGCTGCCATCCCGATCTCGCTGCTTCTTCTGCTCATTGCTGCTGATCTGTTGCCCCTCTTTGAATGGGAGCTCGAAGAGGTTCCATTCAAAGACAAAAGACACCTAAATTATTTTGGCGATAGAGAGACCCTAGGTGAATATGCACCTCTCAGGTCGACGGAAATGACTCTTAACTATGGAAGCACGTCTTGTTAATAAGTGGAAGAAAAACTCCAAGTTACAGAAACATGCCGTGTCATAGGAAGAAAGACTTCGGGCTACGGAAAGCCCACCGGGTCATAAGAAGGGGATTGAGAGACTCCGGGCTACGGAAAGCCTACCGGGTCATAAGAAGGGGGTTGAAGAACTCCGAGCTATGGAAAGCCCACCGGGTCATAAGAATGGGAAGAAGGAAGACTCCGGGCTACAGAAAGCCCACCGGGTCATAAAAAGGGGATTAAAGGACTCCGAGCTACGGAAAGCCCACCGGGTCATAAGAAGGGGGTTAAAGGACTCGGGCTACGGAAAGCCCACCGGGTCATAAGAAGGGGATTGAAGGATTCCGGGCTACGGAAAGCCCACCGGGTCATAAGAAGGGGGTTGAAGAGCTCCGGGTTATGGAAAGCCCACCGGGTCATAAGAAGGGGGTTGAAGGAAGACTCCGGGCTACAAAAGCCCACCGGGTCATAAAAAATGACATGGTTTAAGGTTGACCATGAACCTTGTGGTTTAAGGATAGACCCATGAACCCTGTGGTTTATGAAAGCCATAAACCCCGTGGTTTAAGGATAAACCAACTAACCTGGTGGTTTAAGGATATACTCACGAACCGTGTGGTTTAGGAAAGCCACCAACTCCATGGTTTAAGGATAAACCCACGAATCTTGTGGTTTAAGGATAGACCCACCAATCATGTGGTTTAAAGATAGACTCACGAACCTTGTGGTTTAAGGATAGACCCATGAACCGTGTGGTTTAGGAAAGCCACCAACCCCGTGGTTTAAGGATAAACCCACCAACCATGTGGTTTAAAAATAGACCCATGAATATTGTGGTTTAAGGATAGACCCACGAACCGTGTGGTTTAGGAAAGCCACCAACCCCGTGATTTAAGGATAAACCCACCAACCATGTGGTTTAAGGATAGACCCACGAACCTTGTGGTTTAAGGATAGACCCACGAACCGTGTGATTTAGGAAAGCCACCAACCCCATGGTTTAAGGATAAACCCACCAACCATGTAGTTTAGGGATAGACCCACGAACCTTGTGGTTTAAGGATAGACCCATGAGCCGTGTGGTTTAGGAAAGCCACTAACCCCATGGTTTAAGGATAAACCCACCAATCGTGGTTTAAGGATAGACCCACGAACCTTGTGGTTTAAGGATAGACCCACGAACCGTGTGGTTTAAGAAAGCCACTAACCCTGTGGTTTAAGGATAGACCCACGAACCTTGTGGTTTAAGGATAGACCCACGTACCGTGTGGTTTAGGAAAGCCACAAACCTCGTGGTTTAAGGATAAACCCACCAACCGTGTGGTTTAAGGATAGACCCACGAACTATGTGGTTTAAGGATAGATCCACGAACCGTGTGGTTTAGGAAAACCACCAACCCTGTGATTTAAGGATAAACCCACCAATCATGTGGTTTAAGGATAGACCCACAAACCGTGTGGTTTAAGGATAGACCCACAAACTATATAGATGACATGGTTTAAGGCTGACCATGAACCTTTGGTTTTTAGGGGAGCATCCGCTAACCCCTTGAAAACTGCATGATTTCATTAAGGAATCCTATTAAACTCAACTTGAGTAAATATCATTAGAGACGTCATCAAGAGACGTATTGGAAATATTGCAACATTAATTGAACAAGCTAATCAAGCTAAGTCCAAGTACTTTAGAAGAACATTCCATGTCAATCAGCATCATGTGATGCAAAACTGTCATCTTGTTCGTGGATATATCATTAATCATCAAATTTTCTAGGAGTCGAGTTCTTATCAAAACGACTACAACTCATGAAGAAGGCTCATTAAGCATGCCAAACTAGAGCTTCTTAATCAGAAGGGATTTCTCACATACTCTCGATAAAATGGCTGCTTGATCCCATCCATTCATGTGAGAGATAACTGGTTGCTGAGGGTATCTCACATAACTTATGTCGAAGGCTTTAAGAAACATTCGCAATGAACACAGTTTGATTGATCACAAAGGTCTTTTGAAAGGATCGCAACATGGGTTTGGTCATGGGCTTACACAAAAAGATTATTGCTTTGAGGCCAATAAGGAACATTCATTGCTATCTTCATCGGGTTTACAAGTCGAGAACTTGAAAGATAAGACAAGATAGGATTACTTCCACTTCTTCAAGCAATAGCTTCTTTGTGGCATTCTCATTTTCACTCGAATCATTCCAATCAGAAGAGATTTCGGAAGAAGGTTGTAATGTTGGCTCGGGAAAGGTTCAAAAGGCTTAAAATTTTCAAGAGGGTTTTTAAGAGTCGATGATCATCATGGCATCATGATCAAGTCACTCGATCTTTCGAAAGCATTTGGCTTTTGAACATAGCGCATCTCGAAAGTCCCTTGACTAATCATTTTTGCAATGGAGCTTTGCTCCTTTTTCTAATTTCCTCTGCACTTGTAATGATTTTTTTTACGCAGGCACTTTGACTTTGACAATTTTTTTCACATAAGATGCAGCCTTTTGGCTTCTTTTTTCTCTTTTTTTTTCTTGACGGGCATTGACCTTGCTTTTACTAGGCACACCGCTTTTTCATGCTCCCTAGTTTGTCAAACTTTTTTTTTTCTCTTTGAACTTTTATAGCTATTATGACTTTCGAGATGCTTTTCACATTTTCTTGTGATTGTCCATTGTATTTGGTCAATTCTTATGCCTTGCCCCAGTGAAGGGAGATGATCACCGCTCAGGGTTTAGAAATGAATAATCAGGCCCAAATTGGTTAAAACAATGGATATCAGTGTTTGGGTAAAGAATGAAATCTCTTCTTCACCTTGGGATGAGTCAAGCTCTAATGAGAATTCCTCTGAATCTATCATCAGAAGATTGATGCAAGTGAAAGTAATAGAATGTATCTCAATCTTTCGCTTTACAACATGATCATAACCCCCTATGCTGCCCTAATGTAGGGTCGTTCTCGATGAGGGTACTTTGAAGTATCATCTTTTCTTCTTTTTTTTTTTTTGGCCCAAAGGGATAGCAAGATGTTAGCTTGGTGCTTGGAATTGATGAAGGAAATGCCTTTATCATTTCGATTTTTGTGCTCAATGCGAATGAATCCTTCGTCCTAAGAGAAGGTCATTTTCCACTCAACTCTCAAAAGTGTTTGAATGACGTGTTTGGAAATGGGCTTGCCTTTCTTCATCCTAAACACTTATTGTTTGGCATGGTTAACGTCTCATTCTCACTCTGTCGAGATCATCTGAGTAAATCATTCTCCATATGGAAATTTGATTTTAAGTGAATAATCCACAAGATGAGAAAACAATTTTGAGATAAAAGAATACTGAAAAAGTTTGCATAAATTTTTCTTTTCTCATTTTTGTGCTTGTCTCTAAGAAAGCGCCAAAGGTTTTTTTTTTTGTAATGGAAATTTTCCATTTTTTTTTTTAACTTAAAAAAAAAGATTGAGAAGAAGGGTACTTACCTGCGGCATGGCGACCCGGTAACCCTGTAAAGAATGTAAAAGGATATGTTAGCGCAAAGATCTTTAGGGATTGAAATGTTGGAAACGATACATTATTAGCCTTCACTCGCTTTTATCCTTTGAGGGCTAACATCTCTTGGATTCATCATCGTGGATATTTGGTAACTTGGCATTGCCTTTCACTTACATGTAGCCTTAAGCATTTAATGTCTTCCTATCAAGAAAAGAAAGAATCATGTCAGAGATGCTATCCAAAATGAGCAATTGGAATCGACACCATTTACCCTTCACGTGTTTTCATTCTTCAGGTATGAACTTTGCTTGAAGTTGCTAGAATTGATTGAAAAATGGCTATGTGGCCCTGATCTTATCCATAAAAAGCACTTATTTATTGTATACAACAATTCACAAAGTTTGATTCCTGTTTTGTTCATTTTTTTTTAGATGCTCTTTTTGAAGAGATGTTTAGCTGACAAGGAGCTTGAAAATTTTATATATGGATCATGAGATGTGTTTTTCAAGATTTTGCTTTGAAAGGAGAGTGGGTGCTCCTTGTTTCTACATCTAAGGATATTGTTCTTTAGATGCTTTGCCCTTTTATTGCCTTGATGGAAGGTGCTGCTTCTATGGTCAAGGTGCAACATTTTTCCCATTCATCACCCTGTAAGAAGAGGAGATGAAATGGGTTATCTCCATACTTAATTAGGTTCAATTTAGGAATGATATATCTTTCTTGATGAATCTGACAATGTTGTTCCAGCACATTTCATTGGTGGGGAGATGAGAGATTTTTTCTAAATCAAATATTGCTCTCCCACTTTTTATTTGACAAACCTTTGTTCTGCTCGAATCCGTCCTGTATCAAAGAAAATGACATGTCATCTTTTATGCTGAAGAGAATCAAGTTTAGAAACAAGATACATCATTTTGAAATTCGAGCAATCAACATCCCAAGGTATCTCTAATGGAGGAATGGATAATATTGCTCCTCTGTTTCATTTGAATCTTTCCTTGTTTAAGATAAACAAGACTTAAAAATGCTTCACTGTGTTTGTTAGGAACGTTACAAAACTTGACACTCTTGATGTCTCCTTGATAATAGAAAAGAAAACCATGTCAGAAACGGTATTAGAAATTGATGATTGAAATCGATACAGTTTACTCTTCCTTCTATTTCACCCTTTTGGATGCTTGGCAACTCCCTTCATTTGACTCATCATGCAGAGTGAATAAAATTGATGGGCTATTTTGGTTCCTAAGGCATTTGCAAATAACAAAACTTCCTAGAATGGAATTCAACTTCGCTCCGCCTCTATGGAAAATTGGCGCCGACGATGCCTCAACGCATGCTTGCTTCTCGAGTTCGATGAGTCTAAGAAAATGACTACATGAAGAGAGGGCCTTAAACAAAGTTTTCTTGAAATTCATTTTGGAAGGTAGACAAAAAGGTTCGCTTGAAACATTTCTGAATTTGTTTTTTCTTTTCTTTCTTTTTTTTTTTTTTGGGATGATTTTCACGAAATTGAATTCCATCATAAAAAAATGAGTCGCATGATTTAGCAAAGCAGCAATTGGATTCGCGATCAAAACCCAAAATGGAAAACAAGATTCTTAACAAGAATAAAAACAATGATAAAATGCAAGAGACTCTTGTATAGATAAGAGTAAAAATCAACTCTCATTCTAGCCTTAGAATTCACATCTCTATGTAGTCAAACATGAGAATGTCATGGAGCATCACGCGTAGCCTGCAAAAAGGCAACAATGTCAGATAACCGGTGAATGAGAAAATGATCTTTCGATGAGGTCGCTTCTTACAACAAAATCAATGTGACGATACATGCCCCATAGTCTTTATTACGAGGGTTTAGTATCTCACTAAGATTAGTCATAAGAGAAGGGGCATCATTAAAAGATCGATTGACGGTTATCAATAGAATATCCACTTTATTCCAAAAGTTTCATATGCAAAAGTGGCATTGATTTTTTTTTTTTTGTAAGAAATTGATTTGTAATTTTACTCCTAGAAAAATGAAGTGACTTCTATTTTGAGAAATTTGTACACAAAATGATTTGCACTTTAGTCCCAAAATGAGAGAATGAGAGAATTTGATAAATAATTTAAAAAAATGCAATTTCAATTTTTGTGCCCCAATATAAAATCACAACTTGAAATTTTTTTTTGAATTTTTTTTGAATTTTTTTTTTCAAAATGATTTCGAGCCCATAACTAGAAATTTAAACAAAACCACGTGTTCAACATGGCCAACTCATAGTGTTTAGAACTTGCCTTCAATGTTCACTTATCAAAAGTGATTGCCAATTTTTTTTTCAATCATAAGCCTACATCACTGAGGGCATTCGATTGATTTCCACGAATTTCAAGATGAAAATACAATACAAAGTGGGCAAATAAAAAGGAAAATGATACTTACAATGGGTGCCAACCTGTCTTTGTTTCTTTTTTTTTTTTAATTACATAGACATGCACATGGAATGTGGTTCGATTTCTACTCTATACGGCTCAAAATGAAGTCATAGGATCACCGGATTGAGCCAACAAGGTCGTGGGGTGGCTAGTTCGGTTACCCATGACTTCGACTTCGTCAAAGGACCGACCCGTCTCACATGCTTGCAGACCGGGGTGGGTAACTTCGACGTGAAGAAAGAAATTTCGGAGTAGAGGTAGGAGACTCGTACTACGCGGTTGTAGTCAAAGTGGTATCCACCTCAACACCATCCTAAGTGATCCTATGCGGCTAGGGTCCGGCGGCAGGTTGTGTGTGTTATGGTGTAGTGCAATGCAAGAAACACAGGCATGACAATTTATAAGCAATCAGCACTTCATACATAAAAAATAAACCATACATTCCTACGCATCACTGCAAGACAAAGGTGAGCAAACACTTCCCCTTATATCTCCCATTCTGCAAAAACATTTAACACCTTTAATGTTAGGGACGTACTTGGAATCCTCGCTGCTAAACAAAAATATTTTTGAACAAGATTAATTTTGGCCTAAGTCCTCTAAGGTCTAAAACCAAGTCCCCAGCGAAGTCGCCAAGCTGTTGTGACCTACTCTCGGGGAAGGGAACAAGTTTAGGGGTATTATCTAAAGGACGGGCTTACAACCCATGATTAAGCGCGGGCTCTCCCAAGCCCATACCCCACGTGACATAAGAATATTTTTTAAGAATTTCGCACAAAAGGAGTTGCCACTAGCCTATTGGGGTTGGCTAGAAACCAAGTGAGGCACGAGAGTATGCCACACTTCCTACGCAACCAGAGAATCTAGAATCAAGGACTTGATTACACTAATTGTTTAAATTAGTGCCCTTCCGGTACCTAATCTCATTCATTTAAAAAAAAAGATTTTTGTCATGCATTTTGGATTAATTTTATACCTATCCACTAACATGCGAGGTGATCATGCAGGTGCGCAATCATTAAAGTAATAATTAGAGCTACCAAAATCATAATTGCAGTAAAATTAAACACATGCAAGGAAATATAATTAAACATGCAATATAATTAATACACAAGTAAATAAAGGCCTAATTACACTAAAAGGCAACATGTGGCAAGTCCTAACTAAACTCCATCATTTTTTAATTTTCGAAAATTTTTAAATTTTTTTAAATAAAATTTTAATTAATTTTTTTAATAATTAATTCTTTAATTTAATTTAATTTTTTTAAAAATAAATTTTAATTTAAAAAGGAGCGAACTGAGTCATGGGACCCGACCCAACTAAACAGACCCAAACCATATTGTATCGCGTTAAACTAAAAACATTAACCCTAAAAGGCTGCTCGGAATTAATTATAAAAGCCCATGAATTTTTAACTCTTTTTCCGGCCCACATTCAAAATGAGCCCAGCCCACAACAGAACACCCCAGCCCACAACAGAAAACCCTAGCGCACTATTCATATTTTTTTAATTTTCTTTTAATTCTTTTCTCTTCTTTTTTTTTTGTCCTTTTCGGTTTTGTCTTTTTGTGCTGCACTCATTTATCTGCATTCCTCCTTCCCAAAGCAAATTTTTGCTTTCTTTTTCTATATTTTGTTTTTTTTTTTTGGTACTTTTTTGTTTTACTTTTTACTTTTCTATTATTTTTCTTTTTCTTTTGTTTTCTCTTTCATTTTTTTTACTTTTGGTCTTCTTCTCCTTCGTGCTTGCCCACTGCACGCCCGAAGCTTCCTTCCCAAAACATGGCCTCATCGCGAACTCAGCCAAACAACAATGCAGCTCGAACAAGAGTTAAAAAAAAAAAAAAAAAAAAGTCGATTCGAGTACTAACACCGGCATGAGCAAATAACACGATGGAAGGACTCAAACTCGAACAAAGACAATATCACAGCAACGAACCTCGCAAAAATCATTTCCAAATCTCGTTTTGACATTTCATCAGACGCATAGAATACACCAGCTAAAGGAAGGAACCAAGCTTGCTTGGGGCTATTGTTTGGACCAAGCAACGATCATCGACACACAAACAACATTCCAGATCAACTCAGAGACAGATCGCATCAAATTTAACATAGGTATGAACTCAAGGACAATAAGGCTCGGTCAAGACCAACTAAGATACTCGGACTTCATTCAAACATCCCTGCAAATAGTTGGCGGGCGCGACTCATACGAGAAGTTTCCAACGCAGTCGAGACTAAAACACAGCCCTAAGTTCTTATCGAAACATACCAAAACACACAACAAGATCAACGAAGGACTAGCAAGACCAAAGCTCGTGCGAACTGGTTGGTCGCGAGCTCCAGTCCGACATCTCCTAAAATGGGGCACCTACGGTTCGGAAAGCTTACCCGATTTGGATGATGCGCAATGGGCAAATCTTAAGAAATGCCGAAATGCTCTCTCAGTCTCACTCGCTTCCCCTCCGTTCTCTCGAGCTTCCTCTCTAGTTTCCCTCTCCGCTCTCCTCTCTTCCCTCGCCGCTTTTCTTTTTTTCCCTTTGCTTCAGATCTGGATTCTGGGGAAGATGGCGGCAAACGGCGTCGATTGGGTGGCTCGTCGACAATGGTGGTGGTGGCTCGGAGAGGGCTGCAATGGCGACGCCTCCTCCCCTCCGTTTCTTCCCCCCTCCTCTCTTCTCTCCTGTCCCCTTCTGGTTGCTCCCTCTATTCTCTCCGCTCGCTCTCAGCTTCCTCCTCGTTTGTTTCTTTCCTTTTTTTGCTCTCTTTCTTCTGCAGGACCTCGCACGAAGACCATGGCCGTGCCAGTTGCCGGCCAGGCATTCTCGACCCGCGGATCACGTTGCCATCCCAATCTCGCTGCTTCTTCTGCTCTTTGCTGCTAATCTGTTTTTTGTTCTTCCTTGCAGGTCCTGCAGCGAAGACCGGCTGGAGGGAGGAAAAACGAGTGCCGGCCGGGCCGAAGGAGAAAGGATGCTTGGGCTGGCCTAGCGCGGGGGAGGAAGAGAAAAAGAAAAGGGGTGGGTCGGGCCAAAGCTAGATCTGGCCCAACCCAACCATTTTCGATCGTTTTTTTTTTTTGTGTTGTTTTTTTTTTACTAATTCCTAGCATTTAAAAATAGTAAAATTTAGGTGTCAACAACACCTAAATCAATAATCCATGCTTTATTTGAAATAGTGATCACCAAACTTTAAGAAATACCTGCATAACTGATTGTCTTGTCGTGATTCCCATTTTATTTATAGTTCTCATAATTTGTTGAAGCTGGTCATTATTAAGAGGCTAATTGACCTTAACATTCGCTGCTACAGAAAAGTCTCGTTCCTTCTTATCTACCAACTTTCCATGCAATTTTCAACAATTTTCTTTAGTGTGATAAAGTTGTTTGCAATAATCGCAAAATTTACCTTTCCTTTTATTGGAAATAGCTTTGTATGATGGTGTGAAAGAATTCTGGCCATTTAATCCCTTCTAAGTAGGTGCTGATGTCGCCAGTTTTGGGCCATAGATCATGGTGCAGCAAGGATTAGATGTGAGCTATCTAATCTCATTAAAAGCCCTACATCGTCCGATTTGAAGAATGAATCTCGCATGTTCATTTGTCTCCCATGTCCTGGGCCATCTGATTGGGCAAATAAATCATGGTCGTTCACTTGAGATTGAAGAAAGACATCATCTTCTTCCCCATGAAACCTTAGCGCCGTCCTTGGGTTTCACAGAGGACTTCCATGGCCGTATGTCAACGCGGCCAATCATTGCTTCAGCAAAGCCTTGGCCGCAAGGATGACTCGGTCACCTATCTTGACATACTCCAACAATGCCAACCATTGAGATTCCTCTTGAATCGCAAGCTAGTATATGCAGCCGAGCAAGGGAATGAGGTCCATGGCCAAGATTTGGCTCCGAAATGATAAGTATGATTCGTTGAGAATAAGTAGAAATCGCGTAACCTTCTCTCGTTCTTTCATGGCTCAATATTGAACTAAAGTGTATTGAGAAAACTCCTACCGGGTTTTGAAGTTGACAACACTTTCTTGTTCTTGTTCTTGTTCTTATTCTGAAGAATACTAGACTACTGAAGCCATATCGCAAACTTTTGTCAAATTCTATTTATTCCAGAAACTTTTCCCACTCTAATGTAATCCAGACTGAAACCAAGTCCAGAACGAAGATATAATTAGACTCATGATTATTGATCTTACGACAAGGATTTAGTATGAACGTTATAGAGATTTATCTTTTAATATCTAGCTTTCTGGAGAAGAATCTTACTTACCTTTTATAAATACATTGATGAAATCAATCACGAATTGATGAAATCAATCTTGAAGACAAGTTCTTTTTTTGGAAGCATCTACTTATGGAAACTTAAATTTTGATTGTATGGGTGACCAAAATCAACGGATTTTCATCTCAATCTTCAAACGACTACAAGATTTTCTTAATCGATTTTATCTAACGGATTGATTAGAAGAATTTCCTTTGGAGAATGCCAATGGCTAGAAAGGCATAGAAGAGTATTTGAGGAGGTCATTTAGTCCATTTGAGATAGTGTGTGAAAATTGAAATTCAAAAGTTTAAAGCCTTTCCAACCACTTGTTCTTCAATGTCAGCACTTACAGATTGTATTCAAGAGAGAGAATCACAAGAAGAGTGACTTAGTGAGAGAAAAAGAAATCTTCCACTGAGTGTTTGCACTCGAACCATTATACTCCTCTATTGATACTTTTAGTAAAATTCAGCCAGAAGGCTGTCAGCGTGAGAGAGTGAACGTAGGTTTGATCTAAATCGAATTGCTCTAAATCTCATGTGCATTTTTCTCTTTCCTTAACTCTTTTCAGCTTTATTCATTGAAATCTTCTTTTAAACTTCTCAAAATTCTAAACCATCTCTATTTGAGTCTGAATTTTCTTCAGAAGTCTGGTGGCACTTTCAGTCAGACTTTGACTCTTACTCAGTCTTTGCTTGCAACATAATTTATTTTGCATTTAATTGTTAAATTTTTTAAAAACACCTATTCACCCCCCAGGTGATAGTACTAGCATTTTCAAAGTGGTCTTGGGCCTTTCCGACTTCTCCTCTACCATTTCAAGTTCATTCTAGAGGGCAAATAAATGGTAGAAGATGACCAAAATGGATAGATTTCCCTATTTGAGTTCCGATAGAGCTTGGGTTGAAAAAAATCGCTCGATCAAGCTTCCCATACATTTCTTGTAGGTTATCCCCAAATCTTTTGGCGTCTTTGGTTGATGGTATTCCAACGGCGACCTCCAATGTAAGGCAGTTCCTGATCCAAGTCCACACCAACTGATTACATTTCCTCCATTGTCGAGCAAGTTGATCGTCGAAAGGAATCGAAACGAAGCCGTCCAAAAAACTATCTTTGTCTTTGGTCACCAACGCTCGCCAGAGCTTGCGACACCATATCGAGTAGTTTTCTAGTCCTGAGAGCTGTTGCGCGACAAGGTGAAGCTCGAGTCCATCCGAAGCGGACATATACAACGGATCTCCAAGTTCCGGCCTCCCACCGATAAGACCTGCAAAAGGTAAGAAATCAGGCCCATAAGTCGATTTGGGATCTCCTACCAGACTTAATAGACCCAATCCATGGTAACCTGAAAATGACCGACCCGCTCCATATCCAGGGCCCACCCCAGCAACATGTGATGGGCTTTCTCCTGATCCACCATTTGCTTCGAGTTCGAAGGCTTGGATTATGGGTTGGGTCTTCTAGGTTCGTCTGGACTGGTACAAGCACCCATTGAACATATGGGCCTGAAAAGAAAAATGTCCAAGGTTAGAATGAGCTGCCCCTAAGACGTGCTCAATAGGGCTTTGATTGTTCTTCATTGTCCGATGATCTTTTTTGGTGTTCCGCAGGAATGTTGTCTCTTCTTTGATTGTTGATACTCTTCATCTTCTTGGGACACACTAGAAGTTGTGCTTTGGTTCTTCAGCACGGTACCCCCTGACTAAAAATTCTTCACAGGTCTGGCATTAATGATGCTGCCAAGCCAGGAAGATGAACCAAAATCAAAGGAAATTTTCTAGAAAAAGATGAAAAAAAGGGTGTAGGGGAAGCTAGATGGATGAAGGAGGCTCTAATATTATGTTAGAAGTTTGGATGATAGAAGCATATAGTTTGGAGAATTTGTAACCCTTTCTATATCATTCATGTGTATAATTACATCACTATTTAAAATACGAGATGTCTAAATCTATAAGGAAAGAGGATATACAATTAATCAAATAAAAGAATATTCCCTGCAATCGAGATCAGTTAAGGTCACTATCTATTGGCACGAGATCAATTAAGATCACTATCTATTGGCAACAATATCTTCAACAGAATTCGCACAAGACAGTCCATTTTATCACTAATTACAACTAGTCCATCGAGAGCTTACTAATCCTAACCAAGCATGGTTTTTGTTCGTTCCTTCTCCTTCAATTTTCATTTCCATGTTATAATTGACTGCACAAAGAGAGAGAGAGAGAGAGAGAGAGAGAGAGAGAGAGAGAGAGAGAGAGATTGGTTTAGTCCCATTTGCCACGCCGTTTCCTCCATTTACCCAACATGGACTTGAATTTCGTTTAAGAAAGTTTCCCTGGATTCAAAACTTCATTTACAAAGCCACCTGACGAACCATGGAAATATGTCGCCAGAGGCACTAAATAATTTTTAATTAATGTGACACTAAAGTAATCGAAATGAAAGTTATGACACATAAATAAATATAGTATGAATATTATATCGAACTTTATTCCATTTGATTCGTATTTTATATTCGATTGTCACGTTATATGTATGTCATGAATGGTTGCATCTAAGGGATTAAGTTAGCGTTGGTTTCACATCTTTTTTAGAGTTTTAGGCATCCATTGGTTTAATCTTTTCATACTTCATCATGGCAATGTGAATGCACTTTATAGTCAAAGTAAGGATGCGTTTATTGGAAGGAAAACTTCATGATAAAGAAAAATACTTTCCGAGAAATCATTTTCAAGGAAAATGTTTTTCCTCTCCTAGTTAGAAGATTCATTTTCTTAACTTTAAGTATGTATAATTTCTTTGATCATAAATGGTTTTCCGTTGATTAATTATTTTTAGCAAACCAAATGCATGAGAATCCAAAAAAACAATATGTGGAAAATTATTTTACTCAAACAAATACACAAGTTATCACCATGCTCCAAAAAAAGTGGGATAATTATCCAAAAGTCTTAAATACAATCCTAAACATTCTAATTATGCATATTTAGTCCTAACATTTTAAAAATTTATCATTTTAGTCTTTCCAAATAATTTTGGTTTGAAATCTATATCATGGACGTTGGGTGGTCTACGCAGCATGACTAGCGTTAACAGGGACAATTTTTGTATTTAAAAAAAATTATGAATTGAGAAATTGAGAAATAATATTTTTTTTCTTAACATCTCCTTAATTGACTCCATAAATCTCATATAAATTTTAAGACTGATTTTTTTTTTTTTTACAAAAAAAAATGTTACATTTCTAGAAAATATTTTCCAAGAAATCATTTTTTTAAGAAAATAGCAATATTTTCTAGTGTTTGACTAATATTTGAAAATAAGATTCGAAAAATATTTTTTGTCATTTGGAAAGGAAAATCTTGCACGTGGGCAGTCGAGGAACCAAGCACGGATACTGGGATCCTATCCAACCTCGATGTGGGCAAGGCCACTTGCGTCTCGAGCAAGAGCGTAGGCACTAATCCCATGTCCACAGAAGTTGAAATCGAGAACCCAATGCCCATGCACAGCTTCTTGGTGCCTTAGCCCAGGTCCACAAAGGTCAGGCCCAAAGCCTGGTGCTCATGCTTAGATCCTTGGCATAGGGCTTAGGTCCACAAAGGTTGAGCATGGACCTCAATGACCTAGGTCACCAATGCTCAAGCTTGGGTCACCAACACTCTAGTCTTAGTCCCATGGGCACACCAATGTTTGTGCTCAAGTCCCCATTGACCAAGCCTAAGTCCTTGGCAAGTTGGCTCAAGTCCATCAAGGTTGAGCTCAAGACGTTAGTGCTAGTGCTCGAGCAAGTGTTCATTGATGTTGAGCTAAAGTCCCGAACTTTATGAACTCAAACCTTGGCACCAAGAAGCCAGGCCCAACCTCGATAGACTTGAGGCCAAGCTTTTGTTGACTCAAGCTCGTGTGTAGAGGACAAGGGCACAGGCACCTAAGTCTCAACCCTAGCCTTAATGGACCCAACCTCAATAGACCTAGTCTAGATGCTAAAGACTTGGGCATCAACACTAGTGTCTTGGGCCTAGCCTCGATGGACCCTGCATGGGAATAGGGACCCAAGCATAGGCACCTTGGTCTTGGATGTCAAGAACCTGTAAGGATGAGCATGTGGGACCACCTGAATCAAGGATTGCCTGGACCAGACCGAACCGACAAGTTTGGTCCTATTCCTAAAAGAATAAGTCCGATTCCTGGTTCCATAAAAATGGAATTGGTGATTATCAATTCGGCTCTCGATTCTAGAGGGAAGCGGACCGAGCTAACTCTTTTTAAATATATATATATATATATATATATATATTTAATTTCTTAAAAGTAGCAATAAACCTTAATAGTAAAAACTCTAGTATTTTTTAAATTTTTAAATTTTTGATTTTTTTTACTAAGTGATCAATTCCATAGAACCGGACTAGTTAGTCTGATCCGGTTCCCGATCCAAGGATCATTCGATCCGGTTCCTAGTTCCCGTTTCCTAGATAGAATCAAATTGGATCAAGAACTGATCACCCCAAAGGACTTGTGCCCAAGCGCAATTTTTTAATCCAAGCATCGATATCTAGTCATAGTATGGAAAATAATTTCATAATTTAATAAAAAGAAATCATTTTTTTTTTGGATTGAACCATAGAATTTCTATTAACCAAGAAAACATTAATTCATTTTCCTACGCGATCCAAATACTAAAAAAATGAAGAAAATGTTTTCCGCAAAAGAAACTAGCCTAAATCGACATTAGGTTTCGTTTTTAAACAACTTACCCTTTGTTTGGAAGCATGAAAATATTAGATGGGGACTTTGGAATGGAAAGAGATGAGGTGGTGAAAAGCCAAATTCCCTTATTTGGGAGGACTACCGAAAAATAAAAGAAACAAACATTTGCATTTGCCAAACGTCGCCCCCAAAGCCCATTTACACTTTATTTGGCTTCGTTGTTATCTATCAGTAGAAGACAAAACTGACATTTCACCTGGAAGCACTTTTTTTTTATTTTAATCTTTTTAATTTCCCTCAATTTTCGCACCAGTTCAATTTTAATCCTCAATCTTTCTTCACTCTCCCTTTGCACACTTCCAAACAATTAGAAGGAAAGTTAATTTCTTCACCTAATTTTTCTCTCCTACCTATTTTTTGTCTGTTAATATCTAAATTTTGCCTGCAATTAGAGATCAATTTTTAGTACCTAAACAAAAATGATTTTCATTAAATTGCATAACATATAGGTATTATGAGTGTTTGCATTAATAGTAATATAATTTATTAAAAAGTAACAAAAAATTATAAAAAAAGGAAAGTAATTTATTAATTAATTGAAAAATTATTTAAAAAGAAAAAGAAAAAAGAAGCCGGGCTGGGCCGCCCCCGGCCCCTTCTTTTCTTTTTTTCTCCTGGGCCCAGCCCATTCTCTTTCTATCCCCTCTACCTTTTCCACTTGGGCTGGCCCATTTTTTCTTTTCCCTGACCCGACCCTATTTCCTTCCTCTCTTTCCCAGTGTCACTCCAACGACTCTGCAAGCGAAGTACGGGCCAACCAAGCAAAGCAGGTGGTAGCCCGACCTGAGGGCCCGGGATCAGCTGGCCACGGCAGGCTAGCGGTGGCAGGCAGGAGCCATGCGCGCCCGCCGTCCGTCATTAAAAGCGAGAGAGGGAGCGTGGATGAGAGGGGAAGCAAGGAGAGGGTAGTTAGAGAGAGAGAGAAAAATGGAGAGTGACCGAAAAAGGGAGATCCAGAATCCGCTTCAGCGCGACGAGAGTCCGCCTCAGCCGAGAGTTGCTTGGCTGTCCTCGACGTGAGCTTATATGCCTAAGCCGGCATCACCAAGCCGCGGCTTCCCTGTCGCCTGATTTCGAGTTTTTCCAGCGAGTTTGCCGGTTTTCGGTTCAAACTGTCGATATCCGTGGCTCCCGGCTCAGGCGTGCGGGTCGAACGGGCGTAGTCCAATCTATCGGGTTCGTGCCCATTCGCCGCCGCCGAGCCGCTTTGGGACCCTCGGCCGACCCCCTGTTTTGCCCCTTTTTGGGCTCGCCAGACCATGCTCCGTGATCGTCCGGTTCGCGCGAGTGCCGGCCCCTTTCGTCCGTGCACTGTTGTTTTGGGTCGCTGTTTGTTGATGGTTGTGAGTCTTGGCGCGAATTTGAGCCTCGGTCGGTTCGGTTTTCCCCGTTTAGCTAGTGTGCTCCAAACGTTCGGTGAAATGCCTAAACCAAATTGTTCAATCTAGCCTCACATTTTGACTTGTTTAAAGGGCATTTAAATCTGTTTTGCTCTGTCTCATGTCCGTTCCTGTTCCTATGGTGTTTCTATAATGCTCGCCGAGGACGACCGGAGTTATTGTGGTGTTATTGTGGACGTCTGGCAATGGTCTAGATAAAAGTCCCTGTTGCATTAGGTTTCAGTTTTCAGTTGTCCGTAGGTTGTTGATAAACGGTGCTGTTGATGGTGTTCGCTGGTATGGGTGATAATCATAGATGGGTCATGGCCACAGTGGCTGAATGCGACGTTCCAGTGGTAGTGTTCGACGAACGGCAATGGTGAAAGTACTTGGGAAGGTGGGAAGTTCAGCCTTCGGGAATGTTGGATCTTGGAGCTAAGTGGTTTTTAAGGACATGTTTAGCAACTAGCCAAATAGTGTTTGATTCTATTCTTTTGTTCTTAGGAGTAGATTTGGAACAAAAATCGTTTAGTATATATCTTTTATTTTCGAGAACAAATTTGTTGTTGGGAATAAATTTAGAATAGAATCGAGAAGTAAAAAAAAAAAAGTTGATTTTTTGTTCCCAAGAATAATTTCAAAATCGTCTAACTAAAATTTTTTCTTTTCTTTTCTCTTCTTATTTCCTTCTTGTTTTTCTTCCTTTTCTCTTCTTCTTTCACCGCTGCAACCATCAGCCGCCATTGCCACCAGTGGTCACTAGCGATTGGCTACGCGAGCTTACTGAAGGGTCTAGCCTAGGCCTCCCCCGACCACCGGCGAGCTCAACCTCATGCAACCTCGCGATGGCCTGGCAAGGTCGAGCCTGGTTGGCAACTGGACAAGCTCAACCTCGCTAGATCTAGGTGAGGTTCAACCTCGCCCAGCCCAGCTAGGGTTCGGTCGAGCCTCAACGAGGACCGGTGAGGTTACTAGCTCTCGTTTGGCCAATCGCCAAGTTGCCAGTCATCCTAAGGCCGGTGATCGACTGAGAAAGAAGATAAAAGAAAATAAGAAAAAAAGCAATAAAATTATTTTTAAAAAATTAGAAGAAAATGATTTGAATTAGAAATTTTAAGAACAATGTGAAACACAATTCTATCTTGAGAATAAAAATTTTGGATAATTACTAAATATAATTATATACTTAGAATTTGTTCCCAAGAACGGAATTAAAAAAAAAAAATCATTTCTGACAAGAAATTATTCTCGGAAACAAACCAAACATGCCCTTTGTAGATTCCAGCTGGCTTTAGTCTTTGAGGTGCTTGGGCTAAGTTTTTTTTTTCTTTTTTTTTTTTCCAGCAAGATGGATTCAGTGCATTTAATTTCAACGATATGGGCTTGGTGATTTTCTATCCGTATAGGCTTGTTTTGAATGAGCCCATTTGTGTCCATGGCCTGAAACCGAGAGCCTCCATCAGCCCATATTTTGACTGGGCCCTAGGGCTTGCCTTGGTCCCTATTTTAGTGTTAAAAATTAATTAAAAATTTAAAAAAATCCTGAAATGTTAAAAAGTAGGCAAAAGGTTTAAGAATTAAACTTTGAGTAGTTTTTCTAAATTTTAGCGTTAATTCTTTTAGAATTAGTGCTTGGTTAACCTAGATTAGAATGTACATAGTTTAGGGATTCCGATAACATTTAGGATTACTTTAGTCTTAAAAAAAGGAAAAAGAATGTGAAAATCTATGGTTAAAAATTGGACTTGAAATTGAACAAATTCCTAAGGCTTTACGATAGGGTTTTGAATGTTTTTAAGGACAATCATTATAGTGCTATTATGCATTTCAATGTCAATTATTATTTAATTACTTTCCCTTTTGCCTCATTAGGAATAGAACCTTAGGACTCGAAGGCTTATTTAGTACCAAAAGGACACTAATTGATTCATGTAATCAAAATCCTGACCTTAGATTCTCTAATTGAGTAGGAAGTGAGATATACTCACATGCCTCATTTGGTTTTTAGCCGATCTCAATAACTTCTGACTCCTTATAATGTCAATTTGACTTAACACTAAACATTCCAATGTCGCGCAAGGTAAAGGCTTGAGGGAGCCTGCGCTTAATCAAGTCCCTTAGGCTTATTATTTAAGCACCAACCCTAAATTTAGACAATTTTTCCCTTCAAATGAAAAAGGTAGGTCACAACATTCTCCCAAACATAGTGTTAATTTCATCTTTCCACCGCACTTTCCCTTTCATCAATATTTTCCTTAACTCTATAACATCAAGGCAAAAACTAGATTTTGTCTCACTTTTGTTTCCTTATTCCAAGTATATCCCCAATTCCAAATTCAGAAAAATAAAAAAAGTCTATATAAGACTCAGTTACTCAGTTTCTTTCACAAAAATAAATGATTCGGTCATCATTTTCCAAAAATAATCGCTTGTATTGCTTGAAAAATTTGACAATGGAAAATGTTTACACTATCAATAACAATTTACGTCTAAATATATTTGGAGACAATGAAAATATTTTTTATACATTTGTTTTTGTAAGTAATATAAGCAATCATTTTTAGGAAATATTTTTAAATCATTTATTTTTCATGAAATCAACAAAGACTAAGTGTAAAATATAATACACCGACATTTTTCCTCCTAAGGTTTATATTTTGACTAACAAGATATTTATTTAAATATTTTTGCTGTCATTAATATTCTTTTAAAAAAAGTATTTACTGTCAATTATGAATCTATGTGAAAAGTCCATAAAACTGTAACGGGCAGGGAACAAGATAAAGGAAGCTAAGCTGCAGGGTAATGAAGGTGGCTCTTCCTCTAACCATGGACCAGATTTTCTGCATGAATGGAGAAGGGAAAGCTAGTTATGTCCAGAATTCTTTCGTCCAGGTCTCTCTCCTCTCTCTCACATTCGAACTAGATGGAATCCTCTGCACGCATTTCTCTCAGATTTCTTGCTCTGTTCTGTTAAATGTGGTGAATGGCTAAGTGTCTCATGCGTGGAGTACAGTGGCCCACTGGCTGTCACTCTCATCAAGTCATTTTCTCCACTGGCCTATCAATAACAAATGTCTTGCAAGCAACTTGATTTCCATCCGAATCGAATAATGGGATAGTCTTCTTCCCTATGTTCATATGCTGTCTCTCTCATGAGATTGCACCACGCGAGCTAACGCTATCCTCCCTTCCTCCCCTCCCCACCCCACCCTCTCTGAGCTCTCTCGCTCTACCCTCATATTTTGATCAGCCTCTGTGGCCGCCTGTTGTCATCGCCTGCTATCCTTAGGTGCCACTTGCTTGCTGTCATGCTCCCCAGCACCGTCCTGATCGCTTCTCCTCTGGCTCCCTCCGCAGCCCATTCGGCCTCGCCGTGACGGTGGCCTCCACAGCTGTCAAGGTCTCGGCGTGACGGTGGCCTCTACAGCTGTCAAGGTCTCGGCTAGCTCAGCATAGAGACCTTTATGATGGTGGAGGCTGCATCGAAACTCCCAACACAATTATCTCATCGCTGCCCGGATGATCGTCTAGTACATAATCATTCCTTTTCACTCCAAATTCCCGATTGTGGGATTTTTCTTTGTATTCACAACTCACATGTATAACACACCTGCAGGTCGTTAATTTTTCTTTTTTTTTTTCAATAAACCTTGCAAGAGGTTGGTTTAAGTGCAAAAGAAAACTAATGATTCAAAAGATGCATATTATTTGCTTTAATTCTATTATTTACTCGCTTTCCATGCGCACAAATACAGGAACAGGTTATGTCCAGGGCAAAGCCTGTATTGCGAGAAACCCTGAGAGAGCTCTATCTAGATAGCTTCCCTGAATGCTTGAAACCGGCAGGTCTGGGATGTTCTTCAGGTCCCAACACACTACTATTGTTAAGGGAAATAATCGATTCCGTTGATGCGATACATAAGCAACTAAATAAGAAGGAACCCCTGCTCCAAATGTTCCTAAACGATCTCTTCCATAATGATTTCAATACCATATTCAGGTCAATCCCGAACTTTTACGAGAAGTTGAGGAGAGAGAAGGGAGGAGATTTTGGGCCTTGTTTCATAGAGGCAATGCCCGGGAATTTCTATGGGAGGTTGTTCCCTGACCGTTCTCTTCATTTCATACATTCTTCATATGACGTCCACTGGCGCTCTCAGGGTAGTGATTACTGATATTGAGCCTCCACATGAGTTCACATTAGATTGATTTATTCGCTCTTCTTTGTTTGATTCATGCAGATCATGTTACTTCTGCACCTTGTCAGGTGCCCGGCAACTTCGTCAGTGAGTTTGGATCGCCCTTAAAAGAAGGCAATATTTATCTGGCAAAGACAAGCCCCAAGAGCGTGCTCGAGGCATACTTGGACCTTTTCAAGAGGGACATGACTTTGTTCCTCATGTCTCGTTCGGAGGACTTAGTCCCTGGAGGTCGTATGGTGCTCACAATAATCGGCAGAGATGGGAGCATCAATTTGCCTGACGATCAAGTCTCTAGTGTATTGGAACTGCTGGGAATGACAGTAAGCGATTTGGTCCAAGAGGTCTCATTCTCTACTATCTTTCTGTGTGCTCGTGCATAGATGCGTACTTGTGTGCGTGCCTATTGAATGCATGTGGGTGAATTATTTTGCGTAAGAGTTTCTCTGGTTAATTGGCGTGGCCCGTAATGACTCTCTGCTTCAAACAGTTGCTGGTAAAAAGAAGATTAGAAGAGTATCATTACACTTAGTTACAAATGGCAACTTCCCATGAGGTTAATTATATTGACAGCCCAATTTCCATAGAGAACAATTAAGTCCCTATGACAGGAATTCTAAAAGCTTTACCTGATTCTTGAAAAAATAAAGGCAATCTAATATGAGTTGTTTTTTGTTCTGTCTGCTATTCTGCAATAATTGTTTTATATATAGCGCCTCGACTTAGCATCGCTTTCTTCTCGACAGGAATTTTTCTTTTTTTCTGTTAGAATGGTCTAATCGAAGAGGAGAAACTAGATAATTGCAACATGCGCTGATACCTACCTACTCCCGAAGAAGTTAGGCATGTGATTCAAGAGGAGGGCTCATTTCACATCACCAAATTGGAAACGTTTAAAGTCACTTGGGACGCCGAAATGGGCGTGGCGATTTACGATCGAGAGGCAAATATGTGGCAGCAAGCATAAGGGCAATCGCAGAGCCCATCCTGGCAATGCATTTCGGGGAAGGAGTCGTGGATGGCTTGTTTGAGAGATTTGCAAGGAAAGTTTCACGGTATATGTAACTACGTAAAGGAGAATATTTCAACATCCTAGTATCAATGAACAGATGAGTATCATGCCTCGTGCAATCCATCGTTTAGCCCTTAGCTCGAGGGAAAGCAATGTCGAACATATATAGAGATGAGCGTCGTGGAGCAAGCGAATTTGTTTTGGGTGAGTGCACAAAACATTTTTTAGTTGTATCAAGCTCCTGAAATCAATTTGGTTCTTATTGTATATTACCAGTAAATTCGAGCTTCGCAGAGTCAATCCCCCATGGAATTCACATAATTGTTCGATCAAGGAAACCAGTTCATCAGTTGATTGGGAGGCATTGCATAGAAATAGTGGCAAAGTACCTTGAGCTTTCTTATGCTACGGTGGTATGACTGATATTCGATGTCTTGCTAGTCATCCAAAGATCCTAGGCCTTGAACCAAAAATTGCAGCTTTGAGCATTAACTTTTTCAATCTTTCATCAGGGTTGCTAAACTGTGCACCCGAAACTAATTCCAATTTAGGGTCCAAACTTCAACTTTCCTTCAGAAAACTAGAACATATATATGACCCTTCCATCTGCCTTAAATGAAGAAGAAATACATTCGAAATGGATATTTGGTAAGATCCTTTTACATCAGTGACCTTCAATTCATTTATTTTATTCTTTCAAATTTTTTTGTGTAATTATTATTCACAATCAATTTGAAGGGGCATATACTTTTGATTTATTAATTTCTTTAATTTTGTAAGGCATTCATATTTCCGACTTTCTTTTAATAGTGAAACATCTAAAATTATTTGAAAATATGTATATTGATAGCACAATTGTAAATTATTTGCTTTATAATTTTGGGGATTAATTTACCCTATTTCATTTTAAATGTTGAAGAGAAAGTCATAAGTCCAAGTCTGAAGTACTAAATAAGTGGCACATGAAATGGGTTATACTTAGGTAAAAGAATCTTATTAACAGATTTGATGGGTCAAGCGAACGTCTTTTACTTATAAATCTTAGGACCATGATGCGCCTAACACATCATGTTGAGGAGTTCGAAAGGCAGGCCTCAGCCTGTGATCTTTAGAATGCCTGTAAAGAGGCTCCCTTCTAATGATTAGTCCTCATGCTAAAGCTCAGTCTTCACCCCTTTCCGACTGGGCATAGGGGAGGGATGGTGAGTGGCAGCTGACCACAGGCTAGGCAGGCGAGGGCCACAACCCCTCGCCAAATTGGTGCAAGGGCAACTCTCACCCGCCTCTCCTATGGCAGGTTGCGGATGGCTGGCGATTAGCCACATGCCAAGAGAATAAAAAAAGGGAAGAACAAAAAAATAAAAGAATTAAAAATTTATAAAATGTATTCACGTTAGCACTGATCATGCTAATTGACCATGTCATGTAAAATGATCAGCAACCACATTGGCAATTTTTTTTTTCAAATTAGCCACCATAAAAAAATGTTTGGGACTAAATTGATAAAATTTAAAAGTTTATGACTAAACCAACCATTGCATGATTTAAGATTTTTTGGATAATTTTTCCAAAAAATATAATATGGCAAACAAGTGAAACAAAATGCATACAAATGACACAACAAGTCCAACTGGAAAAAAATAAAGAAATAAATAAAAGACATGGCAAAGGAGCAAGATAAAAAATGCATACAGATGACTTGGTAAATGACGAGATGAGATGACATGGAGTAATAAAAGAAAAAAAGCATACCAATGACATGGCAAATCACAAAACGATATGACCTGAAAAATGAGCAGAAATAAAAATGAATACATATGCTATGGTAAATCACGAGACGATATTACATGGAAAACGAGCGTGTATATGGAAAGGCCAAATTTGTTTTTCCGATTAGTCTGATGTTTATTAAAATCGATCCCTGGTTGTTTTCTTCTAAAAACTCAAAAAGTAAGAAAACAAAAGAGATTATGGGCATATTTGTTTGCCATTAAGCAAAGCAATTGCATTTTTCACTTTCCCGATAAAAAAAATTAAAAAAATTATTTAAAATCTCTACAAAAAAAATTGAAAACTTAGATAGAATTATCATTCAATAAATAACAGAAAAATTGTCCCAAAAATCATAAACATATTGTATGGAAACTTATTTAGTCCTAAACCTTTCAATTGTGCCAATTTAGTCCTAAATCTTTTAATGATTTACCAATTTAGTCATAGATCTTTTAATCCAATTTAGTTTTAAACATCTTGATGATTTGCAATTTAGTCATAAATATTTTGAAATTTTTCCAATGTTCCTTCTAGTCAAAAAAACACACAATAGGTTTAAGACTAAATTGACAAATCTTCAAAATTTTTGGGATTATTGACATAAAAAATATTTAAGATTAAATTCGTAAATCGTCAACAAATTTATGATTAAATTGATACAATTAAAAGGTTTTAAAATTAAACTGGTTACTATATAATAGGTTTAGGACATTTTTTTGTTACCATCCCTAATAACAATGGTCCATATTCATTTTCCTTGATTCTTGATCTAAAATAAGTACTAAAATTGGACCGGAGTAATTACAAATCATTTGAAAATTAAACCACCTCTACTAACGAGGTGAGACAGCACTTCTAATCTGGCAAGGAAGAAGTTGACGGCGCCGTCACTATGGGCTTTCTATTCCTTTTCTCTCTCTTTTTACTTTTTGCTTGGTCCTTTTATCATTTTCGTATAGAGCCTCTTTATTCCATGAGTTATGAACGAAAAGAACGAAAAAAAAAAAAACAAATTTTGCGAATTTACAGTGTGAGGATGCCATCGAGCATAAAACGTTACAAAATATGCTTTTCTTTATCTATGATTTTATGTAAAGATTTATTATATTTGATCATTATCAAGTTTACATGACGTCATAAAATGCATTTTTCTTTATTTTGCAACGTTGCACCAACATTGACGACGTTTTATTTATAACTGAGTGCAACATATCAAGAAGTTCAAGAGAATGTGAATTTTTAATACTACGATTACAGTAGTATATAATGGATTTCTGATGGTAAGTCATAAGTGCTAAACTTTTTAAAATGTGAATTTTTTACCTAGATCATTAATTAATTTTTAATGTAACCATGTGAATGTCATTAGTTTCTCGTTTTATTTAACTACATATAGATATCATGACATCTACCAAGTTTGAAACAACGTACAACGTGAAAGTTTGTATTTTATGAGAGTTATGAAATTTCATTATAATAAAATGGAGGGTAACAGGAAAAAAAGAAAAAAAGAAAAAAGAACCACACTGCAAAGTTGTTCATAGAAGAGAGATGGGATGAAGATTGAGATTCATAGGAATTCTTTTAGTTTGTTGCGATTTAGATTGCACATAATCACGATTTTAATATTGATAATAGTTTTACGTTGATGATGTGCATGGGAAAATTGTCCAAAAAGTCCTTAATATATTTTACGGTGGCCAGTTCAGTTCAAAACTTTTCAATTGCCTCAATTTAGTCCTAAATTTTTTAACAATTTGTCAATTCATTCATAAACATCTCAATTGTGTCAATTTAGTTCAAACCCTTTTAAAAGGTTTGCCAATTTAATCCTAAACCTTTGAATGAATTACCAGTGTGGTCTTTTTGGTTAATTTTGATTATAAATCACCAGTCAACCTACACAGAACCACTAGCGCTAACATGGAAAAAAAATTTCATTTTAAAAAAATTTCCTAATTTTTTTTTCCTTCAATTTGTTGGCAAGGTCACCAACCCCTAGATGAGGGCCAGTGACCCTCGTTGACCATTGGGCAAGGGCTGTGAACCCTTGTTGATCACGAGCCTTTGCTATGGCCAATAAGGGCATTGTAGCATCCACGAGGCGAGCCCTCATAGATATAACGTTGTGACCCTCACTTGCAGTCAACAAGGGCTTCGCAGCCCTTGCCCAGTGTTCAACAGCACAACCAAACCAATTTAAAAAGAGGAAAATAAAGAAAAGAAACGAAAATGTTAAAAAATAACAATAATCAACAAAATTCTTAAATTAAAAAAAAATTATCTACATTAGCAATTTCTTGTTAAAATCAACCGGAAGAACTAAATTGACAATTCTTTAAAAGGTTTAGAACTATATTGGCATAATTGAAATACTTAAAATTGAATTAACAAATTTTCAAAAGGTTTAGGATTAAATTGACAATAATTGAAAAATTTATAATTGAAATAGCTGGTATACAATAGGTTTACAATTTTTTGGAATTTTTTTTTTTTGTGTGGTATGTATTTGGTAGAGGATGGACATGGGCAGAGCTAGGATGGTTTAATGGTTATAAGCTTATAGACAATGGGATAGAAAAAATATCATTTCACTAGATTAGATTAACAAAATGGTGTTACATAATTGTAGGAGGAAATATTCGTCTTTCTGGAGAGGTACAAGGGGTACAAGTCCCCTCACTTTCTTACTTGAATGAATAAAACCTTTTTTTATAAGCAATCTTCTCCGCCTTAGCATTACAACTGCCTTAGAAGATAGCACAATTCCAGCCAATTCTATTGTCCTTTTGCAGCCATATTTCAAACGACATTCTTTTCTTCATTATTAACCTACCTAAATATTTTTGACTTAAACTCTTCTTTGCTTGCTGCTCACGTCCATCTAGATTACTCTAGACTGGACTAGAGATTTCTTTGTCAAAAATGGATCACTAATTTTCAACATGATTTTTATGGAAAGGATCAAAGAACCAATAAAATTCCCCTCTACTATGGCCAATAACGGCATTATACCCTCCATGAGGTGAGCCCTTGTAGATATAATGTTGTGACTCTCACTTGTAGTCAACAAGCACTTCGCAGCCCTTGCCCAATGCTCGACAGCCTAGCCAACCCAATTTTTTTAAAAAAAAAAAAAAGGAAAAGAAAGAAAAGAAATGAAAAAGTTAAAAATAATAATAATAATAAAAATTCTTAAATTTTAAAAAAAAAAAAAAAAATTATCTACATTAGCAATTTCTTGTTAAAATCAACTCGAAGAACTACATTCACAATTCTTTAAAAGGTTTAGAATTATGTTGACATAATTGAAATACTTAAAATTGAATTAACAAAATTTTGAAATGTTTAGGATTAAATTGGCATAATTGAAAAATTTATGATTGAAAGAGTTGGTATACAATAGGTTTATGATTTTTTGGAAAAAAAAAAAAATTGTGGTATGTAATTGGTAGAGGATGGACATGGGCCAAGGTAGGATGGTTTAATGGATATAAGCTTATAGACAATGGGATAGAGAAAATATTGTTTCACTAGATTAGATTAACAAAATGGTGTTACATAATTGTAGGAGGAGACATTGGTGTTTCTGGAGGGTTACAAGGGGTACAAGTCCCCTCACTTTCTTACCTGAATGAAAAAACCTTTTTATAAGCAATCTTCTCCGCCTTAGCATTACAACCGCCTTAGAAGATAGCACAATTCCAGCCAATTCTATTGTCCTTTTGCAGCCATATTTCAACCGACTTTCTTTTCTTCATTATTAATCTAGCCAAATATTTTTGACTTAAACTCTTCTTTGCTTGCTGGTCATGTCCATCAAGATTAGTCTAGGCCGGACTAGAGATTTCTTTGTCAAAAAGGGATCACTAACTTTCAACATGGTTTTTATGGAATGGATCAAAGAATCAAAAAAATTCCCCTTTGCAATGGCCAATAAGGGCATTGTAGCCACCACGAGCTGAGCCCTCATAGATATAATGTTGTGACCCTCACTTGCAGTCAACAAGGGCTTCGCAGCCCTTGCCAAATGCTCGACAACCCAGCCAACCCAATTTAAAAAGCGGAAAAGAAATAAAAGAAATAAAAAAGTTAAAAAATAATAATAAACAAAAATTCTTAAATTTAAAAAAATAAAAAATTATCTACATTGGCAATTTCTTGTTAAAATCAACCCGAAGAACAACATTCACAATTCTTTAAAAGGTTTAGAATTATGTTGGCATAATTGAAATACTTAAAATTGAATTAACAAATTTTTAAAATGTTTAGGATTAAATTGGCATAATTGAGAAATTTATGATTGAAATAGCCGATATACAATAGGTTTATGATATTTTGGAAAAAAAAAATGTGTGGTATGTATTTGGTAGAGGATGGACATGGGGCAGGGAAGGATGGTTTAATGGTTATAAGCTTATGACAATGGGATAGAGAAAATATTGTTTCACTAGATTAGATTAACAAAATGGCGTTACATAATTGAAGGAGGAGATATTGGTGTTGCTGGAGGGGTACAAGGGGTACAAGGGGTACAAGTCCCCTCATTTTCTCACCTGAATGAATAAAAACTTTTTATAAGCAATCTTCTCTACCTTAGCATTAAAACCCCCTTAGAAAATAGAACAATTCCAGCCAATTCTATTGTCCTTTTGCAGCCATATTTCAACCGACATTCTTGTCGCGACCTCTTTTTTTCTTTCAGCGCCCAATTGGGGCGAGCGCCTAAGGAGGCTAATGGTTTGGCTAAGTCTTTTTAGCTTGGACTCTCCCAAGTCCACCAATTCACGACTTAATGGTCTAAGTTTTTTTAACTTATAAATTAATTTTAAAAGAGTTGCCACTAATCCATTTGGGGTGGGTCAATTAGAAATCCAAACAAAATATCGGGAGAAATACTCACTCCGTGCAACCAGAGAAATTAGGATCGGGGACTTGATTACACTAGTTAATCATTAATGCTCTTTCGGTATCTAATCTTGTTTAAACCCTAAGGCTTTTTGGATTTTTGAGGGATTTTTCCATGTATTTTGTGCAGGAAAAACATTTTTTGGGAATTTTCTCATTTTTTGGACATAAAAAGCATTTTTTGGATTTTTGATTTTTTTGGAAAATATAAGTCTTTTTTGGCTTTTTTTGGAAAATATGGGATATTTTTTATTTTTCCTTTATTTTCTGCAAAATAAATTATTTTTTGATTTTTTGATTTTTTTAAAAAATATTATTTTATATTATAATAATATAAAAACGAACCGAGTTAGGTCCAACCCGGGCCATTGGTCTAGGATGCGGACTAGTTTTTTTCTTCCTTTTTTAAGTGTAAAAGCCTAAACCTATTTTTTGGCCCACTTCACAAAAATTCTAGCCCAACACAACTCAGCCCACGCATACGGGCGACCCGGTGGAAACCCTACCCGGCCGCCGACCCGAGTCCAACCCAGTCGTGACCCAACGCGACGCCTCCTCCCTTTTTGGCTTGGACGTGGGGCTGACGGACGGTTGGGACAATGAGATCGGCATCGACAACGGCAGTGATACAGAGGACAACAGCGGTAAGAGGATGCAGTGTGGTGGCACGGCGACGGTGACGGGTGGAGATGCAGAGGGGAACGGTGGACAGAGCTCGACCGAGGATTGGATCCCGCGGTGGCTCGAGGCGGCGAGGACGGATGGTGAGCGTCGGCGTTTACTTGGCTGTAGCAACGATGGGACGTGGCGGTGAACGATGGTGGTGACAACGACAGGGCAGAGACGGCGGCCCGTCGCTCTCAAATTTGGTGTGGCGTCGACGGCACGGCTCGGGTGACAGTCGCAGCAGCAGCAAGAACAGCGTCGAAATCGGGGCGAGGAACATTAGCAACGGAGCAGCGGTCATGACGTTGGTGACGGCGAGCTTTCAGCTTCCCAGATCTGGCCCTCCATCCTTTGATTCTTCTCTCTCTCAGCCTCCACCCACTCAAATCTCTCCCCCTAGGGCTCGCTTGCCGCCAGCCTCCCCCGAAGTCTCTCAGAGGGAGGTTGTTCGAGCTTCGGGACCCGATCTCTTCCGTGCTCGCTCTTTGATTCTCCCCTGAAGTCTCTCAAGGGAAGATCTTCAAGTTCGCCTTGAGCTCTCAGATCTTGGCCTGCTAGTCCTCGGCCCCCCTTTTTGAAGTCTCTTAGTGGGAGGTTTCAAAGATCTGCAGCCCTCGATCCTTTGCCGCTTCTCCGTCTCTTTCGTTGACGGAGGTGCTCCTTTATTTATAGGCGAGGGGATCCGGTCGACGGAGGGGCTTGGCCATCGATCTTTGGCTTGCTGATCGGACCCCCGCGGTTGAACTGGTGTCTCATCTCAACATTAAAGGCGCGCATTGAAGTCGCATGCACGTTGTCCTCTCCTTCGGTGGCCTACTCGTTCCTATCTACCGTAGGCTGCCCTTGAGTGCATTGCCGGCCGCCGCGCATGAAGCACAGAGGCACGAAGAAGAACAAGATAGGAAGAAGAAGAAGAGAGGGGGCCGGGCCGAAGCTAAAGAAAAAGAAGGGATGGGCTTATGCCTGCGTGGAAAAGAAGAAGAGGAGGGGGTCAAGCACGAAGGCCCAGCCTTGATGGGCTACTTCTTTTTTTTTTTTCTTGTTGTTTTTATTTATTTTTTTGTTGTTTTTATTTATTTTTTTGTTGTTTTTGTTATTTATTATTTATTCTCTAAAAAAGGAAAAATAAAAGAAATTAAGGCCTAATTAATAACCTAATCAAAATTTAGGTGTCAACAGCTGCTCCTCTTTGAAAGTGAGCTTGCAGAGGTTGCATTGAAAGACAAATTGATACCTAAATTTTGTCCGTTCATATGCAGTAGATTATATCTTATTTAGGACCAAGTATCATATGCAAGAAAGAGCAATATAATATTATGTGTAGTAAAACAAATAAGAAGATACCTATAATTACTTACCGAGCACGAGTGAGATAAGGGTGCGAATCTCAAGCTTGGCAAGTATTAGGACATGCTCTTACCTGGCAACGTGAGGAGGTTGCTCCTCCAAGACTCGAACCTTTCTTCGGTTGCCTTGATGGGAAATTGCTCTTATAGGACCCGAACCATTCTTCGATCGCCTATTAGAGTAATAAGTTGTTTACCCGACCTTTCTCGGGGGATGCGTCGACCTTTCTTAGGGCATGATTTGTGGGGTGCTTGATCTTTGTCAAGGACACCAGTACTCGACCTTTCTTGGGAGATGCGCCAACCTTTCTCAGGGCATCGATTTGTTGGGGTGTCTGATCTCAGTCGAGGACATCAGTTGGTACCCGACCTTTCTCGGGAGATGCGTTGACCTTTCTTGGGGCATCAGTTTGTTGGTGTCTGATCCTCGTCAAGGACACCGGTTTGTCCCCGACCTTTCTCAGGCAATGCACCGACCTTTCTCAGGGCATCTGTTTATTGGTGCTTGATCTTTGTCAAGGACACCGGTTAGTTCCTGACCTTTCTCGGGAGATGCGCCGACCTTTCTCAGGGTATCTGTTTTGGTAGATACCTAGACATTCACGGCATTGAAAGAGTACCTAGATATTCACAAGTACTAACTTAGAGGATATTTGGGCCTTTGTAGCATTGAAGGGTACTTGGATGATCACAAGTATAAACTCTTGGAGAATACTTGGACGTTTGTAGGTAACGAAGGGGTACCTGGATAGTCACAAGTACTAGATGCTGGAAAATACCTGATTGCTTGCAAGTATTGAAAGAGTACTTGAATGGTCACAAGTATGAACTCTGAAGGATGCTTGAACCTTCGCATACATCAAAGGGGTACTTGGATGATCACAAGTACGAATTCTGAAGGGTGCCTAGATGTTCGCAGGCATTGAAAGAGTACTTAGTAGATGGAATATCGAGGATGTACCTAAGATATTCGTGAAGGTCTCTCACCTCCTGGTATGTGGAAATATCGAGGATGTGCCTCACATATTTATGAAGATCTCTCACCTCCTAGTAATTAGAAATATTGAGGATGGGCCTTTTATATTCATGAAGGTCTCTCACCTCCTGGTAATTAGGAATATCAAAGACGTACCTTGGATATTCATGAAGGTCTCTCACCTCCTAGTAATGGGGAAAATCGAGGATGTACCTTAAATATTCATGAAGGTTTCTTTCCTCCTGATAATGGGGAATATCGAGGACGTACCTTGGATATTCGTGAAAGTCTCTCACCTCCTAGTAATGAGAATATCGAGGGCGTGCCTTGCATATTCTTGAAGGTCTTTCACCTCCTGATAAATGGGAATATCGAGGACATACCTAGGATATTCGTGAAGGTCTCTCACCTCTTGGTAGTTGGGAATATTGAGGGTGTGCCTCTCATATTCGTGAAGGTCTCTCACCTTATGGTAGTTGGGGAATATCGAGGACGCGCCTTGCATATTCGTAAAGGTCTCCCCCCTCCAGACAACATAAACTTGAATGTAGCACGAGGCTTACCTGGATGGCTGTAGGCACTCAAAAGGGCTAGAATACCTAGGTAGCCGCAGGTGTACAAAGTACTGGAATACTTGGATGAACACAAGTATTTAATGATATGATATGGGACCACTTAGGCAGGTCTAAGTGTCATAATGATAAGAGAGCATACCTGGGTAACCGTAGGTGCACAACATAGTGGAATGCTTGAACAGGTACTAATATTATTTGGGGACAACTTGGGCAGGTTGAGTGTCATGGGAAGGGAGTAGCCCGAGGGCGTCGGGTGCTTGAAAACAACGGGATACTTGAGCAGCTACCAGTATCAATATTTTGAGGACAACTTGAACAGGTTGAGTGTCAATAAAGGAGAGTACCCAGATGATGATAGGCACTCATGAATGATGGGATACTTGGTTAGCCTCAAGCATCTAAATTCTGAAGATGATTGAACAGGTTGAGTGTCGATAAGAGGGTACCTAAATAGTGGGAGGTATCTAAAGACAAAGAGATACCTAGACAGTCGCAAGTATCAATACTTTGAGGACAACTCGGATAGGTCGAGTGTCATTAAGAGGGAATACCTGGCAAGTGGTGGGTACTCAAAGACAAGGGGATATTTAGACAGTTGCAAGCACCCAAACTCAAGGGACGACTCGAATAGGTCGAGTGACAAGAAGAGAGTACATAGTCAGTGGTAGGTACTTTAAGGCAAATGGGGATAGGGATATGCTTACCTGGCAATATCTCTGATTTCTGAGAGTATGTCTGCTATTTGCACATTATGCACACATAATTGTATATGCTGTAAATTCATGAGTTCAAATGGGATTCATGCATGATAATTTCATTAGTTTTGCATCATCTGAGTTCTACTAGGGAAAATTTTGAAAGACAACCTTCATTTAGAATGTAGATGTTTTGAGCATGCCAGATGAGGGACTTTCAGTCCGAAAGGACTTTCCGCTCACTCTCATTGAAAAAGACTATCTTGACCATTAATGCAGGATTTATAAGGACTACACTATCTTACTGTTATTATGTCAACAGGGGTTCGAGTATTCTCGCAAATGGTACGACTTTACTAATGTGAGAGGTCTTTGTTGAAACTGTGATGAAGTCTTGGTCAGTGGCTTATCAAAGGGGACCATCAAGGTCGAAGCCGATAGACGAAAATGTTGCACGATCATCTTCAGGTCTACAAGTCAAGAACCCTATGAAAAGAGATAGAGTAATCTTGCTCGTACTTCTTTAAGTGATGCTTATAAATATATGAAATCCTACGTTAATTGAAGTGCCCCTAGTCTAAAGAGACTTTTACAATGGGACGCAATGTAGGCTTGATTCATGTGTAAAAGGGTGAAAGCTGGTGATTAGCTTGGCATTTGTCACTAGTCTTTCTTCTCACTATCAGATGGAGGCTCTATCAATCGAACCACAACATCAACTTCTCTTGGAAATACAATTGACTGTATTTTTGACTGAGGGGCATTGGCCTTGCTTTTACTAGGCACACTGCTTTTTTCATGCCTTTGTTTTTTATTCCAGTTCTTCATTTATGGGCATTAACCTTGCTTTTACCAGGTACACTGCTTTTTTATGCCCCTGTTTTTTCATTCTTTGCGTTAGAGGAATTGGCCTAGGCAAGTTCAATTGAAGCACCGTTATTTAGGCTTTTGAATCTTCATCTTTAGCCGGCGCTCTAAGTTATGGCAATAACTTATGCTTTGCCTCCACGTGATGGTGAAATTACAAACTCAATTGGGTTGTACAATGAATACAAGTGCGTAGAGAAAGAATTGCTCTTCGTCATTCTAGGGCACTTAAATTAACGTCAGTGTTCATATGCAATAAAGACACCTGAAGATTGATGCAAGTTGTCACACCCCAATCCTCAAGCGTGCGCCCAGCCCTCTCTGGTCGATAATAATTTGCAACTTCCCAGGACGAGTCCCCGACCCTTTCCATTTTATTGCACATGCGGAAGTGAAAAGAAATCTTCTGACAGTAATCATCTCGGGATAGAAAAGCAAGACAACAAATTCACAACAAACATGCTTTTATATTCACATAATGTCAAGTACAAAAGTCTATGGCCAAAAGACTACAAAAGATTGACCTTCCAAAAAGAAGCGGTCTTAACTGACCTACGCTTCCGATCACCTCCTCTCAGCTCTAGATCCTCCACTCGAAAACCCTGAAAATGTTGTCCCACAATGGGGTGAGATATAATTTCAGCAAGTCTAAGCTCTAAACCCTGGTTAGGAGGGAAATACGCCCAAAAGCGTCATAATCACACAATCACATATTTAGCATAGAGGACTTACCTCGCCTCAGTTCCACCCTGTAGGTCAGTATAATTCAAATACTCAATTAAACAATTCAATTCAAATCCACCATCAATCAGTCGATTCATTCGACTCCATGCCATCAATGTCATCAATATATTATGTCAATTCGAACGCTGCTCACCTAAGCTGAAATAGATATACTCATATATCATTGCTCCCCAAAGCTGATATCTAAAATTTGTTCACCGAAGCTGCTAAATAACAAGTGCTCGCCAAAGCTGATGTCTAAAGTGCTCACTGAAGCTGCTAAAGCATTATGCTTGCCATTGCTCACCGAAGCTGCTAAGGCATTATTGCTTGCCATTGCTCACCAAAGTTGCTAAGGCATTATTGCTTGCTATTACTCACTGAAGCTGCTAGAGATCTATAATTATGTTAATGCTCCCCAAAGCTGTTATAGATCTATATTACTCACCTAAGCTAATTTGGTACTCAAAAACCACTTTCGGTGTCAACACCCAACACTCGACATTTTCCAATTAAAATACCAATATATCACAATCATCACTCAATTCAACAATACAACATTCAATTGCAGAAACTAACACTCAATTGCAGAAATTAACCACAACATTGCAATCAGTACAAAATTCCGGTCACTGGCCATCCCAGTTGAATTCTAGAAAAATAATTAATAATTAATTAATTTTGATAATTAATTAATTAATTCAATTTAATTTCTAAAAATACTAACATTGGCCAAAATTATTAAATTAAATACCAATACGTACCCGGAAAATTCTCGAACCCTACTAGATAAACAGTACAATTTATTTGGGCCTTAGATAAACTATGCTAATCACCTAACATGCTTAATTAAATAATTACATTTCTAATTTAATCTAACTAACCACATAATTCCTAATAAAATAAATCTAAACACCCCTTAAATGTCATTAACCTACTAAGTAGAGTTTAAACTCATTGGTTAATTGCGGAAACCGGTTCATCGTGATGACGTCTCGATGGCGGCCGAAATCTAAATTTTCGACGGTGTCAGCGAACTTGGGCCGGCCTAAAATGGGCCCAACAAATCTCAATCCAATCGAAGATTTGCTTTTGAATTGGACCGGGCCTGAAGTGGGCTGACATCGCGGGCTTCCAAAGTGGGCTGCTGGACTCACTTGGGCTGAGATGGGCTAAAGACTTGGGCTTTTGAACTAGGCTTCAAGTGGCTGATTCCTTGGGCTACTGAAAATGGGCCGAACTGAGTTGAGTTTCATGGGCTGAAGCTTGGGTTGCTTCTTGCAAGCTGGGCCACGAGATGGGCTTCGGTTCACGCGGAAATGGGACGCGGCGCGTAAGCGAAGCGCGTATTCAGCGTTGGTGGTAGCTGGTGCACGCCGGGATCTACTGGGCCAACGCTAGAGGCTTCGTTTGCTGAAGATTGTCCGAAGAAAAATTGAGAAATGGACGGGTGGCACGCAGCTCCGGTGGAATTGATGCTGGACGGGGAAGCAGCGAAGGAGAGGAGTTCGATGGATGCATGGGGCTTCGCTGGTAGGGAGGGACGCGCAGCACGGACTCAACAAATGTGCTGAGGTTGACCGGTTGGATGGAGATCTCGGTGGACTTGCTTCGTGGCAACTAATGGGGCAGAAAATGGAGCTGGATCCGTGAGCAGTAGATGGATCCGAGGCAGCTGGCGTTGTGGGCGTGAAGCAGCTGCGGGGACACCTCGGCGAGCTGAAGACGTGCGACAAGGAGTCAGCAAATCTTGAGGAGCTCGTTGGTTGACTGAAAGGGGATTTCGGTGGGATGAGTGGCCTCGGTGAGAAGAGTTGAAGAAGAAAAATGAAACACAAAATAGGAACAAAAGAAGTTGGGGCCAATGAAGATAGGGATTCGAAGAAGAGAGGGGGAGGCTTCAGAATTCGGTGGTATATATAAAAAAAAAAAAAAATAGAAAGAAGTAGAAGCATAAGAAATAAGAACGGAGAGGGATCGTGGAGATGGGACCGGTGAAGCAAGCTTGTACAAGAAGCTTGAACAAGAAAGGAAAATAGTCAACAAGCCTTAGCCCTTGCATTAATCACTTGTCCCCTATTTCTTTCTAGTGAAATAATTCCCACAATTATCCAAATTTTGCTGCAAAGGTTGCTGCTCTTCCATAATTCCGAATTTCACTCAAAAAGTCTCCAATTTCTTCATGAAATTCCCTAATCTGATGTCCAATTTCAATGAAGAAAAAGCCCATAAAATCTCTACAAGTGCCCCTTGTCATAGAGCTCAGCTTGGAAGTCCAAATTTCCTTCAAATGAGTCCATCCGAATTTTTGTTAATTTTCCGCAACGTCCGAATCGATTTTCTGTAAAAAATCTCGGAATCTCTGAAAAAATCTTCTGAGACTGAGTCGACGTTCCTAGAATTTATTGTGACATGATAGAATTTTCAATTTCTGAAATCGGACTCAAATTCACGGTTAATTTTCATTTGATGCGTTTTTAGCATGACCCAAGCTACCGGATAACTTTCAGGCATTTTTAAGTGCAAATGACCCATGGTCAATTTTCCTCGAGCCACTATGAACCCACTCAACTCATTGACGACTCTCGATTATCATGAAAATCCCAATGATCCAAATACGGACACAGGGTATCAAAATAATAAGAAAATCAGTCTAGTGTTGGTTAATGAGAATTTTCCAATTTAGTGGTGTGACCCACGATTAGCCACACATCTTAGTCAAACCAACATATCTCTGATCTCAAATTGATTTATATCTGTGCCGTAATGACCTCTAAAACTAGACACGGTCGAAAAGCTGATTCCCGGTCGAATTCTCAAGTCTATTGCATTTAAATTCCTTAATTGCTTCCCCAAATAGTCTAGTTATCCTGTGAGTGACCAACTCAGGGAATAGAACTATCGGCGCATTGATGAAAGGCCCGATTTAATTGAAAACAAAATCTAAAAATTTAGGATGTCACATAAGTGCAAGTAAGAAAATTCCTATCCTTTTCTCACTTTGTGATGCTACTTCACCTTTGATCTACCCCAGTGTGGGGTGGTTCTTGACGGGGATATGAGAGAAGCTTCACCAGTGTATGGGGCTCAAGAAGGGGGTGAGCAATGAAATGCCTCTCACTGTCTTGGTTATCGTACCATTCGCGAGAGAACTCTTTACCTTGCAGTCATTGAATCTTCTGCACTCATCTCACGAGTGTATAGATGAGGGGGATTGTGTGTAGGATATGGCTTGCGTTTCATCATTTTGACGTGCCTCATCCAGCATGCTCAATCAATCTTGTATTCTTTATTTAGCTGTCTATTCTGGTAATCGTTAGTGGAATCAGTGACTTAGACTGACAAAATCATCATGCAGAATTCATTTGAAAATGGCATGCAACTTTTTAAATATGATGGGGTTTGAACTCTCAAAACAAGTAAATGGTTTTGACTCCAAAAAAAAAAAAAAAAACCTATTGACAACTTAAAGGGTCAACAGAATAGTGTTTTAAATTTTGAACATCAAAAGGGTTATTCATAAATGGGTGTCGATGGATTGCTACTATTAAGTAGGGACATGACACATGAATAATCAGCCGAGGATTAGGAATCTGATTGGGCATCTCTACTTTTGCCCTTGCAGAAAAAAGATGTACAAGTAGATCAATTAGTCTGGCCAAAATTAAATGTGAGTTGAGGCCTGAAGATTTTCTGTCATTTGCTTTGGCGATTACTCAGGATGCTATTTCGCTTAGGAGAGTTTGTCATGCCTCTCATTGATTTGTTATCCTTGTTTTTGACAGTTAAGTGATCCTACAAAAGATAGGAAAGAACGTGTCAGTCATAAATTCTCTTAGAAGTTGAACAACTAGGAACGATACAACATTACCCTTCATTTTTTTTGCAAGTGATTGGATAGACCTGAGGCATCAGGAGGATATGAAGTCCACTAGGCTAAGGCACCGGTGGCGTCCGTAGGGCATTTTCTTTTTCATTTAACCGAACGGGCTTTTGGATAACATGTCCTTTGATACCAAGTTAGGTAAATTGATATGGGTCTCTTGATTTGCCCAAATTAACCATTAAGCTTGGTTCTTGAATCCTAATGCTTCCTATCAATAGGAAAATATGTCAAAAGCGAGTTCAAATAGTAAGGGTATTGGAAATGATACCAAGTTACTCTTCCTCAAAGTTTGTATTTGTTGATTCCTAAAGGATCTCTGTATGTTGATGACAACCTCGTCTTGACACAATTCGACATTTCTTTCGATTGGCCTTCCTCATTCGTGGCCATGTATGCATGATTGATGGTCGTTGATTCATCTTCAGCGCCATCCTTCTAAGGAATTTCTTCTGTCTTTGACTATATGACCATTAGCAGCATTGGGCAAAGTCATGTACTTCAAGCTTCTATGGAATCTAAGATGAACAATCAAAACTTCCAATTCTCTGATGGCAATCACTTCTTGGGAGAGCATGTGTCTGGAGCATGAAGTGAGGTTTCTAGGCCCTAAGTCATCGTCTAAAATAAGGGGCCAGAGAATGCCTCAGCTGTCTAGATTTCTTCTTTGTTGACAGTAGCCAATTCAAAGAAAGAGAATAGATCCCTTCATTGTACTTCTGGGCTTGTCAAAATTGGAAGTCCCATTGATGAAACCACATCATCTAATTGCTCAGGCACGTTGAGGGGAAAAGATATTGCTCCGGCTTGAGAAGGAGTTGGGCAGGAGCGAGGTGGAGTGCACAGGGCTCATGGGGACGGCTTGATTTTAACCGTATGTCTGTACCTATTACGTCTTATCTTTTGTTTCTTGTAAATAGAAGATAGAGGACATCATTTCCAAAATTATATTCAGAGAATAAAACTTACCTTCTTTGAAGTGGGATGCTCTATTCTATTTGCCCCATTGCCTTCTTGGAAGAGTGTCTTTGAATTTGGCGAGTTCACATGACGCGCCAGCTTCAAATGCTCCTTGTCACACTAAGTCAATGGGGATAGGGATGATATTCTGAGACACAAAGTGAGTGAGTCAGAAAGACAAATATAATTAAATCTAACATCTTGTCTTGACAAAAGATTTTCGTAATGAAACATTTTTTGTTTTTAAAAGTATATATCTTTGAGGGGAAAAAAGCATGAGGAAGCCTAGCCCTCAGCATTCTTTTTAGGTGATATTTTCTTTTCATGATTGGATAGCATCACCGAGCTGGTTTGGGATACTGCCTCATGCTTTTTAAGACAAAATATTAGAACTATACATAAGATTACTGGAATGGAAAATGCAACAGTAGCACACTAGGACAAGATAAAAACATGAAATTATAAAAATAAGCAACACCCATGAAATCCCTATAAAAAGGAGCACTTTGATAGTGCTAGTTCTGAAATCAAGTGCCTTTGAGTTCCTCACCTCCAGTAGACTCGAAGTATTCACATAAAAAGACCACTTCATACGCAACGGGTCAATGCATGTTGGTGGCCTAACAAGCCGATTCTCAAGAGACTTTCCAGTGATGATGCTGTATTCCTCCAGAGTTGGGGTTAGCTCAAACTCACCGAACATAAAAGTGGATGTCCTCGGGCACTAGAAATGTGCCATGGCCTATAGGACTTCAGGATGAACAAAGATTTGGAACAATGATAGGAGGTGACCGACTTTGGCTTTCACGTGCTCTTGGGTAAATTGGTCCAATTGACCCCACCATCTGAAGAGCTTCATTTTGGGAGCGAGAATAAATTGGACTCGAAAAAACCTACCCTAAATTGCCATGAGCTAATAAAAAAGATTGAGTAAAAGTAAAAAAATTACTTTGCTTTTAAAGAAAATGGCAAACACAAGGACATGCGCATGGGATGTGTGGCTCGATTTCTAACTAAGAAGGTTTGTTGAAATGGCGTTAGCAGCATACCCTCTTAACCTCGGCCAAAGAAATTCAGGGAAAAGAAAGGCAACCTCTACATCGCAGTCTCGCGTTCAAGGCCTTATCTTTTTTAACACCATCTTTGATATCCTATGGCGACCTAGGTTCAGCAGTCGGGTTGTGTGTGCCATGTGTAATGCTAAAATAGTAAAGTATGCACAACAGTTTATAATCACAAGACAATTTATTTAAAAAGAAAATCTAAGATACTAACCTACACAAAAACCCAAGTTAGTAAAGCATTTAAACAAGATAAAAACGGCCTAAGTCCTCAAATTGTCCCCAGCGGAGTCGCCAAGCTGTCGCGACCTCTTTTTTTCTTTCGGTGCCCAATTGGGGCGAGCGCCTAAGGAGGCTAATGGTTTGGCTAGGTCTTTTAGCCTGGACTCTCCCAAGTCCACCAATTCATGACTTAATGGTCCAAGTTTTTTACCTCATAAATTAATTTTAAAAGGAGTCGCCACTAATCGGTTTGGGGTGGGTCGATTAGAAACCCAAGCGAAATCTCGGGAGAAATACTTGCTCCTGCGCAACCAGAGAAATTAGGATCGGGGACTTGATTACATTAGTTAATCACTAATACCCTTTCGCTACATAATCTTGTTTAAACTCTAGCGCTTTTTGGATTTTTGAGGGATTTTTCCATGTATTTTGTGAAGGAAAAACATTTTTTTGGGAATTTTCTCATTTTTTGGACATAAAAAGCATTTTTTGCATTTTTGATCTTTTTGGAAAATATAAGTCTTTTTGGTTTTTTTTTTGGAAAATATGGGATATTCTCGATTTTTTTATTTTCTGGAAAATAGATTATTTTTTATTTTTTGATTTTTAAATATTATTTTATATTATAATAATATAAAAATGAACTAGATCCGATCCTCGGGTTAGGTCCGACCTACGCTATTGGTCCAAGACATGGACAGGCTTTTTTCTTCCTTTTTTAAACGTAAAAGCCCAAACCTATTTTTTGGCCCACTTCACAAAAATTCTAGCCCAACACAACTCAGCCCACCTGTACAGGCTTAACCCAAGCGGAAACCCTACCTGGTCGCCGACCCAGGTCCAACCCAAATTGTGACCCGACGCAACGCCTCCTCCCTTTTTCGCTTGGACGCAGCGTTGACGGATGGGCTGGGATGATGGATCGGCGTCGATGACAGCTACGATACAGAGGACAGTAGCGGTAGGAGGATGCAGTGTGGCGGCACGGTGGCGGTGACAGGTGGAGATGTAGAGGGGAACGGTGGATAGAGCCCAATCGAGGACTGGATCCCGCGGTGCCTTGAGGTGGCGAGGACAGATGGCGAGCGTCGACGTTTACCTGGCTATAGCAACAACGGGACGTGGCAGTGAATGGTGGTGGTGACAACGACAGGGTAGAGACAACGGCCCCTCAACTCTCAAATCTGGTGTGGCATCGATGGCACGGCTCGGGTGGCAGTCGTAGCAGCAGTAGGAACAGCGTCGAAATTGGGGCAGGGAACAGCAGCAATGGAGGAGCGATCACGACGTCGGTGATGGCAAGCTTTCAGCTTCCTAGATCTGGCCCTCCATCCTTTGATTCTTCTCTCTCTCTGCTTCCACCCACTCGGATCTCTCCCCCTCGGGCTCGCTTGCCACTGGCCTCCCTCGATGTCTCTCGGAGGGAGGTCATTCGAACTTCGCGACTCGATCTCTCGCATGCTCGCTCTTTGATTCTCCCCTAAAGTCTCTCAAGGGAAGATCTCCAAGTTCGCCGTGAGCTCTCAGATCTCGGCCCACTTGTCCTCGGCCCCCCTTTTTGAAGTCCCTCAATGGAAGGTTTCAAAGATCTGCAGCCCTCGATCCTTCACCACTTCTCCGTCTCTTTCGTCAACGAAGGTGCTTCGCTATTTATAGGCGAAGGGATCCGGTCAACGGAGGGGCTTGGCCGCCGATCTTTGGCTTGCCGACTGGACCCCCACGGCTGAACCGGCTTCTCATCTCAGCATTAAAGGCACACATTGAAGGCGCATGAACATCGTCCTCTCATTTGGCGGCCTACCTTCGTTCCTCTCTGCCGTAGGCTGCCCTTGAGCGTGTTGCCGGCCGCCGCGCGTGAAGCATAGAGGCACAAAGAAGAAGAAGATATGAAGAAGAAGAAGAGAGGGGGGGCCGGGCCGAAGCTGAGGAAAAAGAGGGCCGGGCCCTGGGCCTGCGTGGAAAAGAAGAAGAGGAGGGGGTTGGGCACGAAGGCCCACCCCGATGGGCTACTTCTTTTTTTGTTTTTTTGATGTTTTTATTTATTTTTTTGTTATTTTGTTATTTATTATTTATTATCTATAAAAGGAAAAATAAAAGAAATTAAGGCCTAATTACTAACCTAATCAAAATTTAGGTGTCAACAATTCTTTTCTTCATTATTAACCTAGCTAAATATTTTTGACTTAAACTCTTCTTTGCTTGCTGCTCACGTCCATCTAGATTAGTCTAGATTGGACTAGAGATTTCTTTATCAAAAAGGGATCACTAATTTTCAACATAGTTTTTATGGAAAGGATCAAAGAATTAATAAAATTCCCCTTTGCCATGGCCAATAAGCGTATTGTAGCCTCCACGAGGTGAGCCCTTGTAAATATAACGTTGTGCCCCTCACTAGTAGTCAACATGGGCTTTGCAGCCCTTGCCCAGTGCTCGACAGCCCACCCAACCCAATTTAAAAAGAGGAAAAGAAAGAAAAGAAATGAAAAGTTTAAAAAATAATAATAAACAAAAATTCTTAAATTTTAAAAAATTAAAAAATTATCTACATTAGCAATTTCTTGTTAAAATCAACCGAAAGAACTATATTCACAATTCTTTAAAAGGTTTAGAATTATGTAGGCATAATTGAAATACTTAAAATTGAATTAAAAATTTTTTAAAATATTTTGGATAAATTGGCATAATTGAAAAATTTATGATTGAGATAGACGGTATACAATAAGTTTATGATTTTTTGGAAAAAAAATTTGTGTGGTATGTATTTGGTAGAGGATGGACATGGGCCAGGGAAGGATGGTTTAATGGTTATAAGCTTATAGACAAAGGGATAGAGAAAATATTGTTTTTTTTTTTTGTGACCCGGGAAACCCCTCATGCGCCACTTCGCGACGGAGGTAAACCCTAGAGGAGCAATAGAGTCACCACCACCCTTGCTGCCCTAGGTAAGTCACTTGACGACGCCGTGAATCGAACACAAGACCTCTCGTGAAAGGAACCTGCGCCCAACCAACGATGCCGCCACCATGGGTGGTGGATAGAGAAAATATTTTTTCACTAGATTAGATTAACAAAATGGTGTTACATAATTATAGGAGGAGATATTGGTGTTGCTAGAGGGGTACAAGGGGTACAAGTCCCCTCATTTTCTTACCTGAATGAATAAAACCTTTTTATAAGCACTCTTCTCCACCTTAGCATTACAACTGCCTTAGAAGATAGCACAATTCCTGCCAATTCTATTGTCCTTTTGCAGCCACATTTCAACCGACATTCTTTTCTTCATTATTAACCTACCTAAATATTTTTGACTTAAACTCTTCTTTGCTTGCTGCTCACATCCATCTAGATTAGTCTAGACTCGACTAGAGATTTCTTTGTCAAAAAGGCATCCCTATTTTTCAACATAGTTTTTATGGAAAGGATCAAAGAACCAATAAAATTCCCCTTTGCTATGGCCAATAAGCGCATTGTAGCCTCCACGAGGCGAGCCCTTGTACATATAACGTTGTGACCCTCACTTGCAGTCAACAAGGGCTTTGTAGCCCTTGCCCAGTGCTCGACAACCTAGCCAACCCAATTTAAAAAGAGGAAAAGAAAGGAAAAGGAATGGAAAGGTTAAAAGTAATAATAATGAACAAAATTTTAAAATTTTAAAAAAGTAAAAAAAAAATTATCTACATTAGCAATTTCTTGTTAAAATCAACGGGAAGAACTACATTGACAATTCTTTAAAAGGTTTACAGCTATGTTGACATAATTGAAATATTTAAAATTTAATTAACAATTTTTTAAAATTTTTAGGATTAAATTGGCATAATTGAAAAATTTATGATTGAAATAGCTAGTATACAATAGGCTTATGATTTTTCTGAAAAAAAAAATTGTGTGGTATGTATTTGGTAGAGGATGGACATGGGCCAATGTAGGATGGTTTAATGGTTATAAGCTTATAGACAATGGGATACAGAAAATATTGTTTCACTAGATTAGATTAACAAAATGGTGTTACATAATTGTAGGAGGAGATATTGGTGTTGCTGGAGGGGTACAAGCCCCTTCACTTTCTTACCTGAATGAATAAAACTTTTTTCTAAGCAATCTTCTCTACCTTAGCATTACAACCACCTTATAAGATAGCACAATTCCATCCAATTCTATTGTCTCTTTGCAGCCATATTTCAACCGACTTTGTTTTCTTCATTATTAACCTATGTAAATATTTTTGACTTAAAACTTTTCTTTTGCTTGCTGCTCACGTCCATCTAGATTAGTCTAGATTGGAATGGAGATTTCTTTGTCAAAAAGGGATAACTTATTTTCGACAAAGTTTTTATGGAAAGGACCAAAGAAACAATAAAATTCCCCTTTGCTATGGCCAATAAGGGCGTTGTAGCCTCCATGAGGCAAGCCCTCGTAGATATAACGTTATGACCCTCACTTGCATTCAACAAGGGCTTCGTAGCCCTTGCCCAGTGTTGGACAGCCTAGCCTAGCCAACCCAATTTAAAAAGAGGAAAAGAAATGAAAAGGAATGAAAAGGTTAAAAGTATTAATGAACAATTTTTTTTAAATTTTAAAAAAGTAAGAAAATTTATCTACATTAGCAATTTCTTGTTAAAATCAACCGGAAGAACTACATTGACAATTCTTTAAAAGGTTTACAACTATGTTGGCATAATTGAAATACTTACAATTGAATTAACAAATTTTTAAAATGTTTAGGATTAAATTGGCATAATTGAAAATTTTATGATTGAAATAGCCGGTATACAATAGATTTATGATTTTTCTTAAATAAAAAATAAAAAATGTGTGGTATGTATTTGGTAGAGGATGGACATGGGCCAAGGTTGGATGGTTTAATGGTTATAAGCTTATAGACAATGGGATAGAGAAAATATTGTTTCACTAGATTAGATTAACAAAATGGTGTTACATAATTGTAGGAGGAGATATTGGTGTTGGTGGAGGGGTACAAGGGGTACAAGCCCCCTCACTTTCTTACCTGAATGAATAAAACCTTTTTCTAAGCAATCTTCTCCGCCTTAGCATTACAACCGCCTTAGAAGGTAGCACAATCCCAGCCAATTTTATTGTCCTTTTGCAGCCACATTTCATCAGACTTTCTTTTCTTCATTATTAACCTACCTAAATATTTTTGACTTAAACTCTTCTTTGCTTGCTGCTCACTCCATCTAGATTAGTCTAGACTGGACTAGAGATTTCTTTGTCAAAAAGGGATCACTAATTTTCAACATAATTTGTATGGAAAGGATCAAAGAACCAATAAAATTCCCCTTTGCTATGGCCAATAAGGGCGTCGTAGCCTCCACAAGGCGAGCCCTCGTAGATATAACGTTGTGACCCTCACTTGCAGTCAACAAGGGCTTCGCAGCCCTTGCCCAGTGCTCGACAGCCCAGCCAACCCAATTTAAAAGGAGGAAAGAAAGAAAGAAATGAAAAAGTTAAAAAATTATAATAATAAACAAAATTCTTAAATTATAAAAAAAAAAATCAACATTAGCAATTTCTTGTTAAAATCAACCGGAAGAACTACATTGACAATTCTTTAAAAGTTTTAGAACTATATTGGCATAATTGAAATACTTTAAATTGAATTAACAAATTTTCAAATGGTTTAGGATCAAATTAGCATAATTGAAAAATTTATGATTGAAATAGTCAGTATACAATAAACTTATGATTTTTCGGGAAAAAAAATTGTGTGGTATGTATTTGGTAGAGGATGGACTTGGGCCATGGTAGGATGGTTTAATGGTTATAAGCTTATAGACAATGGGATAGAAAAAATATTGTTTCGCTAGATTAGATTAACAAAATGGTGTTACATAATTGTAGGAGGAGATATTGGTGTTGGTGGAGGGGTACAAGGGGTACAAGTCCCCTCACTTTCTTCCCCTCACTTTCTTACCTGAATTAATAAAACCTTTTTATAAGCAATCTTCTCCGCCTTAGCATTACAACCGCCTTAGAAGATAGCACAATTCCAGCCAATTCTATTGTCCTTTTGCAGCCACATTTCAACAGACTTTCTTTTCTTCATTATTAATGTACCTAAATATTTTTGACTTAAACTCTTCTTTGCTTGCTGCTCACATCCATCTAGATTAGTCTAGACTGGACTCGCGATTTCTTTGTCAAAAAGGGATCGCTAATTTTCAACATAGTTTTTATGGAAATGATCAAAGAACCAATAAAATTCCCCTTTGCTATGGCCAATAAGGGCGTTGTAACCTCTACAAGGCGAGCCCTCATAGATATAACGTTGTGACCCTCACTTGCGGTCAACAAGGGCTTCGCAGCCCTTGCCCAGTGCTCGACAGCCTAGCCAACCCAATTTAAAAAGAGGAAAAGAAAGGAAAAGGAATGGAAAGGTTAAAAGTAATAATAATGAACAAAAATTTTTAAATTTTAAAAAAGTAAAAAAAAAAATTGTCTACATTAGCAATTTCTTGTTAAAATCAACCAGAAGAACTACATTGACAATTCTTTAAAAGGTTTACAACTATGTTGGCATAATTGAAATACTTAAAATTGAATTAACAATTTTTAAAAATGTTTAGGATTAAATTGGCATGATTGAAAAATTTATGATTGAAATAGCCGGTATACAATAGGTTTATGATTTTTCTGAAAAAAAAAAAAAAGTGTGGTATGTATTTGGTAGAGGATGGACATGGGCCAATGTAGGATGGTTTAATGGTTATAAGCTTATAGACAATGGGATAGATAAAATATTGTTTCACTAGATTAGATTAACAAAATGGCGTTACATAATTGTAGGAGGAGATATTGGTGTTGGTGGAGGGGTACAAGGGGTACAAGGGGTACAAGCCCCCTCACTTTCTTACCTAAATGAATAAAACCTTTTTCTAAGCAATCTTCTCCGCCTTAGCATTACAACCGCCTTAGAAGGTAGCACAATCCCAGCCAATTCTATTGTCCTTTTGCAGCCACATTTCAGCAGACTTTCTTTTCTTCATTATTAACCTACCTAAATATTTTTGACTTAAACTCTTCTTTGCTTGCTGCTCACGTCCATCTAGATTAGTCTAGACTGGACTAGAGATTTCTTTGTCAAAAAGGGATCTCTAATTTTGAACATAGTTTGTATGGAAAGGATCAAAGAACCAATAAAATTCCCCTTTTTATTGGAATGAAAATTGTGGCCAACATTGCACTGTTAGAAACGGCACCGGTCACGCTAGCAAGACTCTGTGTGAAATCCGTGCAGGCAAAAGATAAATGAAGCTAAAATGCAGAGTACTGAAGGTGGCTCTTTCTCTAAACATGGATCATACTCTTTACTGTGTTCTGTGAAATGTGGTGCCTTGCTAAGTGGTCCTATGGTTCTCAGTCTCGACCAGTCTATCAACAACACACGTTTAGCAAACAAATCAACAACACGCGTTTAGCAAACAAGTTGACTCCCATTCGGATCGAATAATAGGATGGTCTTCTTCCCTACTCTCATCTATTGTTTCGCTTGCGGGATCCCACTACCTATCCAGTTTGTTTGAGTGCTCCCCCTACCTAAAAAAATCATTTCAAAAATTAAGCCACCCCTAGAGAAAAACCAACTTTGTTCTACCTGGACTCATGACGTGAGACGTGACTTCGAACTGGGAAAAGGACCAGCTGACTATACTGTCGATCTTGGCCCTCTATTTCTTTTCCTTTTTAACTTGATCTTTTTCTCCATTTCGTTTGTAAGATTTTATGAGACTATTGAAAAGGCAAATAAATCTTGAAAATATTCGAATATAATTTGAAATATTGTAAGATCACTATTAGCTATTCTAAAAATTTAAGCCGTTAGATTTTTTTTTTGTTGGCAAGTTGTTAGATGAAGATGTAATACAATATTTAAATATTATGTTGATGCAAAGCCTCTTTATTCCATCGAGAATATGACCAATCAAAGGAATTATTTAGACATTTTCCAATGAAATTTGACCAACGTAGCTCGTAAAACAAAACAATAAAAAAATCAAATTTTGCAAATTCACCATATGAGGATGTGATTAAGTACAAAGCATAAAAAAAAATATTTTTTATATTTTACAATATTCTCTAAAAAAATTATGTTTGATGGTAATCAAGTACACATGATGTCATAAAATGCATTTTTATATGATTTTCCAACGTTGCACCACCACTGTACAACATTTTATTGTAATCGAGCGCAATCTATTGTAAAGTACGAGAAAATATGAAATTTAAACACCATAATTACCATGGTATACAATGAATTTCCGACGGTATTTCGTAAGTTCAAAACTTTATAAAATGTGGATTCTTTTATCTATATTATTTTTTAGTTTTAATGCAACCAAGTGAATGTCATAAGTTTCTTGTTTTATTTAATGAGATATAGATATTGCAACATTTATCAAGAACGAAACATTGTAAAATGTGAATTTTCATTATAAAAAAATGTAGATTAACCAAAGAAAAAAAAGAAGATCATACTGCAAAGTAATTCATAGAGGAAAGATGGGCTGAAGCTTTAAATTCAAAAGAAGTAGTTAGGAGGAAAAAGAATGGTTTCTAATTTTCATTTTCTTCAATCTGAATTTTTTTAGTTTTTATGGAAAGAATCATATTACCTATAAACTTCTAGTAGCCATTTTTTATTTTTTTTTGGAGTGAAAATTATGGTCAAAATGGCACCATTAGAAACTCAGTATAACAACACCGTCACGCTAGCAAAACTCTTTTAATTTATTTTGAATTTACGGTTAATTATGAATATGTCTGCCTTAGCTAACCATTCTTCGTCAAATGATGGAGTGACGGTCAACTAAGGACCCCACATTTTGGATGGAAACTGGTTGACTTTTTCTACCGGTTTCCATCTTTTACCCTATTTTCTTTTTACTTTTATGTTTGAGGAGTTCTATTTAATATCTTAAATTTGTCAAATTTAAGTTCTCATGTCCTCCTTCTTCAACAACTAGCACTTGAAAAGATTTATTTGTTCTAATCCTTGCATCATAGTGCAACTCAATTTTTCTTTTTGTTATGTAGTCGATATTCCTGTGTGATGTAAATAATCTAACACTTTGAGGAGTTGTAAAACAATTATGATTGAGTACAACTTTTGTTATTTCCCATTTATGAGGCCCAACTAGATGTACTCTAATCATTGCTGGACAACCGCATCTTTTTCTTGGCCTTGACTTAACCAACTTATTTTCAATCTTGTACCCTTGATAACTGCAACAAAGTACTACGCCAAATTTTTCATCACTACCTTTTCTTTTGTACAAGCTTAACACTCTAATGCCAAATTCTTTAGCATAATTGTTATAAAATGCATAAGCCTCATATTAAGAATTAAACTCCATAACTATGCAAGGTTCAATTTTCACGTCTTCGGTATTGTGGCGCTTTCTTGATTAGCATCTTCGGTTGCAATGTTCGTCTTGTCTTCATTACTAGCATTATTGTCATTGGTGAAGTTGCTTTCAACACAAACTCCATTCATCTAAATGAGATGTCAAGAAAAAATTAAGAATTATATATCTAAAATTATATAGATACAAACTAAAATTCGACAACAATGAATACTTTCTACTTTCTTGCAATAAGAAAAGTAGAGATTAACGAACTTTTCTCTACAGTTATGATTTATTCAATTGCAAAATCATACAATAATCGAAATTCAAAGCGTACAGTATAATTACACATTCTGCTAAAAAACTAAGAAGAAGAAGAAGAAGAAGATTACATTCCTATTTTTTTGAGTTATTAAGTTTCTTTTTTTATTTGGGAGCAATATCTACACTATTTTTCTTTGGCCAAAGAATAATATACACTATTTAAAAAGTTGTAACTGAATTATTCATATATTTTTTATTAATTAAATAATATTGTAGGATTTGTTTTTTATTGTGTGAATATTATTTCTTTGATTTGTTTCTAAATTTGAGCCTGCAATAAAGAATAATACAAATCTCGAAAAAAAAAAGGAGTAAAGATGGAACCGGTTGAGGAAGCCAACCTTTCAAGCGCTAGTCGTTGAAGAAGGAGGACATGAGAACTTAAATTTGACAAATTTAAGATATTAAATAAAACTCCTCAAACATAAAAATCAAAAAAATATGTATTGTCAAAGATGGGAAACCCATCCAAGATCCGCCGTTGAGGGAGCTCGGACAGCTAAGCTTTTTCCATTATGAATCTACTTCTAAAGTCCATATGAAGGTTCGGGCAGGGAAACGATAAATGAAGCTAAGATCAGAGTACTGAAAGTAGCCCTTCCTCAAACCATGGATCAGAGTCTTTGCATGAATGGAGGAGAAGGAAGAGCTAGTTATGCCCAGAATTCCTTCGTCCAAGTCATTCACTCTCTCTCTCTCTCTCTCTCTCTCTCTCTCTCTCTCTCTCTCTCTCTCTCTCTCTCTACCCTCGTATCGTACTGCCGACGCCTCACCCAGATCGGTGCCACCGGCTTGCCATCACGCTTGCTGGCGCTGTCTCAATTGCTTCTCGACTGGTTCCCTCCCCAGCCCATATGGCCTCGCCGATCTGTAGCCTGGCCTCCACTGCTGTCATGGGTGGAAGCGGTGCCCAGCCTCCAGATGTGGAGGCTTGGCCCCTTAAGATTTAGAGGCTCACGGCTATTGAGGAGATGGAACTCAATACACGTCGAGCTTTGGCAAGGCAACTAACCCAATACCTATGCCGTCGTGCTTAGAGAGAGAGAGAGAGAGACCCTACTGGAGAGGGGTCGTCAAACCGCTTGGCAGTTGCGCTCGCGGTTGTCATCTTTGGCTGTGGTGGTCAGAGGCGTTGCGATGACGGCAAAGGCTGAGCAGAGATGGAGGAGATTTAGGTTGTTGTTGCTTCGGGTTTTGGCGAGAGATTAATCTGGTGTTGTGTGAGCCTACCGTACCAGGTCAACTTCCACTTTATGCGTCTTGCGCACCAGTAAATCCAAACTCAACTCTTTTTTACCTTAAGGCAAAACGCACAGCCTTCAGCACATCTAACGCATTCGGCTTGGCAGTCCTACCTCACTCGACATTCGCATCGTTTCATGAAATTCCTTGTGATCACCTCAAAGACAACAGAACACGCCCGAGCCCATTCCAAAGTTTGAGCCTATGTCACATTCCTAATCATTTCAATCGAAAGCGATATATATAACACACTTGCAAGTGGTTGCTTTTTAATTCATAAACCTTGCAAGAGATTGTTTTAAGTGCAAAATGAAAATCGAAGATTCAAAATCATGCATGTTATTGTTTTCAATGCTGTAACGGACTTGATGTCCATGCGCACAAATACAGAAAGAGGTTATGTCCCGAGCAATGCCAGCACTGCAAGAAACCCTTAGAGAGCTCTATCTAGATAGCTTCCCTGAATGCTTGAAATTGGCAGATTTGGGATGCTCTTTAGGTCCCAACGCACTGCTGTTTTTGAGGGAAATGATCGATTCCATCGATGCAATACGAAAGAAACTAAGGGTGCGAATGGTAACGTTTCTGTTCTTTTTTTGTTCCGGGAACAGCAACAAAAAAAAGTGTTTCTGTTCCGGGGAATGGTTTTTAAACAAAAGAACGCGTTTGGTAACGTTTGTTCCGGGAATAAAAAATGAGCAGAAACACATTTGGTAAATTTTATTCTTTTTTTTGTTTCTTTTAATTTTTTAATATTTTTATTTTATTTTCCATTTTTCCTTTCTTTTTTATTTCTTTCTTCTTTCGGTCGGTCCCGGCCTCCGGCGACCGGCCGACGGGGCCGGCAGCCTCGCCCAGCCACGACGAGGCTCGTCGGCCCCCAGCGAGGCCGAGCCTCGCCGTGGTTGGCCGTGGCTCGGCGTCGCCTTGGCGGGCGAGCCCGAGCTCGCCCGGCCATGGCGAGGCTCGGCCTTGCGGGATCCGGGCGAGCCCGAGCTCGCCCAAGCAAGGCGAGGCTCGGCGTCGCCGGCGCGGGCGAGGCCGAGCCTTGCCGCCCTGCCGTCGGAGCCGAGCACCTGCGCCCCGAAGCCCGCAGCTCGACGCCGCCCCGAAGCCCGCAGCTCAACGCCGACCCGATCCCGAAGCCTCTAGCGCCGCGCTGCCGTCGCACCATCCTCCGGAGCCCCTCACCGGAACCCTAGCCGAAGATCTCCCCTCAAGCGAGGCCAAGCCTCACCTTGGCTGGGCAAGCTCGGGCTCACCCGGATCCGGCGAGGCCAAGCCTCGCCATGGCTGGGTGAGCTCGAGCTGCGCCATCCGGCAAGGCCGAGCCTCGCCGGGGCCGGCGACGCTTGGCCTCACCGGATCTGGGCGAGGCCGAGCTCACCCAGCCAAGGCAAGGCTCGGCCTCGCCGGGGGCCGGCGAGGCTCCGGCGAGGTCACCGACCCTCGACAGCGTCGCCGGCCCTTGACGGCCAGTCGCTGACCATGGCCGAGGCCGGCGATCGGCGAAAGAAAAAGAAGAAGAAAAAGAAGAAGAAAAAGAAGAAGAAAAGAAGAAGAGAAGAAGAAGAGAGAGAAGAGAAACGTTTCTTCATTTTTGTTTCTAAAACAAGAAACAACAATTTGTTGTTTCTTTTTTTTGTTCTTATTTTGTTCCGGAACCAAAAAAAAAAAGAACAGAAACGCAACCAAACGCATTTCTGTTCTTTTTTTGTTCCCGGGAACAAAATCCGTACAGAAGTGTTCCAGAAACGTTTCTAAGAAACGTTTCCATGCACGCCCTAAATAAGACGGAAACCCACGTTTCAGATTTTCCTAAACGATCTCTTCAATAACGATTTCAACAACTTAATCAGATCAATCCCGAGCTTTTACGAGGAGCTGAGGAGAGAGAAGGGAGGAGATTTCGGGCCTTGTTTCATAGCGGCAATGCCCGGGAATTTTTATGGGAGGTTGTTCCCGGATCATTCTCTTCATTTCATACATTCTTCATATAGTGTCCACTGGCGCTCTCAGGTTAGTTAGTATGAATTCACTTTAGATTGATTTGTTTGCTCTTCTTTATTTGCTTCATGCAAATTATGTTACTTCTGCACCTTATCAGGTGCCCGCCAACCTTGTTAGTGAGTTCGGATCGCCCTTAAACAAAGGCCATATTTATCTGGCAAGGATAACCCCGAAGAGCGTGTACGAGGCATACTTGGACCTTTTTCAAGAGGGACATGACTGTGTTCCTCAAGTCTCGTTCGGAAGAGTTAATCCTTGGAGGTCGTATGATGTTACAATGATCGGAAGAGATGCGAGTGTCAATTTGTCCGAGGATCAAGTCTCTAATATATGGGAATTGCTAGGAATGACAATAAGCGATATGGTCCAAGAGGTTTTACTCCCTACAATCTCCGTGTGCTTCCGCGCTAGTGCGTGCCTGCGTGCGTGCCCATCGAATGCATTGTGTGAATTATTTCGCATAAGATTCTGTTTGATTGGTGTAGCCCAAATGACTCTCTGCTTCAAACAATTGCCGGTAAAAGGATGCTCATAAAATTTTCATTACTTAGTTATGAATGGCAACTCCCCACGTGGTTTGGTAAATTGACACTCCAATTTCCACAGGATAACGGTAGTCTAGTATAAATAGTTTTTTTAGTTCTGTCTACTGTTCTGGAATAATTGTTTTATGTGTAGTGCTCCGATTTATCATCGCTTTCTTCTCACCACCAATTTTTTGGTCTTGTGCTTAAAGGGAATAATCGAAGAGGAAAAACTAGATGATTGCAACATGCCCTTTTACCTACCTACTCCTGAAGAAGTTAGATATGTGATTCAAAAGGAGGGCTCATTTGACATCACTAGGTTCGAAACATTTAAAGTCACCTGGGATGCCGAAATGGGCGACGGCGATTTACAAATGAGAGGCAAATATGCGGCAGCAACCGTTAGAGCGGTCTCAGAGTCCATCCTAACAACACATTTCGGAGAAGAAGTCATGGATGGCTTGTTTGAGAGGTTTGCTAGCAAAGTTTCACAGTACATGAAACTACATAAAGGAGAATATTTCAACATCCTAGTTTCAGTAAAGAACAGATGGATATCAACCCTCATGCAATCCAGTTAGCCCTTAACTCGAGTGAAAACAATGTCAAACATATGTAGAGATGTGTGTCATGGAATAAGCGAACTTTTCTTGGATGAGCGCACGAAACATCTTTCAGTTGTTATCAAGCTTCGGAAATCAGTTCGGTTCTTATTGTATATTACCGGTAGATTCAAGCTTTGCGGGGTCAATCCCCCTCGAAGTTCACTTGATTGATCAATCAAGGAAACCAGTTTACCAAAATAGTAGCAAGTGTTATAATATCAATAACGCAATCCGCATTTAGTTTATTATTCTCACATTCAGTTACTTTCGTTAACGTTTATTGTTCAATTTAAGTTGCACGATGACTGCCCACTGCATAGTGATTGCCTAAAGGGCACGATAGCATCTCGCTGGAAGACATTATATGAAGGTGCACGAATGGGAATATAAATAGGTCTAAGCCAAACTCTCTAATGATCTAAAAGCACACCATCAAGTTTAAGAGGGCGATTGGCTAGAAATACCCTTTCACGGACTATTCTACATTCGACAATTCAAGTTATCAATCAAACTTCATCAATGGCGAAGGTTAGCACAGAATTCTTCACATTTCCACTTTCGATCCAGATTATGCATGAGTTTGTTCATTCATGAATAATCGGGTTCTTCAATCCTTTTAGTTCCCAAACATTTGGTATTAGAGCTATTCATATATTTGCCTTGATGATTTTTTGTGGGGTTTTTAATTGAATTAAAATTGGGGCTATATATGGGCGAGAGAGAAATTGGCGATTCCGGCCAAATTAGGTGTAAATATCTCTTTCCATGTTGATGTTGATATCTTTTTACTAGACACATTACTTTGTGTAAATGGTATGTTTAGTTAATGAAAGTTCAATCTTATTTGCATTATTTGTAGGAAGTTCAAGAAAGTTTTAGTGACTTTGGAGAACTTATTTTTACATAGATGATTATATTAATGATAATTTCAAATTAGGAATTTTGGATAATGATTGGAGACAAAGTGACCTTTTGACTTTGAGACCTTATTTGAAATTATTCATTAATATGATTAATTGATGCAAAATAGATGCAAAATAGATACATAAATGTTAGGCATTAATAATTCATGCAAATATGTCTGAAATGTTTAGATATAATGGCTTCAGCCTCTAAGAATATAGTGGCTAAACTGAATAAAGGAGATAAATTGAATGGCGAGAATTATGAGATATAAAATATGAAAATTCAATATGTGTTGGAATAAAGAAAAAGCACTAGAAGTTCTTAACCAAGTTATGGAAGAACCTCGGGATAGAAATATTGCACAACATGAGAGAGATAAGAATGCATTTACTGCTTGGAAAAGGAAAAACTCAGTTACTCGCTTCACATTGCTGAGTAGCATGGACAATGATGTTATGCGAGAGTTTCTGCGTTCTGAGAATGTCGAAAATATGTGGGTAGCGAACATATTCCGAAAAGCCAATTTTGTCCTCTCGTAGGTATTGTTCATGTGGTTCCTCTCTACTGGGTTCCCACGGATACTATTCATCTGGCTGGTGTGCAGTTCATTCCCAGAGTTCTAGCCATCCATTTTGGTTGAAATATGGAGGGTAGGTTCCTCTCACCTGCCTCCTCATCTCCACCGAACGGATTTGTCTATTTCGCCCATAGCTCCAAATCTCGCAATCCCTAGGTGGCGTGCGTGAGTAGCTCGTCTGGTTTGCTTTCTGCGTGGAGCGGGGGTCTCAGCTGGTTCTTGGGCTCGTGCATTGGAGGGTAGGGTCACCTATAGCTCCTTCACTGTTCCTCCAAGCCATTCCTCCTCTCTCAGCCCACAATCATAGGTTCAGGGCTCAGGGGCTCGCGAACTGAGTTGTCTCATCTTCTACTGATTCGACTGTGGGCTTCAATTCTTGGGGGGTAGAGGCTTCGAAGATTGGTAGGCTTGGTCTCCTCTCTACCTCTCTCAAAGCTTTACTCCTTCCCTCCCTAGTTTTGGTTTGGTCTTATATCTCGAGTTTCCATGGATGGGCTTCTGCTGTTCTTCCTACGAGTCGAGCTAGCTGGTGCAGCCTGCTTAGTGGTCTGTTGGGCCTTCTCAGATCAGGAGCAACCAGCTTCTCTCTCCTTGATGTCGCTAAAGTCTCCTAGGTACTCCATTCGGCTTGGTATAGCTTTTCTGTTGTGATCATTGGACTGCATTCAAGGTATTTGTTAAATGGCCTCAACCACAGTTGGCGTGGCTGGTATGTCCTGTGAGGCTCAGCCTTCTGTGGCAACATCTTAGGGCCGCAACCCCTTTGTCCCTAAGTGGCATGAATGCCTTATTGGCTATTATGCTGGGAAGAAACTTCCCTTCAAACTCACCAAACAAGCCTTGATGCAAACATGGGGCTCGAAGCTAGTGGAGGTTATGGCGGATAATCAAGGATTCTTTTTCTTCCACATCCCGGACTCGGAATTCCAAAGAAAGATCCTTGAAGATGGACCTCTCATGGTTGTGAGGGTTCCCCTCATTTTGCAGCAATGGTAGCCCCTCTTAGACTTGAAGAAGGATAAGCAAACCGCTGTTCTGGTGTGGATTAGGTTGAAAAACCTTCCGCTTGATCTACAGTCGGCTCCAGCTATTAGGGGAATTGCTAGTGTCGTTAGTAAACCTTTCTATGTTGACCAACGCACGAAGCAAGGGAAGATGCTCTCCTTTCTGAGGGTTTGTGTTTAGATCTATGTAAATCAACCAAGGTGTTCCTTCGTGGATGTTGTTTTGAATGGGATTACGCGCTCGATTGCAATTGATTTTGAACAAAAACCTACTAAATGCCCCTCCTGTGGTACATTCAGGCATAGATGCGAGACTCTAGCTGTTGTGGTGGTTGAAGAAAAAGCGGGGAGACCGCCTTGACCTCCACCGAACCTGCTCTTTAGCCCTCCACCGAACTTGCCCCCGTTGTTGTTGGCAACCTTGAGGAGCCGCAACTTCGCTGGTATAAGGTTAAGGGGAAGAAGAAGAAGGCACCGAAGGAAGGCTCCTCTTCTTGTTTGCCCTCCTCCTCTGAAAGGGGAACCTTGCTTATCCTCAAGGAGTCCACCTCGGAGAAGGATATGCCCCCTACCATAGCACTCAAGGTGTTGAGGAGTGTCAGGGGGTCGAAATTAGTATCCCACCCTCCTAGCCCTATTGAGGAGGACCCCAACTCAGTTTCGGAGACTCCCGCCCCTCCTAAGGAGGTGTTGGATCGAGCCGAAGCCTCTAACTTTGGTTTGCTTGGGGCTACTAGGGAATTGGAAGTCTCGAATAACTACTCCGAGGATGATTTGCTCTTACTTCCGCCTTCCCAGAGAGCCCCTCCCTCTTCAAGGAAGGTGAAGACTATCCAAGAGAAGCTTGTTGCTCTTGATCCAGCTCCCCTTTCATTTGAGGCTTCGGCGGTTCCAGAGGCCAACCAGCCGAAGAAGCCACATAAGCGGAGGTAGGCCTCCGCTCCTCTTTTAGCTCGGCTACTTCTTTATATCTAAATATATATTTATTTATGTTCTTCGGCTTTTGGAATGTGAGGGGTCTTATGGACCCTCTTAGGCAAGCTGAGGTTAGAAACCTTGTATCTACTAAAAGGCTTTGTCTGGCTGGTTTGTTGGAGACCAAAGTTCCTAATGCTCTCTTTGGTTCGATTTCTGATAGACTGGTCTCTAGATGGAATTGGGTGGCCAATTATGAATTCTCTCATAGGGGTAAAATTTGGATTGGTTAGAACCCTTCTTTGGTGACATTTGAAGTGATTTCTTTCAATAGTCAAGTGATACATAGAGTAGCACAACGGAAGAATTGTGGGGACAAAGAAGACATGTTACGAGCCTGTGTCTTGGACTTTAAAAGAAATTGGGACAAGTAGCTACACCTCATTGAAATTGCCTATGACATTATTTATTAGCAAAGCATTGGTATGGCGCCATTCGAAGCACTTTTTGACCATGCTTGTAGGACTCCAGTGTGCTAGGATGAAGTTGGGAAAAGGAAGATCATTGATCCAAAGCTAGTTCAACTTACTATAGACGCCATTCAGACTATCTAAGATAGAATGAAAGCCACCCAAAGTCATCAAAAGAATTATGTTGATAATAGGCGGCAAACTCCTAGAATTCCAGCTTGGCGACCATGTTTTTCTTAAAGTATCACCCATGAAAGGCATGTCCCATTTTGGTAGGAAAGGAAAATTGAGTCCTATATTTATAAGACCTTTTGAGATACTAGAACAGGTAGGGAATTTTGCTTAGTGGTTCACTTTGCCACCAAAGCTTGCTCAGGTCACACCCGAAATTTTTCTCGACGTTTTAAACATTCATTTTGCAAGAAAAAAAATAAAGAAAGCATAAAAAAAATGAAAATGAAAAAAAAGTAAAGAAAAAAAAAAGAAAACAGAGAAAACGGGGAATAAAAAAAGAGAGAAAGGGCAATCAGTTTTTGGACGCTGGAAGCTGGAAGCTCTCGTGGGCGGAATTGGTTTTGGGATCTCGGCAAAACGGCCAAAACGGTTTCTTTCTCGAGGGACTCTTTCTCGGAAAAAAAAGAACTCTCTCTCTACTCTTGGGATGCTCGCTCTCGGAGGGGAGGCCATTTCTTCAGATCTACTTTCTCTCACTATAACTCTCTTTCTCTAAAAAAAATATCTCTGGAACTCACTCGAGTTATTTTCTCTCGGAGGGGAAGGCAATAGCTTCACGGTTTTTTCTTTTGGATCATTCTAGGACCTAATCAACAAAATGCGAAGAAGAAAATTCTCCACGATTTCTCTCTCTCCCAGGATGTTATGGGGAATAATCGAGATCTTCACGAGTTTCGTTGCACAATCCAAGGAGATTATCCACAACTGAAATCAAAACAAGCTGAGATTATGGATTCGGCTAAGTCTTCTCAATCTCTACTCGTATACTTGGTGTGCTTGGACTCTGATTACATCAGATTTTGTTGACGTCGATCTCTTCAATTTCGTAGATTAGCATCCGTTGATGAGTCTCGTAAGTCAAAAATCGGAGATCGACGTCGAACGAAGTCCTGAGCAAAGTCTAACCGTTTCTTCATCAGGCGATCAGTATTTTCAGCAAAGTCCAGCGACTATGATGCACCGATGTGTTCATCTCTGAGTGTCGATCTAGAAAAAGGATTAGAGTAGAGTGATCATGATCTACGAAAGTCATAAATCAGAGCTTGAAGATCGGTGCTGAACAACTCTTATACCAGAATCTGACTTGGTGCTCTTCACGTTCCGTAGTCCTCGAAGCAAAATCAAAGGTAAGCGTTCCATTTCCTTTTTCTGTTTTGATTACAGAACAAAATAAAATTCGACTCTCCGCTGATTTCAATCTATATATATATATATATTTATATATATATATATATATATATATATATATATATATATTGTGTTTAATAGCAGTTTCGTCATTGCTAAATGAAGAGATCTTCGAAGGCATGTTCTTCGCTGATTCAATCAAGGTAAGTGCGTTGAAACTCCTTTTAATAGCATCTGATGAGGCGAGAGCTTCTTGTGTCGAAATGCATTCTCGACAACAAAGGTTCAGGGCCAGGATGCATTGCGAATCTTATTAGAATCAATACTTGATTGATTTAGAGTTGATTACAGTTAGATCTTTGGTTCTATGATTTTTGAACTTGGATGACAATTGTTCTGCAACCTGGGATTCCTGACAGACCTCTTTGTGCGTATGTCCGGAATTGAGTTAGTATATGTGCTTTTTGGTGCTCGATGTCTTCATGAAAGTCAAAGATGGTTTGATTAGCTTTTTAACAAGCTATAGCACGTCCTGATCCAATATCATTAGCTATCTGAAATCTTCTTTGAAATTAGGAGATGATTCTGGAAAACTGATATATTGTAGTTTACTGTTATGCATTGTTCGACCTTGACTGTTTTCCCGATTTTCTATTGAATTTTGTACTTGAATTCATAGATTGGTGTCTATGAAAAGTTGCTTGAAATGTCCTTGGCTACAACATATAATTGTTTCAGAATTTTTTGGAGTTGATTTGATTAGGAAAATGCTCATTAAATCGTCCTTAGTGTGGACTGTCTTGTCTGTGACCTGATTGCTGTTTGCCTTGAATGAGCTAGTAGATGTGTCCAATTGCCTTCGATGTGTTGTAAATATTCATAAAGGGCATTTCGGACTTCGGAAAGACGCACGGCACGCACCATTTGAGCTTCATTTGATATGTCAAACCTCTGCCAAAGTTACTGCACTTGTTCTCCAATCATGCACTGTCTTGAATAGGTTGATAGACCTACTTAGGTTAATGAATTTCCGTGGTTTTTTGTGTGCATTGATCTAGGCTTAGATGTCTTCATCATATTTGTCCCCAACATCTATACCTAGGACATACTAAAATGCCATAAAATTCATGCGTTAGAAATCTTGAGATACTCCATTCATGAAAGTGATTCTTCTTGGCGTGCTTGATATTTTGTGTTTTTCTTGGGGCCAATCATCCATGGGTTCTATCCCCAAGTGCTTTGATCTTATTTGTAGTGTTTGATGATTTCTATTGTGATTCTTTGTTAGGACTCCATTTTAGGATTTCTTTTTGAATATCTTATGTGCATGTTTAAATGCTTTGTAATGCATGTGATTGTTAGATGAATGATTAGGTGTAATACATAATGATGTTGAACCTTGGGATTTCACTTAGAATTTGGTCTAAGGACTTCATGACTTTAGTCATCATTTGTGAATACCGAAGATGTCTTGTTTTTGATTGTTTTGATATGTGATGATTGTTTCTTTCATTTGTATGTGCCTAGTTACAAATTTCTTAAGCTAGGATTAGATTAGACCACGAAGATATAGAAAGCGCAAACATGGTGGAGGTCAATGTCCATTCCGACCATTTACTATGTAATATTCGTTTTTCCCGACATATGTCTCGGGTTCCATGCATTGTATAAAACTCGACGAGTTGCGGGTTTTCTTTCTCTCTTTTTCTCATACATTTCTCTTTCATATTTTTAGGATTGCATGATAGATTTACTACTTTCCTTGATTGTCTACTTAATATCTTGCAATTTTAATTCCATTGATTGTTTTCTTTTCATGCTTTTCTAGAAATAAAATAGAATGAAAATAATCAACCATGCATGATCACTTAGTCTAGAAATAACGATCTTGAAAATATAAAAAGAAACACGTGGACATGTTAGGAAAAAACACAACATATTGTTTAAGTACCGAAAGGGCGTTAATAGAAATATTAGGGTAACCCAAGTCCCCGAACCTAGATATTTGGTTGCGTAGGAATTAAGGGAACACTCCTAATCTTCGATTGGGTTTTCTAGCCGACCCCCAAAATGAGGTTAGTGGCGACTCCCGTCTATTTTAGGTTGTTATAAACAACTAGATCATATAAAATTCGCTGTCACGCGGGGTATGAGCTTGGGAGAACTCGTGACCTCGTGAATGAAACTCTCGTGATCAAAGTACCCCTAAACTTAACATTTTCCCCCCTTGGACATTTTGAGGGTGGCGAGATCGGGTCGCGACAAGGTCCACAATGTTTTTTATGTTTCAATGTTAAGAAAGTATGAATCCGATTCGGTACATGTGCTAAACTTCGAGGAGATCGAAGTAGATGACAAAGTGTCATATATTGAGGAGTTGGTGCAGATCCTAGATCAAAAAGAGCAAGTTTTGAGGAATAAAGTTATTCCCTTAGTTAAAGTAATATGGCAACATCACAGGATAGAAGAAGTAACCTAGGAAAGTGAAGAAAGTATGAGACAGTCATACTCGCACCTATTTAAGCCAAGTACGTATTTAAATTTCGAGGATGGAATTTTATTTAGAGGGAGAGAAATGTAACATCCTCGATCCCATGCCATAAGAATAAGGTATGAGGGTTGATCATAGGAATCAATGACATAAACCTTGGATGGACCAAGACATGGCATGTTCAGCCATGGACTTGGTCCACCTGACTGAGACCCGATTAGGGCAAATAACCAAGACCAACCACCACCAATGGACCAATTCTAATTGGAAATGATCATGGACAAGTTTAAGAAGGCTACCCACTTAGTCACTCTCGTTTGGATAAAATTTAGTAAATTTTGGCATGAACCTTGGTTCTCATAGAACCATTGATCATGTACAAATATGAATGATTTCTCCAATTAGGCGACACCCTATGTTAGTCTTATGAATGCCTTGGATGAATTTTGGCCATGAATTACTTATGCAGGGATGAATCATTGGACAAGTGCCAAGAGGTGATTAGGGTTCTAGAATCTTTCATAACCTTTTGACTTAGTCCATCTTTATCTCTTATGTGCCACATGCCATTTGCAAGAAGAAGGAGAAAACTTGCATGCTAAATAGTTGGCAAAAATATCTAAATTTCATTTAATGACTTTGGATCTTTGTGCATAAATGACATGGATGAATCACCATTTAAGTGTCCTTTAGAAGATTATATCATAATGACTCTAAAACATAGTCTTGGTGAGCAAGGTAAAATCCAACCAATTAGAAAGAGACATTAAGCATCAAAGAGGCTTATGTGTCCCCTAGGGCCATAGGCACATCATAAGCGTAAAGTGAGCCTTAGAGGGTAAGTAAATAGATGGAATAATCACAATCAAATGGGAATAAGCATATGTGCCAACTAAGGAGGCTAGATAGGCCAACTCGCTCCTTAGGCTTAATCATGAGATTGACACCAATAATTGAAGAGGAGGAGGCCTATAAATAGGAGAAGGCATGAGACTTAGCCATTCTCTCTTATCCTCTCTCTCGCTCTCCTCTCTTTCACGCCATTTTCCTCCAAGCCGACTAGGAAGCTAACTGATTGCCAACGAAACATCTTGAAGCTAGGTCTAAAAAGTAGTACGTAGACTTTTCCTAACTCTTCGATAATTCGATGTGCTATGCATATCGATTTAGGATATTGTCATTGCTTGCTTGTGTTTTCTTGTATGTTGTGTTCGTTGCATGTTTTCAATTACTTGTCTTTGCATCAAGTAAATCATGGTCTCGTGTGGGTGTCAAGCACAACAAATTGGACATGTGTTGAGGTGGGTGCATGGCCCACACTTGATCTTGGGACAACATTGAAGCGTGTTGTTACTTAGGACAAGCATCGGTTCAATACCGAAGCCAAGGCAAACAATTCCAAGTCAAGACCACGAGCTCGAATCGCATCCAATATGAGTCTAGTAATAGGGCACAAAAGTCATTGATTCACTTTGTATGGCACACCTTCAGGCCTTTCATTCAGCTAGTAATTCAAGATAAAAATGGATTAAATGATGTTTGAATGCATGGATACACGATGAACTTTTACTATCAACGCTAAGGTATGCTTAGTCGTTGCCTGGGGTAAAACCCCGGATGCCGTCCCGATATTGAGATCGTGGACGATGTTGGCCTAGGTAAGGCCAATGCTTGGGGGTCCCCCTAGATGCCATCCTCATAATGAGATCGAGACGATGCTGGTTGCCAAGGGAGGGACCGATGCCCGGTTGATACCGGAAGAGTCGATGGATTTTGACTAACTAAACTGATTGAAAGAAACCAAAAGTCCACATGTGGTCCATGACTGATGCATATGCAATGCTTGAATTGATGCTTGCACTGATACCAAATTTGAGGCTTGCAAAATCTAGGTTTGTTTGATTTGTATTGTTGAGTCATTGCATCAATTTGAGCATATATTTGCATTGAGTCACTTAGTGCTTGGATGATTTTTATGTGATGCACACATCCCTCTTAGTGACTGGAATAATCGCAAGCTACGAATCTTTGGAGGGCTTGTTTTTATGCACTAACTCCTTGTCTTTGATACTTGAAAGCACATAGCTGATTGAGAGCCCTTCATATATAAAAGCAAAGCAAGGCATGAACCTTACTATTGATTTGCCATCGACAAGTGTGTGGTGACCTTGATTCTGAGGATTGATAGAGAGACGTCCTCCTATAGGAGAATTAGGAATTTCTACTTACTGAGTCATTGAATCACTTTTGTTGTTTTCACCATTTCAAGTGTGGGATGGGTGACTACCGCTTGTCCATCCCAGTCTTCTGATTGATATGGTTACTACTGTGATGGATATAATAGGCTTAAAAGGCAACGTCACTTACTGGAAGTATATTACCACCGTATGGGTCCAAGAAGGGGTAGACACCTTGGTTACCCATGTGTAGGAGGCTTGGTGCCTCATTTTTTAGGAGGACATTTTAGGTCCCATCCAAGGCCTCATCCTTCTAGTGGGTCCTATGGGAACATCGTAGAAGAAGGGCTTAGAATGGGGACCATTTTTGGAGGAGCTTGATAGATGAGCTAGGCTACTCCAGCCTTTTAATCATCCATGTGTGAGACTGAAGATAAATAGCCCAAGATTAAGATGGGCATTACAATAACTTTTGATATGTGTGTATATATATGAATATATGTTGCTTTTGTTTGCTTGGCTTGTATACATGCTGCTCGACTTCCATGTTTGTTTGTGTACGAGGATTTTTTTTTTTTAATTTGCTTCCGCATGTGCTTAATCAAAGATAAAATATTTTTGGGACAATCGATGTGCTTAGGATGTCAATGTTGACCCGCCTAGTCACACTCTTGTGCCAAAGGTGGGGCAGGGGTGTGACAAGTGTAGCCTCCATGAGGTGAGCCCTCGCTAGATCCAACATTGCGACCCTCACTTGCTATCAACAAGGGCTTCGTGGCCCTTGCCCAATGCTCGACAGCCCAGCCAACCCAATTTAAAATAGGAAAAGAAAGAAAAGAAATTAAAAAGTTAAAAAAATAATAATAAACAAAAATTCTTGAATTTTTTAAAAAAATAAAAGATTATCTACATTAGCAATTTCCTATTAAAATCAACCGGAAGGACTACATTGACAATCCTTTAAAAGGTTTAGAACTATATTGGCACAATTGAAATACTTAGAATTGAATTGACAAATTTTTAAAAAGTTTAACATTAAATTAGCATAATTGAAAAGTTTATGACTAAAATAGCCGGTATACAATAGGTTTATGATTTTTTGGAAATTTTTTTTGTGTGGTATGTATTTGGTAGAGGATGGACATAGGCCAAGGTAGGATAGTTTAATGGTTATAAGCTTGTAAACAATGGGATAGAGAAAATATTGTTTCACTAGATTAGATTAACAGAACGGTGTTACATAATTGTAGGAGGGGATATTGGTGTTGGTGCAGGGGTAGAAGGGGTACAAGTCCCCTCACTTTCTTACGTGAATGAATAAAACCTTTTTATAAGCAATCTTCCCCGCCTTAGCATTACAACTGCCTTAGAAGATAGCACAACTTCAACCAACTCTATTGTCCTTTTGCAGCCATATTTCAACCGACTTTCTTTTCTTCATTATTAACCTAGCTAAATATTTTTGACTTAAACTCTTCTTTGCTTGCTGCTCACATCCATCTAGATTAGTCTAGACTAGACTAGAGATTTCTTTGTCAAAAAGGGATTACTAATTTTCAACACAGTTTTTATGGAAAGGATCAAAGAACCAATAAAATTCCCCTTCTTATTAGAATGAAAATTGTGGCCAACATAGCAATGTTAGAAACGGCAGCGATCACGCTAGCAAGACTCTGTGAAATCCATGCAGGCAAAAGATAAATGAAGCTAAAATGCAGAGTACTGAAGGTGACTCTTCCTCAAAACATGGATCATACTCTTTGCTATGTTCTGTGAAATGTAGTGACTTGCTAAGTGGTCCTATGGTTCTCAGTCTCGACAGGTCATTCTCTCGACCAGTCTATCAACAACACACGTTTAGCAAACAACTTGACTCCCGTTCGGATCGAATAATAGGATGGTCTTCTTCCCTATTCTCATCTATTGTTTCGCTTGCGGGATCCCACTACCTGTCCAGTTTGTTTGAGTGCTTCCCCTACCTAATAAAAATCATTTCAAAAATTAAGCCACCCCTAGAGAAAAACCAACTTTGTTCTACCTGGACTCATGACGGGAGACGGGACTTCCAACTGGGAAAAGAAAAAGCTGACTACATTGTCACTCTTGGCCCTCTATTTCTTTTTCTTTGTAGCTCGATTTTTTTCTCCTTTTTGTTTGTAAGATTTTATGAGACTATTGAGAAGGCAAATAGATCTTAAAAATATTTGAACATAATGTAAGATATTGTGAGATCACTGTTAGCTATTCTAAAAATTTAAGCCATTAGATATTTCTTTGTTGGCAAGTTGTTAGATGAAGATGTGACTCAATATTTAAATATTATGTTGATGCAGAGCCTCTTTATTCCATCAAGAATATGACCAATCAAAGGAATTATTTAGACATTTTCCAATGAAATTTGACCAACGTAGCTCGTACAACAAAACAATAAAAAATCAAATTTTGCAAATTCACCATATGAGGATGTGATTAAGTACAAAGCATCAAAAAAAATATTTTTTATATTTTACAATATTCTCTAAAAAAAATTATGTTTGATGGTAATCAAGTACACATGATGTCATAAAATGCATTTTTATATGATTTTCCAACGTTGCACCACCACTGTACAACATTTTATTGTAATCGAGCGCAATCTATTGTAAAGTACGAGAAAATATGAAATTTAAATACCATAATTACCATGGTATACAATGAATTTCCGACGGTATTTCGTAAGTTCAAAACTTTATAAAATGTGGATTCTTTTATCTATATTATTTTTTAGTTTTAATGCAACCAAGTGAATGTCATAAGTTTCTTGTTTTATTTAATGAGATATAGATATTGCAACATTTATCATGAGCGAAACATTGTAAAATGTGAATTTTCATTATAAAAAAAATGTCGATTAACCAAAAAAGATCATACTGCAAAGTAGTTCATAGAAAAAAGATGGGATGAAGCTTTAAATTCAAAAGAAGTAGTTAGGAGGAAAAGAACGGTTTCTAATTTTCATTTTCTTCAATCTGAATTTTTTTAGTTTTTATGGAAAGAATCATATTACCTATAAACTTCTAGTAGCCATTTTTTTTTTGGAGTGAAAATTATGGTCAAAATGGCACCATTAGAAACTTAGTATAACAACACCGTCACGCTAACAAAACTCTTTTAATTTCTTTTGAATTTACAGTTAATTATGAATATGTATGGCTTAGCTAACCGTTCTTCGTCAAATGATGGAGCGACGGTCAACTAAGGACCCCACATTTTGGATGGAAATTGGTTGACTTTTTCAACCGGTTTCCATCTTTTACCCTATTTTCTTTTTATTTTTATGTTTCAGGAGTTCTATTTAATATCTTAAATTTGTCAAATTTAAGTTCTCACGTCCTCCTTCAACAACCAGCACTTGAAATGATATACTTGTTTTAATCCTTGCATCATAGTGCATCTCAATTTTTCTTTTTGTTATGGAGTCGATATTCCTGTGTGATGTAAATAATCTAACGCTTTGAGGAGTTGTAAAACAATTATGATCAAGTACAACTTTTATTATTTCCCATTTATGAGGCCCAACTAGATGTACTCTAACCACTACTGGATAACCGCATTTTTTTCCCGGCCTTGACTTAACCAATTTATTTTAGAATGTTGGTGGGGCTACTTGTGTACTGTTTGTGCTCCTTGAATAAGATGTCAAGAAAAAATAAAAAATTATATATCTAAAATATATGGATACAAACTAAAATTTGACAAAAATGAATGCCTCCTACTTTCTTGCAATAAGAAAAGTAGAGACTAATGAACTTTTCTCTACGGTTATGATTTATTCAATTGCAAAATTGTACAATAATCGAAGTTCAAAGCGTACAAGATAATTACGCATTCTGTAAAATAAAAAAATAAAAAAAAAGATAATCACATTCCTTTTTCTTTTTTTGGTAAAATCACATTCCTATTTTTTGAGTTATTAAATTTCTTATTTTATTTGGGAGCAATATCTACACTCTTTTTCTTTGGCAAGAGAATAATATGCACTATTTTAAAAGTTGTAACTGAATTATTCATATATTTCTTATTTTTTGAATAATATTATAGGATTTGTTTTTTATTGTGTGAATATTATTACTTTGAAGAAGCCAACCTTTCAAGCGCTGGTTGTTAAAGAAGGGGGACATGAGAACTTAAATTTGACAAATAAGATATTAAATACAACTCCTCAGACATAAAAATCAAAAAGAAAATATATTGTCAAATATGGAAACCCCTCCAAAATGTGTGGTTGACGGAGCACCGACGGCTAAGCTTTTTCCATTATAAATCTACTTCTAAAGTCCATATGAAGGTGCGGGCAGGGAAACAATAAACGAAGCTAAGATCAGAGTACTGAAAGTAGCCCTTCCTCAAACCATGGATCAGAGTCTTTGCATGAATGGAGGAGAGGGGAGAGATAGTTATGCCCAGAATTCCTTCGTCCAGTTCACTCACTCTCTCTCTCTCTCTCTCTCTCTCTCTCTCTCTCTCTCTCTCTCTCTCTATCCTCGTATCGTACTGCCGCCTCACCCATATCGGTGCCACCAGCTTGCCATCTCACTTGCTGGTGCCGTCTCAATTGCTTCTTGACTGGCTCCCTCCCCAGCCCATATTGCCTCGCCGATCTGCAGCCTGGCCTCCACTGCTGTCAAGATCTCAGCAAGTTCGGCATCACCATCGAGACCTTTATGTTTGTGGAGGTGGCGCCCAGCCTCCAGATTTAGAAGCTTGGGGCACGCACAATAAAATTTCTACTTTTTTATTTCTCTGTTTCTCTTCCCCAGAACAGGTTTAAAATAAAAATCAGTTTGGTAACGCAATTTGATTTTTTGATTTTTGGAACTGATTTCTATTCTAGAAATATATTTAAAAAAAAATCAGAAGCTAAAATTTTTAACTTATCAATTTTTGAAATAAAAATTGAGAAATCAATTTCTGTTCCAAAAATTTTGTCATGCACACCCTTGGCCACTTAAGATTTAGTGGTTCACGGCTATTGAGGAGCTGGAACTCAACACACGTCGAGCTTCGGCAAGGCAACTAGCCCAATATGTGAGAGAGAGAGAGAGAGAGAGAGAGAGAGAGAGAGAGGCCCTACTAGAGAGGGGTCGTCAGTCGGCTCGGCAGTTGCTTTCGCGGTGGTCATCTTTGGCTGTGGTGGTCAGAGGCGTTGCGATGACGGCAAAGGCTGAGCAGAGATGGTGGAGATTTAAGTTGTTGTTGCTTCGGGTTTTGGCGAGAGAATAATCTGGTGTCGTGTGAGCCTGCCGTGCCAGGTCATCTTCCACTTTATGCGTCTTTTGCACCAGTAATTCCAAACGCAACTCTTTTTGACCGTGAGGCAACACCCTCAACCTTCAGCACATCTAACGCATTCGGCTTGGCAGTCCACTTGTTGTGGACTGAACCGCGATGGCCTACCTCACTTGACATTCGCGTCGTTCCATGAAATTCCTTGTTGTGATCACCTCAAAGACAGCAGAACACGCCCGAGCCCATTCCAAAGTTCGAGCCTAATTGACATTCCTAATCATTTCAATCGAAAGTGATTTTACTCACTTGCAAGTAGTTGCTTTTTTATTCATATATCTTGCAAGAGTTTGGTTTAAGCGCAAATGAAAATTGAAGATTCAAAACATGCATGTTATTGTTTTCAATGCTGTAACTGACGATGTCCATGCTCACCATTACAGAAACGGGTTATGTCCAGGGCAATGCCAGCACTGCGAGAAACCCTTGGAGAGCTCTATCTTGATGGCGTCCCTGAATGCTTGAAACTGGTAGATTTGGGATGTTCTTCAGGTCCCAACGCACTCCTGTTTTTGAGGGAAATGATGGATTCCATTGATGCGATACGAAAGAAACTAAATAAGAAGGAACCCGCGTTTCAGATTTTCCTAAACGATCTCTTCAATAACGATTTCAACAACTTAATCAGATCAATCCCAAGTTTTTACGAGGAGCTGAGGAGAGAGGAGGAGATTTCGGGCCTTGTTTCATAGCGGCAATGCCCGGGAACTTTTATGGGAGGTTGTTCCCCGACCATTCTCTTCATTTCATAAATTCTTCATATAGTGTCCACTGGCGCTCTCAGGTTAGTTAGTATGAATTCAATTTAGATTGATTTGTTTACTCTTCCTTATTTGATTCATGCAAATTATGTAACTTCTGAACCTTATCAGGTGCCCGCCAATCTCGTCAGTGAGTTTGGATCATCCTTAAACAAAGGCCGTATTTATCTGGCAAGGATAACCCCCAAGAGCGTGTACGAGGCATACTTGGACCTTTTCAAGAGGAACATGATTTTGTTCCTCAAGTCTCGTTCGGATGAGCTAGTCCTTGGAGGTCGTATGTCAATTTGTCCGAGGACGAAGTCTCTAATATATGGGAATTGCTAGGAATGACAATAAGCGATATGGTTCAAGAGGTCTTACTCTCTACAATCTCCGTGTGCTTCCGCGCTAGTGCGTGGCTATTGAATGCATTGTGTGAATTATTTCGCATAAGACTTTCTTTGTTTGATTGGTGTGGCCCGAATGACTCTCTGCTTCAAACAATTGCCGGTAAAAGGAAGCTTATAAGATTTTCATTACTTAGTTACGAATGGCAACTTCCCAGGAGGTTCGTTGTATTGACACTCCAATTCCCACAGGATAATGGCAGTCTAGTATAAATAGTTTTTTTTTAGTTCTGTCTGCTGTTCTGGAATAATTGTTTTATGTGCAGTGCTCCGATTTATCGTCGCTTTCTTCTCACCACCAATTTCTTGGTCTTGTGTTTAAAGGGTCTAATCGAAGAGGAAAAACTAGATGATTGCAACATGCCCTTTTACCTACCTACTGCTGAAGAAGTTAGGCATGTGATTCAAAAGGAGGGCTCATTTGACATCACTAGATTCGAAACATTTAAAGTCGCCTGGGACGCCAAAATGGGCGACGGCGATTTACAAATGAGAGGCAAATATGTGGCAGCAACCATTAGAGTGGTCTCAGAGTCCATCCTAACAACACATTTCGGAGAAGAAGTCATGGATGGCTTGTTTGAGAGGTTTGCCAGCAAAGTTTCCCAGTACATGAAACTACATAAAGGAGAATATTTCAACATCCTAGTTTCAGTAAAGAACAGATGAATATCAACCCTCATGCAATCCATCTTTTAGCCCTTAACTCGAGGGAAAACAATGTCAAACATACGTAGAGATGTGTGTCATGGAATAAGCGAACTTTTCTTGGATGAGCGCACGAAATATCTTTCAGTTGTTATCAAACTTTGGAAATCAGTTCGGTCCTTATTGTATATTACCGGTAAATTCAAGTTTTGTGGGGTCAATCCCCCTCAAATTTCACTTGATTGATCCATCAAGGAAACCGGTTTATCAAAATGGTAGCAAATGTTGTAATATCAATAATGTGTTCCTACATTTAGTTTATTATTCTCACATCAATTAATTTTGTTAACGTTTATTGTTTAAGTTAAGTTGCATGATAACTGCCTATTGTATAGTGATGGCCCAAAGGACACGATAACTTCTTGATGGAAGACATTAGAGATATAAATAGGTCTAAGCCAAACTCTCTCATCATCTGAAAACACCATCATGTTTGAGAGGGCAATTGGCTAAAAATACCCTTTCACCAGCTATTTGACACTCGATGACTGAGGTCATCAATCAAACTTCATCAATGGTGGAGATTAGTATAGAATTCTTCACGTTTCTGCTTTCAATCCAAACTATACATGAGTTTTGTTCATTCATGAATAATCGGGTTCTTCAGTCCTTTTAGGTACTGCATGGCAACATTCTTGTTTATATATTCATTTGCTCTTTTGTTCCCTGAAATAAATAAAGAACAGAAATCCTTTAATAATGTAAGTTAATTTTTATATTCCCTAAAATAGAAAAGTGTTTGGAAAATAGATTTAGAACATAGATTTATAAATAAGAAATATAAAAAAAGTAGCTTCTTAACAATTTCTAGAAAATAAGTTATTTTCTTTCTCTTCTTTTTTTCTTCTTCTTCACCTCCCACCACTTGCCACTGTTCGCCGCCGCCGCTAGCTGCCGCCGCTAGCTGCCTGCCCCCCATCGTCAATCCGCCGCCACCTAGCCGTCAAGTCTACTGCCGCCTAACCACTACACGCAGCCATTGACCGCCACCACTTGACAACTAGCTAGAGGAGGAAGAAGAAGAGAAGAACAAAAGAAAAAAAGAAAAATCTCAAAAAATTATTAAAAAGTAAAAGAAATTCTACTTCACAAAAAAACTTGTAAGTCATATCATACACATTCTTATTCTTTTTCTATTCTGGGAATATAAATTCTGTATAATTACTAAACATGTTATTTTACTTAGAAACTGTTCTAGGGATAGAAATGTTACTAAATACATCCTTAGTTTCCTAACATTTGGTATTAGAGAGCTATTCATATTTTTGTCTTGATGAATTTTTGTAGGGTTTTTAATTGAATAAAAAATTAGTGCAATATATGGGCAAGAGAGAAAATGGCGATTCCAGCCAAATTCAGGCAACCCACAACCCGACTTCTAATTAGTACGATTGCAACACCATGGGCAACAAAAGCCCTAAGTTAATTTAGCATTATGGTGATCAAAGAAGGTGAATTGAGTGGCAGAATTCATGTGGTTAGGATTTGCATTATGGTAGAATTTCGCTTGATTTGAGCCTATTTCTTGGTCATTTTCACCAATCCTTGGACCTATGTGGTTGTGCAACGTGGTCTCCATAACCCATGACTTAAGTAGATGTAAGGTAGTCTGCTGAAGAAGATTGCACGATGGCGAGTAGTAGAGACAAGAGCAAGTGCGCTTAGGATTAAAAGAAAATATGAAATACGCAAGCGCATGCAAAACAAGTGCTCACGCTAAGCTTCAAGTGTGTGACAACATACATAGGGGTGAGCAATTCCAAATTCCTTATAAGTTCTGCTTGGAACTTGGAACCTACCCTCAAATATAGGTTCCTTATTTCTTGGCACTTGGAACTTGCCTGTCGGAATTAAGAACTTGGAACCTACCCTGTCACAAGTTCTACGGTCGGTTCCAGGTACCAACAGGTTTTTTTTTTTTTTTTTAATTTCATTTTTAGTTGTAAAAAACAGAAATAAACATAACAATAATAAACAAGCTTGCCATTCATCAAAGAGAATACAAAACGAAGAAAACTATCAACATAGGAAAAGGAATTATTGACAAGGAATTCAACTAGATAAAAGAGAATACCGGCATCGATCGGTTATCTTTCTCGACACAGAAAAGAAGAATTATGATCTGACGGAACAAAGAATCAATCAATGCATTTGAAATTTTAGCGAACCCACTCTTTTTGGCTGTAAGGATGCCGGACAAAGTCACAAAGCCACGGCCATTCCAATTATTTGTCCCTTTCTTCTACACTGCAACATCATAATTCAGAAACAATCAAGCAACAATAGACCAAGCCTTTTAACACTTTCTCTAGCATGACAAGTATAAATTCATGGCTATTCTCATTTGTGTACATAATTCTCTTCCCCAGAATCATTTTCGATGACTCATTCCAACTTCATGATTGCTAATTTGTTGACGAGACGAATTAAACACAAATCTGAAGCTATGTAGCTCTCAGGTCGATTGGCTTGAATTTGCTTGAATCATTTTCATGAAGTATGCCATCCGGAGACAACGGGCATTGGAGAGCGAGGAAAAGCTAAGCCTAATATCATCATATGAATAAGCCGAGTCCTGATAAGGACATGTTCCACAATAAAAATTCAGTCTCCAAGCAAGTGACTAATGCAGGAAAAAGAAGCCAATAAGAAAGAATTTAGCCATACCCATTGAAATCCAACAAGTGCACACGAGCAACCTGGCCATCCATACCCTTTACTGCTCAAGAGCTACAAGAAAGGATAACAACCAATGTTAGGGTAATCAAATAACCAAAAACTTTGAAGACATCATGCAATTTGATGGTAGGAATGTAAGCTCTAGACCCCTACCAAGAGCAACAAAGCACCCAATTAGGTCTTGGGCACTACTAGGTCTGAAAACATGTGTGCCCAAACCGAGTATCCTAATGAAAAACAAGTGACTACGTCTTCCCTTGAATGGGCAAGTAAACGATTCAATTTTTGCTGGTTTAACTTTCTCTACATTCCCCCCGGGAATGGGCAAGTAAACGATTCCATTGCTAATCCTATCAACACAAGCTTTGGATCCACAACGAGAAAATATGAAAAATCAAGAAATGCATATTCGACATTGAACCTGATAACACTAGTATGGACACCTAGAGGGGGGTGAATAAGTGTTAAAGAAGTTTTTGCAAAACTTAACAACTTAATTCAACTTATAATAAAACGGTAAATTGAAGATATAAAACATTGTAAGCTGATATATAAGACTACGAATTAAGTAAAGAGATTAGGGAAAGAGAATTGAAACACAAGGTTTATAATGGTTCGGCTTAGACTAAACCTACGTCCACTCTCGCGCACTGACAGCCCACTGGCTGGATTCCACTAAGAACCAAAAGAGATTATACAGTATCACGTTCTTGATTCCACAATGTAGAGACTCTACTACACTTCATCAAGGTCTCACAAATATTTGATCTCTCTTTTGAGTACAGTTTAAGCTCAAAAAATTGTAATAGCAAAGAACTAAGAGTTTTAGACTTTGGAATTTTTCTTTCATGCACTCCCTCGAATAACTTGAGCATCCTCCTTATATACTCCTTCATGCCATCATAACCATTGGCACCTTCCAAAAGAGTTCTTCTAATCTTCCCTTTGGACAAAATCAATTCAAAAGATCTCGAGTTATTTAAGGAATGTGATGATAGCTCACCAATCCTGCTCACCCATATAATCAGGATCTAAGTTTCCATAAGTGGAACATTCCAAGTATACTTCACCAATCAACAAATATAAATATTCAAATTGATTTCAATAAGAATAATTGATCATGAGATGCTATCTCTAGCCGTGATATTCTCCAACCGTACGAACCAAATTCTTAAAGATGTACTTGTATCTGATAAGTCTTCTTCATCGAATAAATCTTTTCTTCGACGGTCTGGAAATTATCAGTGAGGGCAAATTTTAAATTTTGAGTTTGAAGGTCTTCAGACTTTGACGATAGAGTTTGCAAATTTTTAGACTAGACTGATGGAAATGTTTTGTCAACTTCAAAACAGATAAGAAAGTTTTCTCCAACAATCTCCTAATTTTTTATGGTGACAAAACTTTCCCGTAGATTTGAACATTTTGACCTATAAAAAACAACACTTAAGCAAACCAAGATTTCTTATAAAAATAATTAGAGATTAGGATAAGGATAGTAGCGATTCTACAACTAAAGAAAACATGTTAGTCCTATAAAAGCAACTATCGTTATCATAATCAATAACATAGTTTAACTTACTTGCAAGCATCAACAATCCAAACCAATCCAAATCATAACCACACCAAACAGAAGATAAGTCCAAACAAAAAGTCATCAAACAAAAAGTCATCAAATTTGCATAAAACTCTCCCTATTTTTGTCAATAGCAAAAAGTGGAGAACACATGAAAAAGATTTGGTTGAAAATGGAGTCAAAATCATGGTTGTTTGGGAAGGCGAACAAACTCGAATTTTCCCATAGAATGCACTATCTTCTTAAGCCTTTCAAAACTCTGCTTCAGTAACTGAAAATCTTTACCCTAAACAGTAGACTATACTTGAATCTTCAAGGCGTTCAATTAGTCATGTAGAGACACTAAAGTGACCTTAAAAGTATTCTTGAGATCCTGCATCTCATATCCCATAGTATATTGCTATTTCCTGACATCCAAAAGAATCTCCAGCAGTCTTGAGAAGTTTGCTATTTGAGCTATTGCATCACTCGGACCAACCGAGTCAATTCTAGGGATTTTGAGAATGGATGGAGTTTCAGCAGATTATCCATCATAACTGTCTTCTGGGTAATGCGAGGCATACACATTCTCTGGGTCTGCTGCAGAACGACTTACATCACTAGCAAATAAAGGTGAAGAAATACCTTTTGATCCAACAGCTTCCCCTGTTTTGTTGCCTTCAGGTGGAATAGATAAGATTTCTTCTTGTTCAACTTCAATTTCAGAGCGATGAGTGTCAACAGTTCCAATTCCTCCCATCTCAAAATCACTAGACAGGGAGACAGCCAAAGTTGGCTCGAAAGAGTCTTCTTGACCTTGATCTTGTTCTCCTTCTTCTTCTTCTTCTTCATCTTCTTCTTCCTCTATCCTCCTCTATTCTTCATTTCCCTTCTCGTCTCTCTCTTTTTCTCTTTCTTCTAGCTATTATCTTGTCTCATGAAAGCTGACAAAACTCTTTAAGTTTCTCAAGGCTAAAAGAGTCAGTTCATCCTCATCTTCTTCGTCTTGCAAGATGAGAGTTCTTTTCTTCTTTATTGGAGCAACCATGGGCTCCTCGCCTTTTCTCTTCGCTACAACAGAGTCTTGTTTTGCTTTGATAGAAGGCTTCTTCTTCATACGCTCGAACACCTTGTTCAGTTCTTTCAAGCGCATCTTTGTGACCATTTTGAAACCAATCATCATTGGAGAGATGGTTGTCAAACATAATGGTACAAAGATGTGAATTTTAAAGTGTTTAAAGAGACGCATGATAAGAGAAGAATAAGGGAGTTGTCTCTTATCTTTCACTACAGTTCGGTACATATGAAACAAGATGGTGTGAGGTAGAGAGAATTTAAATCCAGTACTGATGGCACACATCAATTTCACTTCAGGTTGAGAGACATCAGTCTTGGATGTCGACTAGGGACAAATGTAGTTGATCACAATCTTGTGCAGCAAGATGTTAGAGGCACTCATTCTTGAGTATGAAATCTTGCCTTTAACATCCCTATCTTTCACCAATGACAAAGTAGCATGAACAATAAACACTCTAATTGGTTGGAAACTCGTTCTTTCCACCCCAATTATATTAGCCAATGTGTCTGTATCCACCAAAAATTCATTGTCCTTCACTATGAAAGTAAAACTGTTTGCATTCAAGAAAGATAAGTTTGAGTAAAAGTATGTAGTAAGCTTTAGATAAGTAGCAGTGGATTCAGAACAAAAGCGTTCCAATTGTAGTAGAGTAAACTTCTCTCGCAAATTGACCTTTATCAAATCAAGGAAATTAAAGTCAACAGTCCTAGAGTTCATAACCCCTCTCTTCATTAGGTTCAAATAAACCTTTTTGTGATTATTCAATCTAAACAAATTGAAACCATCAGCAATATTTGTAGCCACTCCTGTTCTAGGCTGAAAATGAGTAAACATCCATTCATCATCGTCTAGAACTTGTGGTTGATTTGTAGTGCCATAGAATGGGTCACTTGGGAAATTCGTAAAAGTTCTTTCAACCGTTCCTTTCTCTACAACTCCTAACCTTTCCAACTCCACGAGAACATGATTTCATTCTTGTATCCTCTATCTCTTAAAAATTCATCGATTAAAGACATCGGCGTTCCTCATTTCTTCAAATTAGAGTAAAGTTTGAATGCAACCTTGGGAGTTAGCGTTCTTACAGGTTCAACCTCCTCTATAACTCCATCGTATGGTTGAGTCGGTGGAGAAGGTTGACATTGCTGAGAAGGTTGTTGTTGACTCGAACGCAATGGTGAAGAAGAATCTTCTTCCTCAGTCAAGTCAAAATGCGTAGGACCCTCGAGCATATGTTATGGTCCCCTACTTGCAATCCTTGAAGACTTTCTTGAAGACATTATCGCTTCAAGGGAGGAATTCACCAACTTGCTCGAAAAAGGTGAAAACTTTTAGACAGATCGAAAGTGAAAGTGAAAGAAAATAGGAGTTTTGTATTCTAGGGTTTCAGTGTAAAAACGAAGAAGACGAATCTCAACAGTAAATAAAGCAAGTGAAGCGAGATAAACGAAACGTCGTAAAAGAAAAAAATAAAAATACCTTTTTAAAAAAAGAATAACTTCCCTTTTTGAAAATAACTATCTTTTCAAAATTGATAACTACCTTTTTGAAAAATAAAACTTAGAAAGATAATTTCAATCGATTAGCCATTAATAAGTAACCGTACCTTTTAAAGTTTAAAATATCGGAATAGAAATAACTTACAGTCGTAACTCTTGGTCTTCTGAGTCTGAACACCCTCAGACTTTACCTTTAAGTCTTGAGCACATCCAAACTTTACTGGGTAAGAGATATGATGTTCAGTCTGATGCGAATAGACTCAAATAAACTTTTCTCCAAAGGCTTTGTAAATATGTCCATCATTTGATTCTTTTAATTAATGAATTGAACCATAACTTCTCCATTTTGAACATGATCTCTAATAAAGTGATGTCGAATCTCTATATGTTTTGCTCTTGAATGAATAATTGGATTCTTTGTGAGATTAATTGCACTGGTGTTGTCACATTTGATCTCGGTGCAAGAATCTTTGCTTCCAAGAGCCACATACTCTACTTCTGCTATTGAAAGAGCTACAGTGCTTTGCTTCCTTGAGAACCAAGATACCATCCTATTTCCCAGTAACTAGCATGTACCAAATATACTCTTTCTATCAACTCTACAACCTACTAAATCTACGTTTGAATATCCAAGGAAGGTAAACTCTCATTCTTTGGGATACCACAGACCTAAGCTTGAAGTAGTTGTAATGTATTTAAGGATGCATTTTGTGGTGCTTAGATGAGACTCTTTTGGATCAAATTGAAATTTAGCACAAATGCAAACACTAAACAAAATGTCAGGTCTAGAAGCAGTAAGATAAAGAAGTGAACCAATAATTCTCCTGTAAAGTTTCTTGTCAACTTTCTTTCCTCCTTCATCTTTATCCAGCTTCAAAGAACTAGACATTGATATCTCAGTCTTTTTGCAATTTTTCAATCTGAACTTTTTAACAAGTTCTTTCACATATTTTTCTTGGTGAATGAAAATTCACTCATTTAATTGCTTTACTTGTAATCCGAGAAAGAATGATAATTCACCCATCATGCTCATCTCAAATTCATCTTGCATAGACTTAGAAAACTTCTTGCAAGGGTTTTCGTTAGGCGATCTAAATATAATATCATCAACATAAATTTGAACAAGTAAAAAGTTTTTACCTTCCCTTTTAATAAACAGGGTAGTATCCACTTTTCCTTTGACAAAACTATTTTGCATTAAAAACTTACTCAACATATCGTATCAAGCTCGACATGCTTGTTTTAAACCATAGAGAGCCTTTTTCAGTCTAAATACTGAGTCGGGTCTCTTTGGATCTTCAAATCCATGAGGTTGTTCCACATAGACTTCTTCTTGAATATAAATCCATTTAGAAATGCATTCTTGACGTCCATTTGGAATAACCTGAAATTTTTATAACAGGTAAAAGCAAGTAATAATCTAATTGCTTTCAACTTGACTATTAGTGCGTAGGTTTCATCATAATCTATCCCTTCTTCTTGTATATATCCTTTTGGCCACGAATCTTGCTTTGTTCCCGATCACTTTTTCTTTTTCGTCCAACTTGTTCCTAAAAACCCATTTAGATCCCATAATGGATTTACCTTTTGGTTTAGGAGTTAACTCCCATACATTGTTAATGCTGAACTATCTGAGTTCTTCTAGCATTGGTGCGTAAGTTTCATCATAATTTAATTGCTTCTAACCTGGCTACTGGTGCGTAGATTTCATCATAATTTATCCATTCTTCTTGCATATATAATTTGGCCACGAGTCTTGCTTTGTTCTTGATCACTTTTCCTTTTCAGTCCAACTTGTTCCTAAAAACCTATTTAGCTCCAATAATGGATTTACCTTTTGGTTTAGGAGTTAACTCCCATACATCGTTAATGCGAAACTATCTAAGTTCTTTTTGCATTGCTTCAATCCAGCTTTCATCGGCTAAAACTTCTTCTATGCTTTTGGGTGCTATTTTAGAAATAAGTGCCACGGCACTAGACTCTTAATGCCTTCTGGATCTGGTGCGAATCCCTTCATCAATATCACCAATTATGAGTTCTTTGGGATGACTAGATTTGTGCTTCCAGTTGCTTGATGGTCTAACAAGAATCTATTCTTCTACTTTAGTTAATTCTTCAACTTTCTTTCGCTGATTTTCAAAGGTCTGAGCTGCTTCAAGGGAGGTAAATTTTGTAGAGTTTGAAGCAGGTTCAGATTCTTCAAGTTGAATCTGAATCAGTTGATTTTGCAAGAAGTCTTGGAATTTGACATTCGTAGATTCTTCCACAAACTGAGTCTTTTTGTTGAATACCCTGTAGGTTTTGCTGGTGGTTGAATATCCAAGGAAGATTCCTTCGTTTGATTTCTCTTCAAACTTACAAGTTCGATCATTTGCATTTTTCAAAACAAAATATTTGCAACCAAATACATGAAAGTAAAAAACAACTGGCTTCTTTCCTTTGAATAACTCATAAGGAGTTTTCTCCAGAATATGTCTTAAAAAGACTCTGTTAATAATATAACATATTGTAAAAACTGCTTCAGCCCAAAAATGGAAGGAAATACTACTTTCTATTAAAAGAGTTCTTACCATCTCTTGCAAAGGTCTATTTTTTCTTTTCACAACTCTATTTTGTTCTGGAGTGTATGGAGAGGAGAAAACATGCCGAAAACCTAATTCATCACAAAATTTTACAAATTCTTGATTTTCAAACTCACCTCCATGGTCTGTCCGTATGCTTGAAATAGCATATCCTTTCTCATTTTGAACTTTATTAACAAACTTTGAGAAGTAAGAAAAGGCTTCAGACTTACTTGCCAAAAAGTAAACCCAAGTGAATCATGAGTAATCATCCACGATTACTAGACAATATCTCCTTTCACCTATGCTTTTAGTTCTTGTTGGCCCAAAGAGATCCATATGTAGAAGCTGCAAAACACGATTAGTAGAAATCTAATTTAATAGTTTAAAAGAACTTCTAACATGTTTTCCCAATATACATGGTGTGCATAAGTCAAATTGTTGAAACTTCAGGTTGGGCAATCATCGAACGAGATTCTTAGAAGAGATCTTGGCAATCTGCTTCACATTGACATAGCCAAGCTTTAGATGCCAAAGAATTGCTTCATCTTGAATTGAAATTAGACATTGAGACTTCTCTGGTTTTATATCCAGAAGATAAATGTTCTCATGTCTTCGTCCTAGTAAAAAATTATGAAATATCTTTACTAGTTCCCGAATATATTCCTTCTTGAAAGTTGATCTTGAATTAGTGTCGCACAATTAGCTAATGCTAAGCAAATTGTAATTGAGTCCTTCCACTAAGGAAATATTGTTGATTGTGAGATTTTCAATTTTTACAGTTCCACATCCAACAATTCTTCCGTTGATATTTCCGCTAAAGGAGATTTTTCCACCATTTACTTGCATAAGTTTCATAAAACAACTTGAATCTCTAGTCATATGCCTTGAACAGCCACTATCTAAATACCATTTAACATTTTTTTCTTGATAGTGACCTGCAATTAAAAAAAAAACTCAAGCTTTATTTGGTACCCACATTTTCTTGGGTTCAAAGGAGTTAGTGCAATAAACAATCTTGCCCATTCCTTCCTAATAGGTCTCCAAAACCATAGGACATTCTTTCTTAAAGTGTTCTGAGCTGTTAGACTTAGAACATTTGAAAGCACTTCGCCCAATAGATTTTATAAAGTCTTTATGAAACTGATTTCTGTAAAAAGTTTTTGTAGGCCTTTGTTTGATTCTTTTTTTTTTTACTTTTGGAATATCAATTAGAGGAATAGTTTCAAAAGTCATTTCCAAGCTTGATTTGTTAAAATAAGGTCTTTGTACTGAAAGAATTTTTTCTAATTTTTCAGATCATATTGAAAACCTTTTTGAAATATTTGAAATATCATTTTTCAAAAATATATTTTCTTTTGAAGAGGGTCTGCATTTTCTTTTAAAGTAACAAAACTTTTATCTAAATTTTCAAACTTTTATTTCCAAAAAATTTCCTGTTGCTTCAATGTAGAATTCTTCCTTTTTAGCTCGGAAATCCTCTTGAGAGAGGTTTTGAGACTAAGACACAGTTCATCAATGTATTTCGAGACTTTAGTATGGATTTTTAAATTACTTACCTCGATTTCACTATCTGAGTCTAAGTCTGCATTTATTTCGGAGTTTGAGTCTGATTTTGATTTTGTCATTAGACAAATATTGGCATAATCTTCATCATTTTCTTCGCATTCAGTATCACTCCATGACTCTGCCTTGAGAGCTTTCCTGTATTTCTCAGCTTTTCCTTCTTCTTTTTTTCAACATAGGACAGTTGAGTCTAATGTGTCCCTTTTTCTTGCATTCAAAATAGATCACATCTTTATTAGATTCATCATCCTCAGTTGATTTGTTTTGAAACTTTTGAGTGCTTTGTTTCTTCCAATTGAATCTTTTTCCATTTTTGTTCAGTTTCCTGAACCTCTTTATCATAAGGGCAAACTCTTCATCATCCATATCATCTTCAAAGTCTGTAAAATTATAATCATCGTTAAATCTCAAAGCAATTGACTTCTTACCTTTGGGATCTTCTTCTTCATTGATTTGCTTCACTTCATAGGACTAAAGTGTACCAACTAATTCGTCTACAGAAAGTGGCATGATCCTTTATGTTTCCCTTATTGAAGTTTTTATGTGATTTCAATCTTTGGAGAGTCCACACAACAACTTGTTAACCTTCATGAGTCTTGAGATTAGTTGTCCCTAATACTCTAGACCATTTACAATTTTTGTAAAACGACTAAACATGTTAGAATAGATTTTCTTGGCTTCATCTTGAAGGCTTCATACTGCCCGAGTAGGATATTGATCATTGTTTCTTTCACTCGATCAGTTCCTTCGTCGGTAATGTGCAGCCTATCCTAGACTTCTTTGGCTGTTTCACAAGAAGATATTCTGTTATACTTAGTAGGAGATAATGCACAATATAAGGAGTAAATTGCTTTAACATCAAGAGCTTGTTTCTTGATTATTTCTTCTTGAGTCATTTCGCTAGCGTTTGCAACTTCTTTTCCCTTTTTTGAAACTGATGTAGCCTTAGGAATAATTCATTTTTCTACCACATCTCATTCCAGAGGATCTTTCGATCTTAGGAATGCATTCATCTTGTTTTCCATATGTTATGTTCATTTCCATCGAAATAAGGCGATCTGGTGTTGCTTTGGCCTTCAATCAAACTTGGAGCCAACATACTAGCCATAGATCTTTAACTCAGAAGTAAAAACACTTCAATTAATTCAGTACACGGGCTCTGATACCAATTGATAACACTAGTATGGACACCTAGATGGGGGTGAATAGGTGTTAAAGAAGTTTTTACAAGACTTAACAACTTAATTCGACTTATAATAAAACAGTAGATTGAAGATATAAAAGATTGTAAGCTGATATATAAGACTACGAATTAAGTAAAGAGATTATGGAAAGAGAATTGAAATATAAGATTTATAGTGGTTCAACTTAAACCAAGCCTACGTCCATTCTCGTACACTGACAGCCCACTGACTGGATTCCACTAAGAACCAAAAGAGATTATACAGTATCATGTCCTTGATTCTACAATGTAGAGGCTCTACTACACTTCCTCAAGGTCTCACAAGTATTTGATCTCTCTTTTGAGTACAGTTTAAGCTCAAAAAATTGTAATAGCAAAGAACTAAGAGTTTCATACTTTGGAATTTTTCTTTCATGCACTCCCTCGAATAACTTGAGTGTCCTCTTTGTATACTCCTCCATGCCATCATAACTGTTGGCACCTTCCAAAGGAGTTCTTCCAATCTTCCCGTTAGACAGGATCAATTCGGAAGATCTCAAGTTATTTAAGGAAAGTGATGATAGCCCACCAATCTTGCTCGTCCATATAATCAAGATCTAGGTTTCCATAAGTAGAACCTTTCAAGTATATTTCGCTAATCAACAGATCTAAATATTCAAATTGATTTCAATAAGAATAATTGATCACGAGATGCTATCTCCAGCCGTGAGATATTCTCTAACCGTACGAACCAAATCCTTAAAGATATACTTATATCTAGATAAGTCTTCTTCATCGAATAAATCTTTTCTTCAACGATCTGGAAACTATTAGTGAGGGCAGACTTTAAATCCTGAGTCTTGAGGTCTTCAAACTTTAACGATAGAGTTTGCAAGTTTTCAGACTAGACTGATGGAAACGTTTTATCAACTTCAAGATTCTTTAGAGCTTTTAAGCAAATAGATACAAATTTGCAATCCTTGTATCAAGGCAAACAAGCATGACACTCCAACTCTTCTGCTTCCAACGCAAAGGCCTCCACCTTTGTTAAAGCGCTCATAGTCCGAGTTGACAAAAGGCAAATTGGAACCTGCTTTAGGGTCCAATGCCCAGGTGAGAAGTTCCTCTCCACAAAAGTCACCATCTTTAAGGAATCCACTATTATAAAATCCACTCCTCCCACCATTGATGGTTGCGCTTTCTAGTCGTCCACATACAATGAATATCATCTCATTGACAGGGTCCCCTTCCCTCATTATGTATGTACTTGGATCAGGGCACATGAGGATGACATTCCTACATCTCAGAATTCGACCAAATAAAGCAACTAAAATGTTAGATCAAATCTAACAATGAAGAGCAAAAATGACAAGATATTAGACCTGCGATTGATGCTGGAGGAGGCGAATTTCTTCGGTGTCAAGGGCGGCGAGCGCTATCAAGGGACATCACGCGACATTGAGGGGGCTGATAGGTGTTGAGTGGGCATCGAGGAGGCCAATAGGCATCGAGTGAGCGTCAAGGGGGCCAAGCGGCATTAAGGGGGCCAAGCGGCATTAAGGGGGCGTCAAGGGGCCGACTAGTGTCAAGCGAGCATTGAGCACAGCCGAGGGGGGAGGGAATGGCGTTGAGAGTGGCGAGCAACGTTAAGTCGTCGAGAAGAGAGAGCTAAGTCGGCGTCAAGGGAGTTAGGACACTACAGTGCACACTAAAGTGGACAGAGAGAAGAGAGTGAACAAGGGAACTCTGAAACAAAGGGGAGTTGCAAGAAGAGGGAAAAGGAAGAAACATAAGGGGGAAGAAAAAAATTGAAAACCAATTAGGGTTTTTCCAGTTCCGGTTCTACCAAGGAACTGCGCTCACCCCTAAACATACATCCTCATCAAGTGTTAAGCATGTGCACTACACACACCCATGCAAACCCTTGTTTTGCCCTTAGCGCATGATTTTCCTGTTTGCCACCCCTTGCCTCATGAATCTCCGATTTTACCAACACTTTGCTAAAATTACAATTTTGCCTTTGGCATGTTAATTTTCTATTTTGCCTCTACATGCAATTTGGTAAATGTTTTATGCATGTAATTCAATGTCTAGTGATCCATATATAATTTTGTTGGACATAGATTGTAATTAATCATATAAATATATTTAATTTTTTTACCAAATTTTTTCTTATTTTGATATCAGTTATTAGGATGAAATAACATATTATTTCTCTTAATTTACCCACTAGGATTATGAAAATGAAATATAATGTGATAGTTTCATCAGAAAGTAATCATGAATCTATTTAAATTAGAAACTTGCCCACATACAATTTTTAATGTTTTATGGTTTATATCATGTGACATGTTTTACATTGCTAAAACATGATTTATGTAAATTTTGTTTTAAATTTTTGTGACATTTTCGAGTTAAATAGTGACAACTATAAAGTTTAGTAGAAATTAATTCTTCTTCAATTGTGGTGCATGGACATTGCTAATACTCCAGCTGAAGTTGCTTTTTATGAACAATGGGAGTGGTCCAACCACCTTAAAGTGATGTTTAGAAGGACTAAACTTTATACTAGTATTCATGATTCGGTGACTCAGCATAACAATGCCAGAGTATTACCATAGGAAGTCTTTAGAAAAAGTGCATACCATGACCCTAATTATAAAGTATTCACGTTGAAGTTCACTAATATAGAGGTACGTGTGAGCATATCATGAATATGATGGACATTGTGGCTTAATTGAAAAACCTTGAGGTTGAAATATTTGAATCATTTCTTGTGTATTACATTATGAACATTTTCCTATAATAGTATGCATCTTTCAAGATATCTTATAACATGCATAAGCATGAATGGTTAATTGATGAACTCGTAACCATGTATGTTCAAGAGGAAGAAATATTGCTTGTTAAATTGGGAGAAAGTGTTCATCTAATAATACAAGGAAAGAATAAAGGGCAAAGCAAGTAGAAAGGAAATGGTAAAATACCTTCCCAAGCTGAAATTAAGAAGGAATCCAAATGCTTATTTTGTAAAAAGAAGGGCATATCAAGAAGGATTGTGTCAGATTTAAGGCTTAGCTTGAGAATAAAGATAATCCAATTTTACATGTTTGTTATGAATTTGATATGGTTGATGTAAGTCACAACACTTTGTGAATTTATTCTAGATCTATGATCCATATTTAGAATTCCTCTGAGGTTTTGAAAACAACAAGAAACTAATGGGAAGTGAACAATGCATATATTTTGGAAGCAAGATGCATTCGCATGTGAAAGCTATTGGAACATGCATAGTTCTCCATAGTGGTTTTGTTTTGAATTGGGAAATGACCTTTTACATTCTTAGTTTCTCTAAAAAATTGATTTTAGTTTCAAGAGTTGTACCAGAAAGTTATTCCTTCAACATTTTAGATTCAAACTTTAGTTTATTATTACAATCAGAAATTATTGGGAATGATATTCTGTCTTATGTTCTTTTTCCAATTAATTTACAAGATGATGCCTTCAGAATGTAATATACGTTCATGATAATGCTGGTATAAAATGCATTGTGAATGAAGATTTCTTTATGTTGTAGCATCGAGATTAAAACATATCTCCATAGATAGAATTAAGCAATTAGTAAATGATTAGTAGTTAGTACTTATTGGTTTTGACACTTATGTGGATTGCATAAAGGAAAAATAGACCAATAAGATAAAAAAAAAAAAAAGGTACCGAGAGAAATACATAAATATTAAAAATCATACATATAGATATTTGTAGTCTAAATATAGACTCGTACGGTCAAAAGTATTTAATCTCTTTCATATATGATTACTCACGTTTTGTGTATCTCTATATATTTCATAATAGGCACAAATCGTTAGATGCCTTTATTTAAGACCGAAGTAGAGAGATAATGCACTAAGTAAAATTATATCATGAGATCAAATAGAGATGGGAAATACTATGGTAGATATACTGAAGGTAAACAAGCACCTAGTCCATTTGTAAAGTTTCTTGAAGAGCATGGACTAGTGGCTTAATACACTATGCCTAGTTCTTTGGACTAAAATGGCGTGACAAAAAGAAGAAATTGGATTTTATTAGACATGGTGCGAAGTCTATAGACTTCCAAAGCCCTTGTGAGCTAAAACTCTTAAGATAGCAATGTACTTATTGAACCGAGTGCCAACTAAAGCTGCTCCAAGATGCTTTTTGAGTATTTCAAATGTTGGAAATTGAGTTTGCATATGTATGCATTTGGGAATGCCCATTTGAAATAAGAGTTTACAATTCATAGGAAAAGAAGCTAAACCACAAGACTATAAATGGGTATTTCATTGGATATATCGAAAAGTCCAAATAATACAAATTTTATTGTCCATTTCACACTAATAAGATTGTGGAATCAAGAAACACTATTTTTTTTCAAAATGACTTGTTTAGTGGGAGCAATCAATTTAATTGTTCAGTAATTACTAGAAATTGTTGAACAACCAGTTGAACAACATGCTTCTCAAGAGAATGTTGATGCACTATTAAGACAATATTTTAAAATGAAGAAATTAGCAAGTCATAGTAATTATGTTGTATATCTACAAGAATCTAACTATAATATTGTCGCGACCATACCTTGGGTGAACCACCGAGGAGTTTGGCTAATGTATTATTAAGCTTAAGCTTAAATCAAGCTCTCCTAAACCCATTCCAATTTGCGACTTAGCTTTTGAGTTATAACATGCAAATGATTCTCAATTAGATATCGCCACTAATCTATTTTTAGTAGATCGTGAGAAACCCAAGTGAAGTATCGAGAAATATATGTTACTCATATGAACCAAAAATTATGAAATCGAGGATTTGGTTATGCTAGATTACTCTAATGCCCTTTTGATATTTTTTCTCTTTTATTTCAAAAAATGTTGAGCAAGCAACTTGGAATCATTTTAACCAATCCACTAGCAAGTGAGGTGATCATGTTGGGTGTGCAGACATTAAATAAACACTAAATAAAAAGCATTCAAACTGTGATGTCCTAAAATTCGAGCTCTTTGAGGGATGGATGAACGTGTATTTCATCAATGCATTATTGGATGATCTCACTTGGAATTGATCACTCCTAAGATACTGATCTTGAGGGGAAAGACTAATGAGGACAAAACTCGTGCAACTAAAGAACTTGACCTGGGAAAACAACTTGAACATGAGACTTGCGTGAGGACAATCCTGTAAATAGGTAGGCCGATTTTAGGGATGACTAGAAGTCGATTCGTGAACAGAACATAATGGGATGACAGGTGATTCCGTTTACTATTATCGAGCCCGCGAATGACCTTATGTCAATTCTCGGTAATCGTGTATTTTGAAATAAGAATCTATCCTCCGCAATTTCATGTAGTAAAGGACGTCCATGTGTTGAGATGTCTTGAATGTGGTTTGGCATGAGTCGGTTACGCGTGAATCCTCGAAGCTGCCTGTCAGTCTGAGTTGTACCAAAATGGCATTCGGGTGAAATTGACATGGCATGAGAATCCAATATTGGACTTCGATTTTTGGGAATGTCTAGGATGGACTTTCAAACAATGCTACTTTGACAGTCGACAATACTAGTTAAGTCGAGCATTTGGAAAAAAAGATTTACAGACCGAGGAAACAAGCGTATGAGGACATGGGCCGAGCAAGGCTAGTGTGGGCCTCATGCCCAAGGTGGGACAGCCACCATGGCAGACCCGAGACAAGCAAGTGAGCCCGTTGGACCCAACCGACCAATTTACCCTTTCGCACCCATTATCTAAGGTGGGAAAGCCACCATGGTTTGTTTTCCGCTTGCGTATAATGAAAGATTAAAAAGAATGGTCATCGACAAGTCCTGGGACATCACTTTCTGTTGACCAAGGGAAGGGGTTGTTGTGCGCTCGGTGTTCGGGGTGTGACAACCTTGCCAAAGTGGTATCGAGCTGGTCAGTGTCTAGAGTGATAAGGTGTGATGGGTTAGGGGATAGTTAGTAAAAAAGACATTTCCATTATGCTAACGCCTGTGATTAACTGATTGATTGTTTTGCATGGGTCACTCAGATTTCTTATTATGTATTAGAATTGGAAAGCATGTTTCTATAAAGATCCTGCATTATCAGCAATCCGGAGCAAAGGACTCCTCAGAAGAGGATTGTTGCGTCAGTCACTCGAGGTAGGATGCCAATTAGGGTTGGCGCTCGAGGTAGAGCGCTGACTTAGGCTAGCATGAGAGAGAGAGCACTGTCGCAGGTTGGTATTAGTATAGTAGCACCGGGCGATCCTAAAATAGACGAGATTATGCAAATGCTAGAGGCCCTTGGGAATTCGATGGGGCAATAGGCCCAAAATCGAGCCGCTACTACAATTGTCGCTACTGCTACTGCCAATGCCGTTGCCGCTACCGCACCTGCTGAGGTTCCATCTAGAAATGTGATCGGGGAGCGACCGATGCATAAGCTGGTAGAACAATTCCTGAAACTGAAACCACCAAGGTTCATTGGATTAGGCGATCCCGAGGCTACAACCCTCTGGATCCAAGAATTAGAGAAGGCCTTTGCACTACTAAGTGCTCGAAGGAAGACAATGTGGTCCTTGTGGTCTACTAGTTGCAGGGAAATGCAAGCACCTAGTGGGGGGCCACTAGAGGAAGAGTGTTTCCTGAAGGCGTGGTTCCGGTGTGGAACATCTTCGTTGAAGTCTTTAATGGAAAGTACTTCTTTAATTGTGCCAAACAATAGAATATGGCAGAGTTTCACCGTCTTTATCAAGGTCTGATGTCTGTGGATCAATATGAGGTAAAATTTGCCAAGCTATCCTAGTACGCCCCCAAACTGATTGAGGATCCAGTAGATAGAGCAAGGAGATTCCGAGATGGATTGAGATTGGAGCCAAAGGATCCGCTAGTGCCGTTTAATCTAAAGGATTACAATGATCTGTATGAGAGGGCAGAACTGATTGAGAGGAACCTTAATAAGCGAGCCGCTGCATCTAAGTCACGGTTCGGGTTTAGCAGTGATGGTAATTGGTTTATGAAGAAGCCGATGACTGGAGGAGAGCATTCCATTCCACCCAACTGAAAGGGTGGCATTGGAAAGTCGACACCCAACCTGAATGGCATGTGCTAAATTTGTAAAAGGAAGCATGGACTAACCCCGTATCCTAGTAGAACGGGAGCATGTTATGGATGTAACCAACACGGGCACCAGGTGAAGGACTATCCACACAGGTTCAAGGGAGCATAGGCACCACTACCGTAGATAAGGCACTATTAGGATGACGAAGGGGACATGAATGAACCGAGTTATGCATCGATCAGGGGAAGAATGTTTATGGGAAAACATTTATCAAAGTGAAGAGCAGAAATATAGTTAAGCTTGTAGAACTTCGGTTTGTTAAAATGAAGTTATAGAAAGGAGAATCACTGGTTAGAGTGGTACTTGACTATTTTTGCCTATGTATAACTTTGATGTCGTATATAAAAAGGGTTGACTCAAGGAGCACCTTGTGGTAATGGATCATTGTTTTGTAGCAATCCAGTTTAACCCGTTAGCATGTGGAAGTTTCGAGTTTATCGAAAATTGAGGAGGAACCCTCGTTTATTTTAATGTCGTCACTTAAGGCAACTGGTTATTGGATGTGGGTTGCCAATGTTATTTGGCAAATGTAGTGGATATGACAGTTGAGGAGCCAAAAATGGAGAGCATCGTCATGGTATAGAAGTTTTCTGATGTGTTTCCTGAGGAATCATCTGATTTGCCCCTAGAAAGGAAAATTGAGTTCGTGATAGTGTTTATCGATTACATCCTGGTGTACTCTAGAAGTCTAGAGGAGCATGAAAGACATTTAAGGACAGTGCTTCAGATCTTGCAAGAACATGAACTGTACGTTAAATTCAGTGAGTGCGAGTTTTGGCTAACTCATGTAGCTTTCCTAGGTCACATGATTTCTGGTGAAGGGATTTCCATGGATCGACCAAGATTAAAGCCATAATCAATTGGCCAAGATTGACGATAGTGATAGAAATCAGAAGTTTCTTGGGGTTGGCAGGTTATTACTGACGATTTGTGGAAAGATTTTCAGCAATAGCTATGCCTTTGACTAGGTTGTTGAAGAAGGCAGAGAAGTTCATATGGACAAATAAACAGTGAAAGCTATTAGAGTTCCAAGTTGGTGAACATGTATTCCTCAAAGTGTCACCGATGAGGGGTACTTTGCGCTTCGGCAAGAAAGGGAAGCTAAGTTCGAGGTATGTCGGTTCCTTTGAAATTTTTTGAGTGAATTGGGACTTTGGTGTATCGTCTTGCGTTGCCGTCGAAACTTGCACAAGTGCATGATGTTTTCCACACGTCCATATTGAGAAAGTATGAACCGGATCCGACTCATGTATTGAACTTTGAAGAACTGGACGTAGATGATAGGATGTTATACGTGGAGAGGCCGATATGAATAGAGGACTGTAAAGAGCAAGTGCTTCGAAACAAGACTATCACCTTAGTTAAGGTGATCTGGCAACATCACGGGATAAAGGGAGCTACATGGGAAAGTGAGGAAGCAATGAAGCAATAGCACCCCCGTCTTTTTGAGGATTTACCTATAATTGCAAATTTCGAAGATGAAATTTTTGTAAGGGGAAGAATTGTGACGTCCTAAAATTTGAGCCCTTTGAGGGATGGATGAACGTGAATTTTGTCAATGGATTGTTTGATGATCTCACTCGAAATTGATCACTCTTGAAATATTAACCTTTAGGGGAAAGGCTAATGAGGACAGAACTCGTGCGACTAAAGAACTTAACTTAGGAAAACAACTTGATCGTGAGACTTGCGTGAGGATGATCTTGTAGATAGGCAAGTCGATTTCAAGGACAACTAAAAGTCGATTCATGGACAGAACATAATGGAACGATGGATGATTCTGTTTACTATTATCGAGCCCACGAAAGACCCTATGTCGATTTTCGATAATCATGTACTTTGAAATAATAATCTATCCTCCACATTTCAAGTAGTCAAGGACATCCATGTGTCGAGATGTCTTGAATGTGGTTTGGCACGAGTTGGTTATGTGTGAATCCCCGAAGCTGTCTATTAGTCTAAGTTGCACCAAAATGGCATTCGAGCAAAATTGACATGACATAAGAATCCAAGATTGGACTTCGAATTTTCAGGAACATCTGGGACGGACTTTCAGACGATGCTATTTCAACAGTCGACAGTGCTAATTAAGCCGAGTATTTGGAAAAAGGATTTACGAACTGAGGAAATGAGCCTATGAGGATGTGGGCCAAGCAAGGCTAGTGTGGGCCTCATACCCAAAGTGGGACAGCCACTATAGTAGACTCGAGACAAGCAAGTGAGCTCGTTGGACCCAACCAACCAATTTACCCTTCCAATCCCATTGTCTAACCTTGAGCCGTTTCGAGCACCACCAATTTCCGAGCCCATTCATATTCATTTCCTAGCCCGTTTCTTAGGCCTACCCTTCATTTCAGCCCAATGGTAGATTAGGAAATGTGCAAGGTGGAAATGAACATTTTAACCTTAGATATTCTGAGAAAAAGGCAAAAGAAGAGAGAGAAGATGATGTCATGTTGCATGGGGATGGAGCAAGCATTGAAGAGCCTTAATGAGGCCTTGACACCAGCTCTCCCATCACTCTCTCTCCTCCCCTTCAGCCCTAAACCGTCGACCCTCTCTCTCCCAATGCTTCCTCTTCTTCTCTTTTTCTTCTTCTTCAACCTTTCTCCAAAAACCATAGTGGTTCATTGCTTTCTTGTGCTGATCTCCACCCGTGCCACCCACCACCATGTCTAGGAGGCCTAATCCATACACCCCACGGCGGCCATTCGCCGAACTAAGCTACTAGCCAACCCGCCTACCAACTAAAAGCCACCGCCAACTAACCCACTTTTTTCTGCCCTGTACCGCCCAAACCAACTGTTTTCCTCCTGTTCCAACCCAACTGCCACCTAGCCCAACGTAGCCACCAGCTAGTCCCCCTTGACCCCCTGGTACCACCAATCGTCAGCCAGCCCTTTGTCGAAGCTCCGATTAGCTTGGCCAACTCCTTTTTTGCTTGTGCAATTCGGTTTCCAGGAGTTGCGGTGAGAGACAGAGTTAATTGCTATTGTTTTAGCCTTGGGACCGCCTTGGATCGCTGTGGTCGAGGTCCCCATGCGTTGCCTCTATCGTCGACGCCACGTCCATGTCTCCAACCCACTTAATGGGTAAGTTTAGCCCATAATCCTTATTTAGTGCCAAACTTACTTAGGGTTGGTTTAGTTAGGGTTAGTTCTGGTTTAGGAGGTTAATTAAGTTGTATTAGTCCTAAGCTAGGTGGTTAGATAGACGGTTAAGATTAGCTTAGCTTGATCTTTCTTTATCTTGCTTAATGTTGTTTAATGTGGCTTATGTGTTTAATAAGCATGTTTTACCTTGATTAATTGATTGTTTGTCTTGATTAATGATTTGCTTAGTTTTTGAATTTAATTTATTAATTTTTTAATTCTGGAATTTCACTGTTCGTAGTGCACTATTCACAAATCACTATTCACGAGGTACTACTGTTCACGCGCACTGTTCATCTGGAAGTGAAAAATTATCTAATTTCATGTGTTTTGATCTTATGAGGTGAGTTGGATGTGTAAATGCATGAACATTTGCATGAATTGTATGGTTTTCACAAAAAGGAGAAAATGAATTGTCTGAGGGACACTGGAAATGGACTGTTTTTATGAGAAAATTATTGGAAGTTGTATATGCAAGTATGTGTGCATTGGCTAATGCTCAAAGATAAAAAGTGGGTTGTGGTGGTATGCTTGTGTGATTACCAAGTTGAATTCGTCACCCCGACGGGAGTTTCGAGGGATGATAGTCTAATTTATCGAAAACCTAGCAAGGTTTTAGATGCGGAGTCGCATAGAGGCTGGGCCCATGCTCCTTCGAGAATGCCATCTTGGGAGAGAACCCTTGACATCGCTGTGCCTCACGAGGGAGGGCGATGCCTGGTTATGCTAAGAGACACCGGCGGGGGTTCGGTTGTAGCCTTGAGGGGCAGTAATAATTGGGACACATGTGAGTGCAAGAGCGTGTTAGAAACATGGCATCATTGGTTCCGATTATGCATGAATTGATCACATTGTTTATGGCACGCACGCATGAATCGATAACGTGTAGGGTATGGCATACCGGGTAAGATTTCATGCGAACCGACTATTTGATTGTTAATTGGTCGTGGTTATTGTTATTTGTTGGTTGTTGGTCATTAGTTTTCTTGTGAGGTGGTTCTTGAGAGATACCCCGAGTTGAGTTGGTATACTAACCGGAGGCTTATAAGAGAGGACTTGCTGAGATTTTCTCACTAATTATTATATAACCATTTTCAAGCCTTTAGAATGGCGCACCCGCCAGTGCGATTTGGGATCCCAAAGGACTAGGAGACTGTCATGAGGCACCATCGCTTCCCGAGTCGGGTGCATCTTTACGAGAAGTATTTCTCTACCATCTAGGTGGATGAGGGACTAGGGCAATGGATACTCCATCGGTTCTTGGGATGGTTTATCCGGGAGGGCGATATGCTAATCGATCCCCTACAAGGTTTTGACATGCCACTCAGTAGGGGCCTCAAGGATGTTGACTGGGATCCCATGGAGTTGGACCCTCCTAATGGTGCAGTGGAGAATCATGCCCTCGCTCCACTAGTGATCGACCCATACGCCTTCAACTATGATCCGATGGAGTCTAAGTCCGATGGGTCCGAGTGATAGTGATGCCGAACCCGAGGGTTTTTTTTGTATAGTTGGATTAGCCTAGCCTAGTTTCTTTATAGTTTGGCTTAGGAGATGGATCAATCCCTCTGTTGGGCTTGTAAATCAGAAATGACCCTTGGTTGGTTAATCCAATGAAAATGTATATATGAGTAGTTGCTATTGTTCTTGTTGTTCACTCATCTATCCTTGTTTGATTGCTTGATTGTTTGTTTGACTAGGGGATGGTTCGTTTTCCACTTGCACATAATAAAAGATTAAAAAGAATGGTCATCAATGAGTTCTAGGACATTGCTTTTTATTAGTTTTTTAAAAGTATTTTACCGAGAAAGAAGTAATAAAAAATGCTATATATGATAAATTTAAAAATACCATTTTTCCATTTTTCTTTAAACAATGTTTTTTCCCTCTAAGTTATATGTATTATTGTAACAAATTAAAATAATGAATGATATTGACAAATGTTGAATTAAGATTTTTAGTGTAAATTTAATTTTATGATCTTTTTATTATTATTATTTATTTATGTATTTATATATAAAAATATATTTAATATATAATGTGTCGGAATGTATCGAAATGTGTCGAAATTCTTTATATTTAATAAATGATGTGTTGGCATATCGTATTGTGTCGTATCGCATGTTGCGTGTTCATGTCAGTGCTACATAGATGTGTACTTGTTGATAATTCTATAATGTAAGATGTCATATAATGTGTCGAAAATATTTTGCCAATAAAATAATGAGTTAAAGTTGTGCATTGAAGGTTTAAAAATTATCTACTTTTCTATTTCTAAAAATTGCCGTGGATGTGTACTAAAAGTGAGTATGCCATCACCGGATATGACCGAAACTAATTTAAATAGGGTTATCATATTACATTGTGCACACTCATATACGAAGGGATCACCAAATTATTAGTTAGTCTTAATTGACATTTTTCTTAAAATTTTCGATGGAGACGCGACAAAAGAAGCCAAGTTCACGTTAGAAACTTCCATCATTAAAAACAATGTACAAGGACTGAACTCCACCAACATCCTTAGAAGCACGAGAACCAAAAGTATAATCCTTTCACAAGCTCACGTAGGCACACGCCATTCGTCAGTCTACCACATCCTGAGTATGCGCGAAACATGACACAGGTGGGAATTGAAATTAGACAATAGTACGAGGACCCGGTTCAATAAATTTTCCTCATTGTTCAAAATATGACTCTAGGCATCTTGTCTTGTAATTAGAGAGCGCGCAAACATGGGTCGGAATTGAAATTAGACAACAGTACGAGGACCCGGTTCAATAAATTTTCCTCATTTTTCGAAGTATGACTCTAGGCATCTTGTCCTGTAACTAGGGAGCACGCAAACATTGGTCGGAATTGAAATTAGACAACAGTACAAGGACCCAGTTCAATAAATTTCCCTCATTTTTCGAAAATATGACTCTAGGCATCTTGTCCTGTAACTAGGGAGCGCGCAAACATGGGGGGAATCGAGGTTTCCGAATCGGCGACGAATTCAACCAAATTTAGGCTCTCGCTTTGGCGGCACTCCGCGTCCTCCCCTGCTGTTGGCTTTTTCCGCAATCCCCTCTCTCTCTCTCTCTCTCTCTCTCGTGAAGATGATGATTGCGACTTTCTGAAGTGACGGGGACGGAAAGAGGGAGAATTTCAATTCCAAAAGCGAGCGAGAATAGCGGTTTCATCCGCAGGTTTTTGCGCTCTTTCCCTCCCTCTTCCTCTCTCTCTCTCTCTCTCCATTAAAGCGTTTCTTGTTGCTTGCTTCTCCCACACACATTCACCGCACGTTGACGCAAATTTCGACCAAAATCTTTAGCATTCCTCCATCACGAAACGTGGGTTTCTTTCCCCCTCTTCCTTTCCTTCTTTCCTGTCCTGCGCTGGAGCGGGGCTTCGATTCGCCTCCTCTTCTTCTTTTTCTTCTTCGGATCCGCTGGGAGAAACCCACTTCCAGTTTGTACTGATTTTTCGGCAGACTGATACGATCGGGTTTTTACTGCTTCGGCTTTCTTGGATTGGCTCGGCGGTGGGGGGACACGAGAGAGGTGTGAGTTCAAGGCTGTCGTTCACGGTCCCTTCTTTTTGCTGCTGGGTTTTCCTTTCTTTTTTTTTTTTTTTTTTAATGTTTGTGTCCAGTGTCGCGTCTATTGTATAACCGGACGAATGACGCTCTGAAAGGGGAAGAAAGCCCTAACCTTTTGCTCGTTTCTTGGTAGTACCCGGTTGAGGTCGCTCCCGTTGGTCTCGTTCCTGCGGGTTTTAGTTTCGCTGCGGTTCAAAATTTTGCGGTTCGCGTCCAGATCGGTGAGCATTTCGCTCTGCTTTGTGGGTTTTTCTGGGTTTATGTTAGCGAGTTTCGTCTTTCAATGGTGCGGTTTGCTTTCTTTTTCGCTTCTGGTTGTTGTTTTGTCTTGACTGTGTGTCTAAAATGCTGGGTTTTTGAGTTTGATGTTTGTTCTGGGCATAGAGTTAGAGTGGGGAAGTAATGACGAGGAGTACTCATGGTGAGTTTCATGGGAAGATCTCTGAGAATTTCATGATTCATTCGTGAATTCCTAAAATGTTGAAGTGGGCTTGCGGCAGGGATTATCCCAAGTGTCCCCCTTCTTGCCTTAAGCAATTATGCATTGTGATTATCCAAAAAATTTGGAGAATCTCTCGTTTATGATGTTTCCTCCTTTCTCTGTTGTACTGCATCCTGCTCTTTAAGAGTGTTGTTTCTTGTTAATTGGAATAGTTCAATTCAGATACTTTTGCCTGAAAGTTGAAACATGAATCTTATGCTTCACATGCTGCTTTGATGTGATGCTAGAAGAGAGGTACTAGGATTTTGAATTTTCCACTATTATGTCGAGTTGAGAGCTAGTGGTGCGGGAGCAATCTGGCTTAGCTAGGAGGCTTTCTGTGTTTGATGATTTGTCCAGCTTGGTTGGTTTATCTTACTCATAAACACGTACCACATTTTTTCTGAGATAATGTTCTGTGGCCACAATTTTCAGCTTTTAGTGGTACCAATTTCTGGGGTAATTGTTGTATATATCTGTGGTACTGATGTTATCGGATCTATCTTCTCTCTGATCGATTTTCAGGTTCTGCCGCACTTCCAAAGAAATTGGTTGTGCAGCCTTTGTTTCAAGCCGGTGTCTTTTGGTTGTTTTAAGCCCTTGAGTTTTGCAATGGCTGGTGAATTCTCAGTGACCCTTCCCAATGGCAACTGCAATGGGACTCCACCTGATCCACAGAGGACTTATCAAGTTGTTGTGGCTGCAACTCGAGATATGGGTATAGGCAAGGATGGAAAACTTCCCTGGAGGCTGCCCTCTGACCTCAAATATTTTAAGAGCATTACTCTCACAACAATCGATTCTGCAAAAAAGAATGCAGTCATAATGGGTAGAAAAACATGGGAAAGTATTCCTGCTGAGCATAGGCCTCTAACTGGCCGCCTCAATGTTGTTCTCACTCGTTCTGGGAGCTTTGATATTGCAACTGCAGAGAATGTCATCATATGTGGAAGCATGAGTTCTGCCTTGGATTTATTGGCTTCATCTCCGTATTGTTTATCTATCGAGAAAGTTTTTGTCATTGGTGGTGGCCAGATATTTAGGTATCCGAACATTTGCCTATAATTACAATTGCAGATGGGTTCTTCTCTTTCCCCCTTGTAATTTTTCTCCTTTGGTGCAGGGAAGCTCTCAATGCTTCTGCATGTGATGCCATCCACATAACTGAAATTGAGACACCATTTGAATGTGACACTTTTATGCCCATGGTTGATACATCTGTCTTTCACCCATGGTACTCGTCCTTTCCCGTTGTTGAAAACAACATCCGATATTCTTTTACTACTTATGTCCGTGTAAGATGTTCTGTGGTGGAGTCTCTGCCTGAGACAAATGGTCTGATCGTCAATGGTAAGAGAGATTCTGTTAAGTTGGAGGTCAAGAATTTTACCTTTCTGCCCAAGGTGATTTTTGAGAGACATGAGGAGTACTTGTATCTGAGATTAGTCGAGGATATACTGTCAAATGGCACTTCAAAGGATGACAGGACTGGAACTGGTACCATATCAAAGTTTGGGTGTCAGGTGTGTTTTGTAAACCATTATCATCTTCTCAGTTCTTAAATTCTATTCAGCACATCTCTTTATCACTAGGATCACTCTGTTTTCCTTTTGCAGATGCGGTTTAATCTGCGCAAAAACTTCCCTCTTTTGACAACTAAGGTATGCTGCTCCAAACTGTTCTACCTCTTCGTTATATTCCTTTTGTGGAATCATTTATGAGAAGTGCAAGGTTTTCATTCTAAACTCTGGTGGCTGACGTATTGTTACTGATTGGTTCTTAGAGAGTATTTTGGCGTGGAGTTGTTGAAGAACTTCTGTGGTTCATAAGTGGTTCTACAAATGCCAAGGTGATGACCAAGGTTTTTGTTTTCTGTAGAGCTTGCATTTTTTGAACTAGATCTGTTTATTAATCCACAGCATTGAACTCTATTGCTCCTCTGTGAACTGTTATTAGTTGTTGCATTAGCCTGTTAGTTAGAGGTGTGCAAAGGAATCGGGAACTGCCTGGACCGCCTTGAGCTGGACCGGACTGCCCAAAAACCGGTGGTTCCTAAGGGAATCGGTCCAGTTCTCGGGTCCAACTATCTAACATAACTACTAGTAAGTAACCTAGGGATTTAAGTTTTTTCATTTTTTAAATTAAAAATTAGACAAATATTATATATATTATTGGTCCGATAATAACAAGTTTGGTGAGTGTGTTCTCTTGCTTGCACACTTCCTAACACACTAATATTGTTGGTTCATTAGCTCTAATTGGGAGTTTTTGATGAAGTGATTCCGTTATGTAATTCTTTGTTGCATATTATGGTGATAATACGTGAAGCTTGGTGGGACGGGTTCTATGGACCCACCTAGGAACTGGGCCGAACCGATGGTCCCCGTTCTCGAATGGATCCATGGAATCAATGAGCGGCTTCCGATTCTAATTTTTTGAAACTGGTCTTTAGTGGGCGGTTTTTTGGATCTAAGGTGGGAACCGTCCATTTGGACCATACTCACCTCTATTGAATCGCAAGATGGCATCCTTGAGTACTAAACTATTCTTTGTACTTCCACTTTGGAAAATAGGAGATTGAATTGTAAGCCTTTATGTTTTGAGAAAATTGCTGGAGAGGATCGGTCCAACAACTTTGTCTGCAGTGCTAGTCTCTCCTCTTCTCCAATTGGAATTGACGTGTAGGCTGACCATTAAACAATCTCGGCTACTAGTTATTTTGCTTAGTCATATGTTTTGCTAGATATATCCTGCTTGTTCGTCAATTCTAGCAGAGCATTTCTAATTTCCTAGGGAAATTTTGAAACATTTTGATAATATGAGCATTTACAATGCTTTATTGGTGAGTAGGTTTTCCACCACATTCTGTAGAAGTATCTGGCTTAGTTTTGGTGTTAAGTAATTACCAGTAATACTGTAAAATGCAACCACTTATATTTTGGCTTTCTTTACATCTTTTGGTCTTTTCAATTCAGTTAATATATTTTGCCATCTATCCTCCAGAAAGATATCTATTAAAAACCATGCTTATCAAGTGCACATCTTGCACTTGGATTAGATTTGAAGCAAGCATGTCTACTTCCAAAAGTAGATCATGAAGACAACCTGTAGGAATGTTAGCTTAGCTGACTATAAAACTGATTTTATATGCCAGGACATACAGAGACTTTATTTCATGCCCAATAGGACAACAGCCTTGTTATAATGACCACCTATTGAGAAATAGTAAATGTATCATTTGAAACTACAAGATGGAGCTATAGATGAGTTTATAATTTGCTATAAAATGTCACCTAATAAGGAAGGACAAGCTTGTGGATGTGAAATATCTGTTTTGAGAGGCATTGATGCATTAACAAGCTTAGAGATTACTCTTCCTAATAATGACTAGGCCCTTGATGTTTTCTTTGATGGAAAGATATCTGCTTGAAGTTGAGTTGGGACATTGTTATACTTGAAGTGAATGCAAACGGTTGCTAAAGTTGCAATATAGGGATCTAAAGTGACACTTTTCTGGAAAGTGAATTGATTTGATAACTCCAAAGGGGCTTAATTACCTTTGCTCTGAACTGTAACATGTAATTGGTTTCCTGCACATCAATACTGTCCATTGTTTAGATGACATCGTAAGACTAATTTGAGAATTTCCTTCTTCCAACAGATTCTTCAGGAAAAAGGCATTCATATATGGGATGGCAATGCATCTAGAGACTACCTTGATGGGTTCGCATCTGATTCATGAGATTGAAATACATATGGTTATTTTTTTCTTCCCCTTTATGACATTTGTCCTGTCTATTTAGACTTGGTCTGAAAGATCGAGAAGAAGGTGACTTGGGACCAGTTTATGGTTTTCAGTGGCGGCATTTTGGTGCTAGGTAGGGTTTTTTTTTTTTTTTTTTTTTTTTTGTATTATTTGACCACTTTTTGTTGCTGTGATATATGCTTGACGACATTGTATATATTGCACATCACAGGTATGGTAATATGCATGCTGACTATACTGGCCAAGGATTTGATCAGTTGTTGGATGTTATTTACAAGATTAAGAATAATCCGGATGATCGTCGAATTATACTCTCTGCTTGGAATCCTTCTGATTTGAAATTGATGGCGCTTCCACCTTGCCACATGTTTGCACAGGTTAGATGTGTCTGGCTTCATTTTCCTGAATTCTCTGTTTTTGCTTCCTTTGTTTCATTAATCTAACTTTTACCTCTGCAGTTCTATGTTGCAAACAGGGAATTGTCATGTCAAATGTATCAGCGCTCTGCTGACATGGGATTGGGAGTGCCATTCAACATTGCTTCTTATGCTCTCCTTACATGCATGATTGCTCATGTTTGTGGTATGTATGTATGCTTTAGAGAAAACATGACAATCTTTGTGGTATGTGATTTTCTGTGTCATTTGTAATGGTTGTTGACCAGTAATTTTAATGGAGTTTTGGAATACTGTAGCTGCTGGTGTGAGGGGAAAAGTGAGTTACATATGCCTTTCTAATGCTTCTTGTAGGATACTGGCTGGAAAAGAATTATGTTTCTGTAGAAGTTGCATTATTTGGATTACTGCTATAATAGTTTAAGTCTGCTGGTTGTTAGATGATTACTAAATTGATTTCCCAGCCTTAAGGGTGAAAAGTATCCTCTTGTCAGGAGGATATAAACATGGGAACTAGTACTTATTATAAGTTTTTCTTCTGCAGATCTTTCTCCCGGTGATTTTGTACATGTTATTGGGGATGCTCATGTTTATCGTACACATGTTAGACCTCTGCAGGAACAACTTCAGAAAGCACCCAAGCCCTTTCCAGTGAGTAATATGCAGTAAAAATGCAGGATGGTGACTTCGTTTTCATTGCATTGTTCTGACCCAACTTATCTTCTGCTGTACTCACTAAAAGTCTTGTCCACATGTACAGATTTTGAAGATAAACCCAGAGAGGAAGGATATAGACTCTTTTGTAGCAGCTGATTTCAAACTTAGTGGATATGATCCTCATGATAAAATAGAAATGAAAATGGCAGTTTAGAGTTGAAGATTTGGTGGCATGGATTCATGATGGACTTCCTTGTCAATTTTATATATAGGAGGTAGGTATGAATTCCCTCATTTCCTGCATTTTTCCCAACATTGTTAGCTTTATTTTCTTAGTCAGGTGAATACTAATGTTAGACAATAATAATACCATGTCCCGAACGGCACATTGTTTTAGGTAACATTTGGGGATTGCAACCGTTTCCAGTGATACTGAAGAAGGCTCTGTCAATTACAATAGAATACGTCTGTATTAATTCATCTTTTTGCCTTTTTACTTTCTTTAGTTTAGTAATCAATATCAAAGGGGGTCCAGTCTTGTTGCCCAGCTTATCCACTAGTGGTTGTCGTATAGTGCTCATGTGGTAGTTTTTTTTTTTTCTTTTGGGTCAGAACTCATGGTAGTTGAGACGCTAGCCATTCAGAAGTTGTTCAGAATAGAAATAGATGCTTCTGCTGTTTCATTGTCAATTGTTATACCTGAGCCTCACTCAGGTTAAGTTTTTGAGACTTAGTACATTGCATGCAGAAATTGTTTTATGAGACTGATTCTTTTTCTTTCTTAATTTTCTTTCAGGTCATCAGAGATTACAGGTTTCTGTCCTTCACAGGGTATTCTTGACTGGATGTACCTAGTGCCTGGCAATATAGGAAGTGAGAATCCTTCAGTTTCCCCAGAATCATGGTGGTTCTAAGGTGATTTAGGATGTTCATTTATCTTGCTTTCTCAAGGAATTCAGTCTGGGTGCATAGCTCTTGCTCCATGACAGACAGATAAACCTTGGAAGTTGTTTGGTTTGCCTGAGACTGTTTAGCAGATTTTGAAACTGAGTTGCTGCACTTTTACCAGTCAAATGACCCAAACTGATTGAATCTGAATTACTGGTTCTGTTTTGCATATTTAAATGCTTGGAACTTCTCGGAATCTGTATTAACGTTGCATCCGTCATTAATCCCTGTACTCTGGGTAGCATCTCAATGCCATGGACCCTGAATTGAATTTTAAATTTCAGCTAGTTAATTATAAACATCATTTCATGACACATCTGGTGAGGCAAATTATGTTGCTAACTAGAAGGTAACTTTGGTGTATCTCAACATATGATATTGTTTCACCACTGATGAACATACTTTGACCTTCATTCCCTACATATGATATTGTTTCCCATTATTCATTTACTATGAGCATCTCAACTGAAAAGCAAAACCATTTTAGTACAAATCCATTTCATATACTGTCCCTGACTGTCGTGAGTAGAGCTACAAGATATGTTGGATACATTATCCAAGCTGAAGGACCTGGGCTTGATGTACTACTTCCTTGGCATCGAGATATATCAAAATAAAGGAGCTTTCGTCTCGTAGGAGAAATATGCGAAGAACCACTTGAAGAATTTCGAGATGAATGATTGCAAAATAGTTTTGACGCGGCTCGTGACAAATAAGAAACAGCTGAGGGAATATGGAGCAGGAAAGGCTGCTGCTTGTTTCTGCCATATTTCATTGCTACATGACCATACATCATGGATGCAACCGATCCATCATCTTACTTCATGTAGAGTGAGTCAAATTTACTAGGGTGCTTCCAAAATAATTCCAAGAAGTGATGCCCGATAGCAGAGTCTACGCAGAAGTTGAGAACGTTGCAGGCGTTATCACCACCAATCAAGCAATATGACTTAAAAGGATATCAGATGACATCGATGAAGTGCAAATAGAATCAACTCCGATTGACAAGTTGGCCATTGCTATCTTGGAAAAACCCAACCATCATAGAAGAACGACCGCATCATCATAAATATCACTTTTTGAACAAAAGTGCAAAGTAATAGGGAGAGAGAGCTCAAGTACCGCAAAATCTAGGGAAAAGTACTAAAAAAGTCCTAAAGCTATTGCATTGATATTAATTTGGTTCTAAACATTTTAATTAGATTAATTTAATTATAAACATTTTCATATTAATACTAATTTAGTCTATTCAGTCAATTTAGGCTAAAAATTATTGATGTGGACAACAACCGTTTTCATGGCACAACTGACACTAATGCGGCATTTTTTTATAATATTTTAATTTTTTCTTTTTTGCCCTCTCCCTCTTCTTTGCTTTTCCTTTTTGCCAATGGCCAGTGATGGCCACTGGTCATGGCCATGGCCAACAAGGGTTGTCCTTGCGCCAGGCACAAGTGATGGTTGGCCTCATTGGGCCACCCCTAGGTGAGGGCGAGCATTGGCCATCCGGGTGTGGCCAAGTGAAGGCTGACCATCATCTAGGCAAGGCGCAACAAGGTCACTTGGGCAATAGTCAGTCGCTAGATCTAGCAAGGGGGCCACTCCTAGACGGCCAGAGCTCTCCCTTTTCAGGGGTAGCCTGACGAGGTTGACCAACATGAGGCTAGCCCTCGCCAACCATGGTTGTGGCCAGTGGCTAGCAATGGCCATCAATAAAAAGAAAAAGCAAAGGAAAGGGAGAGGAAAAAAAAAAAAAAAAAAATTATTATAAAAATTCAAAAAATTCAAAAAATATTAAAATATAATTAAAAATATCCACATTAGCGCCGGTCATGCTTTGTAAGATAGCTGGCATCCGCGTCAATAATTCCCGCCCTAAATTGGCTGAATGAACTGAATTTGTATTAATGTGAAAAGTTTATGACTAAATTGATCCAATTAAAAGATTTATGACTGAATTGATATTAATATAATAAGTTTATGACTTTTTGATACAATTCCCACAAAATCTAGGATCAAGTTGGAGTCGCAAGCCAAGTTTGAGATACTGCAGAGCAGGCTCGACGTAAAATCACCAAGTAAAATGGCCTGGACAGGGGAGCGAAGTCTATAGAGCTCACGTATTATATACCGACCAATAAGTTCGTCTACAAATCCCATGAACTTAGCTTCCTCATAAATCAACGATTATAACACAATCTAACAATGTGATGTAGCATCGTGGCGAGGTTCTATTTTCATCCGAGCTGCACATGCAGTCCATGGGCAGCACAATTCGTTGCAAGTTGCCACGACCAATGTCATTTAGGACCGGCCTCTCGCCTCCAGTTGCGCACCTTTGTTGTTTAACTCTTCATAGTATTTCAATGACGTCGGGAAGCTTTTGATAATCGCGATGAAGTTGAACATGGAAAACCAGCAAAATGAGGGAGCATGGAATCCATTTTAATTTTCGCTTGATCTTTGTCGAGGATGACTCAACAGAAGAAAAAGTCACACCTCCGAAGATGAATTACAAGCTCGTAAATTGGAGTCCTACGATGAGGTTCCCGTACGCTCTTCTAGATTCTAACTGGCCTCGTCAAGTTTCTCGATGCACTTTTCAACCTGGTCACGAGTTGGTGCGGCGCCTTCCTCTGGGTTCGACATTTTGAATTCGGTCGTAACACTTATGTATATGTTCCATTGATCAACATCGAGATACTGCAGTACTACTTGCCGAGGTGAAGTCACTTGAGGCATATATAAATTAGCATATTCCGGGGATATGCACCAATTTTGATCAGGGAACATGGGCAATGCGTCTTACAGCACCTCGTCCCCGGTTTCTGACTTGCTGTTTACAGCCGAAAAATAATTAGGATGATTCAATACAAGAATTAACTGAAGAGTGCGTGAAAAAAGGTAAGAGGAGAATGTTCTTCGTCTATGTTTTTATTCACAGTCAAATGTTAGCAGAATCATGTCGACTCACCTGTTTTTCTGGCCACAAGGTTCACCCTTTCTTTTCCAGCAATTGATGGAAAGCTACTCCGCTTCAGCGGTGGGAAAAAGAAACGTCTGATTGTAGTGTCGTCTTATATTTCTTAGAATTTTATATATACCGTATTAGTATACATACGTCAACATATAAAAGACATGCTTCCTTCATATTGATTCCATAATCCTAGGGAACTAATGTTCCAGTTGTTGGAATATAATATGCGAAAATGACATAATCTTATAATTTACGTTAACGCGAAATCACAACAAAAAAAAGAAATAATAAGTACACCAGAAATTTATATGGTTCGATCAAAATATTAGTACCTATGTTTACGAGAAGAGCCAGCAGTAAATAATTTATTATAATCGGAGAAGCAGAATTTACAATTGCTCATATGCTTTTTCACATCTAAATTTAACCCAAAATCCAAAATATTTATAAATAAATAACTCATTTGAATGTAAATTTACGACACAAAATCACCATGCGTTCAAGTTCAAAATAAAAACGCTCTACGTGTGCCAAAATTAAAAATTCCAACGTTCATCTTTGGTCCACGTAGGTAAGTTTTCACGTTCCTTTACCAGGTTTTGCATGGCTTCAAGGACTTGCGGCTTCAGAAATCACGGACTGTGGACGTGCCGAGAGATTTTCTTCCTTTCTTACGTAGGTTTTATATTAATGTGTGCCCAAAGTCAAGATTTAACTTTTGGGCCCCACGAAAATAACCTCTTTCGAAAAGCTTTCCGCAGATGAAGAAGAAATTTTTATCTATTCTTATACGTGTGCCCACTGGGCCCCACGGTCTGATTCTTTCTTCAAAGAGTTGGACGCTGCAGGTAAAAACCTTACCTTTTTCTATATTCCATTTTTATTTTATTTTCTCTTTTGTGTAGCTCTAAGGAGTCCCATAAAAGCAGAGCATCTTTATCCAATTGGAAGTCCATTTGAAACATTTTTATCAATAAAATTCGGTTTAACAAATCATTATATAAATTCAAATTCGAGACATTAATTTAACATCAGTAATAGTCATAGAAAATATTTGGGCTGATCATCCCTCCCAGCCATTTTACTATCCAAGAAAAAAAGAAGCAATATTTTCTTTATTTTTCTCACGAGAACCTCTTTTCGGGCTTGTTTAAATTTATAACGAATCCTCTGCAATGGTATCTCTACTACCAGCAGTGTGATTTGTCTAATCTTTCTACTATTTTCCATCACAATATTTCATGTTATTACGTAGTAATAACAATGATCGTAAGTAATGGAATTAGCGCTCATGCTTCCGCCAAATCATTGTGCATTAATTCAAATTTCAATGGTGATCATTTTGCCAGTTTTACGCCCCCAGGTTTGTATCCTTGCGCCCAAAAGAAAAGAAAGGAAAAGAAATCCCACAAATTAATGAATCCTATTTGCCATTTCTGGATTTCGATTTTCATATCTACTTTGGCAAGAAACATGTCGACGGGAATTGAGCAACACGCCCGACTGCAAACAGCTAAGGAAGGGTTAGTCCTATGTTGCAGCTGCTGGGGTCCGTGAAAATTTTGGACCCTCTGATTCGAATGAAAGATGGCTGGCTACTGAGAATTTGAAAATGACTTGAATAATTTTGTTAACACCAAACATGGCTCAGCAGGCCATAAGGCCCGTTAAATCTGAGACTTGCAGGGCAAGCTCATAAGGATCCAAGTGAGATTGCAATTGCAGGCACCTATGATCCGGTACCAAGCATCACTCGAGAACAGGAGGATAAGAATGAAGGCAGTCATTGAAGCGCTTGACACTAATGGCTTTGCGGGTAAAACAATACAATTGTTGGTGCAGTACCAAAGATTTTGGGTAATTTGAAATTGAAATGATAAATACCAAATGATAGTTAACCATTGGGATTCGCCTCAATGGCCACCCTTCCAACATGGAAGGGGGGAGTAAGGAGTTCAAATCCCCACCTTCTTAGGGGGATGGAGTGGGGATTCGTAAGTTTTAGGAGTGGGTTTCGACTCCCACGCTCTGCAAAAGGCAAGGCAAAAGTCTAAGAGTAAGTATAGAGTAGGAATAGAGTAGAACTGACAAAAAAAAAATACCAAATGATAGTTATTCGTATTACTTGATAATAAGTATCCGTGTAAACACCATTGTTAGAGGATTGCACATTTGAACAAGAAACTTGAATATATTCAGTTTCAACCATCTTTCTTTATTTATCTTCATTTCACATTTACTTTCAATTGCTTTAAATTTATCCTTTATTTTATCATAATTATATTAGAATTCATAGCTTCATTTCCAAAATGACACATGACTTAATACCAAAATAAAAATAAAAATGAAGAGCCATCATTTGATGAAAGATATTTTGTCCAAGAACCTTCTTGGTGAATCAAATTTGATATTGACATAACCTGATGCATGGAAAGATTGCCAGCTACCTATGAACATATGCTACTTCAACTCTAATGTGAAAAAATTATTGACTGTGGTGAAAAGTTACCTATTACTTTGTGACTTCATATATTCAACTTACTTTCTATTTGAAATGACACTAACGGTGCTGGAAATTTGCCAATCTTTTTGGAACATCATAAATCAAATATAGATATAGACTCCATTTATTTCATGGAAAACATTTTCTTCATTTTCTGATGTTTGGTTTGCTTTGGAAGACAAGTCAATTGAAACTTATGTTTAAAATCAAGAGAGTGATTTTCTCTTTAAAAAAAAATTGGAAATACTTTTTCAAAATATGATTAGGTATTGGCACTTGGACTTGAAACTTCACGCTTGGGTACAAAAATCCTAATGCTGGTTCCTCGCATTTAGGACCAAGTATCTAGTGCTTGGGCCCATGACCTTAATTCCTAGATGCTAGGCCCATGACCTTAGTACTCACATGTGGAATCTAGTGCTTGCGTTTGGGTCCTTAGCGCTCATGCTTGAGTCCATTAAGGTTGAGCCCTAGGACTTGGCCCGCACTTGAGTCCATCAAGGTTGGAGCTGAAGCTTTGGTGTCCGTGCCCAATGCCTAGGCACTTGAGCTTGAGTCCACAAAGGTTGAGTGTGGAATCTTGGTACCCAGGCTTAGATCCCTAACACCCGAGCTTAGGTCCTTAACACTTGAGGTTTGGTCCTCAGCACTCAAGCCCAGGTCCACAAAGGCCACCTTGAATCCTTGACACTATAACTCTGGTCCCCGGTGCTTAGGTTCAAGTTGACCAAGGTTGTGCCCAATTTCTCAACGCTCGGGCTCAAGTCCTAGTGCCCGAGCCAGGGTCTATTGAGGTCTGAGGTCTAAGAGCCTGATGCCTATGCTTGGGTCTATTGAGGTTGGGCTCGATACCCTCACGCTTGTGCCACGGTCCATCAAGGTAGTGCTTGGGACCTAAGAGCCCATGCTTGGATCCCCAGTACTCGGGTCAAAGTCCATTGAGGTTGAACCTAAGCCTTTGGTGCCCATACCTAGTCCTCCAACTACTCATGTGTAAGTAACTAGCGCCGAATGGTATATTTTTATTTAAGAAAATTAAATCGTATTCTTTGTGCCAAATAAGGAAAAATACTTTTTAGTTCATTTTCAAGTTTTAGTTAAATATTAAAAAAAATTGCTATTTTTCCTAAAAAATGACTTCATGGAAATATTTTTCCCAAAATGTTATATTTTTTGCGAAACAAAACAAATCCTTAAAGTGTGACAATAGATAAATTTAGGGTTTAATATGTCACGAGGTAAAGTACAACGACTAAAATTGAACATGGGCAATTTTACATGGACCTTTTTAGATAATTTTCTTAATATCCTAGTACGTTTAGCGTTTCTTTTAAGCTAATACTAACATTAACTGATTGCTTACAAGAATTCATCCTTGGGAAAATTGCCAAAAAATTCAAAACTTATTGCACTAGTGCCAATTCAATCATAAACATTTTTAATTTAACCAATTTAGTCATAGATATTTTGATGATTTGTCAATGTAATTTTTCTAGCTAATTTTGGCTAGAAATCATTGACTTGGATGCTAATAACCATGTAAGACAGTCGACACTAACGTGAATAATCTTTTCAATTTTTTAAATTTTTTGTATTGTTATTATTAATTTCTTTTTGTAATTTTTTTTTTACTTTTTTTCATAGTGATTGGCAAGGGTTATGGTCCCTCGTCTAACCATAAAGACAAAAAAAAAAAATATTGTTTACATTAGTACCTGTTATGGGTGCTAAATAGGTGAGTCTGGTTGAGTCGAAAATTGTTTGACCAAATTGAACTATTTAACACATATTAACCCATTTTTTGTAATACAATTTTGATGACTTGTACCTGACTTGACCTCAACTTAACCACTACCCAATATGATCCGTATTAATATAACACATCCATACTTAACCTAAACTATCAAAATAAATACTAATCGATATTTATTTTATTTAAAAATATTTTTAATTTTTAATTATTTATATTTATTTTTTAAATTGAAAATTTTAATTAGTCTATATTTATTGTCTTTTTCTTTTCTTTTTTCTTTTTCCTTTTTCTTCCCATGGTTGTTGGTATGGCAGTGGTAGCTGATGATCAACTATAAGTGAGCTCGAGCTTCACCTACCTTGGGTGGGGCCTTGCCTCATTAGATCTAACGAGGCCCGAGCCTAGCTAGAGGTTAGCAAGGGTTTTGCCTCGCCAAATTGTTAAGCTCGAGCTTTGTTGGCCTCTAGTGAGCTTGTCCCTTGCTGGTGGCCTTGTGGTTGATTGTCACTATGGCTAGCCACTAAATGGAAGATAAAAGAAAGAGAAAGAGGAGCAAAAAGGAAAGAAAAAGTGAAAAAGAGAAAAATAAAAATTAAAAATTAAAAATATAAAGTTACTTGTTTGTACTAATATTAACTTTGGTACTTGTTAGGTAACTCCCTTAGCCTAAGACCCCTTTATTATGTGGGCTAAAAGTGGGTCTATCTTGATCCACTTAGATTCATTTGTTTTAAATTTTCTTTTTATAACTCATATTTGACCCATATTTCATCAGTGAGGTGACCCATTTACAATCCACTATAATATATATAAGTTAAAATATAGGTAGGTAACCCATTTTGACAATTTAAGTATGGGTTACAGCATATAAAATGATTGATATTCATGTCCATAATTTTTCAAAGGATTATATTGATAAATCGATAAAAAATTTGAAACCAAATGGATTAGATTAAAAAATTTAAGATTAAATTAAGACAAACATAAAAAAATTCACTGACTTTTTTTTTTGGCAATTTCCTCGTTCCTCCTCCACTTCACGGCGCGAGAGCCTTATACCTTGATCAAAGATTAACCCAGTACGTGGCTCGAAGAAATACCGAACGCCAAACGACGACGTCGACCGCCGCACCACTGACCGTATAAGCAGCACCCCCTAAACGACGACGCTTCGACCGCGAGCCGAACGCAAAACCCTAATCCCGAAATCGAGCGAACCCCCCCATTCCTTCTCTTTCGTGCCGTCGCTGCCTCCCATCTCTCCCGACTGCCAAGCAGCGAGCCGCTCGAGATCCCATCCATGGTAAGCCTCCTCGCGATTCTCGGCCTTCGACGGCAAATCATCGTCGTTATCGGACTCTGTCTGTCCGTCTTCGTGGTCGGGTTTCCGTCTATCTTTCTCTCTGACGTTCGATCTTTCGTGGGTCGCGACTCGCAGGCTCCGAAGAAGGACAAAGCTCCGCCTCCCTCGTCCAAGCCCGCGAAATCCGGTGGTGGGAAGCAGAAGAAAAAGGCACGTCTCTCTCTCTCTCTCTCTCTCTCTCTCTCTCGGTCGATCGTGTTGAGCTGTTGAAAGTATTGGGGCAGCTGGGGTTCCTTTTATAGTTGTTCAGAATGTTTTTTTCCGATGATGTTACGCGAAATGAATTGAGGGTAGCGCAGATCTTTCGTGTTGGGCTGCGATGGCCCGGCAAGTTTTGAACTTTTTCCACTGCATGTGCGTTTCATTAAGTAATTGGACGAGTGGTCTTGAGTTGAGCTGTCGAAGAGTGTGTTGGGCATCCATCTTTGTTATTTTTTCTGGGTAGTTGCTGATTGATTTTACTGGCGAGTGTTTGAGCGATGGGTCTCTGCAATTTCAGGCAAACAAATGAGATTTTGAAAAATGAACTTGTTTTAAATGTTCGTGCTGCGGTTGTTTGTTGTTTATGTCGGGCTTAGTTGGGTTGTGATGGATCGGATTGTGTGATGGTGAGCAGAAGTGGAGCAAGGGAAAGCAGAAGGAGAAGGTGAACAACATGGTGCTGTTTGACCAGGGAAGTTATGACAAGCTTCTGTCCGAGGCGCCCAAGTATAAGCTTATCACCCCGTCCATCCTCTCTGATCGTCTAAGGGTATGCCTTTATGTTAATCTAAATTGTATTTATAATTGTCTATGTCTTGATTTAGGCATCTATTTCTTCCCCTTTTCTGATTACATGATCCATCACCTAGCTTTTTTTTAATATAATGAGATGGGAATTGCTATCAAGCTTGAACCTTTCTGGATGTGTTCTGATGAAACCTTTTATTGATGCACTTGGGAGAATTATGCACACGTATGTAACTGATAGGATGTTTACAGCAGGATCTTGCTCTGTTAATTCTAACAAATACCTTAACCTTTTAGTTTTATACATGGTGGAGTTCTCAAGTAGAGTTCCATATAATAATATTCATTGGCACGGTTTCTTCAGGTCTATTAAATTAGGATGACCTGAGTGTGGAAAGTTTGTTCCCATAGGCAAATGATGATTTAATTAGATCTCCCTGTCCGCTCACATCCTGTGTGGAACAAATTGTTATTTTTCTTCTCCTTAATAGCACACATTCCTAATCAGCAAGTTTTGTGGTGGCAAGACATATTTCTGCTAATATGGATAAGTTAGTCTTTGTTGGAGAATGAAATTCACTTTTTGAGATTTATACTGTGAATTCCCTCCTGGCTCCTCTAAGCTGTCATATTTTCAAACTCATCAGTATTCGCCATCCTTTACATTTAATTTAAGTAATTTAGAACCAAAAACTCCAATGGAATTAGTCTTTGCTGCATTTGCAAATGATTGATTGTGTCGCTTACATTGATTGAGTTAAGATAACTTTTAACTCATCTGCCTTGATTTAAAATCTGCTCTGGTGGTTCTGTTGCATTTGGACTCCTGGCTTTTTCATATCCAGTGTTTTGCATAGAACAATTAGATACTTCAAAATGCTCTATAGGTAACATATTCATCCCCTCATCAATGAGAGGATTTTGCTGGCTGAGGTCCTCTCTTTACTAATTAGTCATCTCTTTGTTATTTATATACTTTATTTGGTGCAGATTAATGGATCACTTGCACGGAAGGCAATAAGAGAACTCATGGCTAGAGGTTTGATCAGGATGGTCTCTGCTCATTCAAGCCAGCAGATCTACACCAGGGCAACGAATACATAAGTGGCTTAGGGCCCCCTTGCACTTTCAGCTATATAGCAATGGTTGTTTTATATCTTGCATTGGTAAACAACTGTTTGCTTTATCTATGGGATGACATGATGCATATTAGAATTTATGAGACAGGTTAGTGTTCTTTGAGATTTTGAAGAAATAGATTATTAAATCCAATAATTCAATATTTGGCGTTCATCCAATTCTTTTGCCTGCCTGTGTTACTCTTTTGTGAGTTCTTACTACCGACGCAAAACAGATTTTAGCAACTTGAAATGCTCTGATGCTCACTAGCGACTGCCGTACTTAAATTGTACAAATAGCTGATGGGCTGGAAAGTAGAAATGTGCTGCTTCTGATGGGGGTAATTCTAATGATGTGTTTGCAAATGGTAGATTCTTCTAATATACTATGTAGTAAAGAAAAGAGGTTTTGCTGAATGGGATGGGAAACACTTATCATGTGCGATAAACAAAAATTAAATCATGTTGATCAATCGAATTAGGCGTTATCTTTGGTACAGAATGTGAGAGATTTGATAACAAAAATTATGAATTAAAAGGGTCTTTCATCTTTTGTATGTATTGCTTGACGAGGTAGTTGATTCTAAGATAAGTATCCCCTTTATGTACTCCTTGGATTACTAGCAAAAATTTCGAGGATCTGAATGCCCAGAATTATTTTGGCTAAAAAAGGGTTAAAAGTAATTGTTTTTCAGTTGTCAAAATTTGCAAAAATGTCATGATTATTATTATCTGCATTTTTCTTTGACGTTGAATTTTGTCCTTGAATTTTTATTTTGGTCATGACGTCTGACGTGGCAATCCTACTTGGCCATGGGACCTCTGTTTGTTGATGTGGCTATGCACGTCAATTGTCATTGCACATCATTGAAAATTGTAAAAGAATAAAGAGAAACTGGAACTTACAAATTTTAGAAAAAAATAAAAATAGGTGAGAATTAATTTAGCCACTGGTTAGAGACATAGGGGGCAACCCTTTTCCTAGACCTGGGTGAAGGTGAGCGCCGTCACGGGTGGTGGTGGGCTTGCACTCGGTTTTGTTGAGCACGGTCTACATGGACGATTTTCTTTAAGACCAATTCGTTCAACTTTTTGGAGGAAAACGGCCGAGAAGCTGAGAAATTAGGGAGCAAACTCTTGATGCAAAAACAAAAACTGAAACGCAAATTCAAAATTAAAAGGAGTTCGAAAATGAGTGATCGTCAGCCGGCACTCCTGCCAGAGATTAACCGCTAGTGAAGATGGCTTCATCAAGGTATAGGAGATGAACATAACAGCGTCGAAGGCGGCGGAAGCATGGTGGTCGAAGGTGGCGGAAGGAAGCATCGTGGACGATGCCCTCGATTGAGGGTTTAGCTCAGCAATTATCGGGCTACAATTCCTCTATAAGCTGTCACAGAAAAAGTACAAAGTGAGAGAAAAAATGGAGGCTGAGTTTAAAAACATCCTCACGTGCGGGACAACACCGAAGTAATCCTGGCGAGGGTCGCCGGCGAAAGGAGACGCAGCGTCGCCCTTCTCTATCCAACTTTGCTGTTTTGTTTTTTTGTTTTTTTTTTTTCTTTTTTCTTTTAGATCTTTTTTTTTTAATACCCGGAACCCGTATACCGACAGTGACATCGTAGAAAACCCGGGACGACGCTATGAGAAGACCCACCACCTCGACGTCGTCTTAAGATTTTGTGCGTCCCGTGGAATTGAACTCCTCTGTCACGGGTAGACGTCATGGGAGCTCTTTATCCAAATTTAAGCCACCACGCGGCGATGGTTCCTTTTAGATCTTTTTCAAGTTGATTTTCTTTTAGAATCTTGCCTTGTGTTTTTGACTTAAAAAATCCGAGGAATTATAAGTTTACAAGATGGTATGTGTGAGACAATCGATTGGGCATGGCATAAATTCCACTTTGGATAATGACAAGAAAACTAACTTCCAATTATGGATATTAAAAATCATGTTCATATTTATCTCACTTCTCTCATAGGATAATTTATCCGTACTATATCATTTTTATATCAAATTTTATCCCATAATAAGTAAGCACCAAACATTGGATATGATATTTTATTCCGAATTTTTTCGTGATTGCCAAATGTAGCCTAATGGAATAAATGACAAATGTATATAGGATTCATTTTTGGGTTTAGTCATTAGATGTCGTGTCTGGTAGGATTGCATTCTAGGAAGTGCCAATATGGAAATTAAATAGCCATATATTTCACGCTTGGTATAATCAGTAGCCAAACCTTTCGCAGCTTTGCTCTATTGACGCTGCATGACCAAACTTTCTTGGGCTTGGCTACTACATGTCAATCAAGTATCCATATGCTTACACACGGCCACTATTTTATTGACAAATTTACCCAAAGGAACCTAAATATGTGACACTTGTGTCAATTTAGTTCTTAAATTTTTAATTGTGCTAATTTAATTTTAAATATTTTCATATTTTACTAATTGAATGCATCCAGTCAATTTAAGTTGAAAATTGCTAACATATTCGCCAATAGTTCTATGTGACATGACTGACGTAGACGTTGACTATTTTGTTAATTTTTTAATTTTGAATTTTTTTTTGGTTTTTTATTTTCTTTACCTTCTTTTGGCTTGAGGCAACCAGCACTAGGAGAGGGGTGTTGCGACCCTTGCCATATGTAGGAGTCCGTAGCCTTGCCGAGTCTGGGGCAAGGCCATGCACCCTTGCTTTGGCTGTGGGAGTTGTGATCCTTGCCTAGGTCCTCCCTAGCCTCTAGCAAGGGCTGCAATACCCTAGCCTAGTGCCAACAAGGGTCGGTCGGTGACCCTTGATGGCCCTTAGTTAAAAAAGAAAAAGAAAAATACTAAGTTATCAAAATTTCAAAATAATTAAAAATTTATATAAAAAGTGTCTTTGTCAATACTAGGCTATGTCATGTAGAACAATCATTGTCTAATCAATAATTTCCAGCTAAAATCGGTTGGATACACTTAGTTAACAAAATGTAAAAATATTTAAACTAAGTTGACATAATTGAAAAGTTTAGAATTAAATTGGCACAAATGTAATAAATTTAAAACTTTTTTTTTGTAATATTCCATTTTTAATTTTATAAATGTTCTTACTATAACGGAATAATGGATACTTGGTGTCGAAACCATACAATTTTTTTTTTTATTAACAAAAACTACACATTCTTCATAAAAAGAAAAAAGAAAAAAAAGAAGAGAATGCTTTATTTATTATTCTATAAACAAGCTCAAATGGCACGTTCCTCCCGTTAAGAATAAAACTAAATGTTTATTATGAATAATTCATAATCTATAAAAACACGCTTCTCTTTTGAAGACAGAAGTCAAAATTTCAGAATACCATATTTAGGCAGCCGGAGTCAGTGTCCAATTTTCGCAATCTCAAGGTCTCCTCAAAAGGGAACTGGAAAATGGCATCTGTTTAGAAGCTTCAATCAGAACTGAATTTCAGTAGTTCAAAACACTAAAAGAAGGTCATTATTCAATATTCACAGCCACGTTCTTGATGCCTGGCCACTCGAGACTGACCATATAGTCCAACAAAATGTTCCATACATGACATTTCTAAAGAGCCAGATTCAACATTGCGGCAAAAGAACCACTCTTTTCCATGTCTGATTTTTCTAGAAAATAATGACGTTTAGGAATTATGACAGACAAAATAATGGCACAGAGACATCATAAATTCTCTTGGTTTATTTCAGTGGACTAACAGCGATAGAAAGCATATTTTATGATATGCCAACAGCTCCGAAGCATCTCATGCATGTAACCATACTACTATGCATCCTGCCACCTGTTGCTTCATTTGTTTCTTCTTGTACTACTAATAGTGAATGTTCGAACACTCGTAGGTACTACAAGTCTGACATAAAGTACGTAGCGGCAACCGTACGTGGCAGAAGTAATAGCGCTCTTCCTTGACGGTGGAATAGATGGACGAATGCAAGTACTAGAATCTTTTGCTTAACCAGAAGAAAGAGTTTTTGAAGGAGACCGTGCAAGTGAGCTGCAGGGAGAAGCATGGGCAACAGAAGATAGAGGAGAAAGAAGGGAAGGCCTTGGAACAATAACAACATAAGGAATGTTATAGAGAGGGAAAAGGAAAGGATAATGAGGAAGCGAAAGGTGCGGGCATTGCAAACACTTTAAAGGCTGTTGGATGAGCAACAAGTGGAAGGGATAAGGAGTAATAGAGAAGGAGTGGAGATGGAGGGGAAGATGGTGATAGGGTGGGTGTTATGGAGAATCGGTGGGATAATTATCCCAAAAATTCTAAACCTATTGTATGGTTGCCGATTCAATTTTAAACATTTTAATTGTATCAATTTAATATTAAATCTTTTGACAACTTGCCACTTGACTCATAAACCTTTTAATTGTATTAATTTAATCGTAAATATTTTAATGATTTGCTAATTTAGTCCTAAGTCATTTGACAATTTGTCAATTTAATTATTATGGCTAATTTTGATCGAGAATTGGTGATATGGAGTTAGGTAGCCGTTGACCATCCTATGTGGCATGGCTAGCAATGACACGGTTAATTTTTGCATTTGAAAATTTCTTTTTCCTTTCTTTTTTCCCCCTTCTTACCTTTGGCCCGTGGCCTATACTTGGCCATGCTAGCGACTAACTATAGGTGAGGGCCGATGAAGGCGTCATGGGCCTCATTGGACCTAGCAAGGGCTTGACCCTCTTGGCTTGGATGAGGGGCGCCTTCACTGGATCTTGTGAGGGCTTGACCCCCATGGCCTAGCCATGAGGGTCGAGACCTCACCTACGGCTGATGAATGCCACAATGCCCTCACCCGTGGCTAGTCGCTAGCCATAACTAGAGGAAAAAATGTAAAGAAAAAGAAAGGAAAAAAAAAGAAAGAAAATTAGAAAATTGCAAAAACTATCCATGTAAGCATCGACCATGCCATGTAGGACAGTCGTCCTTGACTAGACCATTACGTTAATGATTTTCAATCAAAATTGACTGAAATGACTAAATTGGTAATCATAAAAAAGCTTAGAGTTAAATTGCCACAATTGAAAGATTTACGACTCAATTGGCAAGTTATCAAAATATTTATGATTAAATTGATATAATTGAAAAGTTTAAGATTGAATTGGCATACGTATAATAGGTTTATGACTTTTATTGACAATTTTTTTTGAGAATTGACCTTCCCTTGGAATGAAGTTGACTAGAATTGGAATGATAAAGGTGAGAATGATGCAGTGTTGCTCCATGGTCATGCTCAATAATAGGCATTTCGGATTTGTATAAATTTGAAGAAAGAGAAAGAGGAAGAGGAGGTGCAAGAACAAAGAAAATGAGATTTCATGTAATTTGGAGGAAGATGCAAACGTGTTTATTGCGACTCAATTTAACATTTGAACTCAGAAATCTTTCAAAACATTAGGGACAGACCAAGAATGGTGTTGCAATTTATAGGAAACTTAACGGGTGAGTGAAAAAGAGAGCAGAAAAAAAAATGAAAAAAAAAAAAAAAGAAGAAGAAAGAAAACTGGACGCGTTAAGAGAGTTGCTGCGAAGTATCGTTTGGGATAGAATTCTTGAACCGCAAATTTTTGCGATGGTCTTCGTCTACCCAAGGAAACCATGTAATAACTAATGAGGAAGAAGTTGATTCCAAAATCAAGTGGGCCCAAATAAAGAAACTGCCTTTTTATTTTATTTTTCCTTATGTGATTCGCACGATAGAAAGGAAGATGGTGATGGAGTGGCTGTCAAATGGAGTAGGGGTGTGCAAAAGAACTGAAACCCATTCGAATCGGCTGAAATCGGACCGGAACCGCTCGGCATTTGATGGTTCTTGATGGAAACAGTCCGGTTCCCAATTCAAATTTATGGGAACTAGTGGGTATCGGTCCAATTCCCGATTCCATAAACGGATCCGTTTATTCGGATCGGATTGATTATATTATAATAATATATTAATTTTTAATATTAAAATAAATTTCAAAATTACTAATTAGCCAACCTAAATTTTAGGGCTCCATCTCCTCTCACGGTTTCATGTTTTTATAAGAATTTAGTAAAGTATGTAAGCTACCTTTTAGTAGCTCAACAAATAGCTCATTCAAAGGATACTTCCAGGACACACATAGAATACCATGTTCAAGAATATGTGGAGTACCGTTGAAATTATTATTATTATTATTATTTGGTAAAAAGTACCGATGAAATTGTTTCTACATAAAAAATTCAAAAAGTAAAGGTTGTAAGAGATTGAGCACTATTAGGAGATAAAAGGAAAAGACAATCTACATATGACAATCATCCATAACCTTGAACTTAAAGAATATTTTAGATTTCAATTGAAAAGATAAACCTATTTCTCTTCTTTGGCAGTGTTTTCCAATAAAATAAAGAAAGATGGTATCGTTAATTAAGCCGATTTGATTTAAAGAAAAATATTACTCGATATGAAGAGTACTCATGGCGATATTTGGAAAACAATATAATTATTGGTGAGACTGGCTCCATGAATTCACTCGGGAACCGACTGCATCAGGCGATTCGATTAAGTGGATCCATGCAATTAACCGGTGGTTTCCGGTTCCAATTTTGTGGAACCGATCCTTAGCTAGTAATTTAGAACTGGGAATCGCCCACCCGGACTATGCACACCCCTAAAATGGAGAATTGTCTTTTCTTTGATACTTCATTGCAATGAAGTTAACTAGAATTGGAACAATGAAGGTGAAAGTGGTGCACAATTGCTATATTGTCATGCTTGATTATAGGCATTTCGGATTTGTATAGATATTTGGAGAAGGAAGAAAAGACGTAAGAAAAGAGAAATTGAAATTTCATGTGAATTGGAGGAAGGATGCCAACATGTTTATTGCGACTCAAATTAACATCTTAAAAAATCTTCCAAAATACTAGGTGGACGGACCGAGAATGGGGTTGCAATTTATAGTGAACTTGTAGGGTAATTGAAAAAGACAGAAATAAATAAGGAAGGTGGACGCGTTAAGAGAGTTGCCGCGAAGTATCGTTTGTGATAGAATTCTTGAACAGCACTTTTTATGTTGGTCTTCGTCTGCCAAGGAAACCTTACAATAAATAATGAGGAAGAAATTGACTCCAAAATCAAGTGGGCCCAAATAAAGGAGCTGCCTTTTTAGCTTGTATCTATTTTTTTTATAATATTGGCCGCCTAAGCAAACAAGGACCGGTCATACGGTCTTTGGTTGCATTAACGTCAGCTAACCAAAAAGCCACAATCTTTTGGTGTAATTTCGGTACCAATCAGACCCTGCCCAAAGCAATATACGTAAGGGAGGACGACGGCCCTCCCATTTAGAAGATTTTTAGACACTGTTTAATATTAAAACCGCGCTTCTAATTTTAGGTCAAATATTCTCAATAACCTTAGAACCCTGAACTTTCAATTACAAAACCTTGATCTTAGAAATAATTATCCAAAAAGGCTCAAATCTACTTTTTTGATCAATTTAATCTTAAATATTTTAATTTTATTAATTGAATCCTAAACATTTTCATAGTTTACCAATTGAGTCAATACGACCAATTTTATTCATAATCACTAATGTGAACGCTGGTCTTGATGTAGATAATTTTAATAATATTTTTTAAAAAAATTAATTTTTTAATTGTTTTCTTTTCTTTTTATCTTTTCTTCTCTTCCCCTTTGCTTTTTAATTATTGTGGCCAGCGAGGGTTGCGAGCCACTCACCGGTCAATGGGAAAGGGTTGAAGCCTGGATGCCACTCATCGGTCGTGCAGCAAGGGTCCAAAGCCCTTGCTGGTCATGGGCGAGAGGGTCACGACCTTGCCTACAGCTGCGATGGTCTAGGTAAGGCCAGTTGCGGGCCAGAAGGAACCTTAGCAACAAGTTGAACCAATCTGGCCTCGATCTCCATGTCGTGGCTGAGCTCGACTATTTTGGGTTTGGGGGCTCGAGTTTTGAGTTTCCTCGCCGAGACCTGCCTCTCCAAGTAAGGCCTAACGCAAATCCACGCTCACGCTCACGCTCTTCGCTCCTACCTACATGACCATCCATGGTCTTCACCAAGATCCTCTACTTTGTAGCTATCTCTCGTACCGCCTGTTTGACCAAATTCCCCAATCAGACATTCTTTCACAATCTCCTCCTTCACATTCCCGCTAAAATTGCGGTCTGAGCCATGCTAGCCTCCCCCATATTTGGGTTAGGTTGCATCGTTGGCGGTCGGCTAGTCTAAACCGTCGCGGTTGTGATCAAGGTCGCCTTGCCTAGTTCTAGGTTAGGCTAACCTCGCTCATAGCGGTGCTAGCCTTGCCCAAATTTGGGGGAGGTTGTTCGAGGGCCACGCTCGTTGCTTGCATTGATGAGAGTCGCTGGACCCTGCCAGCCACAATAAGAAAAGAAAAAAAAAAAAAAAAAAAAAAGAAGGGAGTGAGAAGGAAAACAAAAAAAAAAAGGAAAAAAGAAAAAAATTATATAATTAAAAAATATATGAAAATATTATTAAAAATCGTAAATGTCAGTTCTAGTCATGCTACGCAGACAACCAACCTTCACATCATCGAACTCTAGCCAAAATTGGCCAAATGAACTAAATTGGCAAAGCACCGTCCCAAAAAAAAAAAAAAAAACTAAATTGGTAAAGCATGATAAGATTTATGACTTAATTAATACAATTGAAATATTTATGACTAAATTGATAAAAGTGTAATATGTTTATGACTTTTTGGACATTTTTCCCATTTACTTTAGGTGTTTATTGGAGCATTCCAACTTCGCTGTTTTGGACATTGATTTTATTAGGTTTCAATCAGGCTCATGACAAAAAAGTCCAATCTTTCATTTTCAATACATTTTCTTAAGTATCTAAGCACACCTAAAGTTTTTTTTTTTTTTTTTTTTTTTTTTTTTAAGATTGGACTTTTTTGTCATGAGCCTGATTGAAACCTAATAAAATCAATGTCCAAAACAGCGACATCATCGGGCGATTCCTCAAAAACAATGACTTCACTTGAACCTTCAAACAATCTACGAAGATCTAATCAACGTTGTAGTCTTTCGCACACCCATGATGCACGAAGTCATCCACGAAGGAGTCCACTTAACCACACTTTTCTAATCTCTATTAGTTAATCCCAATTATTTCCAGCAAATCAATTTAAAAAATTTCCTTAAAAGTTATTGTTTCTTAAATACCAATTGATTTAATTATGATAAAAAAGATACACATATATAAAATTGGTGGTATCTCACCTTTATTATATTGACAGGATTTTTAAGGGCATATTTAATTCGGCTACTTGCAACATATTAACAGGATTTTGCATGAAAAGAGAATTTGCATAAAAAAGTCTGCTCCAATCCTTGATGTACTAATTATCTGAAAGTCGATAAGATCTAATAGCATATGATTGGTAGATATGTATGTGGCTATATATGATTGGTAAAGATCCTAATAGTTTATCACATATACATCATATTATAAGTAACATTCTCCTCCTGACTATCTATAATTACCAGCAATGTGAGAACATTAGTTAATATAAATCTTCAACATAAAAATAATAAATATGGATTGTTGCATGTCATCTAACTTTCAATCGGCGTAAAATGACAAATATATGAAATATGTTTTTTTTTTTCCTTTTCCTTTGGCCAAACTAATATGCACAATGGATCGATGCTAGGAAATTTAGAAAATTCCAATTTGAATTAATAGATTGGATTTAGATAGCTTGGGTTGAAAGATACCAAGATTCAGAAAATGCTCGCGCCTTTGTCCTTTCTCGCTCATGGTTAGGTGATTAAGTTACATCAGCTATTGGGAACAAGGCAATACCTCTTAAAGATGGCTAAACTGGCTCATCCTCCCTCTCTCATATATATATGTATATATATGTATATGTATGTATGTATGTATGTATGTATACATACATACCTCTTAAAGATGGCCAAACCGGGGGATGAGTCACGTTTATAAGGACACACTGGGATGACCTAAACTCCATCTTCCTTAGATCATCCCAAATTTATATATATGAACCATGTTTATATATAATATCTCTATAAAAAAGGGCAATCTTCCCTTTGGCAACATGGCTTATCTCCCAGTTTGGCCATGATTATAGAGATATAATATATATAATTAGGAGATGAGCCAAGCTGCTTATCTTTGAGCATTGTCTATAGAGATATATTATAAAATTGGGGATGACCTAAGTGCATCTTCTAACTAAATATATCTAAATTTAAAGATATGTTTATAAAATTGGGGATGACCCGAAGTGCATCTTCACACTAAAAAGCATCTATATATACATAGTTCTCAACACTATAGTTCTTCTCAGCGCCATTCTTCTGAACATACTCAATACATTACTCCATCCTTCAGACATTTGCTCTGCTCTTGCAACTCTATTTCTTCTTCTTGTTTTCCACATCTATACAGATTCAAGAATGCCGATTTTTGTGCGTGACCAATGGAATAGCATCGATGACATTGTCACCTTCATTGTTCCAATATTGGTCGACTTCATTACCATGAAATATCAGGGGACGCCAGATTCTCCATTTAATACTCATCCCATCACCATCTTCCTCAGCATCTTCACTCTCCTTCTCTATTGCTCCGCTCGTCTACAAGCCTTTCGTACTGCTTGGGGTGCTTGCGCAATTCTCTTCCTCAGGATCCTTTCCTTTCTCTCTATAGCTTTCCTCACGGCATTGTTGTTCCGAGGCCTCTCCTTCTTTCTCCTCTGTTTGCCGTTGTTGATATTGCTCCTTGCACCTCACTTGTGGGGTCTCATTCAGAAGCTCAAGCAAAGGATTCTAGTCGTCGCATTTGCCCGTTTGTTCAGCTATCGAGGAAGAGCGCTTCTGCCACGTACAGTTGCTGATTCACATATCATGTGAGAATTGTAGTACTCGTTGGTGTTCAACCAATGATTGTTAGTGGCGCAAGAAATTAAGGAAACAGTAGGTAGTGTAGTGTGATAGACTGGCAGAGGACTTGGCTGCGCAAAAGAGATGAATTATCTAGCATTTAAAATTTCTCAAGATTATAGCTTTATTGAGAGGGGAGTTTACTAAAATCCCAAGGATAGTTGTTTGGATGAAGAATTGATTCATATCAATAGCCCGCCCTAGACCAAACTTACTGGACTTCGTTGCATTATTAGATACGCTACTTGATTGTCAATGTAATTTCTTTTCACTGTCGGATTTTACCATCTTTAGTATCTGTATCAAATGTCTTGTCTATTATAACCCAACAAATGACGCTCTCCAAGGGAAAAAAAATGCTCAAACCCGGCTGAGGTCGCTCCCATTGGTTGTTCTTGTGTGTTTAGTTCCGTTGCGATTCAAAATTGGCGGTTCGGGTCCAAATCAGTGAGCATTTCGCTCTGCATTTTGGATTGTTCTGGGTTCATGTTATTTTGCCCGTTTTGTCTTTCTTTGAAGCGATTTGTTTTTTTTTTTCCAAAGTACTTTTGACCCTTGTTCTGTCTCGAGTCATGTTGTAATGCTGGGTTTTTCATCTCCTTTGTCTACGTAACTCATGTTTGATGTTTAGTCTTGGCATAGAGTTAGAGGGTGAAAGTACAACGACAATAATACTGGAAAAGTATAAAAAAAACAAAGGCCTCAAATTTATTATATTAATACTAATTCAATTATAAACATTTTAATTAAATCAATTTAATCATAAATATTTTTATATTGATACCAATTCAATTCATCCTAGGGGTGTGCAAAAGAACGAATCCACCCGACCGCCCTAACTAGATCGGAACCGCTTTGGAATTGGTGGTTCTTAAGGGAACCAGGTGAGTAACGGTCCAATTCCCGATTCCATGGGCAGATCCGTTCACCTGCCCACCCGGACTGGACCAATTAATTTGTAATATTAAAAAAAAATTGAAATTACTAATTAACAAACCCAGCATCAAAAGGCAAGCAGTGCAGGAACCAAAATTAGTCTCAATCTTTGTGTGCAGAAGAAAGTCCTGATCCTCTTGAGGTGCCACTTAGCCCCTGACCTTCTAAGACCGCCAGAGGGACTGTAAGCCCGAACCCGACTCTTGTTTTGGGGTAGCGTAGCCTTTTTCTTCTGGGTATCTTTCCAGAGTGGGATCTCATCTCTCTTGATCTGCTGTTGCACAAGTACTCAGTGCGGCGGCAGCTTGCGTTAGCTTCTATGTTTTGTCTCATTAGTGATCGGATGCGAGTGTTTGAGCTTATTTGAGCTGATCTTGATATGGGTTTTACGTCAAGTTCATTCTTTGGCTTGTAGAAACGCCGAGCAAATGGAGATGTCCATAAGTTAAAAAGTCTATAGTGGACGTTGACAAAACACCGAGCAGTTAGTGGGCAAAACTCAAAAGGCCAGCATGCGAAGAAACAGGGTGGGATTGAGAAAGTGATATTATTATTATTATTATTATTATTATTATTATTATTATTATTATTATTATTGTGAGACCGCTTCATGGATCCACCCGGAACCGGATGGTTAAGTGGATTCGTATAAACGGGTGGATTACGGTTAATTTTTCGAAAGCGGTCGCGGGGCGGTTCCGGTTAAGACGGAAACCACCCACCCGGATCATGCACACCCCTAATTCATCCAGCCAACTCAGTTTATAAATTACTGACCAGGATGCCGGTTATTCTAAGTGACATGCTCAAGAAAGTGAACTATTTTTTAATTATTTTGTTCTTTTTTATTTTATTTTATTTCCTTTTCTTTTCTGGCTCTGCCTCTGCAGCACGAAAAGCAAACAGAATTTCAGCGAGGTTTACACTCACTGACCTTATCCGCAATTCTAGGGTGGTTATCGATGGCCTTATCCTGCTGCATTTGCACGAAGCACAGCTCCAAGCCTCCGGCCTCGACGCAATCTTTTTGGAAACGTTCTCGGGCGGCGACGCAGCTCTCGCTATTAGCACCTACTGGCCCTAACTCCATACGCTCTTCACCTCTGAAACGACGCTGCACCCTTCGTCCTCCTCGTCGTCCGCCTCGAGCGAGGAGAAACTGCCATTGCCGCGAAGTGCCTCGCTCATCCCGTGACGCAATCCATTTTCCCGCTTCCTCAACGATTCTCCTGCAAAATGCTTCCTGCTCACACCATTAGCGACGCTCGGAGGTCGCCGAAATCGCTGGGCCTCGTCCTCGCCCTTGGCCAGGTGAGGCCTGGCAAGGCTAACCTTAGCTAGATCTGACGAGGCCGGCTTTCGCCTAGATGTGGCCCGGTGAGGCCGACCCTTGCCTATGGCCGGCGAAGGCCACTCTCTCCCAGGTGAGGCCAGCCCGGGGCGGCCATGGCTAGTGTCCTGTGACTGGCGACTGGCCAACGCCAACAGTGAAAAAAAAAGGGAAAGGAAAAAAAGAATGGCAGAAAATTTAAGAAAAAAATTATTAAATATACATCCATGTTAGCACTCACCGATTCACGGAGAATAAATGGTGTTCACCTCAATGATTTCTAGCATAAATTAGTCGAATAGACTAAATTGGTACAAATATAAAAATATTTAGGACCAAATTAGTCAAATTAAAAAATTAAGAACTGAATTGGTTTATGGCATTTATTTTTTTAAAATACTTTTCCCAATACTCAAACTGAGTTTTTTTTAGCAATAATGGATTGTGATCATCCAACAAAATCGGAGAAGACTCTTTCAGAATGTTTCTCCTTTCTCTTTTGTGCTGCATTCTGCTCTCTGAAGATGTCGTTCTTGCTGATGGGGTATTTTTTGAATTGAGCCCTCTAAGAAACAATTTTGAGGATTATTCAATTCAGATGCTTTTGCCTGAAAGTTGGAAGATGAATCTTCGCCTAATGTGATGCGAGAGAGAGGTAATAGGATTTGGAATTTTCCACCATTTGTGTCAAGTTAACTGCGAGCGATGCTGGAGAAATCCAGCTTAGTAAGGAGGCTTTTGATGGTTTGTACAGCTTGGTTGATTTATTTTATTCATAAACGTGCGCCACTTTTTTCTTAGATAATGATCTTTGGGCATAATTTTCAGCTGTTAGTGTCACGAATCTCAGGGATGCTTGTGTTACCACTATACCTTACCGCATTTCAGGCTTTCAACTGTTCTTTTTAGATTTTAAAGATATAACTCCTCTGCTGGTGTCGTTTATCTGCAATTCTAATCTAATGGCATCTATCTTCTTTCTGAACAATTTTCAGGTTCCACTGCACTTCCAAGGAAGTTGGTCGTGCAGCCTTTATTTCAAGCTGTGCTATCTTTTGGTTGTCTTTAGCCTTTTGAGTTCTGGAATGGTTGGTGAAGTCTCAGTGACCCTTCCTAACGGCAACTGCAATGTGACTCCATCTGATCCCTGAAGAACTTACCAAATTGTTGTTGCTGCAACTTGAGATATAGGCATGGGCAAGGATGGAAAACTTCCCTGGAGGCTGCCCTGCAATCTCAGTTTTTTTAAGAGCACTATTCTCTCGACGGTTGGAAAAACATGGGAAAGTATGGAGTGCAATCCTCAGCAGGAATACTTTCCCATGTTGATCCTGGGAAAAAAGAATGCAGTCATAACGGTTGGAAAAACATGGGAAAGTATTCCTGCTGAGCCATTTATGGCTATACTTTTCTTTACCTTGATGACATTTGTCCTGTCTAATTTAAACTTGGTCTCAAAGACTGAGAAGAAGGTGACTTAGGACCAGCTTCTGGTTCTCAGTGGTGGCATTTTGGTGCCAGGCCTTGGTTTGCCTTTATTTAGTTGATCAGCTTTTATTCATTGCGGCAATAAATGTTTAATGACATTATGTATGTCGTACGCCATGGGTACAGTAACCGCCCGCCCACAGATTTTATTGGTTGTTGGATGTTATTTACAAGATCAAGAATGATCCAGACGATTGTTCAATTATACCCTATTCTTGGAATCCTTCTGGTTTAAAACTGTTGTCACTTTCACCTTGTCACATCACATGTTTACACGGGTTTGATATGCTTGGCTTCATTTTCCCGATTCTCTCCGTTTTCTTTCCTTCCTTTGTTTGATCAACCTAATTTTACCTTTGCAGATTTATGTTGCAAATGGTAATTGTCGTGTCAAATGTGTCAGCACTCTGCTGACATGGGAGGCTGCCACCTCCTGGGACATTTTATTGGGGGTTTACCAGTCTAGTATACTAGGAGAATACAATAACCTCCTTCTAGGCAGGATCCCAGGGTTTGTAACCCTGTGGCCAGAGAGCTCAGTGGGCCTGTTATCCCGCGTTTCTTCCCCTCATTTGCCTATAAATAGCTTGTGGGGGGAAGACACCCTAGAATGGGCTGTTCGGGATGGAGCAATTTAAAGACCTACTCAGGTTTTCATGTCTGTGGTATTACGCTTTAAAAAAAACATCCCATTATTTGTGGTATGTTCTTCTTTGTATCGTTTGTAATGGCTATTGAATAGTACTAATAAACAGAGTTTTGGATTTCTGTAATTGCTGATGCATTACAAGGATTACTGTTATAATAATTTACACTCTAGTGGATGCTAGATGATTACTAGCTTTGATTTCCCAGCCTAAGGGATAAAAGGTATCCTATTGATAGGAGGATATAATCATGGGAACTAGTACTCTTTTCAAGTTTTTTTGTTTTTTGTTTTTTTTTGCAGATCTTTCTCCCGGTGATTTTGTCCATGCTATTAGGAATACTCGTGTTTATTGTACCCATGTTAGACCGCTGCAGGAACAATTTCAGAAAGTACCCAAGCCATTTCCGGTGAGTAATCTGCAATAAAATTGCAGGGTTGTCACTCCTCTTCATTTCCTTGTTCTGACTCATCTTCTTCCGTACTGGCTTATACTCTTATTCACATGTACAAATTTTAAGATAAACCCAGAGAGGAAGGAAATACTCTCTTGTAGCAGCTTATTTCAAACTTAATTGGATATGACCCTCATCATAAACTAGAATTGAAAATGGGAGTTTAGAGTTAAAGATTTGGTGACATTCATGATGGACTTCCTTGACAATTTTATGTATGGAAGGTATGAATTCCCTAATTCTCCTTCATTTCCTCTTAAAAGTTTTACCTTTATCTTCTTAGTCAGAATAATAAAGGCAGACAATTTCAGCACCACGTCCTTAACAACACATTGTTGTAGGATATATTTGGGTATTGACACGGTTTCCTGTGATATTAAAGAAGGCTCTGTCGATTATAATAGAATCTTTGTGGACTTATTTCTCATTGATTTTCCTATTATATTTAGTTTAGTATTTGATATGAAAGAGAGTTCGGTCTTGTCGCCCAGCCTTTCCATAGGTATTAGTTGTATAGTAGTAGTGTGGTAGTTGAGACTCCAGGCATTCGGAAGAAGTTCAAGATTGAGATAGATGCATCCGCTGTTTCATTATCAATTATTATACCTGAGCCTGACTATGGTTGAGTTTTTTAGGCTTGTTATATTGGCTGCAGAAATTGTTCCTCGTAATCCCAAGTCTTGTGGTAGAAAGCAGAAGAAAAAGGCAACACTCTCTCTGTCTCTGTCTCTCTCTCTCTCTCTCTCTCTCTCTCATATGTTGAGCTATTGAAAGTGTTGGGACAACTGGGGTTTCTTTGTAGTGAGAATATTTTCAGTGATGTTACACAAAATGAAGTGAGAATAGCAGATCTTTCATGTTGGGCTACGATGGCCTTGCAAGTTTTCAATTTTTTCCACTGCATGTACGTTTTATTAGGTAATTGGACTGCGGTCTTAAGTTGAGCTGTCGAAGAGTGTGTTGGGCATCCATCTTTATTTTATTTTATTTATTTTATTTTTATTTTTATTTTTTTTTTTCTGGGTAGTTACTGATTGATTTTATCGGCGAGAATTTGAGCGATTGGTCTCTGCAATTTAGGCAAAAAAAAGTGAGATTTTGAGACGAACATGTTTTATACGTTCGTGCTGCAGTCGTTTGTTGTTTATGTGGGGCTTCGTTGGGTTGTGTGATGGTGAGCAGAAGTGGAGCAAGGGAAAGCAGAAGGAGAAGGTGAACAACAGGGTGCTGTTTGACCAGGCTACTTATGACAAGCTTCTGTCCGAGCCTGAGTATAAGCTCATCATCCCGTCCATCCTCTCTGATCGCCTAAGGGTATGCCTTTGTGTTAATCTACTTAGTATTTATAATTGTCTGTTTCCTGGCTTAGGCACCTACTTTGTCCCCTTTGCTGCTCAGATGATCCGTCATCTAGTTTTTTCTTATTTTGAGATGGTAATTGCTATCAAGCTTGAACTTTTCTAGACGTGTTCTGATGAAACCTTTTATTGACGCACTTGGGTGAATTATGTACCTGTATGTGACTGATAGGATGTTTACAGCAGGATCTTGCTCTTTTAATTTTAACAAATGCCTTAACTTGTTAGTTTTTTATATGGTGGAGTTCTCAAGTAGAGTTCCATATAATAATATTCATTGGCACGGTTTCTTCAGGTCTATTAAATTAGGAGGATCTGAGCGTGGAAAGTTGTGAGTGTGGAAAGTTTGTTCCAACAGGCAAATGATGATTTAATTAGATCGCCCCGTCAGCTCACTTCCTGTGTGGAGCGAATTGTTATTTTTCTTGGCCTTAAAAGCATTCGTTCTTAATCAGCAAGTTTTGTGGTGGCGGAACATACTTCTGCTAATATGGATAATTCAGCCTTTGTTGGAGAATGAAATTCACTTTTTGAGATTTATACTGTGAATTCCCTTCTGGATCCTTTAAACTGTCATATTTTCGAATTCATCAGTATGCGCCATCCTTTACATTTAATTTAAGTAATTTAGAACCAAAAACTCTCTTGGAATTAGTCTTTACTGCATTTATAAATGATTTGTTGTGTCGCTTACGTGTGATTGAGTTGAGATACTGCCTTGATTTAAAATGTGGTCTGGTGGTTCTGTTGCATTTGGACTCGTGGGCTTTTCATGTCCAGTGTTTTGCATAGAACAATTAGATACTTCAACGTGCTATATAGCTAACATATTCATGTTCTCATCAATGAGAGGATGTTTTGCTGGCTGAGCTTCTCTTTCTACTAATTAGTCATCCCTTTGTTATTTATAAACTTCATCTGGTGCAACCGTGCAGGTTAATAGACTACTTGCGCAGAAAGCAATAAGAGAACTCATGGCTAGAGGTTTGATCAGGACGGTCTCTGCTCATGCAAGCCAGCAGATCTCCACCAGGACAACTAATAAATAAGTGTCTTAGGCCCCCCTTGCATTTTCAGCTATATGGCAATGGTTGTTTTATATCCTGCATTGGTAAACAACTGTTTTCTTTATCTCTGGGATAACATGATGCACACTAGAATTTATGAGATAGGTTAGTATTCTTATTTTAGAGAAATAGATTATTAAATTTCCGACGAGCCGATATTTGGTGTTCATCCAATTCTTTTGCCTGCTTGCATTACTCTTTTGCGAGTTCTTAGACGCAAAACAGAATTTAGCATCTTGAAATGCTCTGATGCTCACCAGCGACTGCGGTACATAAATTGTGCAAACAGCTGATGAATTGACAAGTAGAAATATACAGCTCCTGATGGGGTAATTCTAATAATTTGTTTGCAATGGTAGATTGTTCTAATTGCCTATGTAGTAAAGAAAAGAAGTTTTGCTGAATGGGATGGCACACACTTATCATGTGCGATAACAAAAATTTTGAATCATGTTAATCATGACAGAAATAGACGTTATCTTTGGTACAGAATGCAAGAGATTTGATAACAAAAATTATGAATTTAAAAGGCATCATCTTTTGTATGTATTGCTTGGCAAGGTAGTTGATTCTGAGAGAAGTATCCCCGGTATGTATTCCCTGGCAAGCTTGCCCGATTACTAGCAAAAATTTCGAGGATATGAGTGCCCATAATTATTTTGGCTGAAAAAGGGTCAAAAGTAATTGTTTTTCAGTTGTCAAAATTTGCAAATATACCATGATTATGATCATTTACATTTTTCTTCGATATTGAATGCTGTCCTTGAATTTTTAGTTTGGCCAATTTGGTCCTTAAATTCTTTCTATATAACCAATGAGGGCTGAGTTTAGGAATGGCCTTGGGAAGGGGCTTTGGATACCTAAGCCCCTTTGGCCAATATTTAAGTGTTTGGGAAAGATTTTACCAACCTTCTTCAGAAAAAGTTGGCCTACTGGAGGTTGAAAGCCCAAGACTGATCTCAAGGTGTCTTGGGCTTTCAACCTTTTCGGCATGCAAATTCGGATAAGGCTAGTAAAAATAATTTCTTTAAAAACTATCCTTACTAAATTTTTATTTTCCTATTTTGCCCTTGTTACTTAACTAATTCATCTTCTCCATTGAGGTCGGTCAGCAGGGTTGAATAGGGTTGCGAGGGGCTGGTGATGGGCTAGAGAGAGACCAGCATGGTCATGGCAACCTAGGTGACTGCCATGGGGGAGTCACGTGACCTCCACGCCATCTTGGTCGCTGTGACCTTCGCGAGGGGCCGCGCAATCTTGGTCAAACTTAAAACGGAGGTCGAAAACGAGGGAACAGACACTCCAATCGGAGATTCAGCGCGAGTGATGATGGCTTCATAGAGGTCTAGGGGAGACGAACATAACGGCGTCGAAACCACCTTTTGGCAATGAAGGATGTCGAAGGAGGCGGAAGCACGGTGGATGATGCCAGCGATCGAGGGTCAAGATCAGCAATCGTTGGGCTACAATTCTTCAACAAAAACCTGGTGAGGGTTGCCGGCAAGGGGAGGCGCAGTGTCGCCCTTCTTTGTTGATCTTTGCCGTTCTGCTTTCCCTTCGGAAGGGACGTGGTCTTTTGGGCGACTTTTTGTCTCTTTCAATTTTTAGTATATGTTGGAAAATTGCCGGCATTCGATTGGAAATATCTAAATTGAATCTGTTAATTGGAACCGGACTGTCAAGTTTCTAAACAAGCACAACATATTTGCCGGTAATTGATTCCGAAAAGAATATAACAAAACTATTTTTACTCAAAATCAAAAAATTGGGATAAACGGGGGGTCACCAACTAAAACTTGGCCTTCCTAACTCGTTGTTGACCTAAGTAGCACTGACATTGACACGAGACACGACATGTCAATTCTAAAAAATAGAGAATTAAACATCGTTGAAATCGTTGTATATTAAATATATATTTTTATATATACATAATAATTTATCATTTTTATGATTATTTCAATTAAATTCATTTGAATCAAATTCATAAATAAATAAATAATTAAACAAGCCTACAATGAATATATTTTAAAAAAACTAATTTGCCATTGATTAATATCATTCATTGTTTTAATTTGACAAATTCAACTCTATTTCAATCATTCATAAAACTTGGAGAAAAACAAGCAATCGATATTCTGGACTTATATGTTAGATATGTTGGAAGAGGAGAAAAAAAAACTTAAGGGGTGAATTGTGTATCACAGGAAGTGGGAATCAGAAGAGAATAGAATACTAGGTTTTTCTTCTTTCTCAATTTATTATTTTTATTATTGTGTTTCATTTTTTCAAACACACACACACATACACACACACACACACACACACACCCACCCACACACACACACACACATATATATATTGACTTCTCATTTATTGAATTTTTAAAATTAACCTCAATATCGGAATCATGTGTCGGAAACTCATATGTTAGAATTCCGATTTGAGTATTAGAGAGTGTCAGGAAAGTTGATCAAATATTAGATTTTTTGACACGTGTTGACCGAGTGTCCAAGAGTGTCCGAGAATGTCGGACACGTATCGAAATGTCTGACACGACATGAAGGCTCTTGAAGAGTGTCAATGCGGGGTAAGTACACTATCAGTGCCAAAAGTTGTATACGACGCTCACTTTGGTGCCAAAAGTTCATTTTGGATTCCTTAAGTGCCAAAAAGTTTGAAAAACGATCATTTTAGTGCCAACTCCAATTTAGTTGGCCGGAAATCTGACGTGGCATTTTTTAATTAATTTTTGAAGTTGATGTGACTCGCCGGAGAGTACAATCAGCATTTAAACAATAAAACGACACCACTTGGTGTATTTCCCCCAATTCAAAACCCTAAATCCCCAAATTAAAAGAGAGAGAGAGAGAGAGAGAGAGAGAGATAAATGACGCTCACTTTGGGCCAATTGCCGTCCTCGACAGCCCCCACGCTCAGCGGCCATGGCTCGACCTCGACCCCAACAACGGCCACTTAGTGGCCAAGTCGAAGGCTGTCATCGATTGATGCTCGGGGAGGTCGGTGACGAGTGCGCTGCCCCTGATCTCTCCCTCTTCATCTTCGATCTCCCCGACGAGTGCTTGGCTTGCGTCTTCCAATACCTAGGCTCCGACGACCGGGGCGTGCTCCCTCGTGTGCCACCGTTGGCTCGCGATCGAAGGCTATAGCTGCTAGAGGCTCGCCCTCCACTCCCACTCGGAGCTGCTAGATGCGGTCCGGCGCACTTCCACGTGGGTTCGACTTGGTCACGAAGCTCGCGCTCAAGTGCAACCGCAAGTCGTTGAGCATTGGTGACGAAGCGCTCGTGCTGATCAAGTGCAGGAACCTCATGCACCTCAAGCTATGGCCGAGCGACGACGGTCGAGTGACGACAACCGAGCGAGCTAGGTCAGCGTTGGGTAAGAATCGGGCAAGAAAACCCTAATTTTAATTCCAAATAAAAAAAAATTCCCAAATGAGTTGTGTGGCGTCGTTTTTGTAAGGCCATCCACTTAGGATGGCAAAACGATTTCGTTTTCTCAAGGAGGAGAGAAAACGACGTTGTTTAAAAGCCATGTCGATTTTTTTTTTTTTAATATAAAAGCCACATAATCATTTTGGCCGGAATCTCTTGCCGGTGGCTTTAAAGTGATCATTTTTCCTCTGATCTAGTACTTAAGTGATCCAACAGAAACTTTTGACATTAAAATTGAACGCCGTACATAACTTTTGCCACTAATAGTATACTTACCCATGTCAGTGCTTCATAGCTGTTAACCAACTGTACACTGAATTTCTAGGTGTCAGCATTTGGACTAAATCTATATAGTACTTGAAAATGATATTGATTTTTTGGTTTTCGCGAAGAGGAGAAAGAAAAACAAATTCACTAAAACCGAAAGCTGGAGGCGGCGTCAAAGAAAGTTCGGGTTTGAAGGGCCCTCAAACTCTTAAAAGTCTTCCGTCGGAAGAGAGAAAGAGAGAGAGAGAGAGAGAGAGATGGTGAGGAAAGGATTGGATTGAAAAATACATATTTTTATATAGAATACAATATCAAAGACTTTTGATGAGCGTTACTAGTAACTCTCGATCGTAAACTCAAAAAATAAGCAATTTATAAAATATTTTTCTAAAAATTGTCATTTATAACTCTTACAAAAATAAATGAATGAAAAGTATTTTATCGCTTATGAAAATGTTTAGATATAAATTATTAATATTTTTGTTTGATTAATTATTTTAAGCGATATAAGTGATTATTTTTTTAAAAAATATTTTTAAATTATTCATTTTTTGTGACAAATGGAGTGCAATCCTAGGCCCTTTTCCATCCTTGAAGTCAAAGGATGTTTTGTAGGTCCAGAAGTACGCCCGTTCTAAATCACGTTCGAAAAATTTCAGGTCTCCGAAAATCCCACCAATTTCCAAATTTTCCTAATAAATTCATTTGATTACTCTTTAGACCTTGGTGGCGGAGGAGGAGGTGGGCCGGGACGAATCGACAATGGGGAAGGGCGTTCAGACACCATGAAGACCACAAGAACTAGGCATCGAAGGCAAAATCACATGAGAGTTGCACAACTTTAGGCCACGGCACCTCGACCTGACGCAATCACGTTCTTCTGTATGTAAATTTACAAATTGAAGTGAACGATGAAAAAATGGAGACTGATCGTCATTGATGACAACCCAAACAAAAACCATATGACTTATTTAATCACAGAGTAGAAGATACAAAGAAATCATCTCCACAATAAGGTTCATTTGATCATAGAAAATGAATAATCAGAATACATTTTCCTAAAAACAATCGTTTATAATTCTTATAAAATGAACGAATGAAAAATATTTTTATCGTTCACAAAAATATTTGGGCATAAACTATTATCAATAATGAAAACATTTTCTATCAACTAATTATTTTAAGCGATGCAATGGGTCATTGTTAGGAAAATATTTTTGGAATTGTTCATTTTCTATGAGACAAATGGAGTCTAAGACCCTAGTTCAATCCTAGGCCCTCCTCCATCTTTGAAGTCAAAGGATTTTTTGTAGGTCCAAAAATTACACCCTTTCTAAATTACTTCCTTCTACGTCGAGCAATGCTAGGTCTCCAAAAATCCCACGAGTTTCCAAATAAAACTTATAAATTCATTTGATTACTCTTTAGGCCGAGGTGGAGGTGGAGGTGGAGGTGGGCTGGAGCAAATCGACAAAGGGGAAAGTGGCAGAACTGTAAATGGACAGCTAATTTTAGAATTCGACCCGTTTCTAAATTTGTTGGAAGAAGGCATAGCATAACGCATAACGCCGCATAACCTGGCTACTAACGCCATCCCCGAATTTCCTGACCCATCAAAGGTTTTCCCATCGGACAGGAGAAAAGAAGACGATCCTGTTCTCTTCCGGAAGACATGAAAAGATTAGTCTGTCACATGATGAGTCCGTCACAAACATCCAAATCGTCTCCTTTTCTCCCCAAACTTTTGATGGGAAAAGTCATTGTATCTTGAGAGGAAAAGAAAGACTCTTCTCCCCTCAAAAGCATTTATATGTCTTCTGTTCTTCTCACAGCTGACACTCAAAGTGACATTCACTCTGCTCTTGCAGCTCTGTCTCTCCTTCCCGTTTTCGATATTTATACAGATTCAAGAATGCCAATTTTCGTGCGTGATCAATGGAACAACATCGACCACATTGTCACCTTCATCATTTCAATTCTGGTCGACTTCATTACCATAAAATATCAGGGGACACCAGATTCTCCATTTAACGCCCACCCTATTACCATCTTCCTCACCATCTTCACTCTCCTTCTCTATTGCTCTGCTCGTCTACCAGCCTTTCATACTGCTTGTGGCGCCTGCACCTTTCTCTTCCTCAGGATCCTTTCCCTTCTCTCTATAGCTTTCCTCACATAGTTGTTGTTCCGAGGCCTCTCCTTCTTTCTCCTCTGTCTGCCGTTGTTGATACTGCTCTTTGGAGCACACCTGTGGGGTCTTATTCAGAAGCTCAAGCAAAAGATTCTTGGATTGGCATTTGGGCGTTGGTTCCGCCATCGAGGAAGAGCGCTTCTGCCACGTACCATTACCGATATAAATTTCATGTGAGAATTGTAGTACTAGCTGGTGTTCAACCAGTCATCGTCAGTGGCACAACAAGAAATAAAGGAAACAGTACAGAGTGTAGTGGGATAGACTGGCGCAGGATGCTTGTCTGCCCAAAAGGGGTAAATTTTCTTGTATATTAGTTGTCTCTTGATTTTAGCTTCATTGAGAGGCTAGAATTGAGCAGTTATCTACTCTGTTGTAAGTGGAATCTAATGTAATCCCAAAGATAGTAGTTTGGACAAAGCATTGATTCATATCAGTAGCCCCCGCTAGACATATGCTGGATTTCTTTGTACTATTAGATGTGCTACGTTCATTGTCAACGTAATTTCTTTTCATGGCCAGATTTTTCCTTTCTTTCGGATTTGTATCCAGCGTCTTGTCTAGTTATAACCTAATGAATGACACTCCGAAAGGGGAAAAAAAGTCCTAACTTTTTGCTTGTTTTTTGGTGGTGAATACCAGTTGAGGTTGCTCCCATTGGCTGTTCCTGCACGTTTAGTTTCACTGTTATTCAAAATTTTGGGGTTTGGGTCCAGATCGGTGAGCATTTCGCTCAGCCCATTTTGTTTTTCTTTGGAGCAGTTTGCTTTTTTTTTTTTTTTTTTCACTTGTGACTGTTGTTCTGTCTTGATGTATGCTTTAATGCTGGGTTTTTCAGTTCCATTGTCTAAGTGATTCATGTTTGATGTTTGGTCTGACATAGATTTAGAGGGGGAAGTACAATGACTAGGAATTTTCAGAGTGAGTTGTATGGGAAGATCCGTGAGTATTAGATGTTGAAGTTGGCTTGCAGTAGGGATTAAGTGGCCCCCTACTTGTTTTTGAGCAATAATGGATTGTGATCATCCAACAAAATTGGAGAAGACTATTTCATAATGTTTCTCCTTTCTATTTTGTTCTGCATCTTGCTCTCTGAAAATGTTCTTCTTGCTAATGGTTTTTGTTTTTAAATTGATCCCTCCGAGAAACAATTTTGAGGATTATTCACTTTAGATGCTTTTGCCTGAAAGTTGAAAGATGAATCTTTGCCTCATATGGTTACTGCCTTAATGTGATGCCAAAAGATAGGTACCAGGATTTGGAATTTTCCACCATTTGTGTCTGAGTTAAGTGCGAGCGATGCTGGAGAAATCCAGCTTAGTAAGGATGCTTTTACTGGTCTTTACAGCTTGGTTGATTTATTTTATTCATAAACGTGTGCCACTTTTTTCTGAGATAATGATCCGTGGGCATAATTTTCAGCTGTTAGTCTCACAGATCTCATGGATGCTTGTGTTACCACTATACCTTAACGCATTTCAGGCTTTCAACTATTCTTTTTAGATTTTAAAGATGTAACTCCTGTGCTGGTGTTGTATATATCTGCAATTCTAATCTAATGGCATCTATATTCTTTCTGAACAGTTTTCAGGTTCTGTCATACTTCTGAAGAAGTTAGTTGTGCAGCCTTTATTTCAAGCCACTATCTTTTGGTTGTTTTCAGACTTTTGAGCTCTGTAATGGCCGGTAAAATCTCAGTGACCCTTCCTAATGGCAACTGCAATGGGACTCCATCTGATTCCCATAGGACTTACCAAGTTGTTGCTGCAACTTGAGATATGGTATAGGCAAGGATGGAAAACTTCCCTGGAGGCTGCCCTCTGATCTCAAATTTTTAAGAGCACTAGTCTCTCGACAATTGATCCCGGGAAAAAAGAATGCGGTGCGAATGGGTAGGCAAACATGGAAAAGTACTCCTGCTGAGCATAGGCCTCTAGTTGGCTGCCTCAATGTCGTTCTCAATCATTCTGGGACTCTTGATCTTGCAACTGCAGAGAATGCCATCAAATGTGAAAGCAGGTGCACTGCATTGGATTTATTGGCTTCATTTCCTTGTTATTTATCAATTGAGAAAGTTTTTCTCATTGCTGATGGCCAGAGGTATCTGAACATTGGTTCATAACTACAATTGCATATGGGTTCTTCTCTTTCCACCTTAGTAACTTTTCTCTTTTGGTGCAGGGAAGCTCTCAATGCTCCTGGATGTGATGCTATCCACATAACTGAAATTGAGACATTTGACACTTTTCTGCCCATGGTTTTTACATCTGTCTTGGTACTCATTTTTTCCCATCATTGAAAACAACATCCGGTAACTAGTTATGTCTGCGTAGGATGTTCTGCAGTGGATTTCTGCCGTAGAAAATTTGTATGATCGTCTATGATAAGACAGATTCTGTTAAGTTTGAGGTGAAGAATTTTACCTTTCTGCTCAAGATGAATTTTTAGAGACACGAAGAGTATCTATATCTGAGATTAGTCGAAGATGTACTGTTAGATGGCACTCCAAAGAATGAGAGGGCTGAAACTGGTACTGTATCAAAATTTATATGCCAGGTGTGTTTTGTAAACCATTAATATCTTGTCAGCTGTTACATTCTATCTGGCACATCTTTTCTATCGAGTAGGAATCACTCTGTTCATTTTCTTTCTGCAGGTGCTGTTCAATCCGCACAAAACCTTCCCTTTTTTGACAACTTAGGCATGCTACTCCAAGCTGGTCTACCCCTTCATTATCTTCTTCTTGTAAAAATTTATTTATGAGAAGTGGAAGGTTTTCATTCTAAAGTCTAGTGACTGAGATATTGTTACTGATTGGTCTTAGAAAGTATTTTGGCATGGAGTTGTTGAAGGACTCTTGTGGTTCATAAGTGGTTCTACAAATGCCAACATAATGACCAGGGTTCTTGTTTTCTGCCGAGCTTGCATTTTTTAAATTACCGCTGTTTATTTGCCCACAGTTTTGAACTCTATACGAGCTATAAAGCAAATGAATTGTTTCTTTTCTGTAAACTGTTACTGATCATTGCTGTAGTCTGTTGGTCATCTTAATGGAATGTATAAGTGAATTGCAAACTATTCTTTGCACTTCCACTTTGAGAAATAAGAGATTGCATTTGAAGCCTCTGTGATTCAAGAAAATTACTCAACAGGATTTATCCAACAACTGTGTCTGCAGTACTAGTACCACCTCTGCTCCCCTTGATTAATCAATTGGAAGCACTGTCTAGGCTGACCATCAAAACAATCACAATATTCAGGTTCTGCCGCACTTCCAAAGAAGTTGGTTGTGCAGCCTTTATTTCAAGCAGCTATCTTTCGCTCATTTTCAGCCTTTGAGTTCTGTCATGGCCGGTGAAGTCTCAGTGACCATCCTGACGGCAACTGCAATGGGATACCATCTGATCTCAAAAGGACCTACCAAGTTGTTGCTGCAACTTGAGATATGGGTATAGGCAAGGATGGAAAACTTCCCTTGAGGCTCCCCTCTGATCTCAAATTTTTTAAGAGCATCGTTACTCTCTTGACAATTGATCCTGGGAATAAAAATGCAGTCAGAACGGGTAGAGAAACATGGGAAAGTATTCCTGTTGAGCATAGGCCTCTACCTGGTCGCCTCGGTGTTGTTCTCACTCATTCTGGGAGTTTTGATATTGCAACTGCAGAAAAAGGTCAGTCAAATGTGGAAGCATGTCTACTGCCTTGGATTTATTGACTTCATCTCCCTATTGTTTAAGAAAGTTTTTGTCATTGGTAGTGGCCAGAGGTATCTGAACATTTTGTTCATTGACATATGGGTTCTTCTCTTTCCACCTTAGTTTCTCTTTTGGTGCAGGGAAGCTCTTGATGCTCCTAGATGTGATGCTATCCACATAACTGAAATTGGGACACCAGTTGCATTTGACATTTTTATGTCCATGGTTGATAAATCTGCCTTTCACCCGTAATACTTGTCCTTCCCCATTGTTGAAAACATCCAATATCTACTTGTGACTGTGTAGGATGTTCTGCAACGGGTTTCTGCCTCAGAAAAATTGTATGATCTTCAATAGTCCAACAGATTCTGTTAAGTTTGAGGTGAAGAATTTTACATTTCTGCTCAAGATGATCTTTTCCAGACATGTAGAGTACCTGTATCTGAGAGTAGTCGAAGATGTACAGTTAGATGGCATTCCTAAGGATGACTGAAATTGGTACCATATAAAAATTGGATCCCAGGTGTGTTTTGTAAGCCATTAATATCTTGTCAGCTGTTACATTCTTTCTTGCACATCTTTTCTATCAAGTAGTAATCACTCTGTTTATTCTGTTTCCGCTGGTGGGGTTTAATCTGCTAAATACCTTCCCTCTTTTGACAACTAAGGCGTGCTGCTCCAAGTTGTTCTACCTTTTCATTGTCTCCTTGTAAAAATCATTTATGAGAAGTGGAAAGCTTTCATTCTAAAGTCTAGTGACTGAGATGTTGTAACTGATTGGTCTTTGAAAGTATTTTGGCATGTAGTTGTTGAAGAACTCTTGTGGTTCATAAGTGGTTCTATAAATGCCAAGGTAATGACCAAGATTTTTTTTCCTGCAGAGCTTGCATTTTTTAGATTACCGATGTTCATTTGCCCACAGTTTTGAACTCTATACAAGCTATAAAGCAAATGAATTGTTGCTTTTCTGTTAACTGTTACTGATCGTTGCTATAGTCTGTTGGTCATCTTAATGCAATGTATAAGCGAATTGCAAACTATTCTTTGCACTTCCATTTTGAGAAACAAGAGACCACATTTTAAGCATTTATGATTCAAGAAAATTGCTAAACAGGATTTGTCCAACAACACTGTTTGCAGTACTACTGCCTTCTCTACTCCCCCTGATTAATCAATTGGAACTGCTGTCTAGGCTGACCATTAAAGCAATCGCATTCTACCATTAGTTTTGCTTAGTCATATGTTTTACTTTAATATCCTGCTCATTCTTAAGTTCTAGCGGAGCATTCCTAATTTGGCTGGGGAAATTTTGAAACATTTCATTATAATGAGTTTTTACAGCCTATTACTGTTGAGTAAGTTTCCACCTCATTCTGTATAACTGTTTGGCTTAGATTTGGTGTGAAGTAATTACCAGTAAAACCATTTGATAAGACCACCAATATTTTAGCCTCCACCACACTTTTCGGTCAAACTCAGTTAATATATTTCTCCATTTATCTCGCAGATAGATATGTATCGGATGCCATGCCTATCAAGTGCGCATCGTGCTCTTAGTTTAGATTTGAAGCAAGCGTGTCTCCTCCCGAAATAAGATCATGAAGACAACCTATAGGAATCTTAACCTAGCTGACTACAAAAACTGATTGACATATTTGCGAAGACATATAGAGACTTTATGTCACGTCCGGTAGAACAACCTGCTAGTGACAAATAAGAATCATTAGTTTAACATCAAATGTAAACTGCAAGATGGAACTGCAGTCGTGTTTACAATTCGCTAAAAATGTCACCTAATCTCCTCCCGAAATAAGATCATGAAGACAACCTATAGGAATCTTAACCTAGCTGACTACAAAAACTGATTGACATATTTGCGAAGACATGTAGAGACTTTATGTCACGTCCGGTAGAACAACCTGCTAGTGACAAATAAGAATCATTAGTTTAACATCAAATGTAAACTGCAAGATGGAACTGCAGTCGTGTTTACAATTAGCTAAAAATGTCACCTAAGAAGGTAGTTATGCTTGAGGATGTGAAATATCTATTTTGAGAGGCAATGATGCTTTAACCATGCATGCAGATTACTATTCCTTTAATGGGTGAAGAGACCCTTGATGTCTGTTTTAATGGAGTGATGACTCCATGAAGTTGAGTTGGGAAATTGTAGTACTTGAAGTGAATACAAACGGGTGCTGAAGTTGCGATTCAGGGATCTAAAGTGACACTTGCATGAAAAGTGGACTGATGTGATTATTCCCATATGGACTAGGGGTGAGCATCGGTCCAGGGTCAATCGGGTCCAATCCTGCCGGTCTTGGTCCGGTTCCCAAGGAGATTTAATCGGTCGTTGGTCCTAAAATTCCTGGATTAGCACTGTACGAGTCGGTTCTCGGTCCTGAGAGTTTCAGGTCGGTCCAACTCGGACCAACCCTATATATATATATATATATATAAAATATTATTTATAATTTTTTTATATATAGATAAAATCTTAAAATAAATTGCATCAATAACACTAAATAGCTATTTAGTGAGAAGTTCAAGTAATTTTACATTATTCTTTAATAATTTAGGTTTTTAATATTTTTTACGGCGTCAATAGTCATAATTTACGAATGGGAAAAATATTTTTTGTGAGGAGTCTTCACGATATCCAAAAAGGCACCTTATGGCATCATTCTTTAGTATTCGTTATCTTCTATCTTATTTTTCCTCTTAATCTTCAATTTGCTAAAATAAAAAAATAAAAAACAACTTCTTCGGTCGCCACTCGACACTCCTCACTTGCTTTGGATCACTCGTGCTACTTGCCGCTCGATGCTCGCTTGGCTTGTTGCTCTCCGCTCGACATTCGATGCTCACCTCACTTGACTCTCACCACTTGTCTTTCTTAGCTGACCTTGCTCATCATCGAACCCATTGGGTCGGTATAGTCTTTAGTTGCCTTTTCAAGGAGTACAAAAAATAAAATAAAAAATTATTGGTTAGTCTTGGATTGACCTTGAAACCAGACCGAACCTAGTGGGTTAGTCTAGTCCTTGATCTTTTTTTTAAAGAGTACAAAAAATGAAATAAAAAATTATCAGTTGATCTCGGGTTGATCTTAGAACCGGACCAAACCCCTTGGGTCGGTCTGGTCCTCGGTCCCAAGCTCAATAGGGTTGGTCCTTGGTCCCAAAAATTGAAGACAAGCACTATGCGGGTTGGTTCTAGGGTTAGGGGGTGGACCGGTCCAACCCAGACCATGCTTACCTCTAATATGGACTTAATTTCCCTTGCTCTTAATTGGGAAATGTAATTGGTTTCCTGCACATGTATCCCTTGGGAGGGAGGTATCCTGGTTGTATCGATTTGCCTATGAGAAACTCTCTTTTGACTGTCTAATGTTGGTATGACTTTGTAAGACTAGCTTGAGAATGCCCATTTTCCAACAGATTTTTCAGGGAAAAGGCATTCATATATGGGATGGCGACGCATCTAGAGATTACCTTGACCATATAACATCCGATTCATGAGAACCAAATCTGTGATGGTTATTTTTTTCTTTACCTTGATGAGTTTTGTCCTGTCTAATTTACACTTGGTCTGAAAGATCGAGCAGAAGGTAACTTAGGACCAGCTTATGGCTTTTAGTGGTGGCATCTCAATGCTAGGTTGGTTTACCTTAATTAGTTGATCAGTTATTTACATTATATTGATCATATGTCATAGGTAATCTGCAAGCTGACCTACTGGCCTAGGATTTGATCAGTTGTTGGATGTTATTTACAAGATCAAGACTAATCCAGACTATCATTGACTTATCTACTTGGAATCATTCCGATTTGAAATTAGACCAAACCGACTTGGACTGATTGTTCAAGGCCGGTTTTAGGGAGAATCAGTTTGATTCCCGATTTCAAGGCCAGAACTACAAATTCAACTCGGCAATTAGTTATGAAGTCTATTTTAAGGGGCAAAAAAACCCTTACATATATCGAAAATTGGATAGGTGGGAAGTCGACCATCTCCGGCTCACACTTGATGAGTTAAACTCAATTTGTAAGATTTTGTGGGATCATTGTCAACTGTATTAAAAACTTAAACTGTTAAATAAATGCGTGATTTATTAGTTAAATATTCTAAAATAATCTTCATTCTCATATATCCAAAATACATTTACATCAATTTGGGCTTACCGGTTTCAAAACGAAAGGGGATTCCCATCCTCTCGGGGAATGTAAATCTCAAGACAAACGTACACAATACATTATCTAAGAAACAGAGAGCCGGAAAACAGCGAACCTATCAACCAAATAAATTTAAAAAAAAAAAAGCGGTCCTAGGGCAAGTAATGGAAGAATGTGAACGCGAAGATTCCAGACGACATCATAGAGAGCAAAGCTCTTGTTTCAGAGGTAGACTTATCAATTCCATCAACTTATGGGGAAGCAGATGGGCCGTTCCAAATAATGACAGATACTATTCTTTCACTGAACTCACCATGAGAAGGAGGGCTCAAGGTAAGAGCCAGGGAATGTAAATGGATGAAAGGCCCAACTAGGGCTAAAATGGGCCTCAAATCAGGTTTGGAGGCCCACCACTACTGTTCACAGCCATGGTGTTTTTAAGGCTTGGCAACTTAAGACTAGCGAAATGGCTCAACAAAATGCTCCATATATGAAATTCCCAAGAAACTGGATTCAACATTTCTGCAAAAGAATCACTCCGCTTCCATATATGATTTTTCTGGAAAATCATGACACGAAGGAATTACGATAGACAAAATAATGGCCTAGAGAAATCATAAAATTGTTTCAGTAGACTAACAACAGCTACAAAGAAGCATATTTTTCTGATGTGCCAACGGGTTGGAAACATCTCATACCTACGACAATATTCCTATGTAGTCCCCCCACTTGCTGCGTACTTTGTTTATTCATGAGCTACAAAAAATCATGGGTTGAACACTGGAAAATATTAAGAGTCTGACGAAATGCGTATCCGCAATCGGATATGGCCGGAGCAATGGCGCTCTTCTTGCTTAGTCAACAACGGAACAAATGCTCAAATGCGACAACTAGAATCTGTAGCTTTAGCAGACGAAGGAATTTCTGAAAAAGACCAAGCAAGTCAGCCGTAGAGAGCGATATTGACTATGGAAGATAGAAAAGAAAAAAAGAGTGGCCTTGGAACAACAATGGCGTAAGCAAAACTATAGAGAGGGAAAATCAAAGGATCATGGAGAAGTGAAAGGTGTGCGCACTGCAAGCGGTATTAAAGGTTGGTAGACGATCAACATGTGGAGGGACAAGGAGCAATAGAGAAAGAGAATGAAGATGGAAAGGAAGACAGTGTTGGAGTGGGTGTAAAAAGAATTGGGCTTCCCTTTGTATTTCATTGTAATGAAGTTATTAGAATTTTTAAATATTAAACCAAACTTTCATCTAACAACTCAAGTTTTAGAATAGTTGATAGTGGTCATATAAAATCTCACAATGTATTTGAGCTAGTGCTATTCCTTTCGCAAATATGCATCCACCCCCATTAGTCAAATTCCACATGCTGCTCATAATTCGACTGGCACATGAGAGGGGACATTAAAGTATTATCTCACATTGCTTGACAATGGGTCTTATATCTTATTTAGATTCATGCGTTTTTCATACATCTATTAGCTTAAATTTTTGGGTTGGACTTTCTAACATGATATCAGAATTAGAGGTCCCGAACTCAAATCTTTTCAAACCTATTTGCCTCCTCAATCACATATTTTCACATTTTAAACTTAAGCTAAAGTCATCTAGCATCTTAAGCTTTTAATACTATTGACATAAATTCCATGTGATTTGGAGGGAGGATGCATACGTGTTTGTAGCGACTCAAACTAAACCCAGAAACCTTTCAAAAATAGTTGATGTAGGGAAGGACCAATAACGTGTTACGATTTATAGTGAAATTGTTAGTTGGGTGGAAAAGGGAGAGAAAATTTTTATATGTAAAAAGGAAATAAAAGAAATATACACATGTCAAGAGGGCTGCCGCGAAGTCTCGTCGGTGGCAGAATTATGGACGACACATTTTAAAGGCGGAATTCGTCGGCCTAGAATAATAAAGAGGAAGAAAGGTGAAGCACAGGCCTGGAACAAAAACCGAATTCTAGTTGTTTTGAAAATCAAGTGGGGCCAAACAAAGAAGTTGCTTTCTCTAGCTTGGATTTCTTCATAACCTGCGAAGCGACAAAAAAGTTCCCTCACGTATATTATGCTTCCCACGCCCTCCCACTTGATACACTTCCCCATTCTTCGCACATTTGAAAAGCCTATATTACTCCGTTGACACTCGGAGGCACCAATCTTCTTCATAACATGTTCAACACACATCCCCATTCTTCGCATATTCGCCCTCCTCTTGCGGCTTCATCTCTCTTCCTTAGTTTCTCCCCCACCTGTCCCCATAAATTTCAATCCAAATCATTTGAACAATACCGGCTATCCAATTCTAGTTAACTTCCTTACCCTGAAATATTAGGGGCGCGGGATTCTTCATTTGACACCCATCCCGTCACTATCTTTCTAACCATTTTCGCATTCCTTCTCCATTGCTTTTTGTCCTTTTCACTTGTTGCTTATCTGCCGGTCTTTGACGCCACTTGTGGTGCCCGCATCTTTCTTTTTCCCAATGTCTAATCCTTTCTCTCCGTGGCTTTCCTCACGTCGTTGTCGTCCGTATGTTAGTGGACGCATGTGTCCGTATGTTCCGCTGCCGAGGAGGAGCCCTTTGGCCACGCACGGTTGCCAATACGCGTTGATTCGTGGTACTTGTGGCCCTGTGGGTGTTATTTAATTACATGCTGACACATATGAATATCGGCTGGGAGGTTTTGAAGATTCTTTCTTTTCTCCCTTTCCCTCCTCTATCCACATCCACGCTCCGCCCGGGCTTGACCATCTCCACGGCCTCAACCGCTACGACCTCCATTCCTAAGCCTAAGGGTGAGCGTCGATCTAGGTCAACCCCCGACCAACCATTAAACCATTTCAGCCTCTAGGTTTGGTCAAGTTCCCAGAAAAATTAGGTCGGTTCTTGATCTTAAAATTCCTTAGTCAATCTTGTCACGGATTAGTTAAATCGAGAGTTAGCCCAGTTAGTTATTTCGATCAACCCTAACTATATATTCATTATAATTTTTTATATAAAGAAAACCTTAAAATAAAAGGCGTCAACAATATTAAACGGCTCTTTAATAATGAGTTTAAGTAATTTTACACTGTTATTTAATAACTTAGATTTTTAATATTATTTATGATGTCAATAGTCATAATTTACCAATGAGGAAAATGTTTTTGTGAGGAGTTCTCACGGCGTCCAAAAAGGCATAAATAATTCCTTATGGCATCATTATTTAGTATTTGTTCTCTTCTGTCTTATTTGTCCTCTTAGTCTTCAGTTTGTCAAAATCGAAAGAAACAACTTCTTCGCTCACCACTTGATACTCGCCTCACTTGCTTTGGGTCACTCGCGCTGCTTGCTGCTCGATGCTCGTTTGGCTTGTTGCTTCTCACTCGATATTCGATGCTCATTCTGTTCAATGCTCACCCCACTTGACCTTCACCACTTGCCTTTCTTAGCTGACCTCGCTCATCATCGAACCCATTGGGTCGGTATGATTCTCGGTTGCCCTTTTAAGGAATACAAAAAATGAAATAAAAAATTATTGGTTGGTGCTGGGTTGACTCTAAAACTAAACCGAACTCATTGGGTTAGTTCAGTCCTCAATCATTCTTTTAAGGAGTACAAAAAATGAAATAAAAATTTATTGGTTGGTCTTGGGTTGACCCTGAAACTAGTTCGAACCCAATAGGTCAGTTTGGTCCTCAATCGCTTTTTTAAGGAATACAAAAAATGAAATAAAAAATTATCAATTGGTTCCGGATTGACCTTGGAACTGGACCAAACCCATTAGGTCGGTCTAATCCTCATTCCCAAGCTCAATAGGGTCAGTCATTGATCCAAAAAATTGATGACTGGCACTGTGCAGGTTAGTCCTAGAGTTAGGGGGCGGACCGGCCCAACCTGAATCATACTCACCCCTAGCTGTGGCCACCCCATCTTGCGGACGAGCCACGACTCGTACTCGAAATTGCTGAGTGGTGGAAGGAGAGAGACCAGCTTCAGCCATGGCTTCTCTCCTGACCGAATCCGATCCCTCACCGCGAGATCGGAAGTAAGGCACCGGGTAAAGGCGACGGCCGACCTGGAGAGATGCGGCGCCGTTAACTCCGACTCCACTGGTAGCAATGGTGGAAGGAGGAGGCTCGGAGGTTGGGCTCGTGGCTAAAGATTGAAGGAGAGGAAAAGAGAAGATACCCAGGTGGATTTGGGTCAGGTGGATTTGGGTCATTTCTCTGATTCCCTTTGTGTCGATTGGTTAAGAATAAATAAGCACATGAGGTTTTGTAAATCACTGAATTTCTATAATCCAGACGATTGTTTAATTATACTTTCTGCTCGGACTCCTCCTGATTCAAAACTGATGGTACTTCCACCTTGCCACGTGTTTGCGCAATTTAGATATGTTTGCTTCATTTTCCCAAAATTCTGTGTGTTTTCTTACCTTTCTTTCTTTGATTAACCTAATTCTATCTTTGCCGTTCTATGTTGCAAATGGGCAGTTTAGAGGTTTCTGAACATTTGTTCATAACTTTGACCCCCCCTCCCAAAAAAAAAAAAAAAAAAAAAAAAAAAAAAACATTTGTTCATAACCACAATTGCACATGGGTTTTTCTCTTTCCGCCTTAGTAACTTATTCTTTTGGTGCAGGGAAGCTCTCAATGCTCCTCAATGTCATGCTATCCACATAACTGAAATCGAGACACCAGTTGAATTTGACACTTTTTTGCTCATGGTTGATACATCTGTCTTTCAACCATGGTACTCGACCTTTCCCACCGTTGAAATCAACGTCCAGTAACTACTTATGTCCGTGTAGGATGTTCTGCAGTGGTTTTCTGCCTCATAAAAGTTGTACGATCTTCAATGGTAAGACAGATTCTGTTAAGTCTGAGGTGGAGAATTTTACCTTTCTGCTCTAGATGATTTTTTAAGAGACATGAAGAGAGCTAGTATTTGAGATTAGTCGAAGAGGTACCGTTAGATGGCACTCCAAAGGATGACAGGACTGAAACTGGTACCCTATCAAAATTTGGACGCCAGGTGTGTTTTGTAAACCATTAACATCTTGTCAATTGTTACATTCTATATGGCACATATTTTCTATCAAGTAGGAATCACTCTCATTATCCTCTGCAGATGCGGTTCAATCTGGGCAATACCTCTTTGTTATCTTCTTCTTGTAAAAATCATTTATGAGAAGTGTAAGGCTTTCATTCTAAAGTTTAGTGACTAAGATATTGTTACTGTTTGGTCCAAGAAAGTATGTTGGCACGGAGTTGTTTAAGAACTCTTGTGGTTCGTAAGTGGTTCTACAAAAGCCAAGGTAATGACCAAGGTTCTTGTTTTCTGCAGAGCTTGCATTTCTTAAACTATGGCTGTTCATTTGATCAGAGTTTTGAACTCTATATGAAATCAAGCAAATGAATTGTTGCTTTTCTGTAAACCGTTACTGATCGTTCCTGTAGTCTGTTGGTCATCTTAATGGAATGTGTAAGTGAATTGCAATCTATTCTTTGCACTACCCTTCGAGAAATAAGAGATTGCATTTTAAGCCGATTGAAGAAAATTGCTGAACAGGAAATTTCCAACAGCTATGGCTGCAGTACTAGTACCTCCTTGCCCCCTTGATTAATCAATTGGAAGCGCTGTCTAGGCTGACCATTAAAGTAATCCAGTTCTGCTTCTTGGCAGTCGTTGGGCTACAATTCTTCAATAAGCTTTCACAGAAAAGTACAGGACAACACCAAAGAAATCCCAGTGAGGGTCGCCGGCAAAGGAAGGCGCAGCGTCGCCCTTCTCTGTCCAACTTTGCCATTCTGCTTTCTCTTCAGAAGAGACGTGGTGTCTAGGGAGACTTTTTTTCTCTTCCAATTTTCAGTGTATGCTGGAAAATTGCCTATATTTTCGAAATTTATAAAATCGACATATGTTTACAAATGTCTAATTTCAATCTGTCAATTGGAACCAGACTGTCAAGTTTCTAAACAAGCACAACACATTTGCCTGTAATTGATTCTTAAAAGAATATAACAAAAATATTTTTACTCAAAATTGAAAAATAGGGATAACCGGGGGGTCACCAACTGAAACGTGGCCTTGCTATCCTGCTGTTGCCCGACTTTACACTGAATTTCTAGATATCCCCGGGGGTACATTTGGACTAAAACTATATGGTACTTGAAAATGACATTTATTTTTTGGGTTTAGCGAAGAGGAGAAAGAAAAACAAATTCACTAAAACCGAAAGCTGGAAGCGGCCTCAAAGAAAGTTCGGGTTTGAGGGGCCCTCAAACTATAAGTCTTCGGTCGAAGATACCGAGCACAGAGAGAGAGAGAGAGAGAAAAAGATGAATGGATTGAAAAATGAATATTTTTATATTAAATGCAAGATTGAAGACTTTGACGAGCTTTACTTAATAACTCTGGCTCATAAACTCGAAAAATAAATGATTTATAAAATAATTTTTTAGAAAGTTATCGTTTATGACTCTTACAAAATTAAATGAGTGTAATGTATATTTTAGCTCCACGAAAATATTTAAATATAATTTATTAATATTTTCTATAGATTGATTACTTTAAGAGATATAAATAATTATTTTTATGAAAATATTTTTTAAATTATTCATGATAGAGCTCAATCCTAGGGCCCTTTTCCGTCCTTGAAGCCAAAGGATGTTTCGTAGGTCCGGAAGTACGCCCTTTCTAAATCATGTCTTTCTGCTTCGAAAAATTCCAGGTCTCCCAAAATCCCACCAGTTTCCATATTTTCCTTATCAATTCATTTGTTACTCTTTAGACCTTGGTGGTGGTCGTGGAGGGGGAGGTGGGCTGTGACAAATCGAAAATGAGGAGCGGGGTTGAACCATAAATAGCACCTAATTTAAGAATTCGAGCCCTTTCTAAATTTCTGCGGAGAAGGCATAATTTGAGAAGAGATTCTGGGAACTTTTGCTCAAATGGACCGGCGACGGTGATCCATTTGTCTTCTTCTTTTCCCCTCAAACTTTGACGGGAAGGGATTCGGCAAGGGAAGTGATTTCGGGATTCTGAGGGGGGAAGAGCCTTTCTTTCATCTTTCTACTTCGGCAGGAATCCGAAACTCCGTTTTAGAAAGCGCGATACCGAGGTATTATCGCGCTTTCTAAAACGGAGTTTCGGATACCTCAGTATCGGCGCTTTCTAAAACGGAGTTTCGGATACCTCGGTATCGCGCTTTCTAAAACGGAGTTTCGGATTCCTGCCGAAGTAGAAAGATGAAAGAAAGGTCTTCCCCCCATATATATATGTCTAATATTCATCTAACAGCTGACACTCAAAGCGACATTCACTCTGCTCTTGCAGCTCTATCTCTCCTTCCTGTTTTCGATATCTATACAGAAACCAAGAATGCCAATTTTCGTGCAAGATCAGTGGAACGACATCGACGATATTGTCACCTTCATTGTTCCAATTCTAATTGACTTCGTTACCATAAAATATCAGGGCATGCCGGATTCTCCGTTTAACGCCCATCCTATTACCATCTTCCTCACCATCTTCACTCTCCTTCTCTATTGCTCCGCTCGTCTAACTGCCTTTCATACTTCCTGCGGCGCCCGTACCTTTCTCTTCCTCAGGATCCTTTCCTTTCTCTCTATAGCTTTCCTCGTGTCGTTGTTGTTCCGAGGCCTCTCCTTCTTTCTCCTCTGTTTGCCGTTGTTGATATTGCTCTTTGCAATTCACTTGTGGGGTCTTATTCAGAAGCTCAAGCAAAAGGTTCTAGAAGTCGCATTTGTCCATTTGCTCCGTCGTCGAAGAAGAGCGCTTCTGCCATGTACGATTGCCGATACACATTTCATGAGAGAATCGTAGTTCTAGTTGGTGTTCAACCAGTGACTGTTAGCGGCACAAGAAGAAATAAAGGAAACAGAAGGCAGTGTAGTGTGATAGACTGGTGTAGGACGCTTGTTTGCCCAAAGGGATAACTTTTTTTTGTATTTTAGTTGTCTCATGATTTTAGCTTCATTTAGAGGCTCGAATTGACAAGTTATTTACTCTGTTGTAAGTGAGTCTACTACAACCCTGAGTATGGTTGTTTGGATAAAACATCGATTCATATCAATAGCCCACACCAGATATACTGGACTTCTTTGTATTATTGGATGTGCTACGTTGATTGTCAACGTAATTTCTAGTCACTGCCAGATTTTTCCCTTCTTTCAGATTTGTATCCAGTGTCTTGTCTATTTATAACCTAATGAATGACGCTCTGAAAGGGGGAAATAGGGCCTTGATGTATCTTTTAATGGAGTGATGACTCCATAAACTTGAGTTGGAAAATTGTTGTACTTGAAGTGAATAAAGACGGTTGCTGAAGTTGCTGTTCAGGGATCTAAAGTGAAACTTATATAAAAAGTGGATGGATTGATGTGATAACTCCCAGATGGGCTTATTTGCCTTTGCTCTTAATTGGGTCGTATAACTGGTTTCCTGCACATGTATCCCTTGGAATATATTTTGGTTGTTTCCGTTTGCGTTTAAGAAACTCTCTTTTGACTGTCTAATGTTGGGATGACTTTCTGAGACTAATTTGAGAATGCCCATTTTCCAACAGATTCTTCAGGGAAAAGGTATTCATATATGGGGGAAAATGCTTCTAGAGACGCCCTTGATCATTTCACATCAGTTTCATGAGATCCAACTATGTATGGTCAGTTTTTTCTTTACCTTGATGACATTTGTCCTGTCTATTCTAAACTTGGTCTGACAGATTGAGAAGAAGGTGACTTAGGACCAGCTTATGGTGGCGGTATTTTGGTGCTAGGTTGGTTTGCCTAAATTTTGCTGATCAGTTTTCATTCGTCGCGGAAATGTATGTTTAATGACATTATATATGTCGTATGTCAGAGGCATAGTAATCTGCATGCTGACCTACTGCCTACCGCCCAAGGATTTGATTAGTTGTTGATGTTATTTACAAGATCAAGAATAATCCCGTAGATCGTTCAATTATAGTCTCTAGTTGGAATCCTACCGATTTAAAACTGATGTCCCTTCCACCTTGTCACATGTTTGCGCAGGTTAGATATGTTTGGCTTCATTTTCCCGATTCTCTCTGTTTTCTTTCCTTTCTTTGTTTGATCAACCTAATTTTACCTTTGCAAATTTATGGTGTAAATGGTAATTGTCATGTCAAATTTATCATCACTCTACTGACATGGGATTGGTATTGCCATTCAACATTGCTTCTTATGCTCACTTACATGCATGATTGCTCATGTCTGTGGTAAGTATGTATGCTTTAGAAAAAACGTCCCATCATTTGTGGTATGTTCTTCTCTGTATTGTTTGTAATGGCTATTGAATAGTATTAATAAACAGAAATTTGGATTTCTGTAATTGTTGATGCAAGGGGAAAACTGACTCACAGCCTGCCGATTCAATCTTAAACCTTTCAATTGTATTAATTTAGTACTAAATCTTTTGACAACCTGCCATGACTCATAAACATTTTGATTGTGTTAATTTAATCATAAGCACTTTAATAATTTGCTAATTTAATCCTAAATCATTTAACAATTTATCAATTTAATCATTATGGCCAATTTTGGCCAAGAATTACTAACATGGAGTTAGGTAGCCGTTGATTATCTTATGTGACGTGGCTAACAATGACATGTTAATTTTTGCATTAAAAAAAATTAACTTTTTCCTTTCCTTTTCCCTCATTTTCTTACCTTTGGCCTGTACTTGGCCATGCTAGCAACTGATCATAAGCAAGGGCCGACAAGGGTGTCGTGGCTCTCATTGGACCTAGCAAGGGCTTGACCCTCGTGGCTTGGATGAGGGGCGCCTTCACTGGATCTTGTGAGGGTTTGACCTTATGGCCTAGCCATGAGGGTCAAACCCTCACCCATAGTTGATGAGGGCCGCAATGCCCTCACCTATGGCTAGTCGCCAGCCATAGCTAAAGGAAAAATATGTAAAGAAAAAGAAAGAAAATTAGAAAATTGCAAAAACTATCCACGTAAGTACCCACCATGCCATGTAGGATAGTCGTTCCTGACTAAACAATTGATTTTTAGTCAAAATTGATCGGAATAACTAAATTGGTACATTATTAAAAAGTTTAGAGTTAAATTGGCACAATTGAAATATTTATAACTCAATTGGCAAGTTATCAAAATATTTAGAATTAAATTGACATAATTGAAAGGTTTATGATTGAATTGGTAAACGTTTAATAGATTTGTGACTTTTTTGATAATTTTCTCGAGAATTGGCCTTTCCTTGGAATGAAATTGACTAGAACTGGAATGATAAAGGTGAGAATGGTGCGGTGTTGCTCCATGGTCATGCTCAATAATAGGCATTTCAGATTTGTATAAATTCAGAGAAAGAGAAAGAGGAAGAGGAGGTGCAAGAATAAAGAAAACAAAATTTCATGTGAATTGGAAGGAAGATGCAAACGTGTTTATTGCGACTCAATTTAACATTTGAACTCAGAAATCTTTCAAAACATTGAGGACGGACCAAGAATGGTGCTGCCATTTATAGTAAACTTATCAGGTGAGTGAAAAAGACAGCGGAAAAAAGTGGAAAAAAAAAGGAACAAAGTAAAGTGGACGCGTTAAGAGAGTCGCCGCGAAGTATCGTTTGGGGTAGAATTCTTGAACGGCGAATTTTATGATGGTCTTTGTCCACCAAGGAAACCATGTAATAAATAATGAGGAAGAAGTTGATTCCAAAATCAAGTGGGGCCAAATAAAGAAACTGTTTTTTTCCCCCTTATGTTCTTGGCACGATAGAGAGGAAGATGGTGATAGAGTGGTTGTCAAATCGAGAATTGTCTTTTCTTTGGTACTTCACTGCAATGAAGTTAACTAAAATTGGAACAATGAAGGTGAAAGTGGTGTGTAGTTGCTCCATTGTCATGCTTGATTAAAGGCATTTCGGATTTGTAGAGATATTTGGAGAAAGAAGAAAAGACGCAAGAAAAGAGAAACTGAAATTTCATGTGAATTGGAGGAAGGATGCAAACATGCTTATTGCGACTCAAATTAACATCTTAACTCAAAAATCTTCCAAAATACTGGGTGGACGGACCGAGAACGGGGTTGCAATTTAGAGTGAACTTGTAGGGTGATTGAAAAAGACAGAGAAATAAATAAGGAAAGGTGGACGCGCTAAGAGAGTTGCCGCGAAGTATCGTTCGTGATAGAATTCTTGCACAGCACTTTTTATGAGGAAGAAGTTGATTCCAAAATCAAGTGGGGCCAAATAAAAGAGCTGCCTTTTTTTAATGTATATATTTTTTTATAATATTAGCTGCCTAAGCAAACAAGGACCGTTCATACGGTCTTTGGTTGCACTAACGTCAGCTAACCAAAAAGCCACAATCTGTTGGTGTTCTTTCGGTACCAATTAGATTCTACCCAAATCAATATATGTAAGGGAGGACGATGGCCCTCCCATTTAGAAGATTTTTGGACATTGTTTAATATTAAAATTGTGCTTCTAATTTAAGGTCAAATATTCTAAATAACCATTCAACCCTGACTTTCAATTACAAAACCTTGATCTTAGGATAATTATCCAAAAAGTCTTAAATCTATTTTTTTAACCAATTCAGTCTTAAATCTTTAAATTTTATTAATTGAATCATAAATATTTTTACATTTTACCAATTAAGTCAATACAACCAATTTTATCTAGAATCACTAATGTGAATATTGGTCTTAATGTAGACAATTTTTAATAATATTTTAATAAATTTTCAAATTTTTAATTATTTCATTTTTTTTTCTTTTCTTCTCTTTCCCTTTGCTTTTTAATTATTGTGGTCGTGAGGGTCGCGAGCCACTCACTAGTCACTAGGAGAGGGTTGGGGGCCACTCATCAGCTGTGCAACAAGGGTCGTAAGCCCTCGCTAGTCATGGGCGAGAGAGCGCGACCTTGCCTACAACTCTGCGATGGTCTAGGTAAGGCCAGCTACGGGCTAGGAGGAACCTTGGCAATGGGTTGAACCGATTTGGCCTCCAGCTCCATGTTGTGGCTGAGCTCAAGTCTTCTAGGTTTAGGGGCTTGAGCTTTGAGTTTCCTCGCCGAGACCTGCCTCTCCAAGTAAGGCCTAACGCAATCCATGCTCATCCTCTTCGCTCCTACCTCCATGACCACCCATGATCTTCACCAAGATCCTCCACTTGGTAGCAATCTCTCACACCGCCTGTTTGACCAAATTCCCCAATCAAACATATTCTTTCACAATCTCCTCCTCCACATGCCTACTAAAAATCATGGTTTGGGCCACACTAGCCTCGCCCATATTTGGGTTAGGTTGCATCATTGGCAATCAGCTAGTCTAAACTATCACAATTGTGATCGAGGTTGCCTTGCCTAGTTCTAGGTGAGGCTAGCCTAGCTCTAGGTGAGGCTAGCCTAGCTCATAGTGGCACTAGCCTCGCCCAAATCTAGGGGAGGTTGTTCGAGGGCCATGACCATCGCTTGTGACTGGCAAGGGTTGCCGGACCCTCACCAACCACAATAAGAAAAAAAGCAAAGAAGGGGTTGAGAAAGAAAAAAAAAAAAGGAAAAAAAGGAAAAAAGAAAAATAATTCAAAAAATATGAAAATATCATTAAAAATTGTCAATGTCACTTTCGGTCATGCTACTTAAGATAACTAACCTCCATGTCGCCAAATTCTGGCCAAAATTGGCCAAATTAACTAAATTGGCAAAGCATAATAAGATTTAAGACTTAATTAGTATAATTGAAATGTTTATGACTAAATTGATAAAAATGTATTATGTTTATAAAATTTTTGACATTTTTCCCATTAAACTTTGGTGTTTACTGGAGCATTCCAACTTTAGGCCTACGGGCCCATGCTTGGAAACTTACTTGAAAATGAAAGATTGGACTTTCTTGTCATGAGCCTAATTGAAATCTAATAAAATCAATGTCCAAAACAGCAACATCATCGAGCGATTCCTCAGAAACATTGACTTCACTTGAACCTTCAAACAATCTACGAAAGATCTAATCAACGTTGTAGTCTTTCGCACACCCATGATGCACGAAGTCATCCACGAAGGAGTCCACTTAACCACACTTTTCTAATCTCTATTAGTTAATCACAATTATTTCCAGCAAATCAATTAAAAAAATTTCCTTAAAAGTTAATTGTTTCTTAAAAAAACTAATTGATCTAATTATGATTAAAAAGAGACACGTATTTCAAATTGCTGGTATCTCGCCTTTATCATATTGACAGGATTCTTAAAGGAATACTTAATTCGGCTACTTGCAACATATTAACAGGATTTTGCATGAAAAGAGAATTTGCATAAAAAAGTCTGCTCCAATCCTTGATGCACTAATCCTCTGAAAGTCGATAAGATCAAATAGCATATGATTGGTAGATATTTATGTGGCTATTTATGAAAATTTCTCAAAGGTTTCAGATTATTGTAAAGATCCTAATAGTTTATCACAATATACATCATATTATAATGTTCCCCTCATGATTATCTATAATTACAAGCATTGTGAGAACATTCGTTACTATAAATCTTCAAAAGAAAAAATAAATAAATATGGATTGTTGTATGTCATCTAAATTTCGATTGGCCTAAAATGACAAATATAGGAAATATGTTTTTTTTTTCCTTTGGCCAAACTAATATGCACAATGGATCGACACTAGGAAATTTAGAATATTCCAATTTGAATTGATAGATTGGATTTAGACAGCTTGGGTTGACAGATACCAAGATTTAGAAAATGCTCGTGCCTTTGTCCTTTCTCGCTCATGGTTAGGTCACTAAGTTACATTAGCTATGGGGAACAAGGCAATACCTGTAAATAGAACCGTCAAATTGATGGGTTGGGATTGGTTGAAAATAATCCGACTAAAATTGACCTGAACCCAACGTGGGCTGAAATCCAATTTTAGTAACTTTCCCCCCTAAATTGATCTTTTGAAAAATGGGTGACTCTGTTGACCAATTTGAACCCATTTACACTCCATTTCACCCAATTTCAAATTTATCACGTTTATACAAGACCCGAACTCACAAGTCCAACATCCTTTTAAAATGGGGAAAAAAAAAAAATTACACCTAAACCTAAACGCGGTCGAAGCCCACGGACCTCAATAATCCAAGAACAAGTCGCATTAGCAGTGCCCTCGGCGTGCTCCCACTGCTCTCCGGCTATAATTGTCAGATCGGCGACGATTGGCTTTGAATTAAATCAATTTCAACGAGACCCACTCGTAGATGGCCACGACCTCCCTTGTTGATGGGGGAGGGGGTTCCACGGGAAGGAGAGTGTTGGGGGAGCGTCAGGGTTGGGGTTTCAACACACCAAGGGGTGGTGAGGATCAAAGTGGAGCTCGTTCGCCGCATGGGATGAAGGTTTTATATATATATATATATATATATAGAGAGAGAGAGAGAGAGAGAGAGAGAGAGAGAGAGAGAGAGAGAGAGAGAGAGGAGGAGGAGGAGGAGGAGGAGGAGGAGTTGGGCTTTCCATTGGAAATCCAACCGGCTGCTATTATCGCAAGATGCACGCCCAGGCAACCTTGGGGAAGTAGAGCTTGCTCAAGCCCGTGGTGGGTGGGAAACACCTTGTTGGGACCCTGGAGGTTTATTATTACCCCATTTTATGTTTGGGGTTGACTCCGACAAACGTAGCAGTTTAACGTCATTCTACGGATGTAGAGAGAGAGAGAGAGAGAGAGAGAGAGAGAGAGAGGAGGAGGAGGAGGAGCAGCAGCAGCAGCATGAGTTGGGCTTTCCATTGGAAATCCAAACTATACCCATTTAAGATATATTTATTTTGGCTTTCTTAATTTTTAAAATCCATTATGGCTAATTCACCAAATAAGAAGTGACATATTTAAACAAACATGAATTTGTAGATGAGTTTAGGATCCATTTTGATATGACTACCCATAAATAGGGTGGTTTTAAGTAAGAACCCGACAAGTTTCTAAATTTATTTATTAAAAAACAAAGCTTGTATATATTATTCTCTACAAGAAAGAGATGGGGGAAATGGTGACCTCGCATGCAAATTCGATGTCAATAAGAGATATTTTATACCATGAAAAATCCAAAATTGTATACTTCTAACAATTTCATTTCAAACTAATCTTTTGACCAAAATATAAAACCCTAAACGGGTATACTTGTAACAAATTTTTTTTTTATTTACCACAAAAAACTTTATATCGGTATATTTGCAACAATTTTACCCACTATTAGTTTGAGATTTTTTGTGATAAAAAAATTATTTTGTGATAAATTTGTCACAAGTTTATCAGTTTGGGTTTTTTCATGACATTAACTCTATTCATAACCAAGGTCATCCCCGAATTTTATATATGCACATATAGATGCTTTTTAGTGAGAAGATGTGGATTGGCTCATCCCTCTATATATATATATACCTCTTAAAGATGGCCAAATTGGGGGATGAGTCATGTTTATAAAGACATATAGGGATGACCCAAACTCCATCTTCCATTAGGTCATCCCCAATTTATATATATGAGCCATGTTTATATATAATATCTCTATTAACATCGCCTATCCCCCCGTTTGGCAACGTGCCTTATCCCCCAGTTTGGCCATGTTAATAGAGATATAAATAATTAGGAGATGAGCCAAGCTGTATATCTTCGAGCCCTGTTCGTGGAGATATATTATAAAATTGGGGATGACCTAAGTGCATCTTCTCACTAAAGATATCTAAATTTAGAGATATATTTATAAACTTGGGGTTGACCCAGAGTGCATCTTCTCACTTAAAAGTATCTATATGTACATGGTTCTCAACACTATAGTTCTTCTCAACACCATTCTTCTAAACATACTCAATACATTACACCATCCTTTAGACATTCGCTTTGCTCTTGCAACTCTATCTCTCCTGTTTTCCACATCTATACAGATTCAAGAATGCCAATTTTTGTGCGTGATCAATGGAACAACATCAATGACATTGTCACCTTCATTGTTCCAGTATGGGTCGACTTCATTACCATTAAATATCAAGGGATGCCAGACTCTCAATTTAACACCGAACCCATTACCATTTTCCTTAGCATCTTCACTCTCCTTTATTGCTCCGCTCGTCCACAAGCCTTTCATACTGCTTGGGGTGCTTGCGCAATTCTCTTTCTTAGGATCTTTTCCTTTCTCTCTACAGCTTTCTTCACGGCGTTGTTGTTCTGAGGCCTCTCCTTCTTTCTCCTCTGTTTGCCGTTGTTGATACTGCTCTTTGCAGCTGACTTGTGGGGTCTCATTCAGAAGCTCAAGCAAGAGATTCTAGTAGTGCATTTGCCCATTTGTTCAGCTGTCGAGGAAGAGTGCTTCTGCCACGTACGGTTGCTGATACACATATCATGTGAGAATTGTAGTATTGGTTGGTGTACAAGGAGTGATTGTTAGGGGCACAAGAAGAAATTAAGGAAACGATAGGCAGTGTACTGTGATAAGACTGGCGGAGGACTTGTTTGCCCAAAAGGGACAGATTTTCTAGTATTTAAATTGTCTCAAGATTATAGCTTTATTGAGAGGGGTCAAATCGACGAATTATTTACTCTGTCGCAAAGGGGAGTCTACTATAACCGCAAGGATATTTGTTTGGATAAAGCATTGATTCATATCAATAGCCCTCCCCACACCTAACTTACTGGATTTCTTTGTATTATTGGATATGCTACGTTGATTGTCAATATAATTTCTTTTCACTGCCGGATTCTACCGTCTTTACTATCTGTATCGGATGTCTTGTCTGTTATAACCCGACAAATGACGCTCTCCAGGGGAAAACATAGCCTGAACTTTTTGCTCGTTTTTCGTGGGGAAACTCGGTTGAGGTTGCTCCCATTGGTTGTTCCTGTGCGTTTAGTTTCGTTGCAATTCAAAATTTGGCGATTCGGGTCCAGATCAGTGAGCATTTCGCTCTGCATTTTGGATTTTTCTGGGTCATGTTATTTAGCCTGCTTTGTTTTCCTTTGGAGCGATTTGCTTATTTTCACTTTTGACCGTTGTTCTATCTTGAGGTATGTTGTAATGCTGGGCTTTTCATTTGCTTTGTCCACGTAACCCATGTTTGATGTTTAGTATTGGCATAGAGTTAAGAGGGGGAAAGTACAATGACGAAAATACTAAAAAAGTATAAATTTTTTTTTAAATTTATTATATTAGTATTAATTCAGTTCTAAATATTTTAATTGTATCAATTAAGTTATAAATATTTTTATATTGATATCAATTAAATTCATTTGACCAATTTAGTCTAGAAATTGCTAACTAAAATGCTAGTTATCCTACGCGACACGCTTGATGTTGATGTGAATAATTTTTTCAAATAATTTTTTAATTTTTCTCTCTTTTTCTTTTCTTTTCTTTTCTGACTCTGCCTCTGCACCACGAAAAACAACCAGAATATCAGCGAGGGTTACACTCACTGACCTTTATCAGCAATTCTAGAATGGTTATCGATGGCCTTCTTCTGCTGCATTTGCACGTAGCACAGCTCCGAGCCTCCGGCCTTGACGCAAGCTTCTTCGTCAGCGAAACCTTGTCGGGCGGCGATGCAACTCTTGCTCTTAGCGCCTACTGGCCCTGACTCCACACGCTCTACTCCTCCGAAACGATGCTGCACCTTCGTCCCCCTCGTCGTCCGCCTCGAGCGAGGAGAAACTACTATTTCCGCGAAGTGCCTCTGGCTCATCCCGTGACGCAATCCATTCTCCCGCTCGCCTCAACGATTCTTCTGCAGAATGCTTCCTGCTGATGCCATTAGCGTCGCTCGGAGGTCGCCAAAATCGAATGCGGGCGAATCAAGGCTTGTCAGGCCTCGCCCTCACCCAGGTGAGGCTTGGCAAGGCTAACCCTAGCCAGATCTGGTGGAAGGACCTTGCCGGCGCTTGCCCTTGCCTAGGTGTGGCCCCGTGAGGGCGACCCCTTCCCAAGCGAGGCCGGTCCTCGGCGGCGATGGCTGGTGTCTTGCGACCGGGGACTGGCCAAGGTGGAAAGAAAAGGGAAAGCAAAATAAGAAAGTAAGAAAAAGGAAATTTTTTTAAAAAACTACTAAATATATGTCTACTTCACGTTAGTAATTTCCTGCTTAAATTGGTCGAATGGATTAAATTTGTACAAATATTGAACATGTTAAGACTAAATTAGTTCAATTAAATTTTTTTAATACTTTTCCCTAAGGAATTCTTATACTGAGTTTCATGGGTAGATCTATGAGAAGATGAAGTTGAAGTTGGCTTGTAGGACGGGTTAAGCAATAATGGATTGTGATCATCTAACAAAATCGGAGAAGACTCTTTCATACTGTTTCTCCTTTCTCTTTCGTGCTGCATCTTGCTCTCTGAACCTGTTCTCGCTAATTGGATTTTTGAAATTGATCCCTCTGAGAAATAATTTTGAGGATTATTCTATTCAGATGCTTTTGCCTGAAAGTTGAAAGATGAATCTTCGCCTCACGTGGTTACTGCCTTAATATGATGCCAAAAGAGAGACATTAAGATTTGGAATATTCCACCATTGGGATAAGTGCGAGTGATGCGGGAGAAATCCAGCTTAGCAACGAGGCTTCCTGTGTTTGATGATTTGTGCAGCTTAGTTGAATTGTTATATTCACAAACGTGCACCACTCTTTTCCGAGATAATGATCTGTGGGCATATTTTATAGCTGTTAGTGTCACAGATTTCAGGGATGCTTGTTTTACCACTATACCTTAACGCTGACTGTTCTTTTTACATTTTCAAGATATATCTCCTCTGCTGGTGTCGTATATATCTGCAATTCTAATCTAATGGCATCAATCTTCTTTCTGAAAAATTTTCAGGTTCTGCCTTACTTCCAAAGAAGTTGGTCGTGCAACCTTTATTTCAAGCCGCTATCTTTTGGTTGTTTTCAGCCTTTGAGTTCTGTCATGGCCAGTGAAGTCCCAGTGACCCTTCCTAACAGCAACTGCAGTGGGACTCCATCTGATCCCCAAAGGACTTACCAAGTTGTTGATGCTGCAACTATAGATATGCGTATAGGCAAGGATGGAAAACTTCCCTGGAGGCTGCCCTCCAATCTCAAATTTTTTAAGAGCATTACTCTCTTGAAAATTGATCCCATAAAGAATGTAGTCATAACGGGTAACATAAGAAAGGATTCCAGCTGAGCATAGGCCTCTACCTGGCCGGCTCAATGTTGTTCTAATTCATTATGGGAGTTTTGATATTGTATCTGCAGAGAATGTCATCAAATGCGGAAGCATTGTATACTGCCTTAGATTTAATGGCTTTATCTCTATTGACACCTAAATTTTGATTAGGTTTTTAATTAGGTTTTAGTTTCTTTATTTATGTATTTTGCCTTTTTTCTGATAAATAGATAATAACAAGATAAAAAAATAAAAATAAAATAAAAACAAAGAAAAAAAAGCAGCAGCCTTCTGGGTTGGATCAACAAGCCTAGCCCCTTCCTTTTATTTTCTCTCACACAGCCCCCACCGGCCCAGCCCACGCGACTCAGCCCAGCCCCTTCTCCTGTTTGTCTTATTCTTCCTGTTGTCGTCTTCTCCAATCGGATAAGCAGCACACGCCGGAGACGAGGATGCACGCGACACTGGAAGACAGAAGGAGGCAGCAGCGTACGATAGAGTGGACGCATCTTCAATGCGAGGCGGCCTAGCTAGAGCCACCTCGGCGGATGAGACACCGGTTCGGCCGGCGGAGGCCGTTCGGTGCATGAAGACCGGCGGTCGAAGTTTCGTCGACCGGCCGCCCCCTCGCCTATAAATAGCAGGCCACAAGCTTCGTTGAAGGACACGGCGAACGCGGAGATCTTCCCTTGAGAGACTTCAGGAGAGAATCAAAGAGCGAGCATGTGAGAGATCGAGTCGCGAAGCTCGAACGATCTCCCTTCGAGAGACTTCAGGGGAGGTCGGCAGCAAGTGAGCCCGAGGGGGAGAGATCTGAGTGGGTGGAGGCTGAGTAAGAGGGAAACTGGAGTAAAGGGGGCAGATCTGAGCGTGAAGGGGTTGAACGAGGTCAAATCTAGAGGAGAGGGTCGGGTTGAGAAGCAAAGAAGGTCAAATCTGAGTGTGAGGGGGCTGCTGGAGAGAAGAGAAACCATAGAGCCATGCCCAACGCCAAGGCCACACCAGATCTAAGAGCTGAGGGGCTGCCGTTGCTGCTGCTCGCCGCGTCACCACCGCAGCCGCCGTGCCGTGCCCTTGTTGTGAACAGGTAACAACCGTGCTAAGCCACGTCATCACTGTCGCTCCACCTCCCCCCCAAGAACCCAAGCGAGCCACTCGTCGTCGTCACCGCTTCTTGAGAATCCAGTAGCCGCCCGTCGTCTTCACCGAAACCCTAGCCGTCGTCCCCACGTCGCCACCGTCAAGTCACCGCCCGGTAAACGTCGGACGCTTATCATCACTCTCCTCGATGCGCGGATCGTCGGACACTAGGGTTCCAAGAGTCGGTTACGCAAAGAGGAAGCCGGGTCGGACCGGGTAGGGTTTCCTTCGAGTCGGGCCGGGTTACGTGTGGACTAAATTCACACGAGCCTCGAGAAGTGGGCCTATTTTTGGGCCGGGCTTGTTTTCTTAAAAAAAAAAAAAAACAATAAGAAAAGTCCGAGTAGGGCCCGCACCGGATCTCGGGTCGACGACCGAGTCGGACCCAACTCGGGAATTCGACCCGGATTTTTTTTAATATATTATAATTATATTATAAAATTTTAATAAAAAATAATTTATTTTCCAAAAAAATCAAAAATATAACAAATATCCATATTTTCCCAAAAAAAGCAAAAAAAAATCAGAAAAAGCCAAAAAAGACTTATATTTTCTAAAAAGATCAAAAATCCAAAAAATGCTTTTTATGTAAAAAAAAAAAGAGATAAATACCCAAAAATATTTTTCCTCCACAAATGCATGGAAAATCCCTCAAAAATCCAAAAAATCTTAGGGTTTAAATAAGATTAGGTACCGAAAGGACATTAGTAATTAACTAGTGTAATCAAGTTATCGAACCTAATTTCTCTGGTTACGCAAGAGCAAGTATTTCTCCCAATATTTTGCTTGGGTTTCTAATCGACCTACCCCAAACCGATTAGTGGCGACTCCGTTTTAAAATTAACTAGCAAGTTAAAAAATTGAACCATTAAATCGTGAATTGGTGGACTTTGGAGAGTCCGGGCTATGCTTAAACCTAGTCAAACCATTAGCCTCCGCAAGGCGCCTGCCCCGATCGGGCGCCGAAAAAAAAAGGTGGTAGGCGCCAAAAAAAAGAGGTTGCAACAATCTCCTTGTTGTTTATCAACCGACAAAGTTTTGGTCATTGGTGGTGGCCAGAGGTATATGAACGTTTGTTCATAACTACAATTGAATATGGTCCTTCACTTTCAACTTTCCTAGATGTGATGCTATCCGCATAATTGAAATTGAGACACAAGTTGAATTTGACACTTTTTTACCAATGGTTGATGCATTTGTCTTTCACCCATGGTACTCGTCCTTTCCATCATTGAAAATGACATCCAATAGCAAATTATGTATGTGTAGGATGTTCTGCAGTGGATTTTTGCCTCAGAAAAATTGTATGATCGTTGATGGTAAGAAAGATTCTGTCAAGTTTGAGGTGAAGAATTTCACCTTTCTGCTCAAGATGAATTTTTAGAGACATGAAGAGTACCTGTATCTGACATTAGTCGAAGATGTACCGTTAGATGGCACTCCAAGGGATGAGAGGACCGAAAATGGTACTGTATCAAAATTTGGATGCCAGGTGTGTTTTGTAAATCATTAATTTCTTGTCAGCTGTCGCATTCTATCTGGCACTATCTTTTCTATCGAGGAATCACTGTCTAATCTCTTTTTGCAGATGTTGTTCAATCTGTGCAAAACCTTCCCTTTTTCGACAACTTAGGTGTGCTACTCCAAGCTGGTCTACCCCTTCATTATCTTCTTTTTGTAAAAATTCATTCCAAAGTCTGATGACTAAGATATTGTTACTGATTGGTCTTACAAAGTATTTTGGCACGGAGTTGTTGAAGAACTCTTGTGGTTCATAAGTGGTTCTACAAATGCAACGTAATGACCGGGGTTCTTGTTTTCTGCAGAGCTTGCATCTTTTAAATTACTGCTGTTTATTTGCTAACAGTTTTGAACTCTATACGAGCAATAAAGCAAATGAACTGTTGCTTTTCTATAAACTGAACAGGAAATTTCCAACAACTATGGCTGCATTACTAGTACCTCCTTGCCCCCTTTTTTAATCAATTGGAAGCGCTGTCGGCTGACCCTTAAAGCAACCCAATTCTACTATTTAGCAATCGTTGGGCTACAATTCTTCAACAAGCTTTCGCAGAAAAGTACGGGACAACAACAAAGAAATCCCGGTGAGGGTCGCCGCCGAATGAAGGCGCAGCGTCGCCCTTCTCTGTCCAACTGTGCCATTCTGCTTGCTCTTCATGAGGGACGTGGTCTTTTGGGGGACTTTGTTTTCTTTGTAATAAATAAGAATCAATTGCGAAAATGAGGATTGATTATAGACAAACCTCCAGCCATTGTTCATATTCATGTTCATCGAAAAAATCTTGAAAATTCAGAGAAATATTGGGCACATTCTACTAACCCAATTCCCTCACATACGGATGTATTCTATAATTGAGAGGGTTTGTGTTAGATTTGTGATCACTCATTAGAAATGAACAACCGTTCCTTTTATATACCGTCTCCCATCAAAACGATTACCAAAATGGGTGGTTGTCACGAAAGTGTACGAAACGTGGAAAAATTACATGTGGAATACCCGCCACTTTAAAGAGAAAATGTAGATCCGAAAATGTGGGATCACACAATATAAATACATACTCACTTGATCCCATCATTTTCATTATACAAATTATCCAACCAAATCCTCAAAAAACTTTATGCTTAAAGAAAAGAAACAAAACATATGAATCATGGCGACATGTCCTCTAAGAATGAGTAATATCTTCCACGTATCACAATGCATTTTATTTCTTTAATGTCAGCTTATATGTGACAACACATCTTAATGAATAACCTCTATGTTTATTCCAGAACTAAGGATAAATGTTATTCTCATAAATAAACAACAAATTGTGCACACCAAAAAATTGAGAATCAACATTACAATAATATAAGAGTTTCATACAACAAAAATCGTCCATGTGACGACAAATCACATGATATGACCTATTCACATACTAGTTACATGATTTTCATACTTCATCGGTGGTGTGCCTTTAGTTAAAGGATCAGCTATTATCAATTAAGTGCTAACGTGTTCTATGACTACTTTATTTTCCTTAACATGTTCACTTATGGCTAAATACTTGATGTCGATATGTTTACTTTGACTGTCATTTTGGCATTTTTAGCCATAAAAACCGCAATTGAATTATTACAATATATTCTTAATGACCTAGAAATAGAATTAACAATTCTAAACCCAATAATGAAACTCTTCAACCATATAACATGCGAGGTAGCCTCAAAACAAGAAACAAACTCAGTCTCCATAGTAGAAGTAGCAATCAAAGTCTATTTCTCACTACTCCATGACATGGCTCTGTTAGTTAACATAAAAATGTATCCAAATGTTGATTTTCATGAATCAACGCAACCCGCGAAGTCTACATCCGAATAACTGACTACTTTCAAGTTGTCAATCCGTCTATACATAAGCATATACCCTTTAGTACCTTGAAGGTATTTCATCACTTTCTTTGCAGCTCTCCAGTGGTCCATACTTGGATTACTCTGATATCTTCCCAATATTCCTATAGCAAAAGCGATGTCAGGTCAAGTACAAACCTGATTATATATCAAACTTCCAACAATACAAGCATATGGAATGTTGTTCATTTATTCAATTTCTAGATCGTTCTCCGAGTGTTGGTTCAAATTGAACCTGTCACCCTTCATAATGGGTGTTATACTTGGTGAACAATCTTTCATCCGAAATCTCTCTAGGACCTTATTAATATAGGTTTCCTGAGATAGTCCTAAAATTTCTCGAGGTTTATTTCTATGGATCTTAATGCTAATGACATAAGATGCCTTATCCATATTCTTCATGTCAAAACTCTTAGAGAGAATTTGTTTCACTTCATATAACAACTCGTTATCATTAGTTGCAAATAAAATATCATCCACATATACCATAAGGAAATAAATTTTGCTCTCATTGACCTTCTAGTATATATATTAATCCATGACATTCTCTACAAAACCGAATGAAGAGATGACATCATGGAACCTTAAGTACTATTGACGAGATGCTTGTTTTAAGCCATATATAGATTTTTTAAGGTTGCACACCAAATGCTCACCCTTACAAAAGGAAAATTCTTCAGGTTGTTTTATGTAAATCTCATTTCTAGTTCTCCATTGAGAAACGCCATTTTCACATCCATTTGATGTAATTCTATATCAAAATGGGCAACCAATGCCAAAACAATACAAAGGTAATCTTTCTTAGATACATGAGAAAATGTCTCAATGTAATCGATACCTTTCTTTTGAGTGAATCCTTTGGCAACGAGTCTAGCTTTATATCTTCCAATATTACCTAATAAATTTTTCTTAGTTTTGAAGACTCATTTACAACTAATGGCCTTTGCACCATCAAGCAACTCAACCAAATCCCATACTTCGTTAGATGCCATAAAACTCATCTCTTCTTTCATGGCATTGTACCACAAATTGGATTTGTCACTTTTTGTTGTGAAAACGTTTCAGGATTATTCTCAGCTCTAATATGGTAGTCAGATTCTTATAAATACACAATATAATTATTAGGAATTGTCGATTTCCTTTTTCTAGCAAATTTTCTCAATGTTGCATCAACATTCTCTTGAGGAGCGTGTTGCTCAACCGGTTGTTTAACAATTTTTGGTAATTGCTTAACAACTGGATCTACTAGATTAATATCGGCAGGTTGTGAAACTTCAACGATTAGTTGTTCAATAGCTGGTTGAACTGAGGGGACATTATGAGCAACAACCAACCTTAAACTTGAGATGGAAAGTTGAGTATTTGAATGATCTTTCTTAGGAACAATGTCATTTAATCGACCGCTCCCACTAATCAAGTCATTTTCAAGAAATTTTGTATTTCTTGATTCCACAATCTTAGTGGTGTGAGAAGGACAATAAAACTTATATCCCTTAGACCTTTCGGCATATCTAATAAAATATCCACTTATGGTCCTTAGGTCCAACTTCTTTTCTTGAGGATTGTAAACTCTCACTTCAGACGGGCATCCCCAAACATGTATATGTTGCAAACTCGGTTTTCAACCTTTAAATAACTCAAAAGGTGTCTTTGGGACAATCTTGGTCGGAACTCGGTTTAATATGTACATTATCGTCTTAAATGCTTCAATCCACAGGGACTTAGGAAGTTTGGAGCAACTAATAAGGTTGGGTTTCTTCTTTCAGCTACACCGTTTTGGTCTGGAGAACCAAGCATAGTATATTGGGCAAATATCTCATGCTCTTGAAGAAACTTTGCAAAATAATCAGGTGTTTGTTCATCTTTAGTATATCTACCATAGAATTCTCCACCTCCATCCGATCTCACGATCTTAATTTGTTTACTGCATTATTTCTCTACTTCCGCCTTAAATACATTAAAGGCATCTAACACTTCATGCTTATTATGAACCAAGTAAAGATACATGTAACATGATAAATCATCTATAAAAGAGATGAAGTATTTCTAACCACACGAATCCATAGTCGGACTACAAATATGCATATATATGATTTCTAATATTTTCGTACTCCTCTTGGCACATTTCTTTGTCTTGTTGGTTTGCTTTCTTTTTATACAGTCCACACAAATATCACAATCAGTAAAATTTAAAGTACTAAGTACTCCATTATTTACCAATCTCTTAATTCTTTCTATGGAGATATGTCCTCTCTGGTGCCACAACATAAAAGAATCTTCTTTCACAACACATCATTTTTATACCAGCGTTATCATGAACATGCATCGCATTATAATAGGCGTTGTCTTGTAAATTAATTCGAAAAATACCATCAGACAAAGTACCACTCCCAGCAATTTCATATTTAAATGATAAACAGAGGTTTGAATATGAAAAGTCAAAAAAGTAACCAAAAGGTACAAGTCTTGAAACTGAAATTAAGTTTCTAAAGAAACTAGGAACATAAAAGATCATTTCCAAATTCAAAATAAAGCCACTATTGAGAACTAGTCTACATGTCCTAATAGCTTTCACATCCGAACGCATCTTATTTCTTAAAGAGATGTTTTGTTCACTTCCCACTGGCTTGCTATGGCTTTGAAAACCCTACCGGGAATTTAAAATGTGGATTGTAGATCCAGAATCAATCCACAAAGTGTTGTGACTCACATCAATCATATTAGATTCATAACAAATACAAGAGATTGGCTTCCCTTTCTTCTCGAGCCAAGCCTTAAATTTTCTACAATCCTTCTTTATATGCCCCTTCTTTTTACATAAGAAACATTTGGATTCTTTCTTAATGTCAGCTTGGGGAAGTATCTTACATTTTCCCTTATGCTTGCCATAGCCCTTATTCTTTCCTTGCGTTGCCAAATGAGCACTTTCTCTTAATTCCATAATCAGTCTTTCTTCTTCTTGAACACACATGGTCATGAGTTCATTAACTGACCATTTATTTTTATGTGTGTTGTAAAAGATCTTGAAAGGTGCATACTATTGAGGGAGAGTGTTCATAATATAATGCACAAGAAATGATTCAGATATCTCATCCTTAAGGTTCTTAAGCTGAGCCATAATGTCCCTCATTTGCATGATGTGCTCATGCACATCTCTAATACTAGTGAGCTTTAATGATGAAAACTTCATAATTAAGGTCATGGCATGTGCCTTCTCAAAAGTCTCAAACTACGTATCTACGGCCTCCAATAAAACCTTAGCATTGTTATGTTAAGCAATCGAACTACAAATACTATGAGATATTTTAGCTCTTATAAACATCGCACAAACGCGGTTGGACTACTCCCATTGGTTATAAAGGGCTATCTCAGTTGCAATACTCGAATCAATAGGAGCAGGTGGTTCGTCTTTCCTTATCGCATAATCAATGTCCATCCACCCAATTGAAGAATAATTAATCCTTCCAAACTTTATAATTCTCACCATTCAATATGGAAACATCACAATTAAATTTAGAGAAATTCACAGGTTGCAAAACTCCATATCAAATAATCATACTTATGTCACAAAATTTGAGGCAAATATACATAAATAATGTTTTACCAATGTAAACATGTCACGAATATGAATCACATAACATAAAAACTGCTTGTAGGCTAAGTTTTTAATTTAAATGGATTCATAATTACATCATGACAAAACTACCACACTATATACCTTTTCTTAATCCCTATAGGTAAATTAAGAAAAATGATATGATATTTCATCCTAATTAATTATATTAATATAATGAAAATTCTTGTGGGATAAATTTCATCATATTAATATAATTAATTACAATCAATGTCCAATTTTAAATATGATCCAGAGGCTCTTGATATATAATTTAATTAATTAAAGATGTTGTGGCTACTCTCTAATTAATTAAATATATGGATCTTTTGACATTTAATTTCATGCATAAAATATTCATAAAAATGCATGAAATAACAAAATAGTAAATAAATGCAGCAAGGGGCAGAACAATAAATAGATTGGCCAAGGGCAGGATTGTAAAATTGTAGAAAGGGCAAAATGGGAATTTCAAAATGGCATAGGGGCAAAAGGGTAAAAATGCGCCGCGGGGACACCAAGCGTGTGCTGAGCATGCGCTTGCAATAGCCTATAGCGGTGGGCATGTGGCCATACACGCATTGTCCACCGCTTAGGCTTGCAACTCCCACTGGCAGTTATGCACGAATGGGCCCATCTAAGACACAAATAAATAATGGGTTTTGAAGAGCATGTCGGCATGACCACATGGATCCAAGTTTCGATGAAAATGAGCAAGAAATTGGCCTTAAATCAAATGAAAATTTCCCAAAACGCAAACCCTTAACCACCGCGACTTCTGCTGCCCGATTAGCCTCCGTCGAACACCGATATGCCGAAATAACTCATGGCTAATGTTCCTCATGGCGATGCGACTGTACGGGTTTGAATTCGAGCGATGGGTTGCCGGATTTTGCCCAAAATCAGCGAGTTTCTCTCTTGGCTTTAAAATTTCGAGTTACTGTTCATCTTCAAAAAGGCCTGAAAATACACTAAAAATTCGACAAAAACAAGGCAGAGGCACTAAACCTTGCTCTGATACCAAATGTAAGAAATAAAAATCAATTGTGGAAACCGGGATTAATTATAAACAAACCTCCAGCCATTGTTCGTATTCATGTTCGTCGAAAAAATCCTAAAAATTCAGAGAAATATTGTGCACACTCTACTAACCCAATTCCCCCACATACTGATGATGTATTCCAAAATTGAGAGGATTTGTGTTAGACCTTGTGATCACCCATTAGAAATGAACAACCGTTCCTTTTATATACCGTTTCCCATTAAGACGGTTATCAAAATGGGTGGTTGTCACGAAAGGGTACGAAATGTGGAAAAATTACATGTGGAATAATCATCATTTTAAAGAGAAAATGTGGGATGACACAATATAAATAACATTTTCTTCCAATTTTTAGTATATGTTGGAAAATTGCCCATATTTTCGGAATTTATAAAATCGACATTCTGTCAATTGAAACTGATAGATATTTTATAAAAAAAAAAAAAAGATGGGCCAAGCTAGGCTCATCTGCTTATGTTGGGCTGAACCTAGCCCTTAAAAGAAGGGCCCATAAGAGAGATGATAGTTATTTTTTAAGTAAAAATAAAATGTTGTATAAACAAGGGGCAACATTGGAAATAATGACATAGTATGTACATTCTTCCTCTTTTGACAACATTATTTTCTCTCTCAAAAAACAAACTCAAAGGCTTCAATCTATCCCTCTCGAGTTGCAACAAGTATTTAATTTGTGGCAAATAAGGTAAGTCTGTCTAAGTGATGAGCTTTTCGATCGGTGTTACATATATTTTTGGACCCGTTTTTGCGTTTATCTTTAATAATCGATCATTCAAGTACCTGTTCGTTTTTTAGGTTTCCATTTTCGTCAAGAATCAGGCTATCAAGTTTCTAAACAAGCACAACACATTTGCTGTTAATTGATTCCGAAAAGAATATAACAAAATTATTTTTACTCAAAATTGAAAAATCGGGACCGACTGAAACTTGGCCTTGCTTACCTGCTGTTGACCAACTTTACACTGAATTTCTAGATATCCCGGGTACATTTGGACTAAATCTGTATAGTACTTGAAAATGACATTTATTTTTTGGTTTTAGCGAAGTGGAGAAAGAAAAACAAATTCACTAAAACCAAAAGCTGGAGGCGGCCTCAAAGTAAAAAGTTCGGGGGCCCTCAAACTATTATAAGTCTTTGGCCGAAGATGCCCATAAGAGAGAGAGAGAGAGAGAGAGAGAGAGACATGGATGGTGAGGAAGGGATTGGATTGAAAAATGAATATTTTTAGACTGAATACAAGATTGAAGACTTTGATGAGCATTACCAATAACTCTCAATTATACACTCAAAAATAAATAATTTATAAAATATTTTTCTAAAAATTATCTTATATAACTCTTACAAAAATAAATAACCAAAAATTATTTTGTTATTCATGAAAATATTTAGACATAAATTATTAATATTTTATATCGACTTATTATTATAAGTGATATAAGTGATTATATTTAGGATTTTTTTTTTAAATTATTCATTTTTTGTGATAAATAGAGCCCAATCCTAGGCCCTTTTCCATCCTTGAAGTCAAAGGATGTTTTGTAGGTCCCGAAATACGCCATTTCTAAATCATGTCTTTCTGCTTCGAGAAATTCCAGGTCTCCGAAAATCCCACCAGTTTCCATATTTTCCTTATAAATTCATTTGATTACTCTTTAGACCTTGGTGGTGGTGGTGGTGGTGGTGGTGGTGGTGGTGGAGGGGGAGGTGGGCCGTAATAAATCGAAAATGGAGCGGGTAGAACCGTAAATAGCAGCTAATTTAAGAACCGGCGACGGTGAACCATTGTCTTCTTCTTTTCCCCTCAAATTTTGACGGGAAGAGATTCGGCAAGGGAAGTGATTTCGGGCATCTGAAGGGAGAAGAGCCTTTCTTTGATCTTTCCACTTCGGCAATGGTACCGAATCTCATTACGTGGAAAGGAAACTGCAATGCGAGGGATTAGAAATGAGATTCGGCAGAAACTGCAATGCGTGGATTAGAAATGAGATTCGGCAGAAACTGCAATGCGAGGGATTAGAAGTGAGATTCGGCAGAAACTGCAATGCGAGGGCTTGGAAATGAGATTCGGCAGAAAGAAATGAGATTCGGCAGAAACTGCAATGCGAGGGATTACAAATGAGATTCGGTTCCATTGACGAAGTGTGGAAAGGATAAAAGAAAGGCTCTTCTCCCCTCAGAAACATATCCATATGTCTTCCATTCATCTCACAGCTGACACTCAAAGCAATAAAGCAAATTAATTGTTGCTTTTCTATAAACTGAACAGGAAATTTCCAACAACTATGGCTGCAGTACTAGTACCTCCTTGCCCCCTTGATTAATCAATTGGAAGCGTTGTCGGCTGACCATTAAAGCAATCCAATTCTACTACTTAGCAATCGTTGGGCTACAATTCTTCAACAAGCTTTCGCAGAAAAGTACGGGACAACACCAAAGAAATCCCAGTGAGGGTCGCCGCCGAAGGTAGGCGCAGCGTCGCCCTTCTCTGTCCAACTGTGCCATTCTGCTTGCTCTTCATGAGGGACGTGGTCTTTTGGGGGACTTTGTTTTCTCTTCCAATTTTCAGTATATGTTGGAAAATTGCCCATATTTTCGGAATTTATAAAATCGACATTCTGTCAATTGAACTGATGGACATTTTATAAAATAAGATGGGCCAAGCTAAGGCCAAACCTGGCCCTTGAAAGAAAGGCCCACGAGAGAGATGGTAGTTAATTTTTAAGTAAAAATAAACTATTGTATAAAAAAAGGGGAACATTGGAAATAATGACACAGTATGTACATTCTTCCTCTTTTGACAACAATATTTTGTCTCTCAAAAACCGAACTCAAAGGCTTCAGTCCATCCCTCTCGAGTTGCAATAAGTATTTAATTTGTGGCAAATAAGATAAGTCTGTCTAAGTGACGTGCTTTTCAATCGGTGTTACATGTACTTTCGGACCCGTTTCTGCATTTATTTTTAGTAATCGATCATTCAAGTATTTGTTCGTTTTTTATGTTTTCATTTTCGTCAGGAATCAGACTATCAAGTTTCTAAACAAACGCTACACATTTGCTGTAAATTGATTCCGAAAAGAATATGACAAAACTATTTTTACTCAAAATTGAAAAATCGGGACCGACTGAAACTTGGCCTTGCTTACCTGCTGTTGACCAACTTTACACTGAATTTCTAGATATCCCGGGTACATCTGGACTACATCTATATAGTACTTGAAAATGACATTTATTTTTTGGTTTTAGCGAAGTGGAGAAAGAAAAATAAATTCACTAAAACCAAAAGCTGGAGGCGGTCTCAAAGTAAAAAGTTCGAGGGGCCCTCAAACTATTATAAGTCTTCGGCCGAAGATGCCCAGAAGAGAGAGAGAGAGAGAGAGGGAGACATGGATGGTGAGGAAGGGATTGGATTGAAAAATGAATATTTTTGGATTGAATACAAGATTGAAGACTTTGATTAGCATTACTAATAACTCTCGATTATACACTCAAAAATAAATGATTTATAAAATATTTTTCTAAAAATTATTATTTATAACTCTTACAAAAATAAATAAATGAAAATTATTTTATTACTCACGAAAATATTTATTTAGATGTAAATTATTAATATTTTATATTGACTAATTATTTTAAGTGATATAAGTGATTATGTTTAGGAATTATTAATTTTTTTTAAAATTATTCATTTTCTGTGATGAATGGAGTCCGATCCTAGGGCCCTTATCGGTCCTTGAAGTCAAAGGACATTTTGTAGGTCTGGAAATATGCCCTTTCTAAATCACCTCTTTCTAGTTGAAAAATTCCGAGTCTCCAAAAATCCAACCAGTTTTCAAATTTTCCTTATAAATTCATTTGATTACTCTTTAGACCTTGCTGGTGGTGGAGGAGGAGTTGGGCTGTGATAAATCGACAATGGGAAACGGCGTAGAACCGTAAATGGCAGCTAATTTGTGAGAAGAAGGCCTAACCTCAGAAGAGATTCGGCGAACTGTTGTTCGAATGGACCGGCGACGGCGATCCATTGTCTTCTTCTTTTCCCCTCGAACTTTGACGGGAAGTGATTTCGGGCTTCTGAGGGGAGAAGAGCCTTTCTTTAACCCTTTCACTCTTCGGCAGGAACCGAACCTCCCTTGTAGTCACTTCCTTTTGGCAATTAAAAGGGAGTGTTTACAAGGGATTAGGGAATCCCTTGCATCTTTCTTTTCGCAGGATCTAATCCCTTTTAACACTCCCTTTTAAAAGGTGCAAGGGAGTTTTTACCAAGGATTAGATCCTGCGAAGGCAGATGCTTGCGAAGGCAGATGCTTAGCAGACTACACATCTGCTAAGCATCTGCCTTTTTTCCCTTGCTTGGGACTGCTCGCTCCTAAAAGACACCTCGACTCATAATGGGGTATAAATTAAAATCATCCCCGAGCTCTACCGGCACCAGCACAAAAACACCTCCCCATTCTTCGCAGATTGACCCCGCTCTTGCAGCTCTCTCTCTTCCTTTGTCAGTGCCCACATTCCAGAAATGCCGAATCAGTGGAACAATATTGAAGATGTGGTCCCTTTTGTCGTCCCGATTCTGGTGAATTTTGTTGCCGTTAAATATCAAGGCATGCAGCATTCTCCCTTCGACACGCATCCAATCACTGTCTTCCTCACCGTCTTCACGCTCCTTCTCTATTGCATTTTGTCCTTTCCACATGTTGCTGATCAGTTGATCTTTCGGACTCCTCGTGGTGCCCGCATCTTTCTCTGGCTCAGGCTCTTTTCCTGTCTCTCCGTAACTTTCCTCACGCTCCTCTTGTTCCGAGGACTCTTCTTCTTTGTCCTCTGTTTCCCGTTGTTGGTAATGCTCTTTCCAGCTCGCTCGTGGGATCTTATTCAGAAGCTCAAGCAAAAGATGTTAGAAGTCGTCGCGCGTGTCCGCCGTTTGTTCGGCCGCCGAGGAGGAGCCGTTTTGCCAGTCACGTTATCCGACATACATCGTTGACTCGTAGTACTGGTCCATCGGTCCGTGCTTAAACAGTCAATGTCCTGTCCATAACCAGTACCTGCTGACACAGATGAATATAGGCTGGGAGGTTTTTAAAGATACTTCTTTTTCTCCCTTTTCCTCCTCTATCCACATCCACGCTCTGCCCGGGCTTCGCCCTCTTCACCTCCTCAGCCGCCGCCCCGCCGTGGCCATCCCGTCCCGTGGACGAGCCACGACTCGGACTCGAAGCTGTTGAGCAGCAGAGATGGCACGCACACTTTCGGTTCGTGGATTCTCTGTTGAGTGGTGGAAGGAGCGGCGAGATCAGCTTCAGCCATGGCTTCTCTCCTGGCCAAATCCAGTCGCTCGTCGCGAGATCTGGAAGTGGGGCACCGGGTGGAGGCGACGGCCGAGCTGGAGAGATGCGGCTGCCGATGGCGATGGCGGAAGGAGGAGGCCCGGAGGTTGGGCTCGTGGGTGCAGATGGAAGGAGAGGAAGAGAGAAAAATCCACGTGGATTTGGGGATTTTTAATTCATTTCTCTGATATTCCGTACGTGTCAGTTTGATAATTAGTTAAGAATAAGTAAGCGAGAGTTTACTAGGATCCCGGTGACGGTTGTTTGGATGTCCTTGTATTATTAATATGCCCTGTTCATTGTCAACGTAATCTCTTTTCACTGCGGGACTTTCCTGTCTTTCATATTTAATCCATATTCAAGTGTCTTGTCTATCGCAACTCGACGAATGACGCCCACAAAGGGGGAAGAAAGCCTTAATTTTTTTTTCTTTATGGCCCAAGAATCGCCGTAAGCCGATAGCCGGATATGTAAATTAGGGTGATGCTAACGCAGGATCCACTACCACGACGTCACGCTTAAAACCCCAAATGACCACGCTAGGATTCAAACTCCCTCCCTTTTTAGCAGGCAATAGGCGAGCAGACCCTGGGGTGACGCCAAAAAAACCATCACCCCGATGCCACAGGTAAGTCCATAAATGACAACGTTGAGATTCGAACTTGTCCTTGTCGTGATGAGGACAAAGCCCGAACCAACGCCACCATCACATGGGGTGGTAGCCCTAGCTTTTCTTCATCACTTCTCGGTGGTGAAATTCGGTTGAGGTCAAACCACCCACCTAGGTGGTGCTGTTGGTGGCGAGCTTCTCCCCTTAACTAGGGGTGTCAAAAAAACCCGACCCGAACACGAAACATGTATAATACATGTTTCGTGTTCGAAGTCGTGTTTAATATAAAACAAGCAAAAAAATGTGTTTCGGGTAGGGTCAAGGTTCGAACATTGTTCGACCAAACAAGTTATTATTATTTTTTTTTTTGGTATTGGAGGAACCTGGCCATAAATGAATTTCAGCGCCATAAACTCTCAAGTGACATTTAAGCGGGAGGGGCCCACCACCCCTGAGTCACACTTAATACACTTAGCGCCTCCCTGGGTTTTGAACCCTTCACCTCTTCGTTGAGGATCAGCAGAACCTTATCCAGTGGAGCCACCGCGGCCGGTGGTCCCGAAACAAGTTATTCCAAAGTCCAAACACGCCAAAAACACAAACACTCTAGCCCCAAACACAAACAGTCGAACGTGAACTGAAGCACATACCTCGTCGGCTCCGCCTTTTCTCCGACGAGTGCGCCTTCTCGTGGAGTCCGCTGCCGCCCTCCGATCGATGCTCCTCTGCCTCGCCGTCGCCGGCGTGCGGGCACCCAACAACGCCTAACACTTCCCCACCAACTTCTCCAAGCCCCCCGCCGGAATCCGAGGAATCCGACGCCTCGCCGCGACGGATGGAAGGAACCCACCTGGTCCAGCCGGCGGTGGCGGCGCTCGTCGCGGCTTTTGTGGCGGCCAGAGCCTACCTGCGGAAATCGCTCGACCTCTCCGGGGCGCTCGCCGGGTTCCTCGTCATGGCCGTCCACATCGCAGCTGGGTACAGGTGAGTTCCGGCTGCTGCTGCTGCTGCTTTCTCGGTTTTCACGAACGAGATCCCTTTTATTTGTTTTTGTCAACGAAGCTTTGATGGGTTTCATTGGTGGGTGTCGAATCTTGGGTAGGTACGGAGCCATGCTGCTCGTTTTCTTCTTCAGTTCATCGAAGTTGACCAAAGTCGGGGAGGAGAAGAAGCGCAAGGTTGACGCTGATTTTAAGGAGGGTGGACAGAGAAATTGGTAAGTCTTTGCTCTCTCTCTCTCTCTCTCTCTCTCTCTCTCTCTCTGATTCTGTGCATGGTGGGAAATTGGATTGACATGATTATTCGAGTTCGTTTGCTTGGAAGCAATCGAAAAGTTCAATTTTTGTGCGGGCTTTGGTTGCGAATTGTAGGTGGGATTATTGGTACGGCTTGGTTTGAGCTGATTCGTGTTTCCATTTTAGCACTTTTCCATGAATGCAATGCCTTCTTGCAAACATAGAAAAAAAAAAAAATGGGACGTAAGTGTATAGGAATTTTATTGGTGTTTCAGATACTTAAAGCGTGGTTTTGTTATTCTGGGATTGTTTCTTTGGTTACCTCGGAAGTCTGAATTCAACGATAAAATTTTGCATAAACAAACTTAAAAGTTTTTTACAGACTTCTTTCGAACCTGACAACCTTGACCAGTCTGTCCAAAATGAATCCTTCTTTATTGTGTTGCTGAGTCGTGCTCGGCATATCTTCCCCATCTTTCATGCGCTTGCAAGCGTAACTGATGATCTTATTTGGGCACTGGTTATATGTCTGATGCCTAATTGACCTGTGGAGAGAATGCAGCTACTGCGGATCATGTGCTTAGATTTATCGACGCTGTGATGGTTGCTTGACTTTTCTTATCAGGATACAGGTCCTATCAAATAGCGCTGTCGCTATGGTTCTCGTTGTGGTTATCTGCACATTAACTGGATGGAAGGATTGAGTGTTTGGACTCTGGAAAATCAGCTCTGATTACTTCACTCATTGGTGGCATAATTGGTCACTATTGAAGCATTAAATGGAGATAGATTTAGCTGTTCAGCAAGGTTTTACTTACACATGTTCACTCTTGTGTACTTATCAGTTGATATTGGAAACAAAGATATTCTTTGTGTGGTCTTTGAATCATTGGCAATTCTGGGTTTGCATTGATTACTTATGATAAAATTGCATGTGCAGTGTCTTTGCTTTCTGGAACACACGAGCGGCAATCCTGTTTTTTAGTGGTAGGCTAGGCTTCATTATGGCGGATTCTGGTGAGGCTAAGCAGGCTGAACCAGGAAATTTGGAGGAGACAGGTGAAAAGCAAACATCTGGACAGGGTAATTCCTGATGTACCATACAAACTCCTATCATTCCAGCAGCTTCTAAGTTTGCTTATAAGAATGTTAGTATACTGATTCAGTGTTTCTTTATTGTCAGTGTGTAGCTTTTTCGGGAAGCCATCAAGAAATAAAAATATCAGGAAGCGGGATGGTTGAAGAAGACGATGATGAAGATTCTAAGACGGAGAGTTCAGTGTTACATAATCAGAAGAAACCTCAAAGGACAGGCAATAAGCTGTATTTTTCAACTGGATCCTCCAAGAGCTCTGTGTCTGCAGAATCAACCTTTGATTCTGATAAGTAGATTCTGAAGAAAGGAGAAGATTGCATATTTTACTCTAGAAAGTAAAACCCTTTTCAGCATATTGACCGAGCTCACCATACCTTATGAATTCGTGGGCATTGGCAAGAAGTGCATCTTTTCTTATTTCCGATTCTCTAGCATCTTCTTTTCCAATTGTATGAATGTATTTCTTAAACATTTACTTCTCTTCGACCCCATTTTAACTTCTTTTCCCCACATGCATATGCTTGTACTCATTTGTAGAAGATACATTCATTTGAGGCCAGCCAAAAGAAAAAAGAGACAAAAATCAATCCAATGCTAAAAAATAAAGAGCCAAGCCGAGGCTTGGAATGTTTCGTTATAACCAATAACAGTTGCGAGAAGTCACAAACAACAATGAAGATGAATGCCCCCGTTCGACTCTCACCCGAAAAAAAAAAAAGGACCCGAAAACCCGACCTGAATTTCATATGCGAGTTTAATGTGTTTCGGGTCGGGTCGGGTAACATCAAGACCCGACCCGACCCGACCCGTTTACGGGCCTTAATGCAAATGAAGGAGTTCGATTTCTGAACGTCGCAAGGGTAATTTATCCGGAGCACGAGAAGTGGTGGTGACTCACGTGCCTTCCCAGGTTTACTCCGCCGCGCTGTTGACGTATGGACTTTCCTAGGTCATAAAAAAAAAAAAATCCGATTGAGGTCGTCCGACAGCTAAATCGTCACGGTGTCGCTGGTCCTGCATTCCTCACAAACCTCAACCCCCGTTTCAAGCAGATAAATCACTCCGGTCACCACCAGCGGTGGGGTTTTTAGCTGTGCAGCTCGAGCAAGAGAGAGGGAGAGAGACAGAGACTAGTGATCATGGTAAGTGAATATCTGCTTCGGCGACAATGCCGGCCGTTATCTTGTGGCGCGGGTGGTTGGCGGGAGCTGAGTGTGGAGTGAATCCTTGTGGAATGCGAGTGTCGCGGCCGATTCCTCCGTTTTCTCGTGGATTTTCGCTGTTGTTGTCTTCCTCTAATCCTCGATCTGTGCGGGATTTCGCGGGGCTTTTGTTGTGATATGTTGGTGTGGTGGGGTTCGTTTGCTGGTGTTTGAACGGATCAGTGCCGTGCACGTGATCCACGTAGAGCTTGGACGCTGATGCCGTGTCGATAGGCTTTCTGGTATTTTGTTTCCCTCCTGGATCGTGGGAATGGCGTGTGATTCGCTGAGCATCGCCAATCCGTAGCATGCCGCTTGAAATGATCACACGTTCCCAAGTTTTTTTCTTTTTCTTTTTTTTAATTGGGCAGGATAGCGTGTTGCTATTATCGTCACAGAAACACACACCGCATCAACCCGAGGAAAAGTGGCGTGATCGCAGAGTGTCTCTCGTGCAGATGGAGTTCTGCTATAATTCGGTGTTGTTTTCCATGTGTTGGGAGGCATATGAGGCTTCTTCTCTGAAATTGTGTGTGATTTATCCAAGTTAGGAGCAGTTTTGCATTGTTTCTGATCTGGAAGTGTCTCGGTACCATTTCTAGTGTATTCTAGTGCGGTGCTGCCACGGAGTGTATATTTTATTACATATGCTTCAGGATGATATGTGCGACATTTCTCCTCCTCTTTGCTGGATGTTTTTCTTCCATGTTAGGAAGTTTGAAGGATTGGGCCGATTGTCTTGGGGCTCTGCCAGTTGTTTCCTTTATGTTTGCTACGTCCCTCTAATTTTTCAGCATCTTGAGACATTCATATATCTACTACCAATTATTGGTTTCCATTCCTAGTGCCAGATTCATCTATAGCAGATTGTTAGCAGATTTTGGAGCTGCTTAGTGTAGACGTGGATGAAGTTTAACAGGTTTGCCTTCATAAGAATTTACATTATAGGTTTAGTCAATTACTTGAGGATCCAGTGAGGATTCGACTTGCATGAACGAGGACTATTTATTCATACTTCTTTTTAATGATCATACACTTCGATTTGTATTTTTGTCAGTGATCAATATTTATGTCCTAGAGGTTCAGGAATTACTGTTCTGTTGTTAGGATACCTGGTTGCATTTTTTTGTTTATTTGAGATTCTGAACTTCTAAAAATCTTGTTGGTCAACAAATTATGGTGCTAGTGGTTTGGGTGTGGTATGTGAAGTGTTCCTTTTGCTTGCTCTCTTTTTCCCACTAAGCTGTATGGTTTTCTCTTATTGCAGACACATGGGACCCTTGAAATCCATGAAAAATGGTTCATTAATGAAGGCTATATACAAATTCACATTGGTTCGCCAGAATTATGGTATGGGATGAACATGTTTTCTGACATTTCTTTGAAAATGAAAACTGCCATTGAAGACAGTGTAATCTGCAGAGGAAATTCTAGTGTCCTGTTACCTCTGCTCCGACTGTTTAATGAAATTCATTTCAATTATTCTTTACCACTCAAGATTGCTATCTTGAGACAAGTTTTTGGTTGGAATTTCAAGCTACTGTCAATGACCGTTGGCTGACAAATTTTCGGTTGCTTCTTCCAATGGGTAAATGAGATGTCTGCGAAAAGATCAAGATATGGACAACGGGCAATGTATATTTGGGAACAACATTGTTTCACCATATTCACAGATTGAACGGGTATATTCTGTACAAGCACTGAATGTATAATGGAATGTTGGGCAAGAAAATCTAGTCCGATGGTCCTACATCATTGTCAGCTCGAGCAATTTTCTTTGACTGGGAGTGAAAATGGGAAAGTGAGCAATTTTTAAATGGATCATAAATGGGTTGCTTAGCATTTTTTTTTTTTTTTAAATTTTTTGGTCGGTGGATGCTTAGCGATTTAATGGGTTTTAAATAGTTTGGCTGGCGAACCTCTCTGGATGTAGAAGAAAAAAAGGAAAAGAAAGAAAAAGAAAAAAGAAAAAAATATATTTTTTTGAAAAATTATAAAAATTTGAAAGATTATTGATTAGATTTATATTACTTGGAAGTATTTTAGTAATATAATCTTTAAAAAAAAAAAAAAAAACATAAGAATGAGTTTTCCTAAATTTGATTAAATATGAAAACATTTTATTAATATGGGTCGGGTTGGGTAAGGATTGAAAAATTTACATTAGGCATAAATGGGTCATAAATGGGTTAATGGGTCAATTTGGGTCGGACCATTAATGACCCGACCCAAACCCAACCCGACCCACCCGTTTAACAACTCTAGTCAGTCCTGCATGTTTAGTTTTGCTGCGATTCAAAATTTTGTGGTTCAGGTGCAGATTGGTGAGCATTTCGCTCTGCTTTATGGATTTTTCTGGGTTTATGTTAGTTAGCGAGTTCTGTTTTTCTTTGGAGCGATATGCTTTTACTTTTCACTTTCGACTGTTGTCTGTCTTGGCAAATGTCTAAAAGCTGGGTTTTTTTTCAGTTCCGTTGTCTACGAACCCATGTTTGATGTTTGGTCTTGGCATAGAGTTAAGAGGGGAAAAGTGCAATGACTAGGAATATCCAGAGTGAATTTCATGGGAAGATCTGTGAGAGTTCCTCGATTCATATGTGAGTTCCTCAGATACTGAAGTTGGCTTGCTGGGGTTCAAGCGTCCTTCAATTTGTTTTGAGCAATAATGGATTGTGATCATCCAAAAAGATTGGAGAAGACTCTTTTATGATGTTTTTCCTTTCTCTATTGCGCTGCATTCTGCTCTCTGAAAATGTTGTTCTTGCTAAAGGGGCTGAGAAACAGTTTTGAGGATCATTCAATTCAAATGCTTTTGCCTGAAAGTTGAGAGATTAATCTTCTCCTCGCATAATTAGGCCGTAATGTGATGCCAAAAGAGAGGCACTGAGATTTGGAGCTTTCCTCCACTGTGTTGAGTTAAGTGCAAGTGATTTGGGAGAAATCCAGCTTAGTAAGGAGGCTTTCTTTGTTTGATGATATGTACAGCCTGGTTGATTCGTTTTATTCATAGACGTGGACCACTTTTTCCTGAGATGATGATCTGTGGGCATAATTTTCAGCTGCTGCCGTCACGGATTTCAGGGATCCCATTGTTGCCACTATACCGTACCATTTTTCAGGTTTTTGACTGTTCTTTTTAGATTTTAAAGATAACTCCCCTGCTGGTTTCGTATATGTGTGCAATTTTAATCTAATGGCATCTCTCTTCTTTCTGAACAATTTTCAGGTTCTGCCACACTTCCAAAGAAGTTGGTTGTGCAGCCATCATTTTGAGCTGCTATCTTTTGGTTGTTTTCGGCCTTTGAGTTCTGTAATGGCTGGTGAAGTCTCAGTGACCCTCACTAATGGCAAAGGTAATGGGACTCCATCTGATCCGCAAAGGACTTTTAACTTGTTGCTGCAACTTGAGTGTATAGGCAAGGATGGAAAACTTCCCTGGAGGCTGCCATAATTAGATCATGAAGGCAACCTGTGGAAATCTTAACCTAGCTGACTATAAAAACCGATTGACATATTTGCCAGGACATACATAGACTTCATGTTTTGTCCGATAGTGACAAGTAAGAATCAGTGATTGAGGAATGTTAAATGTATCATTTGGACCTGCAAGATTGAACTGCACTCATGTTTATAATTTGCTAAAAAATATCACCTAAGAAGGAAGTTTAACTTGAAAATATGAAATATCTATTTTGAGAGGTAATGATGGTTCAACCAAGCATGTAAGATTATTCTTCCTTTAATTGATGAATACGCCCTGGATGTATGTTTTAAAGGAGTGATGACTCCATGAAGTTGAGTTTGGGAATTTGTAATACTTGAAGCGAATACAAACTGTTGCTGAAGTTGCAATTCAGGGATCTAAAGTGACACTTATATGAAAAGTGGATTGATGTGATAACTCCCATATGGGTTCAATTGCCTTTGCTCTTAATTGGGACATGTAATTGGTTTTTTGCACGTGTATCCCTTGGAAGGTGTCCTGGTTATATCCTTTTGCCTTTAAGAAACTCTCTTTTGACTGTCTAATGTTGGTATGAGACTAGTTTGAGAATGCCCATTTTCCAACAGATTCTTCAGGGAAAAGGCATTCATATACGGGATATCAATGCATCTAGGGACTACATTGACCATTTCGCATCCGATTCATGAGGACCAAATTGTGAGAGTTTTAATAGTGGGACTGCAGAGAATGTTGTCAACTACGGAACCATGTGTATTGCCTTGTATTTATTGTCTTTGTTGTTATCTATTGAGAAAGTTTCTGTCATTGGCTGTGGCCAGAGGTTTCTGAACATTTGTTCATAACTACAATTGCCTTTGGGTTTTTCTCTTTGCACCTTAGTAACTTTTCTTGTTTGGTGCAGGGAAGCTCTCAATGCCCCTGGATGTGATACTATCCACATAACAGAAGTTGAGACACCAGTTGAATTTGACACTTTTTTGCCTATGGTCAATACATCTGTCTTTCAATCATGGTACTTGTCCTTTCCCATCGTTGTAAACGACATCCAGTAACTACCTATGTCCGTGTAGGATGTTCTGTAGTGGTTTTCTGCCTCATAAAAATTGTATGATCTTCAATGGTAAGACAGGTTCTGTTAAGTTTGAGGTGGAGAATTTTACCTTTCTGCTCTAGATGATTTTTTTAGAGACATGAACAGTACCTGTATTTGAGATTAGTTGAAGAGGTACTGTTAGATGGCACTTGAAAGGATGACAGGACTGAAACTGGTACTGCATCAAAATTTGGATGCCGGGTGTGTTTTGTAAACCATTTATATCTTGTCAGCTGCTACATTCTATCTGACACATCTTTTCTATCGAGTCAGAATCACTCTGTTTATTCTCTTTTCCAGATCCGGTTCAATCTGCGCAGAACCTTCCCTCTTTTGACGACTAAGGCATGCTACTCCAAGCTGGTCTACCTCTTCATTGTCTTCTTGTAAAAATTTATTTATGAGAAGCGGAAGGCTTTCATTCTAAAGTCTTGTGATTGAGATATCGTTACTAATTGGTCTTAGAATGCATTTTGGCACAGAGTTGTTGAAAAACTCTTGTGGTTCATAAGTGGCTCTATAAATGCAAGGTAATGACCAAGGTTCTTGTTTTCTGCAGAGCTTGCGTTTTTTTAGATTACCGCTGTTTATTGCCTACAGTTTTGAACTCTATACGAGTTATAAAGCAAATGAATTGTTGCCTTTCTGTCAACTGTTACTGATTGTTGCCGTAGTCCATCGGTCATCTTAATGGAATGTATAAGTGAATTGCAAACTATTCGTTTTACTTCTACTTTGAGAAATAAGAGTTTGCATTTTAATCCTTTATGATTCAAGAAAATTGTCATTTGTCGTACAATTATGTCTGTAGTGCTAGGACCTCCTCTACTCCCCCTAATTAATCAAGTGGAAGCGCTGTCTTTGCTGACCATTAAAGCAATCACATTCTACTATTAATTTTGCTTAGGCATATGTTTTGCTTAATATCCCACTCGTTCTTAAGTTCTAGCAGAGCATTCCTAATTTGCTGGGGAAATTTTGAAGCATTTCGTTATAATGAGTTTTTACAACCTTTTACTCTTGAGTAAGTTTCCACCTCGATCTGGAGAACTGTCTGGCTTAGTTTTGGTGTGAAGTTATTACCAGTAAAACCATTAACTAAGATCACCTATATTTCAGCTTCCACCACACTTATCAATTGTAATAAATTTATATTTTGCAAATTGGTACAAAATTTAAATATCTATCAATATCATAATCTCTGAATCTCCAACTCTTCATTTGCTTTCACGTTAGTGATAAATGTTAAAGTTTTGTTTTAGGCAAAAAATTTCTAAGCTACTTATCCAAAAATTAAATAAGAAAAGAATCTAGAAGGGAAAGCCTTTGTGTGTGTGTGTATAATATATTCACAAGTGCATCTGACAGTCTGTACTAATTTAGAAGAGATATCAACAGATCTTAGATATGAAGTTTCACATCACTTTTTGTTTCATCTGTAAAATACCCTTTCATTGATCATAAAAATTGTTGTCTATTTCCTTCACCAAAAGTTAAGAGAGGATACTTTCAAAAACATATCTCCATTAATTATTGCAGTCTTCAATATTGGGAAAGGGAATGCAATTGTTTATATTGTATTTACTGTGACAAACTTACAGGATCTTTACAACAATATGAAATCTTTGATAAACTTCTGATGTCCTTTTCCTGTTGTTCAAATTCTAAAAATTTATAAAATAATTATGTATAGATTCAAGTGTCAGTATAATATTGTGAAAATAACATTTTGGATTTGGAAAATGTTAAAGTGCGTGAACTGTAAAATTTATATTAATGACAGTAAAATCAACCTAAATAAGCTTGAATGTGCCTTTTTCCTTCTTACAGAATGAGCGTGCGAGAGATTCTCTTTCTAACTGTTAGGTGGGCTACAACGATGAGGTCCATAATTTCGGACATATCAAATCTCGATTAGAATAGAATAATTATGGTTGAATCCGAATTTGTCTGATGTACGATATTCATATAATAAAGTCCAAAGGAGTTGCCAACTCTGATGGTGCCTCCACTCTAGTAGCGATAAAGAGAAGCCATACAGGCCCCACGTGGGTCGGACAGGGCTTCTTGACCATTTTGTTTTTATGTTTCAATCGTTAGCTCCCCTTTCCAACTCTTACGTTTTTATTTTTTTTTTTTGACAAGTTCCAACTCTTACGTTCAGACGTACATTTTTAATCTTACGTTCAGACGTACATCATTGACTAGTGATTTCTTCTGTCGTGGCGTGACAGCTTGCGTCATCAGTGGGCCCGCGCTTACGTATGCAACAGGCCGGCGCTCCGTTTCCAATTGTTAGCCCTTTCCTCTCTTCAACTTTTTACATGCAGACGTGGAGTAATGATGACTCCCCGCTTCCAAGGCCGCTCAAGTAAATATGCTATGAAAGGAGAAAATATTGAGTGGTCCGGAAGCTCCACCTCAACGTGGTCCCCGGCCACTCATGAGGTGCCATGTGAAGGGATGAGCCCACTTGGTCCTTCTTCCCCTCTCTCTCCTCTTCTTAGCTTGCCGATGCCCTCTTTCCTTCTAGCCTGCACGCTCTCTCTTCTGTCAGAGCATTTATTGTGGCTTAAACTTTTCTCTTTCCTTCCTTTGAGGAAGAAAACGGCCGCTCGTTCCTCTGTCCCTCTCCATTTGTTTCCTTTCGAAATTTTGAATATGAAATTTTCTCTCTCTCCGCCCTCGTTGCTGCTCTGCCATGCATCAAGTGGCCGTTCCCTGCTGTCGCCGATGAAACACATTATGGCCGCCCCTACTTCGGTGCTCACTCGCTTCCCTCTTCGGGCTCATTGGTGCTCCGTCGTTCGTTCCGGCATTCCCAGGATCGCAGATGCAGCACGCAGAGGAGAAGCAGGCCTCTTCGAGCTCCCCTCAATGTCGGCGCGCGTCGCCCGCCGAGCGAGACCCCCACACACGGAAGGCTCAGAGGTGAGGTTGCTGGAGAAGAAAGGTTGAGCCCCTCCGCCTCCGCTGGTCGCTTCCATTGCCCCCTACCCTGAGGCCGACGCCGCCGATGCTCCTCCACCTCCCTCTCGCGACGTCCGCTTTGCTCTCTCTCTCCCCTCTCCGTGAAGTCGTGCCTCTCTTCCAGCGAAACGCGTTGCCGACGACCCTCAACCTCCTTTTCCGCCTGTTGACTCCGTCGCCCTCAAATCCGACGCCGACACCGACGCCTACGCCTACGCCGCCTCCTCCCCTGAACCTGACTCTGCCGCCGACGCCCCTCTGCCTCCCTCTCGTGACCTCTAGTCCGCTTTTCTTCTTGTTCCCTTGCCCTTGGCCTCCAAATGCTGATGTTTCCGATAGCAGTAAGTTCTCCAAGGTAGTTGAGTATTTCCGGTTGGTGGGACGTGTAATGGCTAAAGCTCTTCAAGATGGACGGCTTTAGAGCTTTTGTTCTTTATTTGGAATTTATTTCCTTGTTATTTTTCAGGTTGACATAAATAACCTGGAGGAATACTTATCCTTGGTGGTTGATGCGACTGTCAAAACGGGAATTGCTGGACAGATGGAGGCATTCAGAGCAGGGTTCAATCAGGTTAAGTGCCTTCATGGTCCTTGATGAAATAAGTTCGCGTGCAATGAAACCATTGTTATAACTTCACCAACTTTGTTACCTGAAAGGGATAATCCTCTATTCAAAAACTGTGTGATATGAAAACAAGAGGGCTTTAGGCCATACAGCTTTGGTAAGAATGGCATAAAGTATTGTGCAGTTATACCAAACATCTTGATTTGATGATTCTGTCATGGCTTTATTCTTGCATGGCAACTCAGTTGACTCATACTTTAAAACTAAAAATATAATGGTGAGCGTGATTCTCTTTTCTCGCTTTAGAATTGTACCTGATTTGTGGTATATGTTGGTCAGGTTTTTGACATCTCATCTCTACAAATTTTTTCTCCACATGAACTGGACTATCTGCTCTGTGGCCGTAGAGAGATATGGGAGGTAAATTTGGCATTGGCATTGTCATCAAGCTTTACCAGACACTCGGCAAATGTATTTTAGTTGTCCATAGAAATTTTCCCAGGCGGAGACACTTGCGGAGCACTTAAAATTTGATCATGGCTACACTGCTAAGAGCCCAGCAATTTTATATGTGTGTTTCTTCAGTAGATCTGGAGCTCTGTTTTGGTTGTGGTTATTGGCTTCTTAAAAGCTCACAGATTTTTGTTTTTTTGTTTTTAACAATAGTTACTTGAGATCATGGGAGAGTTCACACCTGAGCAGCAGCGGGCCTTCTGCCAGTTTGTTACCGGGGCTCCAAGACTTCCACCAGGTGGTCTGGCTGTACTGAATCCAAAGCTGACAATTGTGCAGAAGGTATGAAATGATTAGATAACATGGATCCATATCGAAGGGGCACTCTTGATTTTTGCATTACTTCATGAACTTGCCAAGTAGCATCAGATATGGATTTACAAGTACACTGTAGCATTTGGTGTAATTAGGCTCCTAGCTCATGTGGATACATCATTTGGAATTTTATGTGCATGCTTTATCGATCACTCATTTTTATGAAGATCTAGCTGCATGTGCTGATTTAGTTGTGGATCACCAAGTAATACAAGCCGTAATAATTTTGTTCTCATTTGTGCAGCATTCTTCTACTGCCAGTACTGTACCAACTAGTGGAACTGGTCCTTCAGAGTCGGCAGATGACGACTTGCCAAGCGTGATGACTTGTGCTAATTACTTAAAACTTCCCCCGTATTCTTCAAAGGTACCATATATAATTGTAGAAGTTCATTATTCTGTCTGTTCACTGTCATTAGTCATTTGCATCTATCGCTAACTATTTGCTGCAACTTAAGCAGGAGATTATGTACAAGAAATTGCTTTATGCTATCAATGGAGGGCAAGGATCTTTTGATTTATCGTGAGATTTTAAGACTAACAAAAAGGTCTGTGCATATTAGAACATAGGGTCAATATCTGGTCTTTGATGATCTTGGTGTTGGGAGTAGCATCATGTTCTGCAGTTTTCCCAAGAAATGGCATCATTTTTGTCCTAAATAGAGCCAATCCAAATGTCAGCTCTGTCATCCCATGTAAGGTTTTGCATTCTTGGTTTGTTGGCAGCTTCTGTTTTTCTTGACAACTGTTGCTAAGTCTTTGCATCTTCTTCTTTCAGATTTTGATTGGATTTTATTCAGGAAGCCTGGAGCTGTGTAAGGAGAGAGAATTTGAAGCCTACCCTTGCAGCCTGCTAGAGCGTGTAAACAAGTAGTGCCCATTTGTTTTTGCCCCCTTTCCTTTTTAACTTGCTCTGTTTAACTATCATACATGTATGTCATAGAAACGACACATAGCTTTATCCTCTTCTATACCTACTTTCGATGTTTATTCTATTATTGCATAATCGAATGGAAGCGATTTCGTTCAATTGGTTTGCTCGTGGATGTGTGGCATCTGCATTTGTGGTTTCTAATGCAGAAAGAATATCTAGTTTGGCGGAACCATGAGGATCAGGGAACCATCCGTGCTAATTATGTTGGATGTTTTGCCAATTCATGTTCAAAAAATGTACTGTGGACGAGTTTGATCCTTGTGCCGACTGTTCTTTTCCGAGATGCTTTCATGGTTTCTGATGAAGAGAATAAGCTGCTCGTAACCCCTCCGATGAGCCAGAAGACCTAGTCTTTAAAGGGACTTTGTGGTGTTGTGCTTGAACATGTTCGCATTAGGATATTGTCGGCATAGGGTTCATAAGTTCATCGTAGATGGTAGGCCTTTGAAGGAAGGTCAACTCATCTCAGTTTGAAGATGTGGAAGTCTCCACTTATGCACCGTCACTGGATAGTTAAAGGATTCTCCTGACGAGCCTTAGTACGATTGGTGATTTGTATGCGAAAAGGCGGAGGGGAAGCATATCGGACACAACGCTGCGTCCCTGCATCTCTCGAGTAAGAGAGACCACCCTTAACAAGCATTTTCTTTGGGTTTTCGTGGTCCCATGAGCGAAAGTTGTCCTTCCCACGCCTTGTTTGCTAAATTTTTGCTCAATTACATGAAAATGAGCTGAATGAAGCCCTGATTACATAACCAGGTCCTTGTAAAAATACCGGCAAAAAAGGAAGTGCTTGCAAATACGACCTTTAGGTCTCTCTTTCAGTCGACACACGATGCATAAACCTACACCATTACCTAGTCCAAGCACGATTTTGACTAGGATTGACCAATATATGTTTATATTAATTCACGGGTATCGAGTGTTACGGGTAGTCCCGACGTATGTTTGGCCCCCTTCGGACGAGACCTGTGAATTTTCCTATGGAGGTGAAAAAGATCCTAATTTACACCCGAGATCTAGTCCATTGTGGCTCAGTAGAAGAATTTGGATGTCTTGGGATCTCTTCTTATGAACAGCATCATGCCAGCCTATCTCTTTCGTGAAACTCTCATCCGAATACATCAAACTCAAGTATACAAGAGATTACTCGGACTGAATCTGATGCAATTTAGCACCATTCCTCCAAAATCATCACGGATGCACATCCCGAAAAGCGTGGAGCATGGATTTTACTTCATAGCAGCCAGGATGAAGTCTCTGGGTGAATACAGAGGATGAAAATTTATTCATGTGTCGTGAAGAATTACAAATGTTAGCTAAGTAATGCTTTTAAAACCATCTGTATAGGAAAACTATAGGCCACCCTGTGCTTCTAGTGGGAGCACTTGGCCTGGATAGCTAATGTCTTCATGATACTGGGACAGCCATCATTGCCCTTGTCGAAGAGCCCTCGCTCAATCGGAACCGTGCAGCTAGTTTTTCCCAGGCAATGTTTCTCGACGATGTCCTTGGAAATGGGTGAAGTGCACTTTCCGTAGTTGAAGTTCCCACAGATGCCATACGGGTCGCCAAAGCTCGCAAACTCGATGGCCACAATCTTCTTGTGGTTCGCGCACTTCAGGTGTGCCGCCGTTTTCACTTCGTCCAAGACCGTGCGGAAGTGGCTGTTCTTTCTTGCCCATGACTTCACACTGGGGGGATGGTTCTCGGTGATGTAACTGCAGATCGTGTCCCTGTCGACATTGAGGATCTCTATCGATTCAGGGTTGCCTCCATCTCCGTCCAGCACGACGAGTAGATTGTCGGTTGGCTTTATGAAGGATCTTGGGATATGGTACCTGATAAAGCGAAGGGAAAACCAGATAAATCAAAATCGCGTTATATTTTACTTGGCGGTATCTTTCTTGGGTGAACTTTTGCAGGTACTTACTCTGACTGAGTTGGCTGTCCGAGAGGGGCAAGGTAAGTGTACCAGTAGCGGCCAATACTCTTGCCATTGACCCAAACCATTCCCTTGGTCACTTGAGGCAAGCGAATGGCCACGGGTTGATCTCCTTCAGGAACATCGAAGTATGTCTGCAAAAGCAATGATCAATAGGCGATTGCATTAGACAGTCTTATACATGACAATCGAGTTTTCAGACGATTCGAAAAGATGTAGCTAGTCAAATTTACACTGAATTCTCATGGGGTCTCTCCTCAGGAATTCAGAAACTAGCCAAGTGTTGATGGGATGCTACTGTTGGATCTAGTGTCATATTCTCTGCATTTTACTAGTAAATTCCAATCTCACGATGACCTGAAGTGCGATAATTCAGTATGCCGTATCATGGTATGTTGTTAAAGAGAGATCATTTATGCCTTTCCTTGTACCATGTTAAGAGCACGCCCGACTCCCTTAGTAGCTTCCGTCCATTGCACTCGGTGCGACCCTGACTGTGTGTACACTCGGACCTTCTCTCCATCCAAGCCCACCTGCATCACAAATCCAATTTCATTTTGATCAGTATTATTTACGAAAACAGGATGTTTTGTCTACTTTCGGCCACAGCCAACGTTCCTTTCTCGAGTCATGTATCTGTACCTGATGACCCCAGCCATTAAGTGTCAAATCCAGTGTCCCGGTGTTCAAACCTAGGATCGTCACTAGACGAGGCCCTGCATATCGGTGCTCCATGTAGGCTCCGCTGTCCTGCACGACTGGGCAAGATTCATCAGCCTAGTTCTTGAGTTAGAGGAAAAAGCACAAATGGAATCAATTAGAGCTTCTTACCGGGAGACCCACTGTTGAACCCAACAGAGAAATATGGTTCACTCCAGGCTTCAAGTCGATAGGCTTTTGCAGGACAAAGCTCTTGTCGACTTGACTACCATGGGCAGATCCTGAACAATATCATCAACACGCTCTATTAATTTGCCTAATAAATGGCTAGCGGTTGCCATTCTCTGTTTTGAGTGCCTAATAAGTCAGTTGTTATGCTAAGAGTGAGATTGCTTACCGATGAACTCTCCATTTACAAATGCAAGCATTGCATGACCGAGACTGGCTACGCGGAGAACCGGCTTTATGTCTTTTAGCATTGGCAGATCACGGACTTCCAAATCTAAGCTGCAATGAGTCGGTGCAGCATTCCAAATTTTTGCTTCAGTAAATTGCTATTACCAAAATTTTGCTCTCTTGACTGAAGAAAAGTCATCTATACTAACCTTGTCGTAAACCACGCATAATCTGTGGTATCTTTAGTCAAACTTTATAGCTCAGCTGGTATCTTGGCATTGACAGGCACTCGGTTGGTGTCTGGAATGATTTCCAGCGACATTTCCCACTTGAGCTTGTTTGCCTTCTCTCGCGACCTCTAGTCGGCAGGCGGAGGGGCGTCGGTGTCGAGTTAGGTTCATGGGAGGGGGCGGTGTAGGCGTAGGCGTCGGCGTCGGCGTCGGAGTTGAGGGCGATGGAGTCAACAGGCGGAGGCGGAGGTGGAGGGTCGTCGGTGTCGCGTTTTGCTGGAAGAGAGGCACGACTTCGCGGAGAGGGGAGAGAGAGAGAGCAGAGTGGACGCGCGAGAGGGAGGCGGAGGAGCGTTGGTGGCGTCAGCGTCAGGGTAGGGGGCGATGGAAGCGACCAGCGGAGGCGGAGGGGCTCAACCTTTCTTCTCCAGCAACCTCGCCTTCGAGCCTTCCGTGTGTGGGGGTCTTGCTCGGCGGGCGATGCTCGCCGACGTTGAGGGGAGCTCGAAGAGGCCTGCTTCTCCTCTGCATGCTGCATCTGTGATCCCGGGAAAGCCGGAACGAACGATGGAGCACCAACGAGCCTGAAGAGGGAAGTGAGTGAGCACCGAAGTAGGGGCGGCCATAATGCGGTTCGTCGGCGACGGCAGGGGAACGGCCGCTTGATGCCCGGCAGAGCAGCAACGAACGCGGAGAGAGAGAGAGAGAGAGAGAGAAAATTTCAGATTCAAAATTTCGAAAGGAAACAAATGGAGAGTGATAGAGGAACGAGCGGCCGTTTTCTTCCTCAAACGAAGGAAAGAGAAAAGTTTAAGCCGCAATAAATGCTCTGACAAGAGAGAGAGCGTGCAGGCTAGGAGGAGAGAGGGCGTTGGTAGGCTACGGAGAGGAGAGAGAGGGGAAGAAGGCAAAAGACACCAAGTGGGCCCACCCCTCCACATGGCACCTCGTGAGTGGCTAGGGACTACGCTGAGATTGGACTATGTAGAGGTCCCGAACCACCCAATATTTTCTCGCTATGAAAGTGGATTATGTATAGAATTTTTTTTTTTTTTTTGCTAGAGGAACCGCCTCAGCCGATAGCCAAAGTGTAAACCCCTAGGTGCCAGGTGCCTTAAGCGAGAGGACCCACCACCCACGGTAGCATACTTAAGACGCCAAATAACTCCGCCAGCTCCCTTGCATTGCAAGGGCTTCGAACCTCTCCCCTCCCTCATAGAGGATCACTGAAGCCTACCCAGCGAAGTCATCACAGCCGGTGGTTATTATGTATAGTAATTTTTAATATTGAGTGTCGTGACCAACTTTTCGGGTGAACCACCTAAGGTTTGGCTAATGGATTGTTAAGCCTAGACTTAACTCGAACTCTCCCAAATACCAATTCGCGACTTAGGTTCAAGTTATTAACATGCAATTGATTTTTCAATAAGGAGTTGCCACTAATTTATTTTTGGTGGGTTGATTAGAAACCCAAGTAAAGTAACGAGAGATTTACTTTATTCCTACGAACCAGAGACTTTGGGTACGGGAACTTAATTACACTAGATTTATTTAATGCCCTTTCGGTACCATTCTTTTATTTTAAAAATATTTTTGTAGGCAGCTTAAATTGATTTTAAATCTAATTCCCTAACATGTGAGGCGATCATGCGAGTGCGCAAACTACTAATTTAATATCTAGATAAACAATGAATAAATGGCAAAAACTTACCTCAAAGCAACGAAAGCATTTCCAATGTTAGATTAGAATCCATATCAACAACCCTAGATATGATTTCTAATTAAAATGCAATTTTTTTTTTGTTTTCACTTATTTAATGAAAATCATGCAATATGCAATGCGATATAATTAAATGACTTAATTCTAATGACATGCAATTTCTAATTAAATGGACCTAATAACAATCTTTAAATGACGTGCATTTCATGGACCTAATTCTCTATTACGCACATGATTTTTCTATTCTAAATTAAAAAAAAAATGCAATCTATCCTAGAAATTGCAACTAATTTATCCTAAGACAAATTTTATTTTTTCATGAAGTTCGAAATTAAGGAAATTGCAAAACATAACTATCTAGATTAATATTCTATCCAGCTTATATTAAGCATCAGGTCAGACTAAATCCTAATTTAAACTAAGATATTATCTTAGCCTAGCAAGCTCTAACCTAAGATGCAAAAATCAATCTAAACTTAAAATAAAACTTGCAATTTATTCTAATATGCCATTACGTGCAAATAATGCCATAATTCTAATTTTTTCTTTTTTGAAATTCGAAATTAAGATTAAACATACAATTCAAATAAAAAACTAACATCTTAAATGAATGCACTTTCTTTTTTTGTTTTCTTTTTTCATGATTCAAAATAAAATCCATATTCTAAATATGCAAGATAAAAAAACAAACCTAATCCTAATTCAGATTTTTTTGATTTCCTTTTCTTTTTATGAAAATAAAACTAACTCAAACACCATGACATCAAATTAAGCAAGATATTGTTGATATCCAAAAATTGGCGAACCATATCTCGAGCATGAGATCGGGTTGACCAATTTTAAAATTAAATTGCGAATCGAATATTGGGCGTGAGATTGGATTGTCGATTTTTTTAAGGGATTGCGAGTTGGATTTCGGGTGCGAAAATCGGATTGGCAATCCCTAGCTCGAGGGGCTTTTTCATGTTGGAATATCAATCATATATTTAAGGAACAATTCTACTAAAAAAAACAAGCTATAATGGAAAAATAATAAAAATTCAAGAAAGAGATAAATAAATAAATAAACTACCTAATTTTCCTTTTTTTTTTTTCTTCTTTTCCTTTTTTCAAACATAGCTTGCTCGTGCGGCTGATCTCCGGGCAGCGTGTCATTGGTCTGGTGGTGGAAGTGCAAGCTCGAGCTGAGGCTGCAGTGGGCTTCGGGTTCAGGCGGTGTTGGTAGCGGAGATGCCTGGCAGCAAAGACGTCACTCAGACGTGTGGGGGCTCGGATCTAGGCCTGGCGTCGCGGGTCAGTAGCAAGTTGAGGTCGAGATTGGCGCTCCGATGTGATAGGTCGGGCTCCGAGCGGATGCTAGGACTGAGCAGAGGGAAGTGATGGCGCAGTGCGGTGTCCGGTTGGGAGGTGGTCTGCTGTGACCGTTGATGCAGGGGTGGCGTTGGGCGGCAACGGCTCGTCGGAATCGTGGGTCAGTGCCGCACGGGGAGGAAAGCGGTAGCTTCACCGGACTTCGGGCTAGGCATATTCGCGGTCGGATCAAGGGTAGAGCAGATGCGTGTAGCGCAGCTCGGACCATCGGCGAAGGGCGTCACGGGCCAAGAAACTTCAGGTGCAGGCGTAGATTGGAAGCGGGGCCATCTGGTGTGGTGGCGCGGTGAGGTGGCGCCGGAGCAGTGGCGTGGTGGCTGGGTTGCAGGCGGAAAGGCAGAAGATGATGAACATTCCTCTCCATTTTGTGTTCTCTCTCTCTCTCTCTCTCTCTCTCTCTCTCTCTCTCTCACCGGTCTACTCTCTCCCTCATTGCAAACTGGTTACTTTTCCTTTCTCTCTCCCTTTTCCCTCTTTCTTTTTTTTCCTTTGACTTTTCTTCTTCCTTTTTTGAAAACCGAGAAAGCCCCAATTTCCGAAGCCTTGCCCTCCCTATTTATAGAGCGAAAACTCAGTTCGTTTTACTACGAAGATTTGAATATATTGACCCAGTCACTAAGAAGGACCATCATTCGAAAAGGAGAGATGTGCTCAACAAAAAAATAGCCCCAAATTCTTTATAAATATTTTTTAAGATAAGATGATTTACTCAACTTCTGATATGGCCTCATTATCCAAAATCTTTCAAAATCTCCTTCCTCAACAAAATATTTTTTAACAACTTTTAAAAGATAAGTTAAATATTATTGTTACCCTAATATAAACAAATAAAAATAAAAATAGATAAAATTTAGGTGTCAACATTGAGTAATGTAATGTAAATTTTCTTGTATCTACTGCGATGAACTAATTGGCGAGATCAATCATCTTTTTAGGTGAAGAAGCTAGTGTTAGAAAGAGAAAATGAGAGAGAGAAGAGAGATGGAGAGTAAAGGAGGAAATAGAAGACATGATTTGAAAGTGGGCCCCATTTTGATATGCGGCGATCAATTAATGGATTGGAATATGGCTTATGTGGCGGGGAGATTATCTAATCAATCCTTAGTCTACTATATTGGTTCCAATTTAATCTTGAATTTTTCATTTTTCCTAATTACTAATGTGGTGTTATCGTCAAACGTTTTACACGGCACATTACCACATCAGCAAATTTCCGTCAAAAATTGATCGGAAGAGTAGCCCATATTTTCTCAACAACAAAAGTGCCTCTTTTCCTAAACTTGTAAACGTGAAAACCATTTATGGCCTTACCCATAAAAGATATAGCAGCTATGCTTGGAAATTGCTTCTTTCGAAACTCATATTTACCATGTGTTACCATATGTTGGGGTTACTTTGATCAGGGGAAGGAAGAACACCCTATCAAAACTTGACATGAGTGGATACATAAGTGCCAAAACTTCCAAAATGTACATTTAAGTAACACTTTTTTCTAAAGAAAATTAGACATTTAAGTGCCAATTCTGGTGAGACTTGCTAGAAATTCGATGTGGTATTATTTTACTAATAAAGCCGATCTTTGTGGCTTACTGGAATATCCACTCAATTTTTTGTTCCAAAATGACGTCAATTTGCCCCAAAATTTGATTTTTAATATAAATATGAATTAAATAAAATTAAAACATTAAATTAAAAAAAGGACATCTGTTGACAGTTAATTTTTAGTCAATGCGTCTGAGAAATATAAAAATCAAGATTTGGATTTCTGATAAGTACAAAGCGCATTTCTTGGATAAAAAAATACTTTCTTTTGCATTGTCATTTTAAAGCAATTTCTAATTCATTTTTGAGAAAAATCCAAAAAGTCAAATGGTCCAAAAAGTCAAACAATTGATTTTTGGATTGACTTTTTGGTCAACTCCAGGTCAAAATTTGGTTTTTCACCCAAAAATATGCTATTTAGTTTTAATTTCACTTTTATCAGGTCAATGTCTAAAAGATTCGATGATTTAGAGGGCTTCTCCCAAGCGATGTGCGATTGCCTTGCATAGTAGCAAACAAGGATCAACATGCACTTGGATCCACCTTAATCTAGCTTTGATACAAATGAGGGGACCTATGCTTAAAATCAAGGAGAATCAAGTAAGTTACTGCAGGTATGCCTTCTCACAGTGGGTGAACCTTTTGTTCAAGTCCTTTAGGGACAGCCCTTTAGTAGCAAATTACTTAGAAATTTAGTTCAAAGTATAGGGACACTTAGAGATGTTGGGATGGTAACATTTATAACTAGCCAAGCTGCATTTCTTAGATGATCTTATCAAGCTAGAGAAGAGGTCTTTAAAGAGACATGAAAAGTATTTTCACAAGTACACACTTTACTTCAAGGGACTCTATCCAATACATTACATCATCTTCGCCTTTTATAGGAACTAAGAGGTCATTAAAAACAAAGACCATACTCATGGAGCTTAAACAAAATAGAGGTTCTGGAAAATCCGATTGGGAATTATTCTAGGTAATATGAACGATGACTATGAACAATGATTTCCCTAATTTATTGCTATAGTACATTGCTACAGTGATCGTGCTACAGTAATCTTGTTGCAAGCCTATCTTCCGTCCCGGCAATTGAGTCATACTCTGAATCATCAGAGCTATGTCGTGCCAGCTGCTTTTCCTCATAGCGTTGTTCAACTCTAAAGTCATCAGGAGGACCATTGGTGTTGGGGATGTGAATGGGAGTGGATCTTCTACGTGATGCCATGATGGCATTCCACATGCATATTCTGCTTGAGGAGGGTCTTTCTTCATGGGTCATGGAGAGTCCTGGAGTGTTGGCAGGCATGGTTGGCTGGGGCAGTTTGAAGATTGAGTATACTAGGAGACTGTATTGGGGTCTTGTTTAAGGGATAAAGACAAAGGTCCTTGGTCATAGGGGTCTCGAGAGAAAGGGCCTCCCCACTAGGCATTGAATGCGTGAGCATAGGATTCTTGGGAGGACTGTGCTAGATCGTCTATGTTTGTCATTTTTCGCTCATGTTGGAAGTGTCCTTGTCTGGCTCTGTCCTTGATTGAATTCCTAGAGTGCTTGTTTAGCTGTAGGTGCAAGTCTGTAATGGTCCCATGAGAAGGGTATCAAGTAATTCATATTTCTTCAGGAATGATTCGGTTTTCTCGGCATAAGTTCAATGGAGTTCTTTGTAATTGTGCTCAACAGGTCCAAAACAACTAGGGAAGGATTTATAAATGTGAATCCTTGAGATGTGATTGAGGTTTGTAGGACGTGGTCCCTACTCCTTATGGTGCATCGGCAATGGTGCCATTATTCCATATAAATGCCCATGGTCATCGGAGAAACACAATGGTGTGAATCTCTGGTTCTAGTAGAACAATTCTCAATTCTTGTTTGAAGATATGCTTCCAATAAGTAGGAGGATAAAACCAGTTAAGTACAACTAGGAGGTTCCTATCACTTTTCTTTTCAATGTTTCAACCAAGAGCAAATATTCTGATCAGGTTAGCAATGAACTTTCTAGTAGGAAACTCAATAACTATTAAGTACTATTAGTTAAGTACTATAACAACCACCGAAGTTTGTTAAAGAAATCATCTTTCTTCAAGATTAAAAAATTGAGCCTCTATGGAGTTTGAATAGATCGGCATGGCTTTGCCACATGAGGCTGTTGATATTTTCAGTGAGGCGGTCGAGATTTTTAGTGAGGCTGTCATTCTAGATTTGTTCAATAATTTCCGACGAGTAGTCGAGATTTGGCCAATCTCGCATTCTTTCGATCTTATACTTCTCATGGTGATGAAAAGTATGAAAAGCATTCCTCATAATATACATATTATTCTCTGTTGGTGCATTTGATTTGGATAGAAAATTGGCAAGCTTATTATTCTTTCCAGTAATGTGTTTGGTTTCGAAAGAGTACTTGGAAAATCATTTAGCCCATCAAAGTAATTGAGAGTGAGGAATTTGCTTCTAATTGAATTTGGTCATTTTGGGAAAAGATGCCATATCCAATTTTACTAGGAAGTGATGGCTAATAAGATGGAATTCAAACTATTTTATTCCATTCTTTACTACTAATATTTCCTTGAAAGTATAATAGTAATGCAGTTCGGTTTGAGAAAACTTTCTACTTTTGTAAGAATAAAGGCGTTGCTCTTCAAACAATATAGCTACCCAGTATTCGTAGCAGCGTCAATCTAAAGGACTCTCTTCCTTATGGATGGGATTTGCAATGGGGGAAGAGACTACATGACTTCTTTCAACTCTGCGATTGCCTTGGTTTGGGCTTTTCCTTAAGGAGGGGGTTTTTCTTTAGCATTGATTGCGACGGGATAAACAATTTTGCAATGTTGGGAACAAAGTCTCTGAGATAATTACTTATCCTAAGAAATTGCTGAACTTACTTTATGTTGAAGTTTTCTTCTGGGAATTTTAACGATTCTTATGTGTGGCCCCGGATAGTACGTACCTTTATTGAGGTGTATGCCAAGAAATTTAATTTCTGTCTGGCAATGTTCATTTTTCTTTGAGAAAGCATGATTCTATAGTTCTTTACAATTTTTGCAAGTTGCTCGAGAAGTTGGTAGTGAGATTCTTCATCAAGATTGTAAAGCAATATGTCATCAATATAGACTGTTGCACTATGCATGATAGGTTCAAAGATACGACACATGGCCTTTTGAAACAAGGAATGGGCTACTTTTAGGCCAAAAGGGAGAACTTCCATTGGAAATGCTAGTTTAGAATACATAACCCTATCTTTGGCTTATCTTTAGGATGAATGCCTAATTGCCAAAATCCGGCTTTGAGATTGAATTTGTAATAGATGTGGGCTTTGGATAATTCAGCAAAGAGGGAATTTAGGGCAAAGGGAACTTATATTAGAGGAAGAGGTTGAGAGGCTAGTAGTTTATCACTAGCCCGCATTTTCCATCTACTCGCTAAGCTCATTTGTTGATATAAAAAGCTTCGCGAGCCCACCAAGAATATGAGATTTTATTAAGGCATTGCTGTAGTAGTTCTGAGCATTCCTTTTGAGTAGATGCAAGATGTTTTGAGTTTATTCCCATGTAAGTCGCCTTGGTGGAATTTATATCTTCATTTTATTTATTTTTAAAGGAAGGCAAACAAAGAACTCAAGATTTTTTCATAAGGGATTGGGACATTTATGAGAGAATTTAGGATGGAATTCTGAGCAGGATTCGAGCAACTTTTGCATGATCGGATCTATCAAACTCATCTAGATAGAGAAGAGCCTTTAAATATTGGCAAATTCAGAGAATTGATCTTAAGGCATTTTTTTTTAGGAATAATCTGGAGTTGGGAAATTTGAGTCATGATACCAATAATCAAATCTTTGTTGGGGATATTGGATCTGAAAATCTTAGTAGCTATAGAACACTAAGGAAAGAACTGGATGGTTATTGGCGTAGTTCACACATTTATAGAGAAAGTATCTCCTAAGGTAGAATTGAAATACTGAATACAGGAAGTCCAGTATATTTCAGGAAGAACTTTAGTATCTAAAATTGATGAACTAGCATCGATGTCGATAAGGGCAATAATTGTGATGGGTTTAGCAAACTTGGAAGTCAAAACTTTAATAGGGAAATGAGGACAATGAGCTTGATTGGAATATATACTAGGTTCTTATTCTACGGAGGAAATGGATATATGAAAAATATTTTTAGTGTCTAAATCGTAATCAGTTTCATTGGAGGTTTGGTAAAAAAGAATAACATAGAGGGTTTATTCAGATGGATTTTTGTCGACACAGAACAATGATTCAATATCATCATTTCAAGACAAACACTAGTTTAAACTTCAATGTGATGTATAAAGTGATTCTAACTTTTTTTTTTTTTTTTGCCTCAGAGCAATTTTTGGCAAAATAACCCTTGCTATTGCAAATGAAGCATCGGGTTGATTTTTTGCGGTCTAAGCGATCTTTTCTTCTTCACAAGAATCACCATTTTTTCTTTCTTTGGAAATGCTTAGATCCATGCTTGGATCTTTAACCTCTATATTTCTTGAAATGCTTCTTCTTTCTAGAGTACTTGCCATAAGAGCCATCACAATCCTTTTTTGAACATTTGATCTTAAAATTCTGGCATGAACATGCTCCATCAAATTCTCGATTGTCTTTGAGATAGGTTTTCATCATCTAGCGCCTAAGACATAAATTATCGAGACATAAATAATTTTATTGACGTATTTCTCCCAAAGGAATATCTACAATTCTTCTTTACTTGTTAAGAAAGGATCTCTCAACTTGTTGAGATAGCTCTTTAGGAATAGAGGCTAGGAAAATCTGTTTCAGGTTTGCATTAGTTCTAAGGCTGTAGAAAAGTTTGAACATTTCTCAATAATGCTTGTTGAGATGCCTTTTTTTTTGGAGAGAACAACATTTTCTTTCAAAGAACTCTAACCTTTTGAGCTCATGGAGGTCAGCAAGTTTGCCAATGAAGAAATGGTAGATAAGGGTAATAGCCTGGCCAAAGTCTATCGCGGGCATTAATTGCACTTGATCTTATTTAGTAACTAATTGCCACCAATATTTAAGGCTGCCTATAAATCTTGTGACATATAAAGGATATCATACTTGTCATGATTTGTGAGCGCTTATGTGTTTAACCAAGTATGAAATTGTCTAAATCTTTTTGGCCATTTGGAATAGGGAATGTCGTCAAAAGTAAAAAACTATTTAAAGAAGGTGGGAGCTTGTGATGGATTATTTGGTTGGCTAACCTCTGGTTTTGAAGGATTTGATTCCATTTCCTGGTCTGGTAGTTGGTTCATGAATATTGAAGAAGTACGTGGTATAATAAGAAAGGATTCAACAGGAGGAATTGAAAAGGAGGAGGAGGATGAGAGAGATACAGAGTCTGATTTTGGTTCTGATTCTGAATTTGAGTCAATTGGAAGAATTGGATCCGAGGAAGGCTAATCATGGTCCTTTTGGGTAATAGGATAAAGCCATAGTTCTTGATTGCTTAGATCTCTCAATAATGATTCTAACGGATTGGAGAGCATCATTTGGTCTAGCTTCTCCTTTGCATAAGTTGAGAACTCCTTAGGATACTTTTGTATCTCCTTTGCTGTTCTAGCTGATCCATTTCTCTAAGTCAATTTCACATTTCTACCACATTAGTGCTGCGCTTGGTAGAGGTTTCTACAATTGCAGCAAAGATTGAAGTTCTTGGGGTCGGAAGAGAGTACTCAATTCTTGGCAAAGTAAGAAATGGATAAGAAGTTTGAATCTTCCTTCTTCAACGAGTTGAATTTGCTTTTTGAGCTTCTCTAACTTTGCTTTTGGACTTTCGAGATGATGGTATCTCAAATGTTGTCTAGATTCTTGGGCATGAAACCTTTTCTAGAAATTTGATAATATCTTCTTAGTAGTCTCATCGTATCTCTTAAGATCTCTTTATACATCAACGATTTTGGAATTAGTCATCTTAAAAACATTATTGTGTGCCAAAAGGGTTTCTATTTGCCAATTCAAAATAGTCTTGGCAACATTTCTCTTTTGCCTTTCATGTTTGTCAACATTAGTGGGAGTAGGGATTTTTGGGACATGGCGATATCTTCCTTGAGGATCAATGAATTCATCAGTAGTAGGAAAAGAAAGCTTAGAGCCTTCTCTTTCAAGAGGAGGAATATCTTTGTCCTAGAACATGGAAATTGAAGGGTTAACCCTTTTATGAGTTTCTTGGATAGGTGGTGCTTCACTTGGATGTTCAAGTGGATATAAATTCTTTTTTGCCCATTTGAGGATTGGTTTGTAGAATGGAGAAACGATTGGTTTTTTTAATGAGGTGGTGAAGAAGGAGGTGAAGGTGGTAAAGCTGAAGATGACAATGGTGATGTTGTATAAGCAGGTAGTAGTGATGGGGCATAAGAAAGCATGAATTGAAATTTATCTTATTCACCAAGGGTATGAACAGAAGGATCTTCGTTCAAATACCTCTGGTATAGGCCATCTTTGGCCTTTTGGGTTTTTTGCTTGGGCCTTGTATCCAAGTATACTTCATCATGAGAATTTGTACAGTAAGAACACTAACAAAAAGGATCCCAAAAATAATGGTCTTGACGGTCTTTATAGTAATGGACATGATTTCGGTTACTTTAGAAGTATTTGACAAGCTTTTTTAGATTTGGTTTAGCAATCGACTTTGGGACATGAGGTTTGATCAAGAACACTGTTTGGAAGGTGGAATGGCTCTCTTCCTTTTCTTTACAGAACTTGATAGCAACAGTGCCATCATTTTTCCTTAGAAATTCATACTGTGAGAACTTGAGAGAATGTTGTTTTGGTGTAGCTTCTCATAGTTGGTGATCAAATTCTCTAGAAGTAGCTTGCCAAACTTTTCTTTGGGAATTCGCCTGGCAACATGGATGTATGAAGCCTTGTCATTCTGAATGGAGATGAACAAGGCGTCTTCATTTCCATTCTAGAAATTGAGATCAAGAACATGATTTTGCACCTGATAGACCATTTGATGATAGAGGGTAGTCGCAATAGATTCGGTAGTCTGAGGTGCTCTGAAGAGCTAAATTTGGACCTTAAAAAAGGAGAGCAATTGAGGATTTGAAAAAGCAACATTAAAATTTGGGTCCAGGGTTATAAAGACTGTCCCAGCATTTAGAGTGGTTTGGGCAGTGCCAATACAAGTGTGCTGGTATTCTAAGAACCGAGTATCCAATAGAGCCATTCTAGCTACAATCGACAAGCCTTTTTGACCATGAAAGGTGAGTGCAAGGTGAATAGCTCCATATGGGAACATTATTGTTGAGTGCACTGCTTTGAAAATTCTAAGGGAATTTGAAGAGTAACAAAGTACTCATTTTATGTGAATTTTGGCGAATATTGGCTGGAATGGGGTGCTAGTCAAACTTGGAGGACATCACATACTCTTTCACCTCTTTTGAAGTTTGGCGAATAAGCTGTTGAATTGATCGGATAGGAGAGAAAGATGAGGATGGCTTAGCAAAAGTAGAATATTGGTTCATTAGAGGAAGGTGGGTTTCAGAATTCTTTATATCGTCATTATGAGAGATTTCATAATCGACTTAAGAGTTGACTTTTGATCAAAACTTTGATAAAAAAATTGGAAAAATAAAAAATTCCCAAAAATACTCCTTTTAGTGTCAATTTGACTTTTGCGTCGAAAATTTCGCAAAATTCGACTAAGAATCTTGTTTTCCGAATTGGTTTTACGTTCTAAATCAGCCAAAAATAAAGTTACTTTCATTGTGGTCATAACTAGGTGCAATTCTTTCTTTGATATTTGGTTTAAGGACTATTTTAAATTTGCTTGTGTGTTCAATTTTTTTGCAAATTGTTGGATCAAAACGCAAATTTCCTTTTAAACCCTAATTAGGGGAGACCAAAATCAATTCTTCATGACTTGTAAACGGATGATTCTTTTTCACTCATTTTCTTAAGATAAGTCCAAATCAGAAATTAATTTCGAGAAATTCACATAAAAACTTCTTGATTTGAGGAATTTTGCTCTTTCAAGTATAAGAAAGCCAAGCAATTAAGCTTCAATTAACCAAATTCAAGTTGGCCCATTTAAGGCTATAGTTTAATTTCATAAATTTAGGTCCAATTTTAACATTAGGCCTAGATTGACATAAGTTCAAGCACTTCAATTCAAGACCAATTTAAATGCATTAAGTGATCTTACACATGTGTGGTTAATCAGATAGGACAATTGTAACACTAATTGAGCTCAATTTCAATCAATTTATAATTTTACCCATTGAATTGCAAATTTGATTATTTTAGCCTTTTAAGTTCAATTATAAGCACCCATCTTTTTGGTCAGTTATCTTTCATAACGATCACTCAATTAAGTTAATAGAAGACCTCTTGGATATATTTATGATGGTTTTTTTTTTTTGGTCGAAAGAGAACTTATATTATATCAAGGGACATTACACGGTAGAGTCGAAGCATTACACGGTAGAGTCGAAGCATCAGAAGATAGAATAGAGAGGAAAATAGCAGGAGGGAAAATAAGCCAGTTGATGGGTGGGCCTTGATCTCTGTGGGCTTTAGCAGCCCAGTCTGCTGCTAGGTTAGCCTTACGCCGGATATGCTGTATGGAGAGATTAGGGCATTGAAGCAGGAGATCGCTGAGGGTTGTGAAGAGGTGCTGGTCCTTCAATGGCGGCCGCTGATTCATACGAATGATCTCCACCAACTGAAGACAATCAGATTCGATCACCGAACGATGAAGGTGGAGTCCCTTCTGGATCATCCGTCGAAGAGCAAAGATTAGGCGTAGATCTCGGCTTGGAATGCGGATCAAGGTGCACCGATCGGGTAAGCACATCCTGTAATATGCCTTGACTATCCCGGTAAATACAAGCAATGGATCCTTGCTCTGATTCTTGGCGAAAAGCCCCATCAATATTGCACTTTATAAAGCCTTCAGCAGGTGGTTTCCATACATTTTCGAGACTGACCAGAGGATTTGGGTTGTTCTGTGGCGAGGGCTGTAAATTCTTGAAGATGGTGCTTTGGGTAAGAGCATCAGTGACTACTTGAAGCGGATCCAGTGGAACCTGACGGAAGAGAGCATTATTTCGATGGCGCCAGATTTCCCACAGAACGTAAGCGATCACTTCAAAGTCTGGAGTCGCTGCGGGGAGGGTAGCTCTGTCCACAACCCAGGCATCAAATCACGGGCGAGGTAGGTGATATCCTGATTCGAATGTCTTGATGATTCCAAATATCAGTGGTCCAAGGGCAGAAGAAAAATAAGTGCTCTAGGGATTCTGGAACAGAGTTATTGCAGAGAGAACAGTAGGGATTCGAAATGATATGTCGTTGATAGAGGTTTAATTTCGTAGCAAGAGCATCTTTGCATGCTAACCAGAGAAAAACCTTAAGCTTCGGAAGCGTACACATGTGCCAAATTTTCCTCCACAACTGGGGCGGGTTAGTGTAAGAGGATGAAGGTGCATGGATTGGTTGCTGAGATGTTGTTGATAGAAATTGATAACAACTTTTAACGTGTAGGAACCCGAAGGTGTCTCTCCAAATAAGTTGATCATGAAGGAGGGACGCATTGATAGGAGTCGTGAGGATTGCTTTGTACTAACCTGGATATTGAAGAATGCGGTGACAAGGGATGACTTCCACTCAGAATGCGTGGAATCAATGAGATCAGCAACTAGTTGAGGTTCCCCTTCCACTGGTACGCCTCCTATCGGACCTGTAGCTAACCAATTTGCTGCTCTGATCTGTATTTGTGATCCATCTTTGACTAACCAGCGTAGTTTAGGAGAAATTGCTTCACGACCCTTTAATAAGCTCTGCCATCCCCAAGAAGGACGATGTCCTGAGGAAGCAGTTTGAAAGGATGAGTTCCGAAAATATAAGCCTTTAAAAAGGTGGCTCCAGATAGCTGTAGGTTGCTGTAAAAGACGCCATGCTTGCTTTCCAAGCATGGCGCTGTTAAAATGAATTAAATCTCTAAATCCCATCCCTCATGAATTCTTTGAAAGCTTTAATTCTGCCCAATTCTTCCAATGAATTCCAGATTGGCTGTTATGTTTGCTCCACCAGAATGCTGAGATCTTTTTTTCTATCAATCTGCAGAGAGACACCGGAAGCTTAAAGATAGACATGGCATACTGCGGTAAGGCCTGAATAACTGATTTCAGTAGTATTTCCTTTCCACTTTTCGATAAAAACTGTTCTTGCCAACCTGCTAATTTAGCATTAACTCTTGCCAGGATCCAGGAAAACATCTCCCTTTTCGATCGGCCCCAATCCGAGGGGATACCCAGGTACTTGCCATACTTACTGAGAATAGGTACTCTGAGTTCTTGTGCTAGATTCTGTTGTAGAGAAATAGGGCAGTATTTGCTAAAGAATACACCTGATTTATTTCTATTAATAAGCGGCTCGTAGCAAAACAATACGGTTGAGTAGACGGCAAGGTTTTGACATTCAGATAGAGTGGCTTTAAGAAAAAAGACTGAATCATCAGCAAAGAAGAGGTGAGATAATTTAGGACAGTCGCGATTGAATTGGATTCCCTTTATATTACCCATCTCCACAGCTTTAGTGATTGTAGTGGAGAGAGCGTTGGCTAGTAAAATAAAGAGATAGGGAGATAGGGGATCACCTTGGCGCAGGCCTCTAGTAGGCTTAAAATAAGGGAGTTGGTCGCCATTAAAATGAATGCTGAATGAAATTGTAGTAACACAGGCCATAACCCAAGTAACCCAACTGTCATGAAAACCCAAATGCTTCAAATAAGCTTCCAGAAGTCCCATTCAACCCTATCATAGGCTTTTTGCATATCTGTTTTGAGAATAAGGTTGAATCGTTTCTTACATGCTCGCACTTTAAATTGATGCATGACTTCTTGAACCACCATAATGTTGTCCTGAATCTGTCTGTCACTAATAAAAGCTGCTTGCTTGTTGGAAATCAAGGTAGATAGCCAAGGTTTTAGTCTGTTCGCCATAATTTTGGAAATAATCTTATAAGCATAATTGCAAAGACTTATCGGTCGATACTGTTCAATACTTTCTGGATGCTGCACTTTAGGAATTAAGGCAATGATCGTTCTATTTAGTTGAGTAGGCATACAACCTGTGGTGAAAAACTGTTGAACTGTTTGAATAACGTGGCTTTTATGACCTTCCAAAGGATGTCTATAGAAGAGGCCGGAAGACCATCGGGGCCGGGGAGCCTTCAAAGCTCCCAACTGGAAGGTAGCTTGATAAATTTCCTCCTCTGTCACTTTACTCATTAAATGGTCGTTCATTTCAGGTGTAACCACTGATGGACATTGCTCAAGGAAGGGACGAAAATCCCGGTTACCAACAGATCTATACAGCTGAGAGAAGAATCCCTGTGTGAGATCTTTGAGCTGTTGTGGTTCTCTAATCCATTGCTGGTGAGTATCCAAGAGCATTGTTATCCTATTACGTTGTCTTCTTTGCATAGTGTAGGCATGAAAAAACTTAGAATTGTGATCTCCCCATTTCAACCATTGAATGCGCGAGCGCATAGCCCAGAACTGTTCATCTTGAGTCCATAGTTGCTGGATTTCACTTCTAATAGCATGGGCTTGCTCTTTATCCCCTTCTTGATAGGTTGTTCGATTTATAATTGTCTCGTAGTTGAGATTGCGGGTAAGATATGCGTTGATGACAGTTGCCAAAACGTGCTTTGCTCCGGCGAGCTAGTCGAGTAGCAACCGCCCGTAATTTGGAGATCAACGAGGTACCACTATGTTCCCATGCCTGCTGAACCGTATTGTGACAGTCGACATCTTGATTCCAGAAAGCTTCATAATGGAAAATCTTTGCATGCTTGACAGCTGGTGGATGAGTTTGCATCAATATAGGACAATGATCCGAGCCAATAGGTGGTAGGGCTAAAACTTCTGCAGAAGGATAAGACATCAGCCAATCCATTGAACAAAACACACGATCAAGCTTCTCCTTGACCAGAGCATCTCCTTCTCTGTTATTTGACCAGGTGAATTCGCAACCTTTAGTTTGTAATTCAAGTAAGGCACAATCATTAATAACATTACGAAAGGATGTCATTCGCGAAGTGATTGCAGGTCGCGTGCCCATTTTCTCCCAGGGAGAAAGGAAATCATTGAAATCACCAATACACAGCCAAGGTAAATAATTTGCAGCATGTATGATTCTGATAGTATCCCAGAAATCCTGACGGAGCTGATATGTTGGAGGTGCATGCAAACAGGTGATATGCATGGAGGCGGTTGTCGTAGGATCAAGAGCAAGGAAATCAATAACCTGAGCATCCGTATGTACAATGGTGACTTGAAAGGTGTCATTCCAAAACAGAGCAAGACCACCCTGGAGGCCAACTGGGTCCTTCACAAAAGAGTGAGAATATTTAAACTTACGTTGCAACCTATTCAGAAAATGATGATCATGCTTGGTTTCCATTAAGAACACAAAACGGGCTTATCACAAAAACTAACATCGCCTTTAATGCTTGAATTGTCGGGGATTGCCCAACCCCGACAATTCCAACCGATGATCTTCATTGGTGATCTGGTGGCTGTTTAGGGCCAGCCGCCAAAGCCCAAAGTTCAGGAGTAGGTGCCTCTAGAACCGGAGTATCCAGAAGGAGGGACTCATCCAAAGCTGCAGATGGAGGGTTAACATCATAGGGTGAGTAGCGTTTTGTTTTTTTATTGGAAACCCCAAGTAGCATTGGGCGCGGAATCTTAGGTCTCCTCTGCTGTTGCTTTTCCACTGGTGTGTCCTGAGTGTGTTTCATCTTTACTGCTGCAGGAACTAAATCCGTAGTGATAGCAGTTGAAGTTGCAGGTTTCAGATACTTGGATGACCCCGAAGGTATGATAGGGACAGAAGGAGCAGCCTCTGTTTCAGGCACAGGTGGAAGAGCTAGAAGGGCAGGCTGTATATGAGGTGGAGTTTTAGGTACCGTCTCTTCCATTGACTCAACTGGTATTTTAGGATTATAAAAAGCTTCCCAATAAGGACTGAACTGTTTAATCTCTGCTCTGAGCCAAGGTCCATAGACCATTGTGTCCCGGCCCTCAAACTGTGATTCATCATAAGGGTACTCTGGACATGAAGCTGCATAATGTCCAAGCCTTCCACAGAGTAGCAGTAATGGGAAAGTCTCTCATACCGAAAATCAAGCCAGAGGGTTTTGCCTTCAATACTGATGAGTTTGCCAGTTTTCAAAGGTGCTTTCAAATCTAATTCAATTCGTATTCTTGCAGAGATATCCGTTTTGACTTCTTGAACTTTTCCTATTTGGGATACAGCTCGACGCAGGATGGGAGGAGAAGTCCATTCCAAAGGTAAGCCTACAACATGAACCCAGAATAGACATTTGCCGAAATCATAGTGTTGTAGGGGAGTATTAGGTTGCCAGGGTCGTAGGTTAACTAAGTGACCTGAAAATAGCCAAGGGCTACCATCCAGAACGCGACGTTTTTCCATTTCAGTTCTAAATTTGAATATATACAGCCCCGTATCTGCCGAATTAATCTCTAAATGATCTACTCTCCATGCTTTCTTCATAGCAACTTGAAAAGCAGAGAAATTCACAGTAGGATTGGTAAAGATATTACCCACCAGAAAGAGGCGACAATCCTTCAATTTAGCCGACGCAGGGATGTCATCCCAAACCTCCAACTCTTGTTCTGAGCATAATCGCCCAAGCCGATGGCACAAGGAAGCAATTCTGGAGGTATTTTCACTTTCTTCCATTGTTGTGGTTACCGAAGTACTCTAGGATGAAAAATTTGAAGAACAGATGTCTAAAACTAAGATTTGGATGGGTTGCATGTTACAGATCGGGAACATGCAAACTAGGAATGCCAGTAATTGGGATAGATGGAAGAAACCAGAGGAACCGAGGAAAGAGAGAAAGAAAAGGGGATGGAAGAAATTGAGCATGCAGAGGACAGGATAGAAGGAGAAGTAGTTATGGAGGATTGTGCGAGGAACTGCGATGGGTGAAGTGAGAAGCGGATATCAGAGAAAGAGCTGAGGAAGATGAAGACAAGGTTAAAAACTCGAGCATCACGCGAGAGAAAACTCTAACATAAGCGAGAGAGTTTTAGTCTAAGTTTAGAAGTTTTATGATGGTTAATTGGCTTAATTGAATTAAAATTAGATCATTTTCCCTAAAAAATTGTAATTTTTTTTTCAATTTCGTCCTTGGGGGACCAAATTGCATTAATTTTGAATCTACAAGGATCACAATGGGTGGACTAGCCAGAATCGGACTAGACTGATCAAGAATTGGTCAAATTGACATGAATCGGTCTGATTGGCCTAACCGGCCGCCAGCGGTGCTGACTGGTTCAACCGCTTGCCAACTAGCTCTAGACCTCCAGCGACAGGTTTCGAGATTCTCATTGTGCCAATTTCACTTCTACATCCACAATTTCCTCGAATTTGCATATTGGTCCACGGATTTAGCAAAATTGCATTTTGACCCTTAATTAGACATTTTGACGCAATTCTCAATTTTGGCTCGAGTTTTCATAAAATCAAACCCACCAGATCGATTACTCGATACCTCAAGAGCATAATTGAACCTTCAAAATAAACTTTTAACCATTAGATTAAAATTTTGACCATTTGATTGAACCGATGGTTGACATCACTCAATTTAAGGGTATATACCAATTTTCCCTCAATTTTTGAAGGGATCATTTTGCAGATTTCTCTCTCGCTCTCTCTAACCAATTAAAACCCTCCTCTCTCTCCCACCTAAACTCTCTCTCCTCCCATCTCTCCTTTCACGCACTAACTGCCTCACCGTTGCATCCATTGTCGTCGGTCAAGGCCCCGCCAGCGACTGCACCACCGTCCATCACCTTCCCCAGCATCCTCTCCCTTGCGTCGTTACCTCAAATCACCATTGGAGCTGTTGGTTCTTCTCATTCGGCGACCTTTATTCACTACATCAAAGACCAGCACTAGTGCCATTCTTTTTCCTAATCAGTTAAATCAATCGATTTGGCACCAATCGCGGTTTACTTTCCGATCGAGCTCTCTCGATCAATCCTTTGAAAAATCCTCAACTCACCGTGGTTGAGGATAGTTGGAAGGGTCCCTGGAATAGCTTCGATGATCAATTTTCCTCAGGTGGACGAAGATTGTTCCGATTAGACCGGTATTTACTTCCAAGTGTTGAACTGGCGGCCATCAATGATCCATTTGCTATCGGACTTTATCCGATTCACTTCTAGATCCGTCCTTGACCAACTCTTGGTTAGAGTTCGGCCAATCAGCCACTAGAGGAGTACTAGTGGCCTGATCTAGCTTCGACGGTCCCAAACTGATCCGAATCTTGACAGGTTCTTGTTGTTGCTGTAAATCAACTCTCAGCCAATCCTTGTGGAGTCCCAAGGTGTTCTGATCATGTTCTCAATCTTCCGATTAAGCTCTGGCAACATCCATTAGTTCAATCAAGTCAAAAATCGAAAAATTGCGAAAGGTAATTTCCTCAATCTCAAACTTGTGAAGTGAGACCGGATTAATTGGTTAGGGCTAGGGTTCAGCTTTAGGATTACATGTTATATTTAGATATTTGATTGGTGGATTTGAATATTGATTTGCTGTGATTGATTGTTCATCCATGATGAAATTGAGATGATTGAATGATTTTGGCTTCAAATCTACATTTTTGCATTCCTGCAATAGGCTCGCTGTTTTGGCCAAAACAAGGTCCAAAACAACCTTATCTTAATTCGAATCCTCCTAGACTTTGAAAATACACATTGCAAGCTTCAAATCGATAGGTTACACGTCTCGATTGAGTGATGTTTGACCCTCAAAAAACACCTCCAAAGTTGCTTGATTCTGCAGTATTTTAAATCCAATTTAGGTTTTGATTTGGTTCCGAATTTTGACCTTGCTATTTTGGTGCTGATCGTGATGATGATTTCTGGACAAACTTGTCTCATGAAAGTTGTTTGTTGTCGTGTTGAGAATGTCCTGTAATTTTTTTCTCGAATTTTTGGGCATGTTTAGCTAAGGTAAAATTACTTAAATATGAGCTGAGGTCAATTTGCAATGTTTTTGTCCGAGATGAATTTAGGTAGATTTGAACATGAAATTGACGTTGTTCAATCTTAAGGCCTTCATAAAAAATGAATCATATGTCATAAGTTTTCAATTGATGCAAGATTTGTAAAGTTTTGAAGTTGTTTAGTGTGTCAATTGCATGTATCAAAGCAAAGGGGTGTTGTAGCAAAATTAAACTTGATGTGGGTCTATTTTGCCATTTTTGTTATGACTCACATGATCTCAATTGAGTTTTGGACTCTTAACAAAAAATATTCATCATCGCTATTTTACATGTGAGATTTTTTGTTAGATTTTTGCATATCCCCAAGTGATCGAAATCATGCCCGTTTTGTGGTGCTGAGATTAGGATGAAACCTTATCATGTATGCACTTTACCACGCTTCATTTGAGTCTATTGGAGACTAAATCTTGTATTGATATCTCCTTGACTTTAGCAAAGTTTGTGTGCATATGTGAATTGTCATGATCAAGTGTTATTTACTATATGAACACTGTGCCTAAATTAGGCTAGTCGCATTCCGAAATCATCAAGTATGTCATTTAGGTCTTGAGTCATTTGGCATTGACATTGACTTGCATGATCCTTTTGCATATCGTTTTAAGGTTAGATGTTTACCTGAATCTTTTGTCACATCAAATATTTTGTCATGTGTGATTTTTCATACTGCTTGTGCATTGCATAAGTGATTTATAGACTTATTGATGCATGCCTATGTTCTAATTTTTAATTACTGATACGCATACTTTTAGAAACCTTAGTCTTAAAGCACTAAATTGACCTCGTTTAGAATTAAGCCCTTTAAGAAGTTGTAAAGCACTCTTAGAGCTTTTGAATGCCATTGATTTTATGCGATTTGCTCATCATTAGGTCCCTTTTGTATTTTTCCCAAACTTGACTAGAATCTGGACCTAGGGTCAAATTTAGACTCCTGTTTTTACCCCTATTTGGACAGACCCTTGTCATTTCTATACCATTTTTTCTATAATGATTCTTGACTTGGCCTTTTAATGAAGTTTGTTTGCCATCATGTTGACAATATTGTGTGAAAATCTCATGATTTTTTTAGACCTCTTTTAATAGGACAAATCTTGGTGACAATGACTAACTATGCTTATGTTTTGACAAATTTTTGATGTGTTGTTGTTTGTTGTTTGATTTTTACAAAATCATGTGTTGCTCATTTAAGAAAAATTTTCTTCATGAAAGTTGTTCATTATCATGTCATGCATATTAGAACATTTTGTCATAGTTAAATCATTCATGGACATCACTCAATTTTGCTGATTTGTCATGCTTGACTTGAAATTTCCTAACATAACATGTTGTTGTGAATGTTTATCTAAACCACTTAGGTTAGTTTGTGCGTGAAATTAGGCCATGTCATTTTCATGAAAGTTATTTTAAACACCTTGATATTCATTATCAAATGGCTTTGAATGAATCGAATTTTCAAATCGCATCTTGAAAACGCTTTGGTACATGTGATGTTTTCAAAGCTTGATTTAGCTTAAAGAAAAGTTGTGGTTTGAACCATATTCAAAATGTCTATGACGCTTGTGAATGCATTTATACAAGTTCTAGGCTAGCCTTTGTAGTGAAATGTGTTCAATAACCTAGATATTCCTTAGTCTTAAATGTTTTCCAATCCTTTTTAAATCTTGATTTGAAATTGTGAAAGTTATGGTTTGGATTGAATTCAAATGTCTGTGATGCCTGTAAGTATATTTATACAAGCTCCGGGTTAGCCTTGGCAATTGAATACCTTCCATAGCTGAAACACCACATTGTCTTAAAATTTTTATTGATGATTTTAAATATATCTTTGAAATATCATATGTACCCTCATGCATATAATCACATCATTTATTAAAATTGTCTGTATTTGTGAATGGCGCATGCTGTTGATAATAAGTGACCCGTCGACGGTTCACTCATTTGATTGATTAGCTGAGAAATAATGTCTAAAAACCTGCCTGCATGTTTAATTCATGCTTGTGCATGTGACTTCTAGATGTATGTTAATACCGATGCATGATATCAAGGGAAAATCCTGGGAAATCATATAGAACACCTCATTAGGAACTTACAAATGTATTATTAGCTATACAAGAATACAATCAATTCTCGAAAGTGGATTCAATTCTATAGTTAAAATCAACCGGACACGATTTTAGTCCAATCTAACCTACCGGGTAGCTTTTAGGGATTTTAGTGCGCTTATATCCCTTAATGGTTTCATGTGATAGGTTAGTTAACTCGTAAGTGATCAGCTCAGAGAAAAAGGACCATAGGTGCGTTAGTGAAAAGCCCATTTCATTTTATCGAGACGGTTTTGAAAATTCAGGATGTCACAACTCTTCCCCTCTTATAAAAATTTCATCCTTAAAATTTAAACCATACAATTCTTCTTCAAAAAGGTGGGGGTATTGTCGTATCATCAATTCTTCATTTTCCTAAGTAGCTCCTTCTATCCCGTGGTGTTACCAGACCACTTTGACTAAAGAGGTTGTCTTGGTACGCAAAACTTGTTCCTTTTGATCTATTATTTGAACTAGTCTTCGCCACTTATCTACATAACTTTTCTGACAACTCTGAGCAGTCTTAAGTCTCTCTCAAAAAACTGTGACGGTATCCACCGATTGTTGAACTAACTCAGGGATGGTGATTTTTTGCTCTCTGACTTCATCCCAACAAACTGGAGTTCTGCACTCTTTGCCGTACAATGCTTCAAACGGTGCCATCCGAATGCTCTGCTGATAACGGTTGTGATAGATGAACTCAACTAGATGAAGTTGTTCCTCCCAACTTCCCTTGAAGTCCAACACGCAAGCTCACAACGTGTCCTCGAGGGTTTGAATTGTCCTCTTAGACTGGCCATCCGTTTTCGAATGATAGGCTACGCTATATTGCAGCTTCGTTCCCAAGGTAGTCTGTAACCTTCGGGTCTCGATCCAACGTAATTGTCATTGGTACTCCATGCAGTCGAATTATCTGGCGCACATATTACTTAGGATATCTGTCCAATGCAAAAATTTTTCATATGGCGATGAAGTGAGCAAAGTTCGTCAATCTGTCAAGCACGATCCATGTCGAATCATCACCTTGCTAATTCCTTAGTAACTCCATCACAAAATTCCATCGTGATACGTTCCTATTCCCACTCAGGAATCTCAAAAGATTGTAAAAGTCCTCCTAGCTTGCAATGTTGTGCTTTCATTTGCTAGCACGTCGGCACTTGGCGACATGTCTGGCGATATCCGCCTTCATACTGGTCCACCAATAATGTTGACACAGATTCTAACACATCTTCATACTATCTGGATGAATACTGTAACTGCTACGATGCTTGTGACAAGATCTCTTCCTTAAGTTCCACATCATTGGGTACACACAATCGTCCGTGAAATCTTAGTGTTTTTTTTTTTTTGGTAAGGTCGTGAAATCTTAGTGTTTAGTCCTCGGTAACTTGAAAATAAGCTTTTCTCTTCTATATATCTTCCTGCAGAATCTTCTGGATCTCTGGATCTGTCAACTACAATGTCTTGATTCTTAGCTATACTTCCGGTTCAATTCTAAGGGTAGCCATAAGACTTGAAAGGTGGCTTACTTCAAATTTGAAAACCGAATCTCTAGCTCCTTCGAGTGAAGTCCACTCTTGAATCACCATCCGCGCAATCGATGACTTTCTACTCAACGCATCTGTAACTTCATTAGCTTTTTCCTAGGGTGATATAGGATGTCACAATCATAATCTTTGAGAAGTCCCATCCAACGACATTGTCTCCTGTTTAACTCCTTCTTAATCCTCAACTAATGATAACCTGTCCTTGGGTTGACCTTCGAGAATATCGATGCTCCTTGTAACTAATCAAATAGATCGTCAATCCTCGATAACGGATACTCATTCTTGATTGTCACCTAGTTGAGTTGCCGATAGTTGATGCAAAGGCGCAACAACCCATCTTTCTTCCTCACAAACAGAACTGGTGCTCCTTAAGGTGATGCACTAGGGTGTATAAATCCCTTGTCTAACAACTCCTGCATTTGCACCTTCAGTTCCTTCAGTTCTGACAACATACATGGTATGTAAGGAGCCTTAGAGATTGGCTCCGTCCTAGGGGACAACTTAATCACAAACTCGATTTCCCATTATGGGGACAGACCAGACAATTCTTGAGGAAACACATCTAAAAACTCTTGTACCACAACAATGTTCTCCATCTTAGGCTCCTCAATTGTTGTATCCACAATAGTCATCAAATAACCTTGGCAACCTACATCCAGAAACCGATTGCCTCAAGTGACGAATTTAAAATAATCGAGGGTCCTTCTCGTTTCCCCACAACTCAAGACTTCCACACGTTAATCGATTAAACTGTATTAATTCACAATAACAATCTATAACAACAAAATGCTCCTTGAGCCAAACAACAATTCAACACAACTCATTGCTTCTTGAACCAGCCCACTTTAATTACAATAATAAGGTCACACATAAGCAAATTAGTCGAGTACAACTCTAACCAGCGATTCTCCTTTCTATGACTTCATTACAACAAACAGAAATTTTACAAGCCTAACCAAAATTCTGTTGTGCCACTCTGATAAAATTACCCCAAAAACATTCTTTCCTCTAATCGATGCATGGCTTGGTTTATTCCTATCCCCTTCGCCATTCTAATGGCGTCCTATCTATGGTGCATTCCCTTTGTTCTATCCCATTGGTGGTGGTGGTAACAGCTATTGTGGTCCCATATGCCTACACGGACAATCCTTGAACTAGTGGCCGTGCTGGCCACATTTAAAACAAGCTGCCATCCTAGTATAACATGAAGTTGAACCATGTCTTTTCCTACGAAACAACACATGTCGTTTGAGTTGGGTGCTGACTTTCCAATCCCATCCTTTTTGTTGGGCGGAATGGGATACCTTTCTTCGACATCAGCTTCCTTTCGAACTAATTACCATCTTTACTGGACCTAAACCGCGACTCAAATGTGGCGGCTCATTCATTTAGGTTTCTCTCAATCAACCGTGCCCGCCCATAGAGATCATCGTAATCCTTCAGATCAAACGGTACCAGCGGATCCTTTAGCTCCGGTCTCAGTCCATCTCGGAATCTTCTTGCCCTATTGACTAGATCCTCAATCAGTCTCGGAGCGTATGGGACAGCTCGGCAAACTTCGCCTTGTACTGATCTACCGACATCAGACCTTGACGAAAACACTAAAACTCTACCCTCTCCAGTTCTCTGGTGCAATTAGAGAAGTATTTTCCATTAAAGACTTCAACGAAGGTGCTCCACCCTAGAACTATGCCTTTAGGAAACACTCTCCCTTTGGTGGCCCTCCATTAGGTACTTGCATTACCCTGCAATTGGTAGACCGTAAAGACCACCTTTCTTCCTCCGAGCACTTTAGTAGTGCGAAGGTCTTCTCTAATTCTTGGATCCAGAGGGTTGCGGCCTCGAGATCGCTTGCTCCTGAGAACCTTAGCGGGTTCAGCTTTAGAATTTGCCCCACCAACTTATGCATAGGCAAGTCACAAATCATGTTCCCAGGTGGAACCTCGGCAGGTGCGGCGGCGGCTATCACACCCCGAACCCCAAGCACATGCACATCCCTTGGTGGTCGACTAAAATTTGTGACGTCCTAGTACGCGTTGCCGACCATTTCGTTTTATTGCACATGTGGAAGCGAATTTAACAATCCCCAGACAACAAACAAACATTGGATAGAAAAGCAGGACAACAAATTATACAAAACATACTTCATATACAGTCAGGTGAACCTATAGTTTATACACAAGATGTCTATCTCAAAAAGAACTACTGAGCCACCTATGCTCCTGACCCTTCCGCCTCAAGCTCCGAATTCTTCACACTAGGGACTTGAAAATGGTAACCCACGACAGGGGGAGAATAAATTTTAGCGAGTCCACACCTAATTAGGAGGAAATTCACCTAGAGGCAGCCTAAACACACATCATATAAGATTTACCTCACCTCAGCACCTCGCTGCACGCTAGCACATCTTATATACCATATATAAACGCAACAAGCGTACATCATTAACTGGAATGCCTCATAACATATACTAATCAATCACTGAAGTCTCGATTATAAGGCCAAATCATCATGACACATTTCATTCTATTTCACACAATTTTGTCCCATAATTAGGCGCGACTATTTCGCTCACTTAAGCGTTCCAATTAATTATGGCCCAACCAACATGGCCAACTCAACAGTTGGCGGTCATCCGATGTAATCGGGTATTGTCTCACTCCATCGAGCATGGCAATGTCTACATCTAGAGGCATTTCACATAGGAGCATCGGTCTAGCCTCCACTTTGCAACCGGACATCGTGCCTTGCACTCAAATGTTTCAATTTAAATAATGTGCTTGGCTTATTTTTTTCATATTAAAAACACTCGGTAAAATTGGTGTGCGTGGATACACGGTCAAATCAACACATAAAGCATGATATCCCATCATTTTAAAATTCCATGACTTTATATAGTACTAAAAACATTTTCAGCGTAAAAAATTGACACCCGGTATCTTTTTTCTAATTAAATACCAAAATTCCAATTTTTTTAAATAATAATTCAAAATTAACACTCAACATCAAATTGCACAAATTAGCACTGAATTGCACAAACTAATTGTACCACGACGATCAGCACGAAATTCTAACAACTGGCTATCCCAAGATAATTTCCGCTATCCTAGTATAATTTCCGCTAATTAATAAATAATTAAATAAATTACATTTAATTAAATAAATTGCAAAATATCTAAATCAAAGCACTTAATTAAATTAACATAAGCTAGTCCAACCACCAAAGTGCACTAATTAAATTAATCTAACCAAACTAGCTAATATAATTTAATTACACTACTACATAACCTAACTAACTACTAACCAAACTAACCTAATTATCTAATTCACCTAACTAACCTAGCTAACTATATAGTTACTCTAACTAATCACTTAATCCTAATTAACCTAACTAATTCTCTACTAAGTTAAATTAACTCCTAATTAGAGTTTAGGAGGCTAACTCACCGGTTTAGCGCGAAAGCCGTTTCACGGCGACGGTGGCGTGACGATGACCACAACTCGGGTCTACGGTGACACCGAAGGAGGCTCGGACCGAGCTGAAAATGGTTCAATGCGTCTCAGCCAAAGCTAAGATTCGAACTTGCTTTTATGGAGGGCTGCTGGTGGCGGCGTGAGTTGGTCGAGTTGTTTGCGGGTTGCGATGGACAAGGACAACGGCAAGCTAGTGGGTGGAGAGGACACTAGATGGTGGGAGGTTTCGTTGGAGTTGGGGCACGGCGAGTTGGGAAGATGGAGGGCAATGAAGCAGTTAGGTACAGCAAAGACCGAGAAAGAGATGGCGTTCATGAAGGGGAATGGACAAAGGAGCAGGGTGAGCTGGTGAACGGTAGCGTGAAAGGAGGATCGGTGGAGACAAGTGATGGTGGAGCAGTAGAATCGAAGTGGAGAAGTGGAGCTTCAAAGGAAAAAAAAATGAAGGAAGGGCAGAAGCAAGTTCAGTCCAAGGGGGGATGATCGTGCGAAAGAGAAATGAAAAGAAGGCGGAAGCCGCGAAGGAGGGATTGGCTGCTTGGTGTGTGAGAGAAGTTGAAGAGAGGGGGGAGAAAGTCAAACGAAATATCTTAATTCATCATGTCTTGGTCCCAAAAGTCTCCCACCCCATCCTCTTGGTCCCTTAATACTTTCTTGCACAAAAATTCCCACAATTAGCTAAGTTGATGCCAAATGTTGCAGCCCCCACACAAGCCTACGAATTTCACCAATTGGACTTCAATTCCTTCACAAATCTCTCTAATTTGATGACCAATTTTGCTAAGGAGGAAGCCCACACAAATTCCACAATATCACTTCACCAATTAGCTCACTTTGGAGGCCAAAAATCAACTTAATTTGGCCCCTCCAAATTTCTTTTTCTTTTCCAAATTGTTCAAAATTGATTTTTCGTAAAAATCTCGGGCTCGCCTAAAATTTTTCAAAAGATGAGTTGACATCCCAAAAATAAATCGTGACACGCTAGAACTTTCGATTCCTAAAATTGGGTTCAATTTCGTGGTTAATTCCAACCAAATACGATTTTAACGTAACCTAATCTACCGGGTAGCTTTTATGAGTTTTTAGTGCATTTAACCTATGGTGGATTATTTTCGATCCACATTATGCATCTTCGACTCATAAGTGACTCTCAGTTGTCGTAAAAATCTCAAAGTTTCAATTACGGGCCCAAGGTACAGAATCGACAAAAAAATCTGTTTAGTGCTGTTCGACATGAATTTTGCAATTTAGTAGAATCACCCACACTTAATCACATGTTTCTATTGAATCGACCTATCTCTGGTCTCTAATCGATTTTAATGATGCCGTATTGACTCTTGCAGATTAGCACGGTTGAGCAGTCAATTTCTAATCAAATTCTCAAGTTAATCGTGTTTATATTCCTTAATGGCTTCACCTGATAGAGTAATTATCTCGTAAGTGGCCAACTTAGAGAAAAAGGCATAGGTGCGTCGATTAAAAGCCTAATTCATATTATTGGGACATGGTCGAAAATCAAGATGTCACAGTGGCAGCGGCAACTTGATTCTGAACTGTTTGCCTCATCAGATTTCCCATAATCTCAAGCACTTGTACAATCCCATTAATTCTGGGATTGCCAGGTGCTACTACACCAATATTGGCCTGTGGTGGTACTCTTTCACTCGCGCTGGCCTGAGTCTATGCCCTACCTCGGGCACCGATCCTAGTCGGCGTCCTACCTCGAGAGGCTGACACAACGCTCCTCTTTTGAGGAGTCCTCTGCCCCGGATCGCTCATCTTACAGGATCTCTATAAAACCTGCTTTCCCAATTCCACACAAAATTAAAAAACTGAGCGACCCACACAAACAATCAATCAATCAATCATATGCATATGCATAAGGAAAAATGTATTTCCTACTAACTATTCCATAACCCATTGCACCTTATCACTCCAGACACTAACTAGCTCTGATACCACTTCGGGCAGGAATGTTATGCCCTGAACCTCGGGCATGGGCACATCCCTCGACGATCAACTAAATTGCGATGTTCCTAGGACGCGTTGCCGACCCTTTCTTTTTATGCACATGCAAAAGCGAACTTTAAACATATACCCGGACAACAACAAACACATGATAGAAAAGCATAACAACCAAATTTCAGCAATCACACCTTATAAACAAGCCAAGTCAATCCTACAAGTCTATACATTAAAGGTCTGTCCCAGAATAACTACCAGACAACCTATACTCCGGATCCCTTTGACTCTAGCTTAGGATCCTCCATGACACCCTTCAATATCTCTAGACTAAGGACTTGAAAAATTGTAAACTATGACGGGGTGAGAATAAATCTCAGTGAGTCAATACTCTAAAACCTGATTAGGACGGGAATTCACTCAAAGGTGTTCTAAACATGCACCACTTAGAACTTACTTCGCCTCAGCACCTTCTTGCACATTAGTGCATCTCATATAAAATATGTATACACTAAATGCATTCAATAGTTGTAACACATCATATCACTCATCAAATATTCACAGGGGTCCTGATTATAGGGCCACATCGTTATGACACATCACATTCCGTACCACACAATTTCATCTGATAATTAGGCGCGGATAACTCATATTAGTGGTTCACTCCACACCCGATATTCACTCTCAATATCCAAATTCCATATTCGAACTCCATATTCCAACTCCACATTCTAACTCAATATTCAAACTCAAGGCTCTAAAGGTGACTCCCATGTGACTCAAATCACCATGTAGCACTTAGCCCTTAACCATATATGGGAATAGTACAAGGTTCTAGAGGTGGCTCCCACAAAGTTACGCTGTCGTGTAGCACTTAGTCCCTGACCACAATAAGCAATAGCTTAAGGCTCTAGAGGTGACTCACACGAAATTTCTCTGTCGTGTTGCACTTAGTCATTTTCCATATATAGCAACAATATAAGATTCTAGAGGTGGCTCCCACGGAATTACGTTATCGTGTAACACTTAACCCTCGACTATGCATGAAAGTAGTGCAAAGCTCTAGAGATGGCTCCCATGTGATTCAGTTCACCATGTAGCACTTAGCCCTTGACTGTAATAAGCAACTATACAAGGTTCTAGAGGTGGCTCACACGAGATTTTGTTATCGTGTAGCACTTAGTCCTTTACTTGCTCACAACTCATTCGGTTTTCTCAACATAAGACGAGATCACGGGAGAGAGGAGGCTCTAGAGGCGGAGCTAGCTTGGCTGTGGAGTTGGCTAGGTGATTATCATAGGTAGAGTCGGACCAGACCTATGGTGTTGCAGGGGAGAGGCTACACACTGGTCGGGATTGAAGGGCTAAAGAGGGAGAGGCTGATGTGGATTTTCTACACAAAACCTCATTTTATGATATTAATATTTTTAAATCCACATTAATTTTTTTTTTTGGACGACCCGGGAACCCCCGTACAGCTGGTAGCTGGCGGGGTAAACCCAAGGCGAATTGGGCCACCACCACAGACCCAGCCGTAGGTGAGTCGCGCAATGGGAACACGGGGTTTCGAACCCCTCCCTCCTCGGTGGGGAGAAAGCTCTAACCATCGTGGCCACCACGGGCGGTGGTTAAATCCACATTAGTTTGTTGACATAAGAATGTTATATTAAATGATTAACAGTGACTTAGAACAAAAGGTTAGCTGGAGAATTTATTTGAGAATTGAATGAAAGTCAGTGAATTTTTTTATTTATATATATAAAAAGAAACGTAATTTGAACTAAACATACAATTGAAGAATATATAGGATTTAAGGCTTAGTTGTTTCCAGCAAAAATCTTGTGATATAAATTGGTTCTTTAAAAATTGATGGTTGTGCAATTTTTTTTTTCTTTTTAAGTAAATGGACATCCTGGGTAAATACGTGTACTAACAAAGATGGCAGGACAACGGCGAGAAAGGTGGCGAGTGGCGAGCATGCAGCAGGAGAGGATTCCGAGAAAATATTAGATGAGTTTCATACTCCATGTGGACTATATGAAAAATCACACAAAATTTGATATGTATCACCCACATATAATCTAGGCCCCACACCGAGATAATTTAAAATTTCACGCTTCCCTCTCCTCTCGTCTCTCTCTTATAGAATCCTAGCCCACCTCTGCAAATGCTTTAACCGTCTCTCTCCTTTGCAAACCATCTATCTCCTCTCTCCTCTTTGTCTTTCTCTCTCTCTCTCTCTCTCTGTCCACCCCACAAAGCACCCCTGCTCCTGAACACGGACGCCACCATCGCCTTTGTCTCCCTGAGCCCCACCGTCACCTGTCATAGCCCCATTGGTGGCTCCCATACTAGGTAGGCACACTTTTTGATGAAATGCTCTTACTAGGAAGACAAACTAATAAATGGAAATTGGGATTTGAATGAATTTTGTGGAAAGCAATTTGGCTTTTTAGCAGTTGGTCATTGTTGTTTTGAATGATTGTTGATGATCTAGCAAAGCTTCTCTTCTCTGAGTGGAATGGGTCTTCCAATAACTAAAGTTTGAAAGTTGCTTTCATATTGGAGTGTCCTTGCCGGCGCCATCTAGGGTGCGTTTTGTAATATTTCTGTTTTTGAGAATAATTTTTTTTACAAATACTTTTTTTTGTTTTTGTTCCCGATAATAATTTTTGAGCATTTGAACGCATTTTGTAACTATACCAAATTTTTGTTCTTGAGAGAGAAATGTGTTTGGTACGACCCAATATATTTTTATGACTTAAATTTTCTTTTAATTTATTAATAATTTTATTACATTTTTCTTTTTCTCTTTTCTTTTTTTTTTCTTCTCCTTCCTCCAGGATCATAGGTCAACCAAATCATTAAATATGCATTTTCTAGCAAGCATAGCATCAAGAACAATCGCAAACTACTACCAGTCCTAACCGGCAAAAATAGTCTGCTCACGCATCTCTGAGTTTAAATCCAGAAACCCAATCAAACGAGTTCGAAAAATTCTCAAATTTGAATATGTTGTAAAGGACACATAAACAAACATTTTTTCATGAGGACACCTTGGTTCAGATTCCTCTGAATTAAGAGCAGTAAACCGCTCAATTGTTACGAAATCTAAGTCCGTGTCCAGAAGGTCTGTTTTCCAAAATCAATTTGGTTTGAGATTCAAAACTTGTCCATTTGATCTAAAATTTGACTATGTTAAACTACAAGATGTGAAAAACAACTTTTGTGAAGGAACCCTTTCAAAATTCGAACTCTAAGAGTTAATGAAAATCCATTGAATCCGAAATGGTCATCAGTTCTAGCAAAAACAGAGGTTTTGTTTTATTTTTAACAAAGTCAAAATCTTTTTTTTTTAAATCCATAAAATCTTAGGTAAAATATATGTCATAACTGAAAATGTCTAAAACATTTTTTAAGAAGGAATTAACCTCAAAATCTTAACTCATTTCGATCTACAAAAATGGCAAATGGCAAGGGTTCAGGAACCAACTTTGAGAAAAATCCACTAAATTGGACTAATCCATCCTCATTAGTGCTAATATCACAAATTAGATAACCACTAATTCATCTTAAGTCTAATCTAACCAAACTAGATTAGCACTAATCCATCTTAAGACTAATCTCACTTAGTACTAATCTAATTAAGCTAATTAACGCTAATCTAACCCCATAAGCGTAATTAACAAACTAATCAAGGATTAGGGAGTTAACTAACTGGATTAGTGAATAAATGAGTCCATAGCGATGGCGGCGTGATGGCGGTGAGATCCCATATCTACAATGACTCCAAAGGAGGCTCGGAAAGGGCTACAAAATAACCCACAAATCACTGCTGAAGGAGGAGAAACCGGTTCTATTATGCTTTTACTTGAGTTACTGGTCGGGTGGCTATTGGCACGGCTTGGCTATCTCGAGTTGATAGGAGGACGGCCGGACGAACAGGTGGAGTTGCTGGTGAATCGGCGAAGGAGCTAGTCGAGCTCAAGAACGGCAAGAGGCGGACACAGGCTCTTGGGCAACTGCTTGGACCGGTGGACAACGGGCTTGGGACGGGTTGGAGTCGGGGCTCGCACGGGCTCGGTGGTTATGTTTGGTGGCTGACTTTGGCTAGTGCAAGTTGGTTTTAGTTGTGGGGACTTGCCACAAGGAAATGGAGGAGAAGATGATGAAGAAGAAGAATAAGAAAGGAAGAAGAAGGAGCTGTAGTTGCTTCTGCTGGTGAGGCTCACACACAAATGGAGAAAGTGGGAGGAGAGAGGGAAGAGAGAGGGGGAACAAGGGGGAACAAGAAGTCCACCTTGTGACCAATCGCCAAGCAAGCAAAAGATCATGGCACTTGAGTGCCTTTGGCACCAAAGTCTTCAGCCAAGCTGTCCAAGCTTCCTCCACAAGCCAAATTTCCTTCAAATCTTCCACAAACCAAGCCAAGTTGAAGTCCAAATGCAGCTAGCCCCTTAGCCCTACGAATTTCCCTTGGTCCTCATTCAATTCCTCACCAATTCAAGCCAAAATGGTAGCCAAAAATCACACCCACTCAGCCCCTATAAATTCCATGCATTCCCTTCACCAACTAGTTCATTTTGGTAGCCAAAATTCCACACCAAAGTGCCCATTCGAATTTCTTGAATTTAATTTGCCAAATTTTGATTTTCCGTAAAAATTTCCGGCTCAACGGAATTTCTTCAAAAGATGAGATGAGGTCCTAGAAATAAATCGTGACACACTCGAACGTTTGATTTCCAAAATTAGATTCAATTCCATGGTTAAAATCAACCGAACGCGATTTTAGTCCAATCCAACCTACCGGGTAGCTTTTAGGGATTTTAGCGCGCTTATATCCCTTAACGGCTTCACTTGATAAATTAGTTAACTTGTAAGTGATCAGCTCAGAGAAAAAGGACCATAGGCGCGCCGGTGAAAAACCCATTTCATTTTATCGAGATGGGTTCGAAAATTCAAAATGTCACATGGGCCAAAGCTTAGCCCTACTTGCCAATGATATTGTTCGCTTTGCGCCGTAAGCTACACGGCTTTAAAATACATTGTTGAAAGTTAAGACTAGTGCCACACCTTATAAGACACATGACTTCACCGTCTCCAAATGACATGGGATTCGGTGCCACACCTTATAAGGCACATCACCTCACCGTCTCCAAATGACGTGGGATTTGGTGCCACACCTTATAAGGCACATCACCTCACCGTCTCCAAATGATGTGGGATTTGGTTCATTCCTACCCCTATCGCCATCCTCACGGGCGTGCTTTTGGCCCATCCCTCACAAGATTAGGTTGTTACAAGGCCACTAGCTTCTGCCCAATTCGTCCTCAAACCACACACTTCCGGCTAGGCTTGGCTCTATACCATTCCAAGGGCCAACCTGTGACCCCACTTTACTTTGGGCCAGAACATGCACAATTTTAAAATGTGTCATTGGTAGTCAAGAATGGTGCCACACCTTATAAGGCACATCATCTCACTGTCCTCAAGAGATGTGGAATTCAATTCATTCCTGTCCCCATCACCATCCTCATAAGGAGTGCTCTTGGCCCATCCCTCGCAAGATCGGGTCATTACAAACACAATTGGTTCTCTGTTGGTATGGCAGGCCTATTTAGGAGGACAGGTCTAGAAATAAACATTCGAGTACGAGTCCTATCCAGAGTCCTATCCAATGTGCAACTGAACTTTTGGTTATCTCTTTAACTGCCCTAAGATTCTTGGCAAAAATTTGTACCCCCCAAACATCCATGCAAGCGGCGCAAATTTAAGACATTAGCCGGACTGTACATAGATACAATGGCTAGTGCTAAGAGTCTTAATCACGGACAAAAAGGGATTCTCTATACATTTAGCGAGACTCTAGTCTGTTTATTACTCCACTGCTACTGTATTACTTACTCTTTTTCTCTTTAGGCACGTTCTCTTAAGCATGTGATCAGCTAGTAGCATTGCTTGACAATATTAGCAGACGTTACATAAATGCAATTCGCACCAAATAAGCTCCGAGTGATGGTATCGGTTTGAAAACTTCAATTGACATAATCACCGGCTCAAGCACTGCCTTCCTACCACTAACACTAATGTAACTGTTCAGAGAGTAGTTCTTACATCTTCTCAAGAGACTTACCAAATGGACATAGGAGCCGCTTAAAGGCTAATCAGCCTCTGATCTGACTGAGCAATTCCTATTGCAACTCATGAACCTTTTATATAATCATCTGCTTTCTTTCCCTTCCCTTTATAATTGTTCGTTTCATTTCACGACTTGTGTTTCTTTGTAGAATCTCACCTTTTTATGGAATCAATTGTGGTTAGACCCAATTTTATTTTATTTTATTTTTGTTCTTTAGTTCCTTGTCTTGCTTATTTGCTTTAATATGTAAGGGTCACCCTGTAATTGCTTGGAAAGAAATAGAGTCGTCAAAAAGTCTTTCCGTAACTGGTCAATAGGGGCAAGATAGGATGGAAGTTTTCTGATTGGCGGTTTTACTTTTTCATCTGCCTATCATCATCAAGAGGGAAGTGACAGATGACATTACAATTACCAACGACGGACCCAAAACTTAAAAATCTTCAGTTGGGTGTCCCTACCTTCATGGAATCAGAGTTTCTTCAAGTCTTTCGTGTCCTCTTTTCCAAGTCAACTAACGTGTCTATGGAATTGCCAATCAGAGTCTCTTCAAGTCTTCCGTGTCCTCTTTTCCAAGTCAACTAACGTGTCTATGGAATTGCCAATCAGAGTCTCTTCAAGTCTTCCGTGTCCTCTTTTCCAAGTCAACTAACGTGTCTATGGAATTGCCAATCAGAGTCTCTTCAAGTCTTCCGTGTCCTCTTTTCCAAGTCAACTAACGTGTCTATGGAATTGCCAATCAGAGTCTCTTCAAGTCTTCCGTGTCCTCTTTTCCAAGCCAACTAACGTGTCTATGGAATTGCCAATCAGAGTCTCTTCAAGTCTTCAGTTGGGTGTCCCTACCTTTATCATTGTGCAGGAATAGCCAATAAGAAGGCATTCCCTTCAAGTTCAAAGCTGCTGCATTGTAGAGCATCAATGGAAAACGGAAAATCTTCGTCTCTTGTTTGAAGCCTGGAAACCCCGTGTAAAGTGTCAGGATGGTCATGGTTCTATGCTGTGCTCATGCGCAAGTGCTACTTCACATTGGGTTGCACATCTTGCTCATTGCCATGTTAGCTGAGCCAAACAACTTATCACAGTATCAACCTTGCGAACCCATGAAATGTGGCGGTGGTGGAAGCCCAGAAATAAGGTATCCCTTTTACATTCCTGGAAAAGATATAGATTTTTGTGGTTGTCCAGGGTTTGAGATCAATTGTCAAGGAACAAAAACTATGTATGGTCTCTATTCAGTAGAAAGAATCTCCTATGAAGAACATTCCATTCATTTGGCGAATCAGTACGTTATGGATGCTTCCTGCTTCACTCCTCGTCCCTCCACTTTCTATCGCGTGAACCCGATTTTAGGTCACAGCTACTCCTTTCATCCAAGACTCTGGTTCTTCTATAATTGCACAGAATCCTTTCTTTTTCGCTACCCAAAAGTCCGGGTAAATTGTACCTCTAAACCCATGTACAACTCCTTTGTTGCATTAATACATCCAAATGATTCCTACTCTCAAGAAGGCGGAGCCTGCCAATCGTCCGTGGAAGTACCAGTAGAACTGAAGGAAGGGTTGTCGAACCAAACAATAGGTGATGTTGACTACAAGGAGTTGTTGAAGGAAGGGTTCATCTTAAAATGGGATTTATTACCCGAAAAGAGTTGTAATAGTTGTCGACAAAGTGGAGGTCGATGTGGACGACAACAAGACGGAGACCTTGTGTGCTATTGCCCAGGTGGCACCAATCATCCCAGGGATTGCAACAGTAGCGGCGGTAAGGTTTCTAGAATCAGCAATTCGGTTCATGCAATAAATTCGTCATAAGCTATTCTCTTCCCTGAATAGAATGTGATTATTATGATGATACGAATCTTATAACTATTAGGAGGAAGATGCACGTCGAGCTTTATGAATTGTATCATCTCTCTTTTTCCAATTTAAATTCTCCAACTATTATTGCTTTTATGTCGCAGGGAAACCGAAAGCTAGGAGCTTACTGAAGAAAGGGGCTCTTGGTAAGAAGTAAATCAAATTTCTTATGCATAACGAATTAAAATGCAGAAATTTGGATGATATTTAACAAAAAATAGGACTACTAAAACCCCAGGAATCTATTTATGCTTTGTGTCTCCTTTGGTTACACAGGTGCATCAATCAGTGGATTTGGTGTCGCTATAATAGTCCTAGCCTATCTTCGTCAACAGAAAATTTCCAAGCAGAAATTCATGAACACAGGGAGCAGAAAGATGAAAAGGAGTCATAAATATGGGGTCATTTTTGAAAATCATGGAATTTTAGCAACAAGAAGATATTCTTATTCTGACATTAAGAGAATGACCAACTCATTCAATGAAAATCTAGGCCAAGGAGGCTATGGGTGTGTGTACAAAGGAAAGCTCCCGGATGGTCATCTCGTGGCAGTGAAAATCCTAAGCAAGCTAAAAGAAGATGGTGAAGACTTCATCAATGAGGTAAATAGTATGAGTAGAACTTCCCATGTCAACATTGTTAATTTGCTAGGTTTCTGCTTGCACAAAACGAAAAGGGCCCTTGTCTATGAGTACATGCCTAATGGATCTCTAGAGAAACTCATATACGAAGAGAACTACTTCAAGCAAGGTCATCACCACCTTGGATGGGACACCTTGTACCAAATCTCTCTAGGCATAGCCCAAGGGCTCGAATACTTGCACCAAGGCTGCAACTCCAGAATATTACACTTCGACATAAAGCCACACAACATTCTTCTCGATGAAAATTATTGCCCCAAGATTTCCGACTTTGGCCTTGCAAAGATATGCCATCGAGAGGAAAGCACAATCTCACTATTCGACCCACGAGGGACTGCGGGGTTTATTGCGCCAGAAGTATTTTACAGGAACATCGGAGGAGTATCCCAAAAATCTGATGTGTATAGCTTTGGAATGACAGTACTCGAAATCGTTGGTGGGAGGAAAAATATAGTGACTGAAGCAAAGAGAACCAGTGAAATATATTTCCCGCATTGGATTCACAAGCGTCTTGAACTCCAAGAAGAGTTTGGACTACAGAATGTCACAAGTGAAGAAGATAGAGAGAAAGCCAAGAAGATGGTAATAGTGGGCTTATGGTGCATACAGATTAATCCTTCAATTAGGCCAACCATGAGTGAGGTGGTTAATATGCTAAGAGGCAGTGTTGACTGCTTGCCAGTTCCTCCTAAGCCCTATTTGTCTTCTCCATCAAGATCATCACCTACCACTTCAATGTCCATGGTTGTGTAAAACTTAAGATCGTCCCGTAAGCACATCGAGCCTTTCAATCCAATGAGCAACTTGTGTACAAAGATAAATTAGAGTGCTTCCGAAATTTTCTTCTATTATTCGTTGAACGTGTGGTACCAATGCTAAAGCTGACAGAAGTTATATAAAGCCACGTCATTACTTGCAGAAAGCATCTTAACACGAATTTGCAGCTTGTGTAGCTGAATGTACATAACGGCAAGACCACTTCGAATTCATTACATTTGGTTTCCGGTTTCGTTAACAAACTTACTAATTTTGATAAACTATTTTTCCACTATCATCTTGATCTAATCACCGAATCATAACAAATGAGCAACCTCAAGACTATATAAATATGTGTGTTTCTTCTTGAAACAAATTATTTGCACATCAACAAAATGGGAAATGTCACATCCCAAAACCATAAAGAATGGAGATGACAAGACCGTCCTCTTGTCACGCCCCGATCCTCAAGCGTGTGCCCATCCCTCGGTGGTTGATGAAAATTGCGACATCCCAGGACGCGTCCCCGACCCATTCATTTTAATGCACATGTGGAAGCGAATTAAACACTCCTGACAACAAACAACATGGGATAGGAAAGCAGGATAATCACATCAAACCAAACACTTTTATACACAAGCTGAGTTTATATACCAAGGTCTACAAACAATTGGCTTTCAAAAAGGAACTATCTTATGATCACTAGTTAGACACATTTACAGATCCTTCGGGGACTCCACTAGCTCCGGGGGTTGTCACGCCTTGATCCTCCGAGCGTGTGCCCATCCCTCAGTGGTCGATTAAATAGCGACGTCCCAGGATGCGTCGCTGACCCACTCATTTTAATATGCATGCGGAAGCAAATAATAATCCCCAGACAACAATCATATGGGATAGGAAAGCAAGGCCACAAATTTTTGAAAACCACGACACACTTACCAAGACCCAAATTTGATTTTCGAACTGAACTTATTGACTGATTGATCTTGGCATGATGTTATGCTTTTGATTGGTTTTGATGTATATGTTTGTTTTTTTTTTCCATTGTATGTACTGAGTTATAGTTCTTAGACTAGGTCTAGATTAGGATTCCAAAGATGAAGACAACGCAAAGACGGTAATAGGTTGATGTCTAATCCGACCATACTTTTGTACTGTCCATCCCTAACATATGTCTGAGGTTCCTATTATTTATATGAAAGCCCGACAAGTTGTGGGTTCTTCTCTCTTTTGTCTTTTTTGTTTTGTTTCTCTTTTCATCTTTCTTAGAGCTACATGATATGTTTATTGCTTTCATTGGTTGTTTAATTACTATTTTGCAATTTCAATTCAATTGATTGCTTTCATTTCATCTTTCTTAGAAATAGAATAACACGAAAATGATCACATACGCATGATCGTCTAGTTTAGGACAAATGATCCTAAAAAAGTAAAGAAAATGCATGAAAAACTTAGGTAAATACAACATATGTTAGATACCAAAATGGTGCTAATAAAAATATTAATGTAATCCAAGTTCCTGAATCTAGATATCTGGTTGTGTAAAAATCGAGAAAATACTCCCGACCTTCAATTGGGTTTTTTGGCCAATCCCAAAAAACAAGACTAATAGCGATTTCCATCTTATTTTTATATTGTATTAAACAACTAGATCTCATAAATGAATGCGTCACAAGGGGTATGAGACTTGTTAAGACTCACTACAATTTAGTATACCCGATATTGGCAGTACCCTAAAAGGATGAAGTGATGTTATCCTTATGGACAAAGTGTCCTACCGAGAGGGCTATTGTCATAAAGGTACCCTTAAATTTGATATTCACACTCTCTCGAGGTATGTCACCCTTGTGGGTATGGGTCGCGACACTTCGCTATCACAGGAGATATGAGTTTGGGAGAACTCGCGATTATGATTAAGTGAACTCATAAGAGGTTTGGCTGGGGGGTGAGGTGATGACATCCTTGTGGTTGAGAACTGTGATCAATTAGCTCTAAATCTGAACTTTCCTCTCTTCTCGTGAGGTGGCGACGAGATCGGGTCGCGATAAGCTTGACAACTCTACTAGAGACTAGTTAATAGATTAAGAGGACTTGAAGCTATAAAAAAAAATGTTGTAGTGTTAGCTAACGTGTCTTGTGTAGGATCGTCTGCGTGTCAAAGTCGTGTGGATAATTAGGTTAGTTGCTAACAAAGTATTAAATGTTCTTGTAGGTAGGAGTCATATAGGGATGCGTGCTTGAAAGCCCTTTGTTTTGTAGGTGGAGTATGGATGTATGAATGTATGAGGGTTTATATTGAAGTATTGATTTTTAAGCTTAAAACACATGTTTACGAGTTTTAGTACGACACTACACACGCAACTGATTATGAGGGTCTAAAACTTTGATCGCCCAATTTAGGGCCTTATGAGGGTTTATGGGTGGAATTTATGAGTGAATACTCGTGGTAATCCATTATTTACATAAACTCGCTTGTCCCAATTGATTATTGATGATAGTAGTGATGGGCAAACTACTTTTTTCTTTAGGATGAGGACCTTGAGCTTCAGTACCCTCACCTTAAGCGTAGAAATCTCACAAGTTCTATGCGACATGTGATTTATGCTTGCCATGTATTTGGTAGGTAAAACATTGTTCATTTCTTATCGTTCTTATCTTCTTACTTTCCGTGCTTTAATTATGCGTTTTATATTTTAACGATGATATGTATGTAATCATGGATACCCCTCTAGGTTTAGGCTTCAAATGGGAAGCCCGAACTAGACATCGTCTCGGTGTCGAGGAATCTAAAACTCATATGGGAAAATCTCCACTCAAGACATCAAGATTACGTGGAGAAGCACATAGGCTTCCTTCCCACTCTGCTAAAAGTCGAATTACATATTGTGATGGTGAAGGCATTAGCCTATTTTTGGAATCTCATAACCTCCACCTTCGTGTTTATTCAATATGAATTAACCCTTATAATTGAGGAGTTTTGGAAAGCCATTGGGCTAGGCAAAGCTTCCTTAGGTTTGTCATCCCTCCTGTTAATCAAGATCCAATCTCTCTCCTAAGTCAATTGCTTAATGTCCCCACCAACAAAATTAGGACTAATCTTAAAGGAAATTCGAATTTCATGCCTTATTCCTTCCTTAAGCAGCACCTTCTTACCCTAGAGCCTAAATTCGAGAGCCAAATTCCTCATGTCTTTCTTCTCATATTCTTCGGCATTTTGGTGTTCCCGCACACCCAAAAAACAATGGACCCTTTAATCACTCACATTGTCTATCAAGTGTGTGCCTTTAGTCATTTTACACACATGATCATTGCTGAAACTTTTGTATCTCTTCACCGATTCAAGGCAAATGGTCGAGGAGCTCTTAGAGCCCCATTAGGACTTCTCTAAATTTGGCTCTTTTCGCATATAAAAGAATTCGTCATTCACATGAGAGTTGTCAATATCACGAAATATCATCATCTTATTCTTAGGTTTCACTAAAGAAATGAATTCTTTCCATCATAGTCTTTTTCCGTATGGTTTCATTTTCTTAATAACCTTACCCCCATATTAATCCAATGGCATGTCCGATGGCTTGGGAATCCTGAGGTGCACCTTGTTAGTGGAGTTGACGACCCACTCCCCCTTGTGGGGTTGATGGGGTTAACGGTGCTCCGCCGATATCACGCGCTTCAAACAATCCCGCCAATCCTCAAGTTGGGGTTATACCGTATTGATTATCATGATAAGGTCATCGAGAAAAACCAAATTTGCCATGTTGAAGCCATCATTCTATCTCGACTCAATCTCGCTGCCCTTGAATCCCTCATCATTACGAGGAGAGAAAATGGAGGAAAGGTCGAGTTTAGGGGTGCTTGATCACAAGAGTTCTCTCACAGCTCGCATTCCAAAAAACATCATCACCTTGCCTTTCGAATCAAGCCTCTCGTGAGTTCCCTCCACGAGATCACGAGCTCTCCTAAGCTCATACCCTGCACGACAGTAGAGTGTCGTGATCCATACCCACATTGGCAACACACCCTAGAAAAATGGGTCGAGTGTGGATATTGGATTTAAGGGTACTTTTACTATGATAGCCCTTTCGACAATGTGCTGCACCTATATGGATGGCATTAGGAGTGATCGGTTCCCAGTTCGGTCCGATTCTAAGGTGGAACCGGGAACCGGACTGTGAGAATCGGTTCCCAATTTTGGGAACCGTGGACCAGATTATTTGGTCCTAGGACCGGGAATCGGACCGGACCATCGGTTCTAGTCTGGTCCGGTCCAATCCAACAGAATCGACACTTTCTTTTTCACTAAAGAACGACTATTCACTAAAGAATGATCATGCTCCGAACCGATCAATCTAATTCGGTTCCTGGGCAATCCAATAAAACTACTCACACATGTTTTCACGTGCAAAATGTTCAAACTTCACTTGCGTGAATATCAATCACAGTTTATGTGTTTCACGCTTAATTTTAAGCATAAAAGCCATGAACAATGTGATTAAAGGTTGTGCTTGGCTTAGGTTTTATAGACAATCTCTATGAAACTAACAAGTTTTCTTTATAAATAAAGAATAACAACAAGAGCTTTGGTGGTCTCTTGGCCACATAAGAGGTTGTTACCTCAATTGCAATTTCGATTGCAACAAGTTTCATATATAATATTCATATATTATATGTGTTTATATATCAAATGTATATAAATTATATATATAAAAAAAAACATTTGGTCCGGTCCGGTTAGTCCGGTTCTCACCTTGGAACCGGGAACCAGACCAACCGACCGTCGGTTCCAAGATTAGGAACCGAGAACTGGACCGCCGACCGTGGGAACCGCCCAAAACCGGCCGGTCCGGTCCGGTCCCAGTCGGAAGGTTTCCGTTGCACACTTCTAGATGGCATCACTTTATCCTTTAGGGTACTCCCATATCGAGTATGCTAAACCATGGTGAATTTCATCGAAACTCGTGCCTCACATGACAGGTTGTTTATGACAACCTAAAAATAAGACAGGAGTTGCCACTAGCCTCATTTTTGGGGTAGGCTAGAAAACCTAATCGAGGGTCGAGAGTGTTCTCTCAATTTCTATGCAACCAAATATTTAGTTCGAGGACTTGGGTTATGCTAATATTTCTATTAGCACCCTTTTGGTACCTAAACAGTATATTATGTTTTCCTAACATGTCCATGCTTTTCTTTTTATATTTTGGAGATCATTAGTCCTAAACTAAGCAATCATGTATAGTTGGTCATTTTCATTTTATTCTATTTCTAGAAAAACAAGAAAAGAAATCAATAAATGGAATTAAAATTACAAGACAGTAAGTAAACAATTAAGGTAATGCATATCACAAGCTTCAAATTGATAGGTCGCACGCCTCAATCTAGTGTTGTTTGACTCTAAAAAAATATCTCCAAAGATGAACGATTCTATAGTAGTTCAGGTAGATTTTTAGTTATGTTCTTGTTCCGAAATGATATTTTGCTATTTTCATTTAGCCTTCCATGATGATTTATGGACAATCTTGCCTTCACGAGTTTTGTTCCAAATTGTATTGTGCATGTCTTGTAATGTTTTCGAGATTTTTGGATGTTTAACCAGGTCAAATCCACTCAGATCTGAGCCTAGGACAGTTTGTTCTGTGTTGATCTCTGATTTTGTCATTTTTGCACTAATCACAAATGTTGATTTTTCTGGAAGAATTTCCTTCATTAAAGTTGCTTGTAATAGTGTGCATGTCCTGTATTTTTTTTTTCTAAATTTTTAGACATGTTTAACTAGGTCAAAATCGCTTAAATCCGAACATAAGATAGTCTACCATATATTGATCCAAGTTCTATTTTGGTAAAATTGAGTCCACAAATGAGCATTGTTTGGTCCCAAATCCTTCATGAAAGCTAAAATACATGTTGTATATGTTCAATTGATGCATGCTTTACAAAGTCTTGATGTTGGCAAGGGAGTTAATTGCATGAATTCAAGTGAAAATATACTACAACAATACATAGCTTAGATATACATCTCTATTTTGTTATTTTTGCTATGGCTCATGCAATCACATTTGGGTTTCAAACTCTTAATAAGAAATATTCATCATTGTATGCTCTGCATGTAGGATTTTTTGTAGGATTTTTGAATATCTTTAGATGGCTGAAATCATACCCGTTTTGTGAAGTTAATGCTGAAACCTAATCTCAATCTACATGCATCTTGCCATACTCGTTTGGGCCTTTTAGAGACCAAGTCTTGCAATAGTACCTCTTGACATTTAAATGACACATTATAAGGTTTGAGTACATGTCCACATCATTACCTTTGACTATCATCTTACACATTAAATTTGTGCCACAAAAGTAATCTCACACTTAGGATTCACAAGCATACCATTAGGAATCTTGAATCATTTCATAATGTTATTTAAATTGTATAACATTTTGCATGTCGACCTAGGATTAGATGATCATTCAAATTTTTCGTTGCATCTGATCCTAAGTCCCATGTGATTTATTAATGCCATTTGTGCATTATTTGAATGACTTTGAGGTTTTCTAATGCACACTTGAGTTATGTTTGTCTTAGTTACTAATACGCACACTCTTAGAGATCTCGATCTTAGAGCATCTAATTGACCTAGTTTGGACTTGAGGCCTTCTAGGAAGTTGTAAGGCACATTTAGAGACTTTTGATGCCACTAATTTCATGCAAATCACTCATTGTTTGGACCACTTTTTTTTTTTTTTAAATTAAGCTAGATCAAAATCTAGACATGGGATCATATTCAAACCTCTATTCTAATCCCTGTTTGGACAGACCTTTGATATTTTTGTTCCATTTTTTCTATTAGGATTCTACACTTGATCTCTTAATGAAACTTGTTTGTCAACATATTGGTTATGTTTTGCATAAATTTGGTGATTTTTAGGCTTGTTTTGATAGGATAAATCCTCGCGATATTAGCTGAGTGTCCTATTGTTTTGAAAATTTTCTGACATGTTGTTGCTTGGTGTTTGCTTTTTGTAAAATCATGTGTAGCTTGTTTAGGTAAGTTTTCTTCATAAAAGTTGTTTGTTATCTTATCGTGCATATTAGAGAATTTTATTATCACCAAATTGTCATTTCACATTGCCCAAATTTGCTGCTTTTGCATGGTTGTTCTGAAATTTCTTGACATGAGCTTGATTGAGATTATTTAGATAAACTTCCTAGGGTTAGTTTGTGCATGAATCTAGGTCATTCCATCTTCATGAAAGTTGCTTTAAACATCTCAGTAATCATTGTTAAATGAGTTTCATCGAATCGTCTTTTCAAATCAAATCTAAAAATACTTTGGTACATGTGTTGTTTCATAAAAACAATTTGTTAAAAAGTTTTTCTTCAAAGCTTGATTTGGCTTAAGGAAGAGTCATGGTTTATACCATATTTAAAATGCTTGCAATGCTTGTGAGTGCATTTATGTGAGTCCTGAGTTGGTCTTGACAATTAAATGTGTTCCATAGCCTAGATATTTCTTAATTTGAAATATTTTCGAAATTTTTCTTAAATCTTGATTTGACAATTATGAACGTCACGATTTGAATTACCAGCGAAGCTTGTGAGTGCATTTATGCGAGCTTAAAGCTAGCCTTGGCAATTGAATGTCTTTCATAGTTGAGAAATCATTTTGTCTCAAAACTTTTTGTGGATGATTTTTTTTTTTTAAATGTCTTTGAAACATCACATGTACCTCTTATGCATACAAACACGTTATTTATTTAGAAGTGCCTATGTTTGTGATTGGCGATGTCTTTGGTGATAAGTGATCCATTGACAGCTCACTCATTTATTTGATTGATTGAGAAATAAGGTACAAAAGATCTGCATGCATGTTTAATTCTTGCAATGCATATGATTTCTAGATCTATGATAGGATTGATGCATAATATTGAAGGGAAACCTTAAGATCACATAAATCGCTTGGTTATGAGACTTATAAATGTTACTGATCATGCGAAAACACATTTGGCTAATAATGACTGTAAGTCATAAAATGAATCGGGTAGATATCTTAGAGGGACCTGCACATGAATTTCAAAGGCCAATCTCGAGGCCCAAAGCTCTTTTTTGCATTGAATTTCTTTCAAAAGATTGATTTTGGCATGATGTTGTGAATTTTATTGTTTTGATATGTATGCTTGTTTCTTTCCATTGTATGAACTTAGTTATATAGTTTTCTAGTCTAGGTTTAGATTATGAACCTAAAGATGGAGAAGACATAAAGATGGTGGAGGTCGATGTCCAGTCCGACCATAATCATGTATTATTCATTTCCCCGACATATGTCTCAGGTTCCTTTTGTTGTATAAAGTTCAATGAGTTGCGAGTCCTCTCTTCCTCTTATCATTTTCAATTGTGTTTTTCTTTTATATTTATTAGCATTGCATGATAGATTTTTTGTTTTCCTTGAGTGTTTACTTTATGTCTCACAATTTCCAATTTAATTGGGCGTTTCCTTTTCATTTTCTTTAGAAATAGAATAGTATGAAAGTGACCAACCATGCATAATCGCTTAGTTAGGACTAACGATCCTGAAAATATAAGAAGAAATGCATTAACACGATAGGTAAACATAACATATTATTTAGGTACGGAAAGGGCACTAGTAGAAACATTGGCATAACCCTAATTCTTGGGCCTAGATATCTAGTTGCGTACGAATCAAGGGAACACTCCTAACCCTTGATTGGATTTCTAGCCGACCCCCAAAAAAAGGAGGTTAATGGCGACTCCCATCTTATTTTTAGGTTGTCTGAAATAACTAGACCATATAAATGAGCCTGTTGCATGAGATATGGGTCTTGATAGAAGCCGCCATGGTTTAACAATACCCGTATGTGAAAATTCCTAATGGATGAAGTGATGTCATCCTTATGACAGAGTACCAGAGGGAGGGCCATTATGGTAAAGATACCCTTAAATTCGATATCACACCTGACCTCCTCTCTCGAGGTGTGTCACCCAAGTGGATACGAGTCGTGACACTCTATTGTCAAATGAGGTACGAGTTTTCAAGAACTCGTAACCTTGTAAAGGGAACTCACAAGAGATTCATCCGATGGATGAGGTGATAACATCCCTGTGGTTGAGAACCGCGAGGGAACTTTCATAGTCAAGTATCCATAAATCCAACATTTCCCCTTTTCCTTTCCCCGTGAGAGGGATCAAATGGCGAGATCCGGTCACAACAATGGTGATAACCAAACCTTTGTTATTTCCAACTGACAAAATATTGTCCACATAAAGAGATAAATTTACAAATTTATCCTCGAACCATTTAATATACACACGGTGATCTTCTTCAATTATCGTAAACCTAAAAGACGTTACGGCTCAATGAAATGAAACTACCACTGTCTAGATGATTACTTAATGCCATAGATTGAGCAATGAAGTCTGCAAATTTTATGCTTATGACCTTTAGCTATGATATCTATTAATTGGTTCATATAAATTTCCTCATCTAGTTCTTCGTTGAGAAATGCCGTCTTTGCAAGCATTTGATGTAATTCTAGATCCAAATGTGCGATAATGGTTAGGATCAAGCGTATAAAGACAAACCTTATAATTGGTAAGAAAGTTTCCTTATAATCTATACTCCCTTATTGAGTATGACCCTTTGTCACAAGGTGAGCCTTATACTTTTCAATGGATCCACCCGCTTTGCACTTAATCTTGAAAACCCATTTATTTCCAATAGCCTTGCAATTGGGCAGTAGATCAACTAAATCATAAATGTAATTTGCCCTCATTAACTCCATTTCATCTCCGAAAGCTTTTTTCCATCTTCATTCTCAGAGATGATAGAGCCTCTTGGATAGTCTTAGACTTGGCATCGTCTTATAGAGCAATCATAAATGATTCTCCTTCAAATCCAAAATGACAACCAAGAATACTTTTATGATTAATTTGACGAAACTGAACTTTTTCTGAATTCAATTCGCCAAGTGATGCAACACTCGCATTAGGTTTTATATGTTGAGGTAACTCTTCATTTCCTTCAATAACATTTGTGGGTGTGATGTTATGATCTTTTATCTTATATGATTGGAAATCCTTATTAATTTCATTTTTACTAGAAAAATTGTTCTTCAAGAATGTGACATCTCATGACTCAATTTCGGTCACACTTCCATTAATTTGTTTACCTATGAATGCATACCTTTTAGATTATTCAGAATATCTTATAATAATACATTTCTTCCTTCTAGGGTCTAATTTGCTATATTTATAGGAAGAATCATGAACACAAGCTACAGGCACCAAATGTTGTAGGTTACTTTAGTATGATTTCCTATCAGTCCACAATTCATAAGATGTGGAAGTAACTAACTTAAAGGGCACATGATTAAGTATATAAGCAACAGTCAGTAATGCATCTCTCCAACACGAGATAGATAGATTTGCTTGCTCCATCATAGACCTAATCAATTTTAATAAGATTCTATTCCTTCTCTCAACAACTTTATTTTGTTGCGGAGTACCCAGAATAGTCAATTATCTTACAATTCCCTTTTCATCACTAAAAGCCTTGAATTGCTCAGATAAATACTCACGTCCACGGTTGGTTCATAATGTCTTTATTTTTTGTTTGACCGATTCTCTACCAAAATCATATATTGTCTAAAGCAATGTAATGCTTATGACTTATGGGAGATCAGAAAAACAAAATCGAAATGCATGGAATCATTTATAAAAGTGATGAATATGAGACTCCATGTCTCGCTCTCATGTTCAATAGATCACAAATGTTAAAATGTATGAGTTGCAATGGAAGTTCAACTCTAGTTCATTTACCAAATAGTTTTCTTGTTATTTTTCCTACTAGATAATGTTCACATATGGAAAGATCAATTTTAACGAGCGGCCTTAAAATGTCTTCTCTAACTAACCTTTGCATTATGTGTAACTCAATATGACCTCTCTAGCATATCAAATATCTGCATCAATTTTCTTGTTATTAGAAGATACAATTAAAGAAAAATAACCATCAACATTAACATCGAACACATCATAATCAATGTCTAACACCATAAAACTATTCGTTACATGACTGGAACCATAATAAATTGTTCCAAACATAATATTAACACAATGATCATGAAAATTCAATATATAATCTAAACTTAGAAGAATAATTACAGAAACCAAGTTCTACCGAATATCTAGAGTATATAGAATATTATGTATGAAGAGGTTTCAACCATCACATAACTTTAATTTACATGTACCAAAACCCTTCACTTCAACTCTACAGTTATTTCCAATATATGTCAATTTATTTACAGGCGGTATCCGATAATATTTCACAAATACTTATCGGTTTTTAGTTACGTGGTCTATTGCTCTTGAATCTCCAATCCATATAGGACAAGATTCAACAAGCACTGTAATGCTAGAAACATAGACATCACTTAAAATAATAGAGTAATGTGATACCTCTTTCGGCTTAATGCATTCACGAGCGAAGTGGCTCAATTTGCCATAATTATAGCACTTTGTCTTGATCTTGTCCTTCTTTTCACCGTGCTTCTTGCATCGGAAGAGCTTAGCTTGCTTGGGTGCTTGACCAGTTTCCTTCTCTTTGTTGTTGAATTTATAGCTCTTCTTGCGCTTGAAAGCCGAAACTTTGCGTGAACTATATTTAGCAACATAAGTATATGTAGTGGATCTCGCACCCTTTAGACAGTCATTTTCTAATTCTAAATGATGCACTATATCATTAATAGTGACATTATTCTCGTTGTGTCCCATATTGATTTTCATATGCTCCTAACTATCAAAAAGAGACCTTATAACAGCATGAACTTACTATTCATTAATTAGGATATGTCCTACCGTCTTCAACTCACGTATCATGTTTGACATTTCCCGAAGATACTATCTCATAGTTTGATTTTGATGCTTTTAATATGTGTCAAACTTGATGGTGAGCCTTTCCAATTCAGTAGCAAACGTAACCCAAACTTATGTTTCCAGACAGCCTAGATTGCTTGAGTTTTGTCATAACTTTCGAACTCATATGTGAGATCATATTGCATACTAGCAACATAATGCAAGAAATACTATTTTTCTTTTTCCAATCTTAATAAACTTTTTTTTTTGGTAAAGAAACCTTAATAAGCTTTTTTTTTTTTTTTTATGACCCAAGGAACCTTGTAAGCCAACAGCTGGCGGGCAAACCTTGGGGCGACGCTAGCGAAGGACTCGCCACCTCGATGTCTCGCTTAAGATCCCGTGCGGCCAGCGGAATTCGAACTCCTTTCCTCCTCGCAAAGGATCATGGGAGCCTTATCCAACTGGGCTACCACAGGCGGTGGTACTTTAATAAGCTTTTTGATCTCTTCTATGTTAAATAAAAGTTCAATGCTCAAGTTCATCCATAGTGTAGTTGAGGGTTTCAAAAACCTCTTACTTCTCAAGAATGTACCGAACCTTTCAATGCCAATTATCATAATCATAACCATTCAAGTTCTTACCCTTATTGAGGTCAATCATAATAGTTTTGGATGCCGAGACCATAATCAATTACTACTATACTTTGGCATAATAAATGTAAAATCAATACTAGCACATATTTCACATTGATACACTTATTTCATTTACAATGAAGACAAACAAAATTAATGATGATCCAATCAAAGACACTAAAACGAAAGTTTTCTACCTTCCCAATTAGCTTCCATGTATAATTGTTCTACCATTATTAATTTGTTTAATTTCCGCAATTTTAAGTTCAAAATGAGAATTCCTTCAAATTCTACCAACCTATGAACTCCCACTTAAAAAATGATTACATGCTCATTTTCTATAAAATATAAAATATAAAAAAAAAAAAACATAGCAAGATGTGAACCAATATACAAAACATTCATATATCAAATTCAATCATATGTGAAATACAAAATGTAATGAAAAATGAAGATCTCCAGCCATTGTTTGAGTTCGCTTGAAATTAGGATATTGCAAGCATGTTAAATCATATATATGCTATCATTGAACCAAGCTCTACACAATCTGTATGTGATCATTTACATGTATGGTAGCTTTTGTATTTCTAAAACCATAGGGAAATACAAGCACTAAGGAATAAACAATACACTTATACCCAAAAAATACACATATTTAGGGTTTCATACGCATTTTTATACCTTTAAAAGCCTCAAACATATAAAATAACTATATCACAAAATAGAGTACTTCAATACGAACACAACGCCATCGATCATGCTCCAATCGGAGCTCTCACGCGCCCACATGTGCTACCTAAGTGCACGATGCGTATGGTGCATGCGTTCAGCCCTAATCCGACTCTACTGGGCTAGTTCGACCAGCTCGACCAATCCAACCAGTTGACCAGTCAACCGGGTTGGGTCATTGGGTTGAGTGCTCAAGTCAGGTCGACGGTCGGGTCAAGTTGATGACATCATCGATGACGTCAACTGGTCCTTACCAGAGATTTGCTAATGTCATCGATGACGTCAGCAATCTACCTACTCGACCCACGCATGGCATCACGCGTTGGGGCATTTGTGGGCGTGTGGCCAGGGACGCTGCAACTTGCGGCGGCATGTGGAGGCGTGTTCGGCGTTGCCCAAAAGCATGCCACCCACTGTTCTGCTTGTCTTGACGAGATATTTCACCCCATATATCCAGTGATATTAAAGAAGGCCCTGTGAATTATAATAGAATATTTGTGTACTTATTTCACTTTGATTTTCCTACTTTCTTAGTTTAGTAATCGATATGAAAGAGATTCCAGTCTTGTCGCCCAGCTATTCCCTTAGTATTAGTTGTATAATAGTGGTGTGGTAGTTGAGAGACTAGGCATTTAGAAGTTCAAATCGAGATAGATGCATCTGCTGTTTCATTATCAATTATTATGCCAGAGCCCGACTGTGGTTGAGTTTTTGAGACTTATTACATAGGCTCTAGAAATTGTTCCTCGAGACTGATTTTTTTTTCCTTAATTACTCTCAAATGATCAAGTCAACCATAGTCCTGCTACTAAGACTAAGTCCTGAACCAATGCGACTAGAACCCCGTATTCGCATTCTCTTTCTCCGAATGCTTCAAGGAAGGCTAATATAAAGAAGTAAAAGAGCAAGAACACTTTTTCGCGCTCAATCCCTTGCTTGTTCTTTCACTTCTTACTAGCAGCTCTTCCTTTACACCTGAGAACAACCTATTCTTTTTCACAGCAAACCATGAAGAGTCGAAAGAGTTCACATATGTTGAGAGCTTGCAGGCAGAAGAATAACTAAAAGCTGTCCGATCCAATGCAATCTCAATCACTACTTGTAAACCTGCGAAAAATGCGAAAGGAGCCCTCATCCCCTCTCTCCTCTCCCACTCCACACCTGAATAGATATAGGGTGGCCTCGCCTTGGAAGGCTACATTCGATTTGGAATGGATCTGTAAAAGGCTAAAGCAGCCCTACTTTCACTATGCTATTACTGGGTGGGACTACTCCACTACTGGGAGAGACTGACTGACTTACTGATCCAGATAGAGCAAAGACTGACGGTGAGGCTTCTTTCATAAGGTGGGCAGGGCTATTCCTTTCTCTTCCTGCTTCCGTAAATGACAAAGGGAGAGGGTTGGTATTCTCATCAAGGTTTATCCGGTCGCTGAGCTATTCTTCGCTCCTGGCGGACCATTACGTGTACTGTCTACTCTGCTCTTTATGGAAGAGCCGACTCCAGAGGATAGGTATGGACAGTTCGGGTGGGGACCTGACCCGACAAAAGCTCTTTTTCGTTAAGATAAAGAGGTATCTGGCGAAACCAAACTGAGATCTTGGAGCAAGGACGTTGAGATCAAACATGAACCTGTCCGAGCCGGGAGCAGTTGATCCGTATACGTATACTTCGTAATGGAAACTAAACCTTCAAAAATAGATTGGGGAGAGAGCTTAGAGGTGTGCACTGAAAGGGGGATCTTATGTCATATGCTGCTCGAAGGCGAGAAGAAGTTTCATCGAATGCTACTTTCCTCGATGAGGGACCACCTAGATCGGATTAGAAAGCAGTGGACTACTCCCAGTTATCGACTTCAAGCGGGGAAAGCTAATTCAGTAGTTGATTTGGGAACGAGTCGAGCATTTGAAACAGGAGAATAAAGGCTTTTGAAATATATCATCTATCGGTTGAAAGAACCTTCTTCGTGGAAGATGATATATTAAAACCCAAGGGTAGCTTAGCCACATCACATAGAAGACTTACCTCGCCTTATTTACTTCCTGCAAGTTAATAGAGTTCATATCACTTACTCATATGTAGTAATAAGAACTTAAACAACTGGAGCGTAATCACTTTCACATAATCAACAACCACAGCATGCGTTCCAGTTTTTATTTACTGCCACATAAACATAGCCTACTCGCAGTTCAGCTATTTCTTGGCCTTTAGCCAGGCATTGTCTCCCCACCTTGGAGCACGACTTCATCAATACATCGACGGCGTTCCCGAAAGAGCATAAGCTAAGAATCAACTGCGACCCGCATCCATTGTATGGGGCATCCCATATAGGGGCAAGTCTAACTCAATAGCTCAACACGATTTTCTCTTAATTAACACACAAAAAATTCATATTTGGCCCAGGACACTTTGCATTTCACTCAATGCTTCCATTTAAAATAGTGATCCCGCCTCTTTTCTTCATATTAAAAATGTTCAAGAAATTATTCATGTGTGTGAAGGCACGTTAATTTCGAACCAAAAAATTAATATCTCCTTCAAACCCCACTATTTAATATAATCCTTAAAATCCAATTTTGGTATCAAAACCCGACACTTGGGATTTTCTGAATAAAGTCCATATTTTCACAATCAACACTCAATTTGCAATATCCAACCATCAAATTCATAATTTGAATACATAGCAGCAATCAGCGCGAAATTCTAATAATTTAAGATCCTAGAATAATTTTTGGAAAATAATAATTAATTAAATTTATTCCGAAAATTAATTAAATAATAATATTTTAATAATTTCATATAATACAAAATATTATTAAATAATTAAATAATTTCGAAATATTTATTTATTCAAAAATAATCAATTAAGGTCTAATCAAGATTATAATAATCTAAACATCTACTTAGCCTTAATTAAACATACATTAAACTAATCACACCCCTTAATCTAATCCACACTTAACTAAACTAAACTAACAACCTAATCTCACTTAACTTAAACTAAACCTTCCTAAAGTATCATTAACCCTCTAATCAAGGTTTAGAAGCTAAACTCACCGGAATCGCTTTCCGACAAGTTCACGACGAAGACAATGGTGAGGCGGACGATAAACCTCCACAGGGCGACACCAAGAGAGGACCGGAAGGCATCCAAAATGGGCCTTGAAGTTCCAGACTTTGCTGGAACTCCGGCTGATGGTCACGGTCGGAGGAGGACTGCCCTGTGGCTGGTTAGGCTGAGGAGGACCAGTGGGTGGCAACAACGGCTTGCACGGTTTTCCAGCGAGCTGGACGGTGGCTCACGTTGGCCAAGGGAGCTGCTACGGTGGAGGAGAGGCGAGCTCGAGTAGGGATGATGGTGCTATAGGATCAGGGATGCACGAGCAGCGATGAAGCAGAGCGCAAGCTAGCTAGGCACGCAGGCAAAGAAGAAGCGGCACCGGCGATGAGCTGGCTTCAACAGTGGCTCCGGTAGCCTTGGCGACAGGAAGCAGCTGCTGGCGGTGCTAGACGACGGTTTTCGACAAGTGGATGAAGGCAGAGCAGCGAGCAAGCGAGCGGAGTAGTGCGCGCGTGAACGAGCGACGATGGCAAGGGGCTCCGGTGGCGTGTGAGCAGCTGGATGAAGGGCTGCCGGTTGAGGTCTCGGTTCGCATAGCTTCTCTCTCTCCATTCGGTTCTCAAGGAAGAAGATGAAGATTGATGTGAGAGCCGCACTTTTGGTGAGCCAATGGGCTTCTTCCACTTATCAACACCCCCTCCAACTTGGCCTGACCATGACCTCACATGACATCACCATCCACTCACTTCCAATCTTCCTTGACAAGCTTCCAATGGGCCCAATTTGCTTATCCACCATGGCATACGAGTTTTGAATATTTGTACATCGAATTCATTCAATTTCCTTCAATTCCCTTCCAATTGAGCCAAATTGAAGTCTATAAATTTATCCAATATAACCACACTTAAATCCGCATTTTTCCTTGACCATATTACCATCTTAGATCCCAAAAGTACGACCAAAAGCGGGCCTATCAATTTTCCCGAACCAAAATAACCATACTTTGATTTTTAGCTGAAAAACTTGGTTTGCAGAAAAAAAATCTTCTGAAAATAAGTCAACATTCCTAAAATAATTTGTGACACAACAGGACTTCCAATTTTTGAATTCGGCTTCAATTTGACGGTTAATTTCACTCTAACGCGATCCTAGTGCATCCTAATCTACCGAGTAGCTTTTAGAAATTTTCGTGAATTCGACTTGTGGTTGATCATTTTCAAGCCATAATGTACATCTTTGACACATTGGCGACTATCGGTTGTCGTGGGAATCTTAAGTTTTCAATTACGGATACAAGGTACCAAAACGACAGAAAAATCGGTCCAGTGCCGATCGATAAGAATTGTGCGATCAGGTGGAATCACCCACACTTGATCACAAGCCTTTGTCGAGTCGACCAATTTCTAGTCTCTAATCGATTTTTATCTATGCTAGAATGACCCTTGCAGATTAGCTCGGTCGAAAAGTTGTTTCCTGGTCAAATTCTCGAGTCTGATGCATTAGAATCCTTTAACGGCTTCACTTGATAGACTAGTTTTCTCGTGAGTGGCCAACTTAGAGAAAAGAACTAGATGCGCTTAGATGAAATGCCCAATTTATTCTGTTGAAAACAGAATTGGAAAAATCGAGATGTCACAACTCTTCCCCTCTTATAAAAATTTCATCCTCGAAATTTAAACCGTTAGAAATCTTAAGCAAAAAGGTGGGAGTACAGTTGTCTCATCGATTCTTCAGTTTCCCAAGTTGCTCCTTCAGTGCCTTGGTGATGCCATACCACTTTAACCAATGGGATGGTCTTGGTATGCAAAACCTATTCTTGCGATTCATAATTTGAACCGGGCTTTCAACGTAAGACACCCTGTCGTCTACGTCTAATTCTTCAAAATTTAGAACGTGTGTCGAATCGGGTTCATACTTCGTTAACATTGACATGTGAAAAATATCATGCACTTGTGCCAACTTCGGCGGGTGCAAGACGATATGCTAGAGTCCCTATTCTTTCCAAAATCTTAAAGGGACCTACGTACTTTGGACTCAGTTTCTCCTTTTCACCAAAGCGTGAAGTATCCCTCATTGGCAACACCTTCAGAAAGACATGCTCACCAACTTGGAATTCCAATGGCCTTCGATGCTTATCGGTGTAACTTTTCTAGCGGCTTTGAGCGGTCTTTAATCTGTCTCTGAGTAACGGCAACTGCCTCCACTGACTGTTGAACCAACTCTGGGCCTGTGATCTTTCTTTCCCTGACTTCATCCCAACACACTAGCGTTCTGCATGCTCTACCATACAACGCTTCAAAATGGGCCATTTGAATACTTTGCTGGTAGCTGTTGTTGTAGGCAAACTCAATCAGATGAAGTTGTTCTTCCCAACTTCCTTTGAAGTCCAAAGCGTAAGCTCGTAGCATGTCTTTGAGGGTCTGAATTGTCCTCTTAGATTGGCCATCAATTTGCGGATGATAGGCCATACTGTACTGCAGCTTCATTCCCAAAGCACTCTGCAAGCTCTTCCAAAAAGCAGCGATAAACCCCGGGTCTCTGTCTGAATTAATCGTCACCGTCACTCCATGCAGACGAACAACCTGACGCACATACAGATCCGCGTGTCTATCCAAACTCAAGTCCTTTCGAACTGCGACGAAATGAGCCGATTTTGTCAGTCTGTCGATTACTACCTAAATCGAACAATTTCCTCTCTAGCTCCTCGATAGTCCAGTCACGAAATCCATTGTGATATGCTCCCATTTCCATTCCGGGATCTCAAAAGGTTGTAGAAGTCATCCTGGTTTGCAATGCTGAGCCTTGACCTATTGACATGTCAAACACCTAGAGACATGCTTGGCGATATCCACCTTCATACCAGACCACCATTAATGTTGACGCAGATTTTGATACATCTTGGTACTACCAGGATAAATGATGTAACTACTACAATGCGCTTCTGATAAAATTTCCTCTCTAAGCTCTACATCCTCAGGTACAACCAATTATCCTCGGAACCTCAATGTTCCATCTTCATAAATCTGAAAGTTAGCTTTCCTTTTCTCAGTATCCTCTTGCACGATTTTCTAAACATCCAAATTTTTCGGTTGAAGCATTTTGATTCTGACCTACACTTCCGGCTCAATTCAATTATGAGGGTGGCCATAAGATTCGAAAAGATGGCCTACCTCAAATTTGAAACTCGAATCTTGTGCTCTTTCGAGTAGACTCCATTCTTTGAATACCATCTGCGCAACTGAAGACTTCTTACTCAGCACATCAGCGACCTTATTCGCCTTTCTAGGGTGATACAAAATCTCACAATCATAGTCCTTCAAGAGTTTCATCCATTGACGCCGTCTCATATTCAACTCCTTTTGAGAGAATAAGTACTTGAGACTTTGATGGTTGGTGAAGATCTGGAATCTTTCTCCACGCAGATAATGCCTCCAAATCTTCAAGGCAAAGATGATCGCTGCGAGTTCTAAGTCATGCGTCGGATAATTTAACTCATGAGGTATCAACTGACGGGACGCATATGCAACAACCTTACCATGCTGTATCAACACACAACTCAGTCCTTTAAACGACACATCACTGTAGATCTCAAATCCTCTTGGACTAGATGGAATAGTAAGCACAGGTGCAGTAGTTAGCTCCTGCTTAAGCTCTTGGAAACTACTCTCGCACTTATCTAACCACATAAACTTTTCTTCCTTCTTCAGAAGTCTCGTCAACGACGATGCTAACATTGAAAACCCTTCTACAAACCGTCTATAATACCCTGCTAAACCTAGAAAACTTCTAATCTCTATCACTGTAGTCGATCTTGGCCAGTTGGTTACCACTTCAATCTTGACTGGGTCCACTAAGATTCCTTCTCTGGAGATAACGTGACCTAGGAAAGCCACACGAGTTAGCCAAAACTCACACTTATTGAACTTGGCGTACAGCTCGTGATCCCTCAAAGTTTGAAGCACTATCCTTAAGTGCCTTTCGTGATCCTCAATACTCCTTGAGTATACTAGGATGTCGTTGATGAAAACGATTATGAACTAATCCAAGTACTCCCTAAACACACGGTTCATTAGATCCATGAAAGCAACTAGGGCGTTCATCAACCCAAACGGCATTACAGTAAACTCATAATGGCCATATCAAGTGCGAAACGTTGATTTCGGTATGTCTTCTTTCTTGATCCTTAGATGATGATACCCTGTCCTCAAGTCGATCTTAGAAAATATCGACGCTCCTTGAAGCTGATCAAACAAGTCATCGATCCTCGGCAACAGATACTTATTCTTAATTGCCACCTGATTGAGTTGTCGATAGTCGATACACAAGCGAAAAGAACCATCCTTCTTCTTCACGAACATAATTGGTGCTCCCCAAGGTGATGCACTTGGGACGAATAAATCGTTTATCCAACAACTCTTGCATCTGCACCTTCGATTCCGTAAGTTCTGACGAGGCCATCCAATAAGGAGCTTTAAAGATTGGCTTGATCCTGGGGGCTAACTTAATCACAAACTTTATCTCTCTCTCTGGAAGCAAACCTGGTAATTCTTTCGAGAACACGTCTAGGAACTCTTGCACCACTACGATGTCTTTTATCTTCAACTCATCTACTGTCGTATCCATGACAGTCACCAAGTAACCTTGACAACCCTCGTCTAATAAACAAGTTGCCTCGAGTGACGAGATTAAGGAAATCGAGAATCCTCCTCGACTCTCAATAAACTCGAAACTCTCACCCTTTAACGGGTTAAACTGAATTGCTTTGCGATAAAAGTCCAACTTAGTTCATTGCTTGGTGAGCTAGTCCATGTCAATTATCACATCAAAATCATACATGGCTAGGACTAGCAAGTCTATCCTCCCCTCTCGCTCACCAATGACTATCTTGCAACCAAGACAACCCACTGAAGCTAACACCTTATCCTTTAACAGCGTAGATATGCTAATCACAGACTCCAACAACTCAGGAATTAATTCTACCAACTTAACATATCTTTCAGCTATAAATGAATGTGTAGCTCCAGGATTAAATAAAGCATAAGCAGGTTGGTCGTTCAACAAGACCATACCTGTAATCACATTAGGCACATCCTCTGCCTGTCCTTTGGTGATTGCATACGTCCTTCTTTGAGCTGAAGGTCGGACCAATCCACCCTGCGACATATTCGGCAGTGCGATTCCTCTATTCTGACCCAACGGTGGCGGCGGCAGCAACTGACGCTGTCTAATCGGTCTCCTGGGACAATTCCTAGCTATGTGCCTTGCTGGCCACACTCATAACAGGCACTCGTCCTAGAGGAACATAGGGCTAAACCATGTTGTCTTCCACATGAATGACGCATTCCATTATGGCTTGGCAACGGCTTCCCTATCCCACCCCTTCTATTGGGTGGAACAGGATACCTTCCTCTAGACATCGGTCTCTTCCCAAATCAATTACCTTCTCTATTCAAATTAAACCGCAACCTAAATGTGGCAACTCTCTCATTCTGGTCTTTCTCAATCAACTGGGCCCGTTTATAAAGGTCTTTATACTCCTTCAGATCTAATGGCACCAATGAGCTCCTCACATTCGGTCGGAGCCCGTCTTTAAACCTTCAAGCTCGATCTAACGGTTTCTAGACTAGATTAGGGGCATACTGCGACATTTTAGTGAACTTCGCTTCGTACTAATCAACCGACATCGTACCTTGGTGATTGGAACTCTACCATCTTCATCTTTCTAGCGCAATCAAAGAAGTACTTCTCGTTGAAGACCTCACGAAAGGCATTCCACTTTGGAACTACACCTTCAAGGAACACTATCCCTTTGGTAGTCTTCCACCAAGTACCAGCCATGGTCATGCAAATGCGACATTCCCAAGTAGTGTTGCGACCCCATTCATCTTATATGTGCATACGGAAGATATTATAAAACCCCTGACAAGACTTACGGGATAGGGAAGCAGGAAATTAACTCATTCACAACCAAACATACTTTCATAGATAATTACACCAGAGTTTACATACACCAAAAAGGGTCAGCCTACAAAAAAGGATCGGTCCACCAAAAAGAAGGAACAATTCTATGATTACTAGTTGGACTCGTCGTTGATCCCACTTTAGACTAATCAACCTCCAGAGACCACGGGTCCTCCACCCCACCATCAAAAGGGTCAACTATATTCTCTCCCAAGATGGCCTCGACAACAATAGGTGGAATATCAAAACTCCTCAGAGGACCAATCCTAAAACCATTGATTCCAAAGCGGAACCACACTTTGTATCAATGAGGCACCCAAACAAGCATGTCATCTTCGATCTAGACTGTGGTCCTCACAAGCTCATAGATCCAATGACTTCTAGGATTAGGAAAACTATGCACCTGCTCGGTAATTTGCACGGGAATACCATATCGCTCCAGGGGTATCGCCATCTACGATCCTGAAAATATTTGGCCCACGACGGGGTGAGACATTGTCTCAGCAAGTTCACCCCCTAAACCCCTATTAGAAAGAAAATACACCAAAGGGTGGCCTAGCCATATCACACAGAAAACTTACCTTGCCTTATTTCCTTTCTGCAAGTTAATACAGTTCATATCACTCAATCATAGGTAGTAATAAGAACTTAAACAATTGGAGCGCAATCACTTTCACATAACCAACAACCACAGCATTCGTTCCAATTTTTATTCACTACCACACATGAACATAGCCTACTCGCAGTTCAGCTATCTACTGACAGTTCAGCTATCTACTAGCATTTAGCCAAGCATCGTCTCCCCACCTTGGAGCACGGTTTCATCAATATGTCGATGGTGTTCCCAAATGAGCATGGGCCCAGAATCGACTGCGACCCGTATCCGTTGTATGGGGCACCCCATATAAGGGCAAGTTCGGCTCAACAGCTCAAGACAATTTCTTCTTAAATAACACACAACAAATTCATACTTGGCACAGGACACTTTGCATTTCACTCAATACTTCCATTTAAAATAGTGATCCCAACTTCTTTTCTTCATATTAAAAATGTTCAATAAATTATTCATGTGTGTTGGGGCTCGTTAATTTCGAACCAAAAAATTAATATCTTACTTCTTCAAACCTCACTATTTAATATAATACTTAAAATCCAATTTTGGTATCAAAACCCGACACTTGGGATTTTTTGAATAAAGTCCATATTTTCACAATCAACACTCAATTTGCAATATCCAACTATCAAATTCATAATATGAATACATAGCAGCGATCAACATGAAATTCTAATAATTTAAGATCCCAGAATAATTTCTAGAAAATAATAATTAATTAAATTTATTCCAAAAATTAATTAAATAATTTCGAAATATTTATTTATTCAAAAATAATCAATTAAGGTCTAATCAAGATTATAATAATCTAAACATCTACTTAGCCTCAATTATACATACATTAAACTAATCACACCCCTTAATATAATCCACACTTAACTAAACTAAACTAACAACCTAACCTCACTTATCTTAAACCTCCCTAAAGCATCATTAACCCTCTAAAAGGTTTAGAAGCTAAACTCACCGGAATCGCTTTCTGACGAGTCCACGGTGAGGCGGACGATAAACCTCCACAGGGCGACACCAAGAGAGGACCAGAAGGCACCCAAAATGGGCCTTGAAGTTCTAGACTTTGCTAGAACTCCGGCTGCTGGTCACGGTCGGAGGAGGACTGCTCTATGATTGGTTGGGTAGAGGAGGACCGGCGGGTGGCAACAACGGCTTGCACAGTTTTCCGACGAGCAGGACGGTGGCTCATGGCGGCCAGGGGAGCTGTTACGGTGGAGGAGAGGCGAGCTGGAGCAGAGATAGCGATGTTAGAGGATCAAGGATGCACGAGCAGTGGCGGAGCAGAGCGCGAGCTAGCCAGGTGCGTGGGCAAAGAAGAAGCGGCACCGGCGACAAGCTGACTTCAACGATGACTCCGGTAGCCTAGGCGACGATGAGCAGTTGCTGGCAACGCTAGACGATGGTTTTGGACGAGCGGACGAAGACGGAGCAGTGAGCAGGCGAGCAAAGTAGCACGCATGCAAACGAGCATAGCGTCAAGCGCGGACGAGTGACGACGGCGAGGGCCCTTGGCAAGCATGCGAGTAGCTGGATGAAGGGCTGCCGATTGAGGTCTAGTTCGCATAGCTTCTCTCTCTCCCATTTGGTTCTCAAGGAAGAAGATGAAGATTGATGTGAGAGCCCCACTTTTGGTGAGCCAATGGGCTTCTTCCACTTGTCAACACCCCCTCCAACTTGGCCCCACCATGACCTCACATGACATCACCATCCACTCACTTCCAATCTTCCTTGACAAGCTTCCAATGAGTCCAATTTGCTTATCTACCATGGCATACAAGTTTTGAATATTTGTACATTAAATTCATTCAATTTCCTTCAATTCCCTTCCCATTGAGCCAAATTAAAGTCCATAAATTTATCCAATGTAACCACACTTAATTCCGCATTTTTTTTTACCATATTGCCATTTTAGATCCCAAAAGTACAACTAAAGCGAGGCCTACCAATTTTACCAATCCAAAATAATCATACTTTGATTTTTCGCTGAAAAACTCGATTTGCAAAAAAATCTTATGAAGATGAGTCAACATTCCCAAAATGATTCGTGATATGACAGGACTTCCAATTTCTGAATTCGGTTTTAATTTCACGGTTAAATTCACTCTAGTGCGATCCTAGCGCGTCATAATCTCTCGAGTAGCTTTTAGAAATTTCCGTGCATTCGACTTGTGGTTGATCATTTTCAAGCCACAATGTACATCTTTGACACATTGACGACTATCGATTATCATGGGAATCTCAAGATTTCAATTACGTACACAGGGTACCAAAACGACAAAAAAATCGGTCCAGTGTCGATTGACAAAAATTGTGCAATCTAGTGGAATCACCCACACTTAATTACATGCCTTTGTCGAGTTGACCTATCTCCTGTCTCTAATCGATTTTTAACTGTGCCGTAATGACCCTTGCAAATTAGCTCGGTCAAAAAGTCGTTTCATGATTAAATTCTCGAATCTGATGCATTAGAATCATTTAACGGCTTCACATGATAGACTAGTATTCTCGTGAATGACCAACTCAGAGAAAAGAACTAGATGCGCGTAGATGAAATGCTCGACTCATTCTATTGAAAACAGAATTGGAAAAATCGGGATGTCACAAAATGGAGGTTAAAATCAATTGAGGTTCCATTCAACTGTGGGATGACTCCTACATTCTCTAAAGATTCAGAACAATAGTTTGAGACTAAGTTGAGAATTAGAGTAAAATAGACAAAAATAAATATAAAAGATTTTTACTTTTTGCTAACCACGTAATTTACCTAAAAGGATTGGACCAAAAAAAAAAAATCCAAGTATGGCATCAAAACATCAGCACCTAAACTTCATCAGTGCTCTTATGGCTAAGAAACCTAGAATTGGGCCAAGGTAGCCCTTGCTTGTGGCTCCTCTTCAACCATCCTTAGACTGGCCACTAGCGAAAAGGAAAAAAACAAAAAAAAAAAGGACAAAAAATTGGAAAATTTCATTAAAAATTTTAAAAACCATCCACGTGTATGATTGTGCCGCATAGGATGACTGATGTTTATGTTAGCAATTTTTAGTTAAAAGTGGCCAAGTGGGTTACACTAGAAAATCGACAAAATGTTTAAGACTAAAATGGCAAAAATTGTAAAGTTTAGGACTGAATTAATCATCGTATAATAAATTTGAGACTATTTGGATACTAATCTCCATCAAGCAAATTAAGGACAACTTCCCGTTGCTCTGCCACGAATTACTATTTTGGAAAACATTTTTCATGAAATGATTAGTTTTATGCGTCACATAGAAAATTTAGTCAATAAATATATTTCCGTCAGCAACAATTTTATATACTTAAAAAAAAAAAACAGCAAGAGGAACTGTTTAACGAGCGGGGGGGTTTCTTCGGAAAGTACCTTACTTTCTACGGATCTTGTATGGACTCATGAGCTGTGGAAGAAGACGAAAAGGCAGAACAAGGAGACTCTCTCTAAAGAGCTTCCCTTTCACACCTTTTCCTTCTTTTAAAAATATTTTTAAGTCATTTACCGACCAAAAAATATATATATTTTTAAGTCATTCATTTTGTTAATTGAAAATACAAAGGTTCAGAAAATGCACGCGCCTTGGACCTTTCTTGCTTGTGGTCAGGTGAGTGAATAATAAAAGGACAAATTACGAAAAATGGGATGCTGGTCTAGGAAAGGACATATTAAGAAAAATAATAAAAAGAAGAAGAAAACTTTACGGCCTAATATTGGCCCTGCCGACATCGTCACTAACTTTCAATCTAGATTCACGGGCCTCATTTTATATTTTAATTTTGATTTGAGCACGTTTTGTTACATCGTTGCCTTTGATTTATTTAATTTTATTTGTCATTCAAGTTATAATCAATCATAAATAGTTTCTCTGACCAAAAAAAAAAAAAAAAAAAAATCATGAATGGTTTCACTTAACCTTAATACAAGAAAATGCTCAGCGATGCAAAGACAAAACTTCTTTGTGTGAGGTAATCGAACAATGATCTAGTCAACATAAAAGTTTTATGTAATAGCATCGTGCAGACATTTTATTCTTACTAATTTCTTTTTTTTTTATGCGATACGTACATACATTAGTGCTCCTGACCACGCTTTTTATGGATTTTCATCTCTACTATCTTTTAATATGAGCGCAAAGATCTGATTCCTAGAAAGTCCATGGAACAACACTAACATATGCACATTCTAATTCATTTATTTAGGCTTTGCAGAAAATACTAAGAAGGTGCTGAAACTTGGCCTTGCTAACCTGTTGATCAACTTTACATTGAATTTCTCGATATCCCGGGGGTACATTTGGACTAAATCTATATAGTGAAAATGGAATTTATTTTTTGGTTTTAGGGAAGAGGAGAAAGAAAAATAAATTCTCTAAAGCCAAAAGTTGGAGGTGGCCTCAAAGTCCAAAGTTCAAGTTTGAAGAAGCCGCAAATGCTGCTTTGTGCCTTCGGTGGAAGATGCAGAGAGAGAGAGAGAGAGAGAGAGAGAGAGAGAGAGATGGTGACGAAAAAACAGGATTGAAGAATGAATTTTATTATATTGAATACAAGATTGAACACTATGACGAGCTTTTTCAACAGCCCCCGGTCACAGACTCGGAATAAAACTTCGATATAACTCAGTAAAGGTAAATAATGGATTTTTTTTAGGTATTTAAGTCTTCAAGACAACATCCAATTCATGAACTCGGGTCTTAAGCCCCAATATCGGCCAAAACCTCAGGTCCGTGAACTCACAAATTTACCTATTAATGTTGGGCTTGTGGGGAGGCTCTCTTTATGTGTGTTCCGATGCCATGAAGATCACGAGATCAGACATTGAAGGCAAAAGTTAAATAAAAGTTGCACAACTCGAGGCCACGACAACTCGACCTAAGGCAATCACGTTCCTCTCTATTAAATTTGTAAATTAACAAATTAAGTGGAAGATGAAAAAATGGAGACTGATCGTTACTGGCGACAACCCAAACGAAAACCATATGACCCATTTAATGACAGAGCATAAGCTACAAAGAAATCATCTCCACAATAAGGTTTATTTCTTTCACGAAGAAAAAAAAAAGATTTGGAAAATATTTTCCTAAAAACAATCGTTTATAATTCTTATAAAATGAATGAATAAAAAATATTTTATTATTTACGAAAATGTTTAGGTATAAACTATTATCAATAATAAAGTATTTTCCATCAATTAATTATTCCAAGCGATATAATAGGTCATTTTTAGAAAAATATTTTTAAATTATTTATTTTCTGTGAAACAAACGGAATCTAAAACTTTAATCCAATCCTAGGCCCTTCTCCATCTTTGAAGTCAAAGGATTTTTTGTAGGTCCAAGAATTACACCCTTTCTAAATTACTTCCTTCTAGGTCGAACAATTCCAGGTCTCCGAAAATCCCACGAGTTTCCAAATAAAACTTATAAATTCATTTGATTACTCTTTAGACCTTGGTGGAGGTGGCGGAGGTGGGCTAGAGCAAATCGTCAATGGGGAAAGAGGCAGAACCGTAAATGGGCAGCTAATTTTATAATTCGACCCGTTTCTAAATTTGTAGGAGGAAGGCATAACCTGGATACTAACGTCATCCCCGAATTTCCTGACCCGTCAAAAGTTTTCCCATCGAAAGTTCAAGGAGAAAAGAAGACGATCCTATTGTTCTTTTCCGGGAGATCAAAAGTCCATTACAATCCGGAGAAGACGATTTGGATGTTTGTGACGGAAGTTTGACACCCCGAAATTTTGATGGGAAAAAAAAAATGGATCTTGAGGGGAAAAATGGTCTCATCAAAAGCCCGTCACAATCATCCAAACTCAAAAGTTCGGGGAGAAGACAATTTGGATGTTTGTGATGGAAGTTTGACACCCCAAACTTTTGACGGGAAAAAAAAAAAGGATCTTGAGGGGAAAAATAGGCTCATCAAAAGCCCGTCGTCACAATCAGCCAAATCTTAAAAGTTCGGGGAGAGACGATTTGGATGTTTGTGACGGAAGTTTGACACTCCCAACTTTTGATGGGAAAACAAATTGGTTCTTGAGGGGAAAGATGACCTCATCAAAAGCCCGTACGATTTGGATGTTTGCGACGGAAGTTTGACACCCCGAACTTTTGATGGGAAAAAGAATTGGATTTCGAGGGGAAAAATGGTCTCATCAAAAGCCCGTCACAATCATCCAAATCTCAAAAGTTCGGGGAGAAGACGATTTGGATGTTTGTGACGAACTTTCGACACCCCGAACTTATTGATGATAGAAAACAATGGATCTCGAGGGGAAAAGACGAGACTCTTCGCCCCCTCAAAAGCATCTATATATGTCTTCTGTTCTTCTCACAGCTGACACTAAGACATTCGCTTGGCTCTAGCAGCTCTATCTCTCCTTCCTGTTTTTGATATTTATACATATTCAAGAATGCCAATTTTCGTGTGTGATCAATGGAACAACATCGATGACATTGTCACCTTCATCATTCCAATTCTGGTCAACTTCATTACCATGAAATATCAGGGGACGCCAGATTCTCCATTTAATGCCCACCCTATTACCATCTTCCTCAGCATCTTCACTCTCCTTCTTTATTGCCTTGCTCGTCTACCAGCCTTTCATACTGCTTGCCGCGCCCACACCTTTCTCTTCCTCAGGATCCTTTCCTTTCTCTATATAGCTTTCCTCACGTCGTTGTTGTTCCGAGGCCTCTCCTTCTTTCTCCTCTGTTTGCCGTTGTTGATACTGCTCTCTTTGGAGCTCACCTGTGGGGTCTTATTCGGAAGCTCAAGCAAAAGATTCTAGTATTGGCATTTGTCCATTGGTTCCGCCATCAAGGAAGAGCGCTTCTGCCACGTACGATTGCCGATATAAATTTCATGTGAGAATTGTAGTACTAGCTAGTGTTCAACCAGTCATCGTCAGTGGCACAACAAGAAATGAAGGAAACGGTACACAGTGCAGTGGGATAGAGTGGCGTAGGATGCTTGTCTGCCCAAAAGGGGTAAATTTTCTTGTATTTTAATCGTTTCTTGATTTTAGCTTCGTTGAGAGGCTAGAATTGAGAAGTTATTTACTCTGTTTTAAGTGGAATCTACTGTAATCCCAAAGATAGTAGCCCACGCTAGACATATGCTGGGTTTCTTTGTACCATTAGATGTGCTACGTTCATTGTCAATGTTATTTCTTTTCACAGCCAGATTTTTCCTTTCTTTCAGATTTGTATCCGGTGTCTTGTCTATTTATAACCTAATGAACGACACTCCGAAAGGGGAAAAAAAAGTCCTAACTTTTTGCTTTTTTCTTGGTGGTGAATACCAGTTGAGGTTGCTCCCATTGATTCATGTTTGATGTTTGATCCGACAAAGATTTAGAGGGGGAAGTACAATGACTAGGAATTTTCAGAGTGAGTTGTATGGGAAGATCCGTGAGGATTAGATGTTGAAGTTGGCTTGCAGTAGGGGTTAAGTGGCCCCCTACTTGTTTTTGAGCAATAATGGATTGTGATCATCCAACAAAATCGGAGAAGACTCTTTCATAATGTTTCTCCTTTCTCTCTTGTTCTGCATCTTGCTCTCTGAAAATGTTCTTCTTGCTAATGGGGTTTTTATGAAATTGATCCCTCCGAGAAACAATTTTGAGGATTATTCAATAAATATACGCAATAGATCTTTTTCTTTGGCCAAACAAATGTATGAAATATATCAATGCTAGGAAATTTGGAAAGGTCCGGTTTGAAATCACAGATTATATTTAGACAGCGTGCGTTGAAAGATAACAAGGTTCAGAAACTGCACGAGCCTTCGGCCTTTCTTGCTCTTGATCAGGTGATTAAGGGCTTAGAAAGGACAAATTAAGAAAAGACATAATTTTTTGTGTGAGAAAATTAAATTATGGTCTAGTCTGTATACAAATTCCATGTGATACCACCATGCAAACTATTATTCTTACTAACTTCTTGACATTTTATGCGTTACATAGATATATTGTTTAGATTGTTTATGTGCAAAACACTGATTTTTCTATTGCTTGAAAACGAAAACAGAGTTGGTAGAGAAGCAAACACCAACAGAAATAAAAACATGATAGTTAAATAACCATGACAAAAACAGTCCAGAACATTTTACTATATAATTTTCCATGAGGAATGCCAACAAAATCAAATAAAAGAGCATCGGTAAATATATACATAGATATAGTTATTTATGAATGGAAATTAAGGTGACAATCATCTACATCAACTTTAATAAAACAAAAAGTGAACGTGAAAGTCCCTGAAGGGTTCTAGGGGTGGGCCGCCCATGTTGGGCTGACCTAGCTCATAACTAACAAAGGTAACCACCAAAAAGCAGTTATAGGGAGTTAACATTGTTAAGAGAAAGAGCAAAAAGAACCTTTTTTTTTTCTTTTTGTGTGTGTTGTCCTCAAGAAAGAGAGTCACAACCCCTTTCTCTCTCTCACAAAGAAGAACTCTTTCTCATGATGCTGCAATCAGAACATTTTAATTTGTTTGTAATAAGGTATGTTCCGAAGAATAATATACCCGTTTGAAGCATAATATGGTCCATTTTGATGTATTAAAAGAGAATCTACATAAAAAAAATTTGCTCCAACCATCGATGTAATCGTCCCCTATGTTAGAATTATATTGTGTGATTCTAAGTATCTATCTTACTCTGAATATCTATTAGATCATAATCCGATTCTCAGTATCTTTCATATCATAATCACGTTAAAAAAATAATTTTCTGTGTATTTGTTTGAACTATACTGAGCTTTAGAATCTTTACAGAATAACTACCTATAGTAACATAATATTACAATAAAAATTACAATCAATTAGAATAACGAGATTATGATATGAGAGATACTCATAATTAGATTATGATAAGAGAGATATTCAGAATCAGACAAATATTCAAAATCAAACAATATATTTCTAACACCTAGAAAATTGATAAGAACAAATGGTATATGGATAGCAGATATATATGTGGCTAAATATGAAAATTCTCAAAGATGTAAGAATCACATATTATTCTACTAAAAATCTACCGTGGCAACACGTGGCACTGAATATGGTTTAATATTACAAAACATAAGATGAAGTGTTAAATAAAGTGCAAGCAAGGGATGTCTTATAAACCTTACGAACCAAAAAAGAGGTAATGCATTTAAAAAGTTACGTTCATTGAAGAACAAAACTTATGTATCTCGCTCTTTAATCATATTAATGGATATTATTAGCAAATAAGTAAGGGTTGGTCATTATGTGAGACTAAATTGGAAGATTAAACACTGATTTGAAGGAAATCATATGATAAACTGAGAATGCACATTTATAGATCCTAATTTCTTGCTATGTGTATTCTTGATTAATGCATAATAATTTAAATGACTCAACAATTCACCGCTCATTTAGACCGACGATGCTATTACTGACACAGTTGACGCATATTATTTCAAAAGAATGCATATTCAATTTCAATATGAAAACGACAAATAAACGCTCAATTAGAAGCTCATTCGGTCTCGAGGTAAGACCAAAACTTTCATGCTTGAAATTCTCAGAATCTATATCACAATACGGCACATTTTTATTTTTATTTTTTGAATGGAACACGTTATCATAAAAGAAAAAGCTGTGAACTAACTTTATATACAAAAGAGGCAATATTCCAATTGGAAGCGGCCAAAGCTCCAGGACCAGACAGACTTAACGAGCAATTCTATTATCACCATTGGGACTTCATTAAGAAGGATGTGGTTAAGATGATCACCGACTTCTTTGACTTAGGTACTCTCAATCCTATTCTCAACAGAACTCACATTGTTTTCATTCCCAAAGTTTCAAACCTGGAAAGCATTTCTTAATTTAGACACAACAGCCTTTGTAACTTCAATTATAAGATTATATCCAAGATTATGGCAAACTACCTCAAACTGTGGCTTCCTAATATAATTGCTATGGAACAAAGTGCTTTTGTTAGCAGTAGGAAAATTCATGATAACATCTTCATAGTCTAGGAAGTTTTGTACTAGCTAAGAATTCAGAAAAATTCCAAGCACTTCTTAAGTTGGATATGCAGAAAGTGTACGATCATGTAGAATGGGATTTCTTGTGTGCATGCATGTTAAAGGTGAGATTTGAGAAAAATGGGTTTCTTTGGTTATGTAGCGAATGTCTTTAGCATCTTGCAATGTAAAGATCAACGGGGAACTACAACCTTTCTTTTGGCATACCAGCTATTAGACAAGGTAACCCTTTGTCCTATTTATAATTTTGGCAAATGTCCTATCCCACTTATTGAGCCGAGCAATTACGAATGGTAGTGTTAAGGGCATAAAACTGGATAGACAATATCCTACACTTTATCATCTTTTATTTGCGGATGATGATCTTCTTCTTGGATGGAACTGTAAAGGAATGTCAGAGTCTAGCAAATTTGTTGAATCAATATTGTTTTGTTTAGAGCAAGTTGTGAATTTAAATAAATCATGCGTTTATTTCAATAGTGGGCATCCCCAAAATCTTAAAAGGAATATGGCCGATGAATTGAGAGTGCTAATCATTGAGAGGATTGGGGAAGTACTTAGGTATTCCCTCCGATTGAGGCCAAACTAAGAAATAAATGTTCACTTGGATTCTCGAGAAAGTAAATATGAAGTTAGAGGGGTGAAAAGAGAAACTGTTGTCGAAAGCTGGCAAGGAGATAGTGAAGATAGTGGTACAAAATCTACCCTAGTATGCCATGTCTATTTTTAAAATCCCAATCTCAATGTGCAAAGTAATTGAACAAAGAAATGCTTCATTCTGGTGGAAACAAAGTGTGTCCAAAACAAGAATCATTGGAAAAGGTGGAAGGTTTTAAAATCCAAGAAAGATAAAGGGGATCTTGGCTTCGAAGACCTAGTCTAGTCTACTTCAATAAGGCTATATTGGACAAATAGGCGTGGAGATTGTCAACAACCCCTTCAGCTCTTTGGTGCCATATCTTAAAAGGAATGTACTTCCTGGGAGGAAATTTCTGGAATGCAAATAAGGGCTTTAGTCCATGAGGGGGTGGCTAAGCTTATTCACTGGAAGAGAAGTTTTATGCCAGAACAATAGATGGGTGGTGGGAGATGGAAAGAGTATCAATATTTGCAAGCTTAGGTGACTTTCAGCTGGTTTGATTGGCAGTCCAGCTAACCAAGTTCACCCCAATCAATAGTTAACTTAATCGATAACGAAGCAAATGAATGGAATGTCCAAAAACTGAAAGCACTTTTCGATGACCGTTTGGTACAAGAGATACTAATCCTCTTTGTTCTATCTCGACCAAGGACAAGCTAGTATTGATAGGTAATAATTCTAGGACTTTCTCGGTTAAGAGCAGAAACAACACTATATATCCTCAACAAAAAAAGTAAACACAATTCAAGCGTCATCATCCTGCCAGCCTCCCCATGCACTATGGACCACCATTTGGCAGCTAGATTCCCATCCTAAAGTTCGTTTCTTTATGTGGAGTGTGTATTAAGTACACTACCAACAAAAGAAAACTTGTATAGGTGCAAGTGTTACCTGATTTGATTTGCCCATTGTGGCAACACGTTCTGGAAATGGTGGAACATCTCTTTATCCTGTGTGAATGGACCAAAGATATTTGGTCAGATCTAAGGCTTAATATTGACACTTCCTCGAATAACATAACTAGGATGGAGAAATGGGTTCACTAAGTACTTACCGTGGAAGGTTACACCCCATCCAGAGAATTGCTCGCTGGTGTACTCTGGCTGATCTAGAAAGCTTGGAATTCCTTCGTCTTCCAAGCCTGTATGCCAAAAGCCGACAAGATTGTGGATGACGCCCTTGTCATCAACAATACCTTACTTATTCAGCCTCCAGTGTACAAGAGGACAGTCAAGAATGCATCTCGCTAATTCGGAGGCCACAATAGCGGGGATTGTCAAAATGCCCATGGAGTGATCATAGACGGCTTCGTGAAAAAATTAAGGGCAGTTTCGATGGCAATGACTGAAGCCCTAGCCATCTAGGCAGCTCTGCTCTTCTTGTTAGAAGCGAACTGGGCGCAACTAAAGAGGAAAAATGGTGATCTGCGGGTGTTGCTTCAAAGTGATAGCTTGTCTTCTGGTCAGTACTTATCAAGCGAAGTACAGCCTCCCTGGGCCCTCCAACTGCTATTGAAGAGCGTATGGCCTTGCTGGCCTAACTTAATGGTGTGATAGTAGTCCATTGTCCATGTGAAGCAAATGAATGCGCGGAATGGATCGCCAAAGCACATCGTTTAGGATCCCTCCCTTCTAATTGGCTTTCTAAGCCACCCCAACCTTTTGGGATTTGCTCTGTTTAGACGCTAATTGTGGTTGTTCTTCTAACTTTGTTTGTTAAATTAAATCAGTGCGCATTCAGGAAATAAAAAATTGTATATAAGAAACAGAGAGATAAGATTTCAAATTTCAAAATTGCTATTCATATACCATCCTTAACTCTAACTGATACTTCAAGTTCAAAATTCTCCATGTTTAAATCGAGTTAGTACCCGATATATTGAGAATATAAACATAATTGCATGGGTACCGTAGGCACCTAGTAATTGTGGGAAATAACAAGCACAAATGTCATATTGCAGATGATCCTTTTCAATTCACATGCCCCCTCACTTTCGAAATTTTTCACGGTATAGACCAAGTTATAGTGTGAAATCTGCAGGCAAAATTTGCGACAGTATGGGTAACTAAGATCCCAAGTCAATTTCGAAAAGAAGCAACCAGAAAAATTAAATTTCCGAACTCAGCCATAAACCTTGAAATCCGTGCCCTGTATGCTTGGTTTAGCAATTCACCTCTTTGAATCGATTAATAGGGGCGGAGCCATGCGAAACCAAGGCCTTGATGGATAAACTGAAAGCGATTCAGAATTGGGTAACAGAGAAGACCATAGCCTATATCCATCAAGGCCTATTTTTATAGACTATATCCTAACAAGCTCATTCATCACAAGTCACTCTTAAAACGGTGGTGTACACTACGTGTTCAGCCATATTTTTATTGCCGTAACCGAGATGGGTTCACCCCAATGTAAATCGATCACATAGCTGTATTTGTGCAATAGAACATTGTCTCGTATACTTTATCTATTTATAACAGCCTGTTTTTCACAAACTAAAAATATATGCTATTGATGTTAGCTCACTTTTGTAAGAATTTCCAACAAAGACAATAGAGGTGGCACAGCATGCATATCTCATAAACATATCATATATAATATCCCACTCATATGTTTTCCCCTGTCCACTGTTTCCTTTGTGTGTTAGTGTGCTAGTGCTACTAGGTTGAGGACTGGCATACGCAACAATTCTGACATAAAACACATGTCAGCAACCTAGCATGGCGGAAACAGCGATGCTCTTCCTTCGTGCAGTGGACATTAAGTAAAATGAATGAACACGTCGACTAAAATATGAAAGAGATCACACAATTGAGCTGTGGAGAGCGCCATCGACGATGATAGATAGAGGAAGAATGAGAAGCCTTGGAATAATAATGACGTGAGCAAAGTTATAGAGAGGGAAAAGGAAAGCATAGGATGCCAAAGCTGGGTCATCACAAGTAGTATAAAAGGCCAGTATATTGGCAATAACGGCAAAGAACAAGTAGCAATAGCAAAAGATGGAGAGGAAGATGTTGGACGCAAATTGCATAATCCCAAGATCTCCATAACCAGAACAAGAACATGCATAATTGAGTAGAAAGATTAACGCACCTAGATCCATCGAACATAGAGCGGAAGCAGAAAAAGTGATTACCCACATATAAAGGGGATCCACGCATCAAATTATTCTCCTCTATTGCCATCCGTATCACTGGCTCAATGAGGCGGCCCCCTCACGTGTAGCGTTAGGTAAACGCCCCTTAGGTGAGGATACATGTGAGAATTAGGGTTAGAGGAGAGACTTGAGCACTATTTATAGAGTTTCTAGCCAGTCCCCCTCATTACGAGCCAGGCTCAACTCAACCCACACTAGCCAGCCCATATTAGACTAATTAAGAAACCTTCTATCTCACCTTAGACCAACCTTGTTTTACAATAATTGTAAAAACAGTAAATTACAATATCAATTAATTTAGTCCACATTAAAAAAACTCTTACAGAAGAAGGTGATGAGGTGATGAGGTGAGTGTCAAATGGAGACTTTGGCTTCCCTTGGTACTTCACTGCAATGGAGTTGACCATAACCAGAAAAATGAAGGCAAGAATGGCATGAATGTCTCACCATTGATCACAACTTGTAGGCATTTTGGATTTGTATAAATTTTAAGAAAGAGGAAGAGGATGACGAGGTGCAAGAAGAGAGAAAATGTCAATGCCTCGCAAAAAGGAAGCAACGTGGATTTGTACTATACAGCAAAAATTGGATGTGCTTTCACATTAATAATGAGAGATTCAAGGGGAGTCTGATATTAATGAAAGAGAAAAGATTCGTGCTTTCTTACTAATAATGCAGGAGAAACGATCAAGGAAGGCCTACAAATTTCCTTTTCTCAAATAATTTGAAATGGTCTAGACCAATGTTGCAGCTATCGCTTTTAATGAGCTCATCATTTTAGTGGCCAAATCTGATTTAATGCGTTCATTGATCTTCTAATTATTATGCAAATCTGTTATGGACAACATAATATTGGGTAACGTTATGAGTAGTCTCTGAACTTTTTTTCAAAATTTAATATCCTCCGTGAATTTTCTTTTGTACAATTTACTTTGTGAACTTTTTAAATTTTGCTCGATATGATCCTTTTTCTATATGTAATGCAAGATCAGGAACTTTGCTGTTACCTGGACTGCCAACTCAGCATTTGGGCCAAAGAAGATCCCTGGACAGCAAAACACTTTTCCATGGCCATATAAACAATAATTGTTTGTCTTTTTATTTTCTTTTTTCCCTCTTTTTCTTATCTTTCATATTTTTCTGTTCCCTTCTTATTCTTCTTCTTCCCCATCCTTCCCCACGCCGCCATCGGAGCTTCAATAACTCGCGTTCTTATTCTTGCACCTCAGCCTCATCAACATGCAAGCAATAGTGACAGCATGATGAGGTCACGGGTCTGATATTTTACACCTGTTAGCTCATTGAACTTTTGCAACACAGGGAGAACTAGTAGTTGATAATTATTTGAGGACATTTGTACCGTCCTTCTAAATGCATTGACATAGAGTTGACGGCAATCGAAAAACAAAAGGACCAACGTGTGTAGATTTAAAAAGTTCACATACTAAAATAGGAAAGAATATTAGAAGGACCGTACAAAGCCTCTTCTTTTTTTTTGGTCAGAAACATAACTATTTTCATTAAAACTGAGGATTACAACCTTCGGCTAAAAGATCAGTAGTTAAAAGATCTAATAATAGAGGGGGAGGTGAGATGGGCCACTTGGCAGAAAGAGCCCCTGTTCTATGAAACTTTGTGGCCCAGTCCACTACACGGCTAGCCCCCCTTTGACAATGGACAACCCTAGCGCAGGAGAAGCATCACAGTAAGAACTAAGCTTCTGCGAAGACTGAATGTACCTCCCACGGCGGCAAGGTAATTTCAGTGATCGCCTCCACCAGAATCAAACTATCCAATTCAAGAATGAGTTTATCTTGATGTCAACCAGTTTGTTGCAGATGGCGAAGTGTGATTAGCAGCGCCATGAACTCCGCCTGTAGAGCTGAAGAGACAGTGACCGTCCTTGTAAGTCCATCGAGCATTCTCCCTCTCTGTTCTCTGCAAACTGTGGCTATTGTGCCACTTTTGGTTTGTGGTTCAAAAGCCCCATCAAAATTAACCTTGATCATGTTTGGTTTTGGTGGTCGCCATAATTCGCCGACGCTAATCCCTGTCACGCTTGTGCTGCAGACAAGGAGAAGTCAATAGGATTGATCGAGCATGTATGAGAGTAGAATCCACAATCCAACGGGGATCCAGTTGCCGTTGACGAAAAATAAAGTGATTCCGCGCCTTCTAGAGATTCCAAAGAACATATGCAAGTGTAGATGAGTCAGGTGAGTTATGTTGTTTGAGTATCAGAGCTGCTACCCAATGCTTTATGCTGTGCATAGGTTGTATGTGTATAGGCATATGTTGATCTAGCGTTGACCAAACAGGGACTGTTATGGGACAAAATAGGAATAGGTGAGTTGCTGTTTTGGGTAGGGTATCCTAGCAAAGTGGGCAGATTGGGTCTGAGATAATATGTCTATGGAAAATGTTATCTCTGGTGGGTAAAACATTATGGCATAAGGCCCTAATAAAATATTTAACTTTGGGGGCTACTTGTAGTTTCCAAAGATGTTTCCACAGTGCTTGAGGGAGAGATTGAGCATGCAAAACTTGAGGCTGACTTTGGTGAATTGCTGTTTGCCTAAGAGAATGATACCCACTTTTAATTGTGTAGTCACCATGAATAGATTTTGTCCAAATCAGCTTATCCTCAGTATGAGAGGGGCTAACGTGGATTGTAAGTATCTCATGCACTGTATGATGATCATATACTTCATTAATAACATAAATATTCCAATCATTGGTCCGGGTATCAATCAAATCAGCAACCTTAGAAGGTTCATTTCGATTAGTTGGACCACCTATAATACCTTTGGGTAGCCAAAAGTCTTCTCTTATTCTGATTTTCTGTCCATCTCTTACTGACCAGTGAAAGCCGTGACTAATGGAAACCCGACCTAGTAAAAGGCCCTGTCATCCCCAAGAAGGCCTAGAACCTCTAGCAGCAGTAAGAAAATCAGTAGAGTGGAAGTAAATACCTTTGAAAAGCTGACTTGATAGAGCCGTTGGATTTTGATGTAGTCGCCAAGCTTGTTTACCTAGTAGGGCTTTATTGAAATGCAATAGGTCCCGAAAGCCGAGACGTTCTTCAGATTTGCTACCCTTAAGGTTCTCCCATCGTGTCCGGTGAATTCCTAATTTAGAAGAGTCATTCTGCCACCAGAAACGTGCAATTCTCTTTTCAATTGCTATGCAAATAGAAACCGCGATTTTGAAGATAGACATAGCAAACTGTGGGATCGCCTAGACCACTGCTTTGATAAGAACTTCCTCCCCCCCCCTTTAGATATGAGTCGTTCTTTCCATCCCTCCAGTTTCTTGTTCAACCATGCAAGTATCTAGGCGAACATTTCCTTCTTAGATCGTCCCCATTCCAAGGGGATTCCCAAATATTTGCCAGTCTAAATAAGAATTGGGACTCTCAATGCATTGGCCAAATTTTCCTTTAAATGTAGGGAACAAGCCTTAGAGAAATAAATCCCAGACTTGTTGCAATTGATTGTCTGTCCCGTAGCTAAACAATACTGATTCTTGGCAAGATTTAGACATTCCTGTAGTTTGGCATCTATAAAGAAAATTGTGTTATCAGCAAAGAAAAGATGAGATAGTACAGGACATCACCTGTTGAGCTTAATGCCTTTAAGATTGCCCATGCTGATAGCTTGACTGATCATATTCGATAACATGTTAGCTAGAAGGATAAATAAGTAGGGAGAGAGGGGATCGCCCTGTCGGATACCACGGGTCGGTTGGAAGAAAGGTAGATGTTCACCATTAAAACGCACACTGTAAGACACGATTGTAATACATTGCATGACCCATCTGACCCAGGTAGGGTGAAATCCCAACTTTAATAGATAAGCCTCTAGAAAGTTCCATTCCACCCGGTCATAAGCTTTTTGCATATCCATCTTTAAAATTGCATGAAAAGTCTTCTGGCTTTTTCGAGTGTGCAACTGGTGTAGCACTTCCTGGACGATAAGAATATTATCCTGGATTTGACGACTGCTAACAAAAGCACTCTGCTCAGGAGATATCAATTCTGGGAGCCAGGGCTTAAGTCTATTTGCAATCACTTTTGAGATAATCTTATAGGCATAATTGCAAAGACTAATAGGACGGTACTGATCTAAGCTTTCTGGGTTAGAGACTTTGGGGATTAGAGTAATAAGAGTTTGATTTAGAGCTAAAGGCATAACTCCAAGATGAAAAACTGTTGTATAAGGGGGATAAGATCAACACACAAAGTGTTCCAATAAGTTTGGTAAAAAAGACCATTCATACCATCAGGTCCTGGTGCTTTTGTGCGTCCAAGCTGAAAGGTGGCTGCCTTGATCTCATCTTCCGTCACGGCTTTTGTCAATAAGTCATTCATAGTAGAGGAGACTACTGGCTGACATTGTGCAATGATCGGCTAAAAATCGCAATGACCTACTGTTCGATACAAGTCGGAGAAATATTGGATAGTCATATTTTTCAAAAGACTGTCTTCCCTAACCCATTCTTGGTCACCATCTTGTAGCAAACGAATTATGTTTCGCTACCGTTGTTGAATAGTCGTAGAATGAAAAAACTTGGTGTTTTTGTCTCCCCATTTAAGCCAACTGATCCTAGAGCGCATGGCCCAAAATTGCTCCTCTTGCTACCATAATTTATGTATTTCTTCTTTCAATTTGCTCGCAGCCCTCTTATCATATTGATTGTGATGTATAGTAATTTGGCTTACAACCAAAACTTTATCTACTCTTGGACTAACAGTTTTACCAATGGTTGGATTCCACTAATAATTAATAGCGCAAGTTACAATTGGCTACCGTAATTCCCTTCATTTGATAGATCATACTATCGAGATACAAAAACAGTGCACTTATTCTTGTACACTTAACTATAAGTTATTACAGTACTAAATCAAATGCAGAGAGGTTTATAGATGAAGATCAGTGACAATTTTAATCTTAGTAGACAATTGTAGTATTTCACTTATTCTCAATTTCTTTAACTTTTTTATTCATAGCACCATTGCCCCTTATATACTTAGGTCTTCATTATATCTCTTGGAGACCTTCAAGGGTGATCATCTAGTTGTTTAAGAGTAGTTTGGAAGATTCTTTGCCAATATCGAGATTGCTCCTATAGTCGCCTCACTAATCAGAGGAGATCCCTAGAGTGATTGCTACTATCTTGTCACAGAAAACTGTCAGCTACTTTTTTGATACCCAACTCAGTTTATGAACTACAAAATCTAGGGCTTTAATGGCTCGTTTATGATCCATCAACTGTCTTCCTATAGTGCACATCACACTATCATCAAATTTGATGCATCACTATTGCAATCTAGTGCACACTATTAAGGGTGCCAATTATAAGTGACCAAGTTGACCATCTTCACTGATAATACCAATTGAATGACACATGATGTTAGGATCAATGATCCTTCCATTTTCAAGAGATCCCAAGATCATTATCTCAACTGGTCCTTTTAAAGCTATCATGAGACTTGTTCACCAATAAGTCAGAGACTAGTATCTCATCTTTTGCTTATGAGTAAGATCATAGATAATGTAGTAAATTATTTTATTATCTGCATACATCATTGTAATTATTAATAATAAAGATAGTTTGGTGATCATCGAAATCTCATGGGATGTTTTCCAACATTGACTTGCATACCATAGAGCAACACGACATTAAAATCAACATGAAAAAAAATCTCTTAACATGTAAAAGTCTTCAGAGTTCTCTTCTCAGTCAAATATATTTATAGTTTTAATTAGAGTACGGTGAGTTAAAGTCCTAAGAGTTTGTCGATCAGGTGGTCGTGACATCGCCTCTTTCTTGTTCAAGAAGAGTCATATTAGTGTTTTTCGAAGTTTTCAAGTTCCATATCATTTTGTTTAAACTTATGAATTGATTTCATCAATAATCCAATGATATCTTTATTGACTTTTCGATCAACCCCTAAAATCAACATGTTTAGAAGAATTTGAAATATTGAAAAATCGTCAAATCAATTCTTTGCAAGCTTAGTTAGACTTCCAATTCTCCAATTTTACAAATATATGATTGAGCATCGAATTTTTGGCCAAACTGAAAATTTTGACTCATGATTGGCAAATTTCAAAATTCATCGATTTCAAGTCATGTTTTTAAAATAATTTCCTTCTTATTTGATAATTGGGTTGTAACGTATTGTAATTTCAAGCTAATTTTGAGAAATCGAACTTGAGATGAGCAGGCCAATTCTCGAGCACCAATTTGGGTCCCCATCGATCCTTCACGGGTAATGTCAATTAGCCCAATTTGAATCCGGATGAGCCTAATTAACTCAATTTCAATAGCAATTTGGGCAGAATCATTGTAAATTTGCAAATTTAGATGAAACGACGAGTCTGGACCTACGGTGTCGGGCAGGGTCAACTCGATGACCCCATTAGGCCCATTTGAGTTGAAGCCCAGCTTGGCCAATTTGGGCCCAAACAAGTAAAATTGGCCAAGTCCATGGTGCAATTGGAAGAAAATTAGGCATGCGGCTGGCCCAAGTCGCTCGGCCCACTTGGCTGAAGATTCCAGCCCTTCAGCCCATCGAAATTTGTCCATGCCCACTACTTCGGTCTAGCTCCATCAAATTCGCAAGCATCAGCCTAAACCATTTCGGAAAGCACCCCTACGCACACTTACAGGATTCCGTTGCAGGTTACGTTCGCAGTCACCAGAGCCAGAGGTGCTTTAGACGCCCCCGTTTTTCGAACTCGTGATCCTGAACTAATGCTGATTTGGTTACTTCTCCTTTATTGGCTCCAATCTTCAGCATCATCGCCTCTGGCGACGTCTCCCTCCAATTTGATCGTCATTCGAGGTCATTTGCTGTTTTTATTCTAGGTATTGCTCATTCAGCATTTGCAATAGGCTTTAGGGCTTTAAAGTTCCTTGGCCAGATGCAAATGTGTTTGATTTGTTTTTTTACTCAACTTTGGGGAAATATAATTACATCTCCAAAAGGCTCTAAGGGCCTTTCACCTAAAGCAAGTTTGGAGGTCATTTGGAAAGTTGCATTCTCGAAATGCAAGTTTTGGCCCTCGGCTACTGCTCATCTTCTTTGAAGATTGCCGCAAGAAAAAGCCAATTGGAGGCCGATGGACTGCCGGCCAAGGGGTTGTGTGTGTTGGCGATCCACCTGGAGGTCTCTTGAGCCGGTGATTGCCGCTAGACCTCAAGTGATACCTAGGGTCAAGTGACCTCCAGCAATTGTCGCCTAGGGTTGCTCGACCCAAGCGACCATCACCTAAAGTCCCGCAACCTCAGGCAACCTTCCTTGAGATGGGCGGCCCAGGCAAGGCTATCCAATGGCTAGCTAGCCTCCGATGGTTGAACTCCAAAAAAAGAAAATGCTAAACCTTTTTCTTTTTTAGTAAAAATCCTTTACAAATACAATTTTTACCAAACGGCTTTTAAGCCAAAGTTGTTTTTCAATGCACTTTAAAATTACAATTCACCTAACACTATTTGCATTTCGGAAAACTCGCTTTAAATATTTGCATTTTCCCAATCATTCCTGTTAACCAAACGCAGGCTCAATGTAACCAAGCCCAACTTCTTGCTTAAGATCTCAAATGGGGCCTCAATTTCAAGAACTCAAGAAAAAGACTCAATGGCCTCCACCTGAAAAAAGAAGAAATAATCGATAGCATAAATCGAAACGTGGAGAACTCACTTGTGCAAACGATATAAATGCGGATCCAATGTAAGATTATGTAATTTAGGAATGACGTGCACATCGCAACATATAAACTCATAATTCAAACATGACCCTCAATTGACATTTATTTTCATTCACACTTTCACACCTGAGTGGAGTCAAGCTATAACACGTTAAATGGTGTTGTTATTCGATAACCAAATGGAACAAATCGTTGGCGACATTTTAATTTTCAATACAAAACATCGTGAATATCTAGGATATAGTTTGATGCGTGATTTCATAATTAACGAAAAGTAAGGTTGCGACAGTGTCCTAAGATGCTAAATTATCCCACGCCGGGAGCTAAGATATTTAGGTCTCGTTGCACAAGTGCAGTTAGGTAGTTTAGGTGTTCAATCAACCTAGATTTTCCTAATTTGGTAAGTGGCAACTCGAGTGTGATCTTAAGTTTTAGATCGTATTGCATATTATAGATTACTCAAACCTTGAATTTTGGAAAGATCCTAAAGAGCTGGGGCTCCTCTAGGTGGCAACTCCGGATTTGCAAAATTTCCACGTGTTACATCGAGTCGTGTTTTGTGAATTGAGGTGTTTATTCATCACTTATCCACGATTCGACAGAGATGATATTTGAGTGAACACCATGATGTCATTTTATCTAGCAAACTGAACTTTATCGCTATTGTTACCAGAACTTTGTACCTTTTATAGTTAACAAATTGCAACTCTCATTAGGATATGCCTCTATCAATCTCCCCCCTGCTGTAGAAATGGAAGATAACAATTCCTTATTGTCAAACGTAAGTTTTATAGTACACAATGATGCACATTGCTTGCCTTGATTCAAGTGTCTTGCACTTTATTTAAGTACACTAAACAGGCAAATCGCTTGGCGCCCTTTTGTCATGGAAGTTCTAGGACAATGGTTAGGAACAACCTTTTGCGCCAAAACCAATCCGCCCTCCAGCCACATCATACACCACCTCAAATGACCTCTGTTGTATGTTCCCATAGATGCTGAGATCCCTGTCGTCGCCGCTCGATGCAAAAGGTAGACAAACTTTTGATGGATCCACGGGAATCAACACACCGCTGGGATCCAAGTTGATGTCAATCGGTCCGTTGAAGGAGAACGTGATCACCGGTACAGTGACCATGGTGGACCCGCTCAAGTCATAGCAAGTGTCGAAGGGAGAAGCCGGAGTTGACCTCTTGTACTTTGTCATGGCCTGCCGGAAGGCCGAGCGCAGGGCGCTGTATGCAGTCGGAGGCAGTTGCGTGATTGTAGTTCCCGAGTCAATGATCGTGCCAGCATTTGAGAACACGGTCGACGGTATAGAAAGCGGTTTGCCTCCGACACTGATTCCTATTATGTCGATGCCGTAGAAGACTGAACTCTGCGAGACCATTGATATTGGCGTGAAGCTGACTGAGGCGGATGTCACACTGCCCTTGCCGAAGGTTAAGTACCCCGTGGAGCTGATCGAAGGAGGAGGCAATACGAAAATGATCGGCCATATTTGGTCGCACTTTGTTCTACTAACGAAATCCGATCCCGGGCGAGCCCCAATAATCCAGCAAATCCCTTGAATCTCCCTCCATTGTTCTCACCACACCCGAATTGAAAACCGGAGATTACATCCGTTGGTGATAAGGTCAGTGTTTCTGTTGCAAAGAAGCCGACGGTGAAGGACTCTCGGTCACCATACCGCACTTCATAAACGCATGTCGAATCGATGCAGCGAGGTTGTTGACCTGCATACCATGGAGCAATGTGAAATTACAATCAAGATGAAGAAAACCTCCTATCAGGTGAAAGTCCTACGAGGTTTTTTCTCTCTGTGAAATTCCGACTCAACATTTTACTACTCTTTTGTCCATTTTAATCGGATTTCATTGAGTTAATTTGAAACGCTCCGTGTTAGTGATCTATAAAATTGCTTTGTGAAATGAAGTTGAGACTAAACTCGGTGCTTGAATATTAATTAGTTCAATATATATAAATATAGATTTAGTTGGAGTATTAATTTAAATCGAGGTGTAGTTAATTATCATACCAGTGCCAGAAGGAAGCTGAGAGCAAGATGGAGAAGAGCAAGAGATGTTGGCGTAGGACGAGGACTGAGAGGGGTCGAAGATTGCCTCGGTCTGGTTATAGCAAGACACGACACAGGGCTCGCACTGGGTCCACGTGAGCGCACTTCCAGTGTCGAACAAAAGGGTCAGGTCCTTCTTCGGCGTGCCGAGGCCTATGGTTACCAGATAGTTCCCGCCGCCAGGACCGTACTTGGCTTTGACGCTAACGGCAGAGCCTTTTAGGTCGTTGGCGGTGTTAGTGCCGGAAAATTTGGATCGAATCCACTTTGCTCTCGCACTGTCTTCGAGCAAAAATTGGGTGTAGTTCGCGAGTTCGCCGTTGAAAAGGGGAGAGCATGGACCGTGTCTGTGAACTAGCTGCAAGATTGAGCTCCCTGCAAGAAGAATGAGAATTTTGATGAATATGAAGGGCCATGAAAAAAAAAAAAAAAGAAAAAGAAAAAAAATTAATATGAAGGGCTTTCGAGCTATTAACAAATATTTTAATCAGCATAGATAAAGGACAATGTGCATAATTGAGAAAAATAATATATATTGTAATTTTCAAAGACCGTGTCGTTATCTTTAATCCCACTTGATGGATCCACCAAGCGGAAATTTTTTTATTAGAAAAAATAATAAATCAACAAAAATTATAATAAAAAAAATGAATGGAAAACGTTCTTGTTGGAAACATCGTCAGTATAGGATATTTTTACATTCAATTTCAAGAGAAAGGTTTCTATTTCTTTACTGCAAGACAAAAGAATGTACGGTTCTTATTAGCAACATCCCCAATGTAAAATATTTTTCACATTTGAAGTTGTGCAAGAGAAATATCCATTATTTAACAAAATGAACCCAATTCTTAAAATGAAATCTCGAGTACATGTTAGTATCTTAATTTTCCTGTAGAAAGTAAAAATTTCATAAATACATAGATACATGACCACTACATCTTATACAATTTATGTTGTCCAATCAAAGTTAAAAGAGACCAATAAAATTACGAGAAACTGATGACTTGATAAGAGATATATTGTAGTGTACAAATTTTCACCTGTTGAACAAATCTTTAAAATCCAATTAAATTAGGTAAAATTATATGTGGGGTTGCTAATTTGACTGTCATTGTATCTATAACTGTTGAAAATGCTTCAAGAGTACCATATAAAAAGAACAAAATCTTACATTTAAATGATTATTCAGAGCCTATAAAAATGTTCACATGCGATAATTATATTCCCTTATTGTTTGTGTGAATTTCTTTTTGAAAGAAATAAACACCGTCCAAAATCTGAAAATATTCTATCTGAGATTCTACTCCAAATTTGCTTCATGTCTCTTTACGGTGCAATTTGTGATTGTTGAGAACTTCAGAAATAAAATGTAGAAGGGACAATTGGGGGAATTATCTCTGCCACATGAATGGTTGGCATAATCTCATGAATTTTCCAAAGAACAATCACAAAATATAAGGGAGATGATAGGGATTATATGAGTACTTTAAAACTTTGTGATACTTAAAAAACATCAGGGAGATGTACCTTTTGTTCCTATTAAATGACAGGTCAAGCATTGACCATACTTCTTAACAGTAGATTATTAATTTTTTTATATTTACAAAGTATAAAGCAACTAGATGATTTAAAAAAGAAATTAAAGGAGTTGAGGTCGACGTCTTTCAAGGCAGGCCAATACCTAGATTTGGCCTAGCAAATAGTATGAGAAGATTTTTTTATAAAAAAAATAAAATAAAATAATTCCTTTACAAAATGTAGGTTTTTCCAAACGACATTTAAGTTAAAGTTGCTTCCTAATGTGTTTTAAAAATACACCTTACTAAATACTATACATATTTCGGAAAACCTATTTAACTCAAAGGCCTTTTATATTTTTTCAAAAGTTTTCTTTCAAAGCCAAACCAAACACACTCTATTGTTCGAATTGTAATTTCTCCAACATGGACTGTTCAAGAAGTCCATTCTCCAAATTTAATGTATTAGTTTAGTTGTCTTAAATATGGGTAATTGAAACAGAATATGAAATTAAAAATTAATTATGAGGATATGAATTGGAAATGCTGAACGTGGACGCTTTCTTCAATTCATGTTGTTTCAATACTTGAAGCATTAATAGATAAATAACTGACCGCCTAAGCAATACATGTCGAAGCTTATTTTTACTTTGAAAGAGCTTAATTTTAAGCAGCAAAAAACAAATAAGTTGCACAGGAAGTCTTTGATTTTCACAAAGCCATGCGAATTCATGCAACAATCTACAGAGAGAGAGAGAGAGAGAGAGAGAGAGAGAGAGAGAGAGAGAGAGAGAGAGAGAGGTGACCGTTGGTAGTAGATGTTAAAATATTTAATATATTTTATTTATGATTCCAATATTCTTATTCCCAATGAATTCCCAATAAATTCCCTCTATTAATTCCAATTATTGCCCAATTTATTACCCACGTGTATTAAGTGATATTTGTCCGTTATTACATTACCATAATGGTCTTGATGGGAGATACCGGTAACGTAACCAACGGAATAAAATCGTCAGGTCGTCTGTTTTCAAACCCTAACAATACAGAAAACACACACCATCAAGTTTTGGAAGGGGATTGAGCAGTAGAACAGGACGGGCAGTTTTGTTTTCAATTTTGCAGATCGCTCGTGTTGTGTGGATTCAAGGATTTTGAGGTTTCCCACTTCTAAGATTTCATCAATGGCTGGAGGTACGTTGGTATTTATGTTTCCGCTATTCGATCCCGAATTACATATGAATTTACCTATGATGAGTAAATCGGGATCTCCAAGTTTGTTTATATTAAATCTAACAGTTGGTATCAGAGCCCTTATTTGCAATCTCTGCCTTGGTGAAACCTTTAGAATTTATTTTATTGAATTATATGTGGATAAATTTCGGATTTGTATATGGCTTGGATCGGAATTGAGAATTCCGACCAAATTCGGGCTACCCACCATGAGATATTGGATCGAATGATCACACCGCCATTAGGAAGAGAAACCCATAAATTTTTCGACATATTACGATCGTCGAAGGTTAATCGAGCGGTGAATTTTTGTGGTTAGGGTTTGATAGGGCAGATTGTTTTTTGGCTTAATTCTGATCCATATATGATCGTTTTTGCTGGATCTTGGATCTATACGTTTGTCCCGGCGTTCTCTTCGAAACCCATCAACCAATTTGGTCGGACATGGGCTGTGGGAGGAGACCCAGACGGCGGAACAGAGGCGGTCGCGGCGGAAGAAGCGGCGGAAGAGAGCCCGAAAGAAGACCTCGGGCGCGTGCGTCGCACGCGCCCCAGCGCTGCAGCGGGCGCGTGCGTTGCACGCGCCCGAGAGGCTGCAAGGGGCGCGTGCATCGCACGCGCCCGAGAGGCTGAAGCGGGCGCGTGCAAGCACGCGTGCGTTGCACGCGTGCCTGTGGTTTCTCAATTTTGCCCCTCCGCCTTAATAAAAAATTGCGATTCTGCCCTTGCCCGCGCAAAATTCCGATTTTGCCCCACTGGGGTATGTAAACTTACGATTTTACCCTTTTTGGCGTGAAATTCCTATTTTACCCCTTAAAAGTAAAATTCCAATTCTGGCCTTGGGTGCAAAATTCCAGTTTTACTCCTTTTGCACGTGATTTTACTGTTCTACCCTAAGGTGCAATTCTACGAATAAAATTAAATGTCTAGTGATCCGTATATATTTAATTAATTAAGGATTAGCCACAGCATCTTTGATTATATTAAATTATATACATTAAGAGCCTTTGGATCACATATAGTTAAAGACAATAATTGTAATTATTCACATTAATATTATGAATTTTATCCCACAGAATTTTCAATATATTAATGTGATTAATTAGGATGAAATATTATTTTATCTTTCTTAATTTACCCACAGGGATTAAGGAAGGGAATATAATTTGATAGTTTCATCATGAAGTAATTATGAATCTATTTAAATTAGAAACTTAACCCACAGTAGTTTTTAATGTTATATGATTCATATTTTAAAACATGTTTTACATTGGTAAAATATGATTTAAGTTTATTGCCTCAAATATATTGATACATAAGTTTCCTTTGATTATGATGCAGTTTTACCGCCTACGATTAGTTCTGGTATAATTGTTCCCGAGTTAAATGGAAATAACTTCAAAGAATGGAGAGAATTAGTTCTTCTTCAATTGGGGTGCATGGATCTTGATTATGCTCTTAGGTCAGACGAACCAGCTGAATCTACTGAGAATAGTACTCATGCTGAGCATACTCATTATGCTCAATGGGAGCGGTCCAACCGTCTCAGTGTGATGTACATAAAGACAAAACTCTCTGCTAGCATTCGTGGTTCAGTCATTCAAAGCATAATAATGCCAAGGAATTGCTGAAGGCTATTGATGCTCAATTTGAGTCTTCAGAGAAGGCGCATGCCATGACCCTAATTATGAAGTTCTCATCATTGAAGCTTACCAGTGTAAGAGGTGTGCGTGAGCACATCATGAAGATGAGGGACATTGCTGCTCAGCTGAAGAATCTTGAGGTTGGGATATCAGAATCCTTTCTTGTATACTATATCCTAAATACTCTCCCACAAGAGTATGCTCCCTTCAAGATCTCTTACAACACACATAACACTAAATGGTCAATTAATGAACTCATGACCATGTGTGTTCAAGAGGAAGAGAGGCTACTAATGGAGAAAGGAGAAAGTGCTCATATGGCAACACGGGATAAGTATAAAGGGCAAGGCAAGCAAAAGGGGAAGGGTAAGATGCCTCTACCTCCCCAAGCTGGCATTAAGAAGGAATCCAAGTGCTTCTTCTGTAAAAAGAAGGGGCACATGAAGAAGGATTGCGCCAAGTTTAAGGCGTGGCTCCAAAAGAAAGGTAACCAACTCACATGTGTATGTTATGAAACTAATATGGTTGATGTGAGTCACAACACTTGGTGGATTGATTCTGGTTCTACAATCCACATTTCGAATTCCTTGCAGGGGTTTTCGAACCAGCGGAAACCAAAGTGGGAAGTGAACAAGGTATCTATTCAGAAACAAGATACGCTCGCGTGTGGAAGCTATTGGGACATGCGATTAGTTCTCAGTAGTGGTTTTGTTTTAATTTTGGAAAAGACCTTTTATATTCCTAGTTTTTCTAGGAATTTAATTTCAGTTTCAAGACTTGTACCTTTGGGATACTCCTTTGAATTTTCAGATTTAACATTCAATTTATCGTATAAATCTGAAATTGTTGGGAGTGGTATTTTGTCTGACAGTCTTTTTCGAATTAATTTACAAGACAATACCGTTAATAATGCGATGCACGTTCATGATAATGCTGGGATAAAACGATGTGTTGTGAATGAAAATTCCTCTATGTTGTGGCACAGGAGGTTGGGACATATCTCCATGGATAGAATTAAAAGACTAGTAAATGATGGAGTACTTAATACTCTAGATTTTACTGATTATGACACTTGCATGGATTGTATAAAGGGAAAACAGACCAACAAGTCAAAGAAAGGTGCTAAGAGGAGTACAGAAATATTAGAAATCATACATACAGATATTTGTAGTCTAGATATAGACTCAAATGGTCAGAGATACTTCATTTCTTTCATAGACGATTATTCACGATTCATGTATCTCTACTTGCTTCGTAATAAGCATGAAGCATTGGATGCCTTTAAGGTATTTAAAACCGAAGTAGAGAATCAAGAAGTACAAGCAAATTAAAATCGTGAGATCGGATAGAGGTGGATAATACTATGGTAGATACACTGAAGATGGACAAGCACCTGGTCCATTTGCAAAGTTTCTTGAAGAGCATGGGATTATTGCCCAATACACTATGCCTGGTTCACCGGACCAAAATGGTGTTGCAGAAAGAAGAAACCGAACATTATTGGACATGGTGCGGAGTATGCTTAGCAACTCTAAACTTCCTAAGTTTTTGTGGAATGAGGCTCTTAAAACGGCTGTGTACATATTAAACCGAGTTCCAACCAAGGTTGTTCCAAGGACGCCTTTTGAATTATTCAAAGGTTGGAAACCGAGTTTGCGACATGTACGTGTTTTGGGGATGCCCATCTGAGGTAAGAGTCTACAATCCACAGGAAAAGAAGTTAGATCCAAGGACTATAAGTGGGTATTTCATTGGATATGCCGAAAAGTGCAAAGGATACAGATTTTATTGTCCATCTCACACCACTAGGTTTGTGGAATCAAGAAATGCTAAATTTCTTGAAAATGATCTCGATTAGTGGGAGCGATCAATTCAAGGACTTTGTCCCCGAAGAAGATCATTCGGATACTCAACCTTCCGCCTCGATACTAGATTGGTTGTTGCTTACAACGCCCTTCAATTCAACCGGTCGCTGAGCAACCAATCATTGAAGATCCACAACCAGCTGAAATTGATCCGGTAGACCAAACTGTTCAGCAATTACCAGATACTGTTGAACTTCCAGTAGAACAGCATACTCCTCAGGAGAATGTTGATGCGACATTAAGAAGGTCTACTAGAATGAAGAAATCAGCGATTCCTAATGACTACATCGTGTATCTGCAAGAATCTGACTATAATGTTGGAGCTGAAAGTGATCCTGAGTCGTTTTCACAAGCCATGAGTTGTGATAAATCTAATTTATGGTACAATGCCATGAAGGAAGAGATGAATTCTATGGCATCAAACGAAGTCTGGGATTTAGTTAAGTTGCCTGATGGTGCAAAGGCCATTAGTTGTAAATGGGTCTTCAAAACTAAGAAGGATTCATCAGGCAATATAGAGAGATACAAAGCCAGACTCGTTGCCAGGGGATTTACTCAAAAGGAGGGAATCGATTACACGGAGACGTTTTCTCCTGTATCTAAGAAAGATTCTCTTCGTACTATTTTGGCATTGGTTGCCCATTTTGATATGGAGTTACATCAAATGGATGTGAAAACGGCGTTCCTCAATGGAAAATTAGAAGAAGTGGTTTACATGAAACAACCGGAAGGATTCTTCTCTAATGCTGGTGAGCATTTGGTATGCAAGCTTAAAAGGTCTTTATATGGCTTGAAACAAGCATCCCGCCAATGGTACTTAAGATTCCATGAGGTCATCTCTTCATTCAGTTTTAAAGAGAATATCATGGATCAATGTATATACCAGAAGGTTAGTGGGAGCAAAATTTGTTTCCTTGTGCTATACGTAGATGATATTTTACTTGCAACCAATGACAAGGGGTTGTTATATGAAGTGAAACAATTTCTCTCTAAGAGTTTTGATATGAAAGATATGGGTGAAGCATCTTATGTCATTGGCATTAAGATCCATAGAGATAGATCTCGAGGTATATTAGGACTATCTCAAGAAACCTATATCAATAAGGTCTTAGAGAGGTTTCGGATGAAAGATTGTTCACCAAGTATAGCACCCATAGTGAAGGGTGATAGGTTTAATTTAAACCAATGCCCGAAGAATGATTTTGAAAGGGAACAAATGAAGAACATCCCATATGCTTCTGCTGTTGGAAGCTTGATGTATGCTCAGGTTTGCACTCGACCTGACATAGCCTTTGCTGTGGGAATGTTGGGAAGATACCAAAGTAATCCAGGTATGGACCACTGGAGAGCTGCAAAGAAGGTGATGAGGTATCTTCAAGGAACAAAGGGACACATGCTTATGTACAGACGGACGGACAACTTGGAGGTAGTTGCTTACTCGGACTCAGACTTTGCTGGCTGCATTGATTCCCGAAAATCAACATCGGGATATATTTTTATGTTCGCTGGCGGAGCTGTATCCTGGAGGAGTGCAAAACAAACCTTGGTTGCCACTTCCACTATGGAGGCAGAGTTCGTTTCCTGTTTTGAGGCCACCTCACATGGTGTGTGGTTGAAAGGTTTCATATCGGGGCTGAGAGTTATGGATTCCATTGCTAGGCCATTAAGAATATTTTGCGACAATTCAGCTGCAGTTTTTATGGCTAAGAACCACAAAAGTGGTAGTCGAAGCAAGCACATCGACATCAAGTATTTAGCCATCAGAGAACGTGTTAAAGAGAAGAAAGTGGTCATAGAACATATAAGCACTGAATTGATGATAGCTGATTCTTTAACTAAAGGCATGCCGTTAATGAGTTATAAGGATCATGTTTATAGAATGGGCATTGGTCCAATTATGTAAATTTTTCTTTATATGGAAGAATTTATGAGACTTTTATTCATTGATAATGTTTTTCTCAATACAGTTGTATACATTTAGTTATTACGAGAAAAACAATTACGTTTGACCTGGAGTAAACATAAGGTTTATTCATTAAGTTATTTGATCACATATGGGCTGATGAAATACATTGTGATACACGGAAGACAATACTCGCTCTAAGAGGACTCATCGCCGTGATTCATGTGTTTTATTTCAGTATGAAGTTTTGTGGGTTTGGGTTAATAACTCATTTGAAGGAATATTGGGATCAAGTGGGAGAATGTTAAAATATTTAATATATTTTATTTATGATTCCAATATTCTTATTCCCAATGAATTCCCAATAAATTCCCTCTATTAATTCCAATTATTGCCCAATTTATTACCCACGTGTATTAAGTGATATTTGTCCGTTATTACATTACCATAATGGTCTTGATGGGAGATACCGGTAACGTAACCAACGGAATAAAATCGTCAGGTCGTCTGTTTTCAAACCCTAACAATACAGAAAACACACACCATCAAGTTTTGGAAGGGGATTGAGCAGTAGAACAGGACGGGCAGTTTTGTTTTCAATTTTGCAGATCGCTCGTGTTGTGTGGATTCAAGGATTTTGAGGTTTCCCACTTCTAAGATTTCATCAATGGCTGGAGGTACGTTGGTATTTATGTTTCCGCTATTCGATCCCGAATTACATATGAATTTACCTATGATGAGTAAATCGGGATCTCCAAGTTTGTTTATATTAAATCTAACAGTAGAAGCTTTGCAGTTGGGAGAAGGGAAAAGAGAGCTGACTGGGAGGGTAATCTCATCAGCTCCGTGGACAACACAGGCCTTCTCGCTTAAGCACAGAAGGCAAAGGAAAGAGGCACGGAGCAGGATCTTGACGAGGAAAGAGGCACATGATGAAGCCGCCGTCGTCATCCTCGTCCTCCTTGCCGTTATCTTCTTCCCTTTCTCCTAGTAGTATTAGTGGCCTTCACAACTCACAGAAATGCTTTTGCTGTTGTGTGTCCATTCTTATAGGCCTGTCGCAAACGTTATCGCTTACAAATCAAGATTTTCCAAGCTGGTTTAATTAGGGTCCCACGGTTCCCTCATTGACACTCCTCTCACTCTCGATTTGTCTTGCATTTTGCTTTTGCCTACAGCGGGTCCAAATTGATTTCTATATCATCTATTTGCACACATCACTTATCAAAAACTATAGTCAATACCAAAACCATGCTTCCGCACGCGCACATCCAAATTTTTAATTTTGCTGCTCCTCATATCAATTTTTCTATAGGCGTGACGTAATAATGAGTCCGTTCCGGGCGAATTCTACTTTGCATCGGTTCTTATTAGCCCATCTTGCGGCTCCCATAGTTTGACTTTATTTAACGCATAATATCTAAAACAGGTTAAATATATTTAAATATCGATTGGGCAAAACTCTATGTAATGGTGTGTCGACGTTAGCTCATTATCTACTCTCATGGTTGGACGAGAATACCGAATTTCGCACAATACACAGCATATAGAAATGCCTTTCATTTATCTCCAAACACACATGATCATTACAGTTCCGATATTTTTAGCACAAATCCTTCTTCCCATATTATGTTCATTTTCGTGCTTAGATTCTTGGGAGGAATAGTCTCTGAAAGTCTACATCAACTGTCATTTGTTGTCGGAGTCATCTCTCTCATATTTTTTTCTTTTTTTTGTATTCCCATCTCCTTTTCACTTCACGGGGTCCCAAGATGTTGGTTTGCTTGCACTTAAACTGCTCTCTAATGCCTGAGCAAGGCTCCAATCATTTGCGCCAATATATGATCTATCTTTATATGTTTCCTTAGCTTAGTAACTTCTTACATTTTCGTGCTTAGATTCTTGGGGGAAGTAGTCTCTGAAAGTTGACCCTACATCGACCATCATTTGTTATTGGTGTCATCTCTCATTTTTGTTGTATTCTCATCTCCTTTTCACTTCACGTGGTCCCAAGATGTTGATTTGTTTATGCTCAAGGTGCGGTCTGGAATGGGTTTCATTTGGACTACTCGTGAGGTAACAAAATAGCGATAGGTCGTCTTGTTGTGAATTGGTTTTTCCTTAGGTTGATGGGTCAAGTCAATGGCTGATTCCCCCAGTCAAGTTAGTAGTTCTATTGGTTGGTTCACGAGAGTGAAGATTACCGCTAATTGACCTCAAATTGAAGGTTCTAACTAGCGACTGCATTGATTTTGATTTCGTTTGCTTCTCTATGAAAGATCAGCTAGTCTTGATATGAATATCCACATGAAAGAAGGATTCAAAGGATCGAATCCAATTCACTTAGTTCTGTTAGTCACGCATTCCAGTTGTAGCTCTTAAGAAAGCTCAATTGTAGAATGAAGAATCAATTTTTTTCAAATCATTTTTGGCTTGGGACTGAACATCAAATTAGAGTTATGATTCCCACTTAAAAAAAAAAAAAAAAGAGAGGAAGCAAAATGTTCAATTTTCTACCGGAATAGACAAATAGAATTTCTCTTCCATATCCATCAAATAACGATAGTTCAAAAATCATCTATATTTATAAAGAAACGAGTCTTTAAAGCCATCACATGTAATCCACCAATCAAACCATTTACTATAATATCATTTGATGGGATACACAACAAAAGTTCAACACCTTCATTCAGTAAGATCGCCAAGAGGGACCACAAATTCAAACCTGTCAATATATTCTATTGAACCTAAGTTTACTTAAAAGCTAATGAGCTATGGGTAAATTATGATATACTATTACACATTGTAGCATATCAATTCTTTGATGTGGGACTTTTTTGACACAATTCACACATGTAACCCAACAGAAAATGAATATCATTTGTTTGTAATAAAAGAAATCATAATAATCTATATGTATTTAAAAGTTTTAAGAATCAACAAGAATCTTGATAGATTATTCTAATGAGTAGAAGACCCTATTTCCACAAAGAGAGGTGCAAAGTCTCCAAGCAATATAAGGATATTTATCTCTTTTCTCAAATTGAAAACAAAAGAACGAAATTACCAATAACCCATGTGGGATGATATAGCCCAGTAACACACTTGTAATAATTGTATGATTATCTTCTTTTCTTTTATAATTTAGGGCATGAGTGAGGAGATCTTACCGTTTAAAGGGTTATTAAAGATCCCTCAAACCTCATGAATCAGTTAAGTCCATGTCTTGTGCATGTCTTGGTGGGCTTTGAAAATGTGACGGTTGAGAAATATGTGTGACTTATGTTAGAAAATTCTCACGTTAGACTCTCTCAACCCCTCTCTCCTTGAACCTTTCTTTGCCCCTTCCACTTATGGAGGGCCGGGATTTGACGTAGACCTCTTCCTCCTCTCCTAGTTTTATTTTTTCCCTTTTTTTTTCTTTTTGTTTCTTTCTTTACCCTCTCAATTGAGTTTTAGATCTGGGAGCTGTGCTCTCCCCATCTCACATCTAGGAGCTTGGCTCTTCAATTTAATTCTAGATTTTGGAGTTTTAATGAATAAGTAATCCACCTCCAGTTTCTATGGTGTTCACCGCAATTTCAATGTCAAATCTGTACTTGGTCAATGTATTTTAGTTCAAAGCTTTGGGACTCACAGTTGCTACAAGGCTCGCTCACACGTGTCAGATCTGAGCTTTTTCAACATGTTTATGTTGTCTTTGTACAGTGATGGTGTTGAGGATGCTTCAAAGCCATAAATATAGATGAAGATCTCAACGTGTACATATCATTGATAATGTCATGTAATTCAGTGATTGGCCATTGATCCTTTCACTTGGATGCAATCAAAAATTTGTTCTTGAAGGACGAGCCCCATGATTATCTTTGCCAATCATGCTTTAATGATACAACATGATCTCTGGTTTTTGGTTTGTTTTGGAGCTCTATGGGCTTGCTTTGTTATTGTTGTTTTCGAGATTTTTAATCAAGTATCATTTTGGCAATAAATGAAAATTTCATTTGATGAAAAAAAAGTTTCACATCAAAGAATTAGTGATGTAAAGCAATTAAGATATCCAAATTAGCCAATACTTCATTGTCTTTAAGCTTTTAGGTGAAAGTGGGTCCAACTAAATATATTAACGGTTTAAATTTGAGCTCCCTCTTGGTGATCTCCCTGATGAAGATATTGGACTTTGTTTGCATGCTTCCAGTGGTGACCTCTAATTCCTAAGCTAGAAGTTCCCAATGCTCCAACCATTTGCGCCAATATATGGTCTATCTTTATATGTTTCCTTAGCTTAGCAACTTCTTACATTTTCGTGCTTAGATTCTTGGGAGAAGTAGGTCTCAAAAATAACCCTACATGGACCATCATTTGTTATCAGTGTCATCTCTCATTTTTGTTGTATTCCCATCTCCTTTTCACTGCACGTGGTCCCAAGATGTTGATTTACTTATGCTAAAGGTGCAGTCTAGAATGGGTTTCATTTGGAGTGCTTGCAAGGTAACAAAATAGCAATAGGTCGTCTTGTTGTGGATTGGTTTTTCCTTAGGTAGATGGGTCAAGTCAATGGCTGATTCCCCCAATCAAGTTAGTAGTTCTATTGGTTGGTTAATGAGAGTGAAGATTACCGCTAATTGACCTCAAATTGAAGGTTCTAACTAGCGACTGCATTGATTTTGATTTCGTTTGCTTCTCTATGAAAGATCAGCTAGTCTTGATATGAATATCCATATGAAAGAAGGATTCAGAGGATCGAATCCAATTCACTTACTTCTGTTAGTAACGTGTTCCAATTGTAGCTCTTAAGAAAGCTTAATTGCAAAATGAAAAATCAATTTTTTTTCCAATCATTTTTGGCTTGGGACTAAACATCAAATTAGAGTTATGATTCCCACTAAAAAAAACAAGAGGAAGCAAAATGTTCAATTTTCTACCAAAACAGACAAATTGAATTTCTCTTCCATATCCATCAAATCACGATTGTTCAGAAATCATCTATATTTACAAAGAAACGATTCTTTAAAGTCATCACATGTAATCCACCAATTAACCATTTACTATAATATCATTTGATGGGATACACAACAAAAGTTCAACACCTTCATTCAGTAAGATTGCCAAGAGGGACCACAAATTCAAACCTGTCAATATATTCTATTGAACCTAAGTTTACTTAAAAGCTATTGAGCTATGGGTAAATTATGATATACTATTAAACATTGTAGCATATCAATTCTTTGATGTGGGACTTTTTTGACCCAATTCACACATGTAACCCAACAGAAAATGAATATCATTTGTTTGTAATAAAAGAAATCATAATAATCTATATGTATTTAAAAGTTTTAAGAATCAACAAGAATCTTGATAGATTATTCTAATGAGTAGAAGACCCTATTTCCACAAAGAGAGGTGCAAATTCTCCAAGCAATAAAAGGATATTTATCTCTTTTCTCAAATTGAAAACAAAAGAACGAAATTACCAATAACCCATGTGGGATGATATAGCCCAGTAACACACTTGTAATAATTGTATGATTATCTTCTTTTCTTTTATAATTCTGGGCATGAGTGAAGAGATCTTACCATTTAAAGGGTTATTAAAGATCCCTCAAACCTCATGTATCAGTTAAGTCCATGTCTTGTGCATGTCTTGGTGGGCTTTGAAAATGTGACGGTTGAGAAATATGTGTGACTTATGTTAGAAAATTCTCACATTAGACTCTCTCAAGCCCCTCTCCCTCCCTTTCTCTCCCTAAACCTTTCTTTGCCCCTTCCACTTATGGAGGGCAAGGATTTGACGTAGACCTCTTCCTCCTCTCCTAGTTTTTTTCCCCCCTTTTTCCCCTTTTTTTTCTTTTGTTTCTTTCTTTACTCTCTCAATTGAGTTTTAGATCTAGGAGCTTTGCTCTCCCCACCTCACATCTAGGAGCTTGGCTCTCCAATTTAATTCTAGATTTTGGAGTTTTAATGAATAAGTAATCCCCCTCCAGTTACAATGGTGTTCACTGCAATTTCAATGTCAAATCTGTACTTGGCCAATGTATTTTAGTTCAAAGCTTTGGGACTCGCATTTGCTACAAGGCCTACTCACACATGTGTCAGATCTGAGCTTTTTCAACATGTTTATGTTGTCTTTGTACACTGATGGTGTTGAGGACACTTTAAAGCCATAACTATAGATGAAGATCTCAACACGTACGTATCATTGATAATGTCATGTAATTCAGTGATTGGCCATCGATCCTTTCACTTGGATGCAATCGCAAATTTATTCTTGAAGGACGAGCCCCGTGATTGTCTCTACAAATCATGCTTTAATGATACAACATGATCTCTGGTTTTTGGTTTGTTTTGGAGCTCTATGGGCTTGCTTTGTCATTGTTGTTTTCGAGATTTTTAATCATGTATCATTTTGGCAATAAATGAAAATTTCATTTGATGAAAAAAAAGTTTCACATCAAAGAATTAGTGATGTAAAGCAATTAAGATATCCAAATTAGCCAATACTTCATTGTCTTTAAGCTTTTAGGTGAAAGTGGGTCCAACTAAATATATTAACGGTTTAAATTTGAGCTCCCTCTTGGCGATCTCCCTTATGAAGATATTGGACTTCGTACATTTTTGTGCTTAGATTCTTGGGAGAAGTAGCCTCTCAAAATCAACCCTACATGGACCATCATTTGTTATCGGTGTCATCTCTCATTTTTGTTGTATTCACATCTTCTTTTCACTTCACGTGGTCCCAAGATGTTGATTTGCTTATGCTTAAGGTGCGGTCTGGAATGGGTTTCATTTGGAGTGCTCGCGAGGTAATAGAATAGCGATAGGTCATCTTGTTGTGGATTGGTTTTTCCTTAGGTTGATGGGTCAAGTCAATGGCTGATTCCCCCAGTCAAGTTAGTAGTTCTATTGGTTGGTTCACGAGAGTGAAGATTACCGCTAATTGACCTCAAATTGAAGGTTCTAACTAGCGACTGCATTGATTTTGATTTCGTTTGCTTCTCTATGAAAGATCAGCTAGTCTTGATATAAATATCCATATGAAAGAAGGATTCAGCGGATCAAATCCAATTCACTTAGTTCTGTTAGTCATGCGTTCCAGTTGTAGCTCTTAAGAAAGCTATATTGCATAATGAAGAATCAATTTTTTTTCCAATCATTTTTGGCTTGGGACTGAACATCAAATTAGAGTTATGATTCCCACTAAAAAATGGAAAAAAAAAAAGAGGAAGCAAAATGTTCAATTTTCTACCGGAACAGACAAATCAAATTTCTCTTCCATATCCATCAAATCATGATCATTCAAAAATCATCTATATTTATATAGAAACGAGTCTTTAGAGTCATCACTTGTAATCCACCAATCAACCATTTACTATAATATGATTTGATGGGATACACAACAAAGTTCAACACCTTCATCCAATAAGATCGCCAAGGGAGACCACATGTGACATCCTAGATTTTTCAGTTATGCTTTCAATTAAATTAATTGGGCCTTTCATCGACGCGCCTATAGTGTTATTTTCAAAGCTGATCACTCGTGAGATAACTAGACTATCTAAGGATGTCATTAAGGAATTTTCATGCAATAGACTTGAGGATTCGACCAGAACTCGACTACTCGACCATGCTCATCTGCAGAGATCATCACGACATAGTTAAAAATCACTTAGAGATCAGAGATAGGTTGGTTCGACTGAGATGTGTGGTTAAACGTGGGTGATTCCACCAAATTGAGAAATTCTCGTCGACTGGCACTGGACTAATTTTTATATCGTTTTGATACTCTGTGTCCGTATCTGATTCCTCAAGTTTTTCATGACAATCGAGAGTCGCCAATGTGTCAAAAAGGTTCATTGTGGCTCGAAATTAACCACAAGTCATTTGCACTAAAAATTTCTAAAAGCTACCCGGTAGCTTAGGTCATGCTAAAAATGCGCCAAATCGAAATTAACCGCGAATTTGAATCTGATTTCAGAAATTGAAAGTTCTGTCGGTCATAGGTTATTTTAGGAATGTCAACTCAGTTTTCGAAGATTTTTCTACAAACCGAGACTTTTTGGGAAAAAGTTGAGGTAGGGTCATTTTTGTCCATGTTGACAACTAAATTTTTGCACAATTTTTGGCTTAATCTTTACCAAAAAAATAAATAAAAAATCACATGGCATACAGTTTAGGAATGTCTATGTTATTTTTTTTGTTTTGTTTTATTTTTAGACCACAAGTGAGGGGAAGATTTTTCACATATTCCGTTTAGATTTTTCATATTTTTAGGTAATAAACACTGAGGGATACATTTTAGGCAAAGAGGAAATTTTCGGATGAAATATTTGAAAGAAAATGCAACAAGAGAATATTGCGTGAGGTGTGTATATTTCAACGATATATTTAGGAAGATCGTGCAAACAGAAAAAAAATATATATATTGCGAAGATACATTTTTGGACCTATAAAATACCTCACGTGCAAAGGAAAAAGGGGTTTCTTTTCGGTTGGGTAAAAAAATAAGGGAAAAAGCTACCAAAAACCCCCAACTTTGCTTGGAGAGACACATTTACCCCGAACTTTATTTTATGACGTGAAAAACTCCGAAGTTTGCTAACTATGACACATTTATCCCAAACTTTTATTTGTGACACAAAAAATCCCGAACTTTCATTGTGTGACACATTTACCCTAAATCATAGGGGCATTTTGGTCTTTTTATTTTTAAAAACTTTTTTTTCTTCTTCTTCTTCTTTCTTCCCTCCACCGGCCATGGCGGAGCTGGCGGAGGGAAGCCGGCGACTGGCGAGGGCACCCTCGCCCGACACCGGCGGGGGCACCCCTTGCCCGACGCAGGTGAGGGCAGCCCTCGTTGGCGACAGGCGAGGGCACCCTTCGCCCGGCGCAAGCGAGGGCGGCCCTCATCGGCATTGGTCAAGGGCCTCCTCGCTAGATCTGGCAAGGGCACCCTCGCCCGATCCCAGCAAAGGCACCCCTTGTCCGAGTTCGGTAAAGGCACCCCTCGCCAGGCCCTCGCTCAACACAAGCGAGGGCGACCCTCGTCGACGTCGGACGAGGGCCTCCCTCGCTAGATCTGGCGAGGGCACCCTTGCCCAACGCCGGCGAGGGCACCCCTCGCCAAGCCCTCGCCAGATCTGGCGAGGGCACCCCTCGCTAGCGTCGAGCAAGGGAGGCTCTTGCCCAACCCAGTCGAGGGCCTCCCTCGCCCGACGCCGGCTCCGCCATGGCCGACGGAGGGAAGAGAGAAGAAGAAAAAAAATAAAAAATAAAAAGGAAATAGAAAAAAAGAAAGAATAAGACGAAAATACCCCTAATGGGGTAAATGTATCACAGTTAGCAAACTTTGGGGTTTTTCACATCACAAAATGAAGTTCAGGATAAATGTGTCACTCTAGGCAAAGTTGAGGGTTTTTTGTGGTTTCTTCCCAAAAAAGTAAAAAGTGAAAAGTGAGTGACGTAAGAGAGAAAAAGTAAAAAAAAAAGGGTGAAACCCTAATCGGGGGACTATTCATCTTCCCCGAGGGTCCCCCGACCCCGTCGACGCCGCACCGGCGCTGCATCTCTGATTGCGAGCCTCTGCACCCGAAGCTCTTGCCCCCCCTCGACGTTCCGCCGCCGCATCTCCGTTCACGAGCTTCGGCACCTATCAACCCAACAGATCGATCCCGTCACCTACAACTCCCAGATCCAGTGACGATCTAACATTTTTGCTACCCTCCATTGCCGATTTGCCGCATCAACCCCGATCCGCCGCTTTGGAGTTGCTCCCCGACGTCGTTGCTTCAGATCGGCCCGCATCTGCCTAGATCCGCCTCATTGGAACGCATCGAAGCCTCGTGCCTCGCCCCCTGTCTCACGATCTAGCCCTGACGCCGGCAGATCTGAGATCTCCTGCAGCAGCCGCGACCCGAGCAACTCGGCTCGCCTCCACCTAACGTCGCGTCACTATCCCTGCCACGATCCAACGCCTCTAGAGCCCGCACCGTCACCGCTCGCCTCCGCCATTGATTGATGCCGTCACTCGAAGTCCTCTGCTTTGACGACCCAGATCTACTCTGTCCTTGCCACCACCTCGCCTCACCGGACACCGAGCACACCCGTGTTTAGCCTGACCTGTGACCAGCTGCTCCAGCCACTCGAGCACCACCGCTGCCCAAGTGCTGCCATTGCTACAGCCCATGTTGACTCGTGACGCCGCTCCCCTTCCCAACGCTAGATTTGGCAACTTGATGTGCCTTCGCTGGAACCCCTCGCGCAGACTTGCGCCGGAGCTTCAAACGGTGGCCAAGATTTCTTTTTTTTTTTAAAGGAAAAAAAAATCATATTAGGTATATTTGCTTTATTTTATTAGGCAAGTTTGTTTTTATTTATTTCTTGTTACTTATTTGCAATATTTCCTATGCATAATTAGAAATTATCACATACCACCTGATTTGCAACTGCACCTTGGTTTTTTATTTCATTTATAAGGCTTTAGATGAAATAATTAATCAAGCGTAAATAAAATTAATACTTTGATCTTTAAGGCTTAAGATTAATTTATCGATTTTACTAGCAAATATTATCCCTTGAACCAAACGATATGTGATATTTTTGATGATTTTGAATGGCTTGTCTTGTCTTGATTGCTTTATTTATTTTGAAATATGTTTGAGTTAGAATATTGCATGCTTTAGGATTATCTTGCATGTTTAGGGTAGGAACTTTATTATTTCGAATTTTTAAAAATAGAAAATACCAAAAACATAAATTTAGGATGTTAGATTTTCGTGTCACTGAATTAAGTTGCATGTTTCATTATTCGGCAATTATTAATTGCGAAATTAAAAAGAGAAAAAAAGGAAAAACACAAAAAATCACCATGCATATGTCATGTAGAATTAGGGCATCTTTTGCATGTCATTGCATATTAGGATAGTTTAATTCTAGATAATATTTTATAAGTTTAGATGAATCACATCTTAGGTTAGAGATTGCTAAGTTAAGATAATATCTCGGTTTAAATTAGGATTTAGTCTGACTTAATCCTTAATATAAGCTAGATAGAATCTTAATTTAGCTAAGTAATTTTCACATTTTCCTAATTTTGAATTTCATAAAAAAAAATACAAAAAAATGCCTTAGGATAAGTTAATTCCATAGATTGCACATTTATTTAAAAAAAAAAAAAAGAGAGAAAAAACATCATGTGCATGCCATTAGGATTAGATTTATGAAATGCATGACATTTAGTAATCGTTGCTAGGTCCACTTAATTAGAAATTGCATGTTAATTAGAAATCATATCTAGAGTTGTTGATGTAGATTCTAATTTAACATTGCAAATGCTTTCGTTGCTTTGAGGTAAGTTTATTTTTGCAATTTATTCATTATTTATCTAGGTGTTAAATTGGTGGTTTGCGCACCCGCATGATCACTTCACATGTTTGGAAAATAGATTTAAAATCAATTTAAGTTGCTAGCAAAAAACATTTTTGAAAATAAGAGAATGGTATCGAAAGAGCATTAGAGAAATCTAGTGTAATCAAGTCCCCATACCTAGAGTCTCTGGTTCATAAGAGTAAAGTAAATCTCTCGTTACTTTACTTGGGCTTCTAATCAACCCACCAAAAAATAGATTAGTGATGGCTCCTAAATAAGATATATCTGCATGTTAAGAATTTGAACATAAGTCGCGAATTGGTATGGGCTTGGGAGAATCCGAGTTAAGTCTAGGCTTAGGAGAAACCGAGTTAAGTCTAGGCTTAATAATCCATTAGCCAAACCCTAGATGGTTCACACCCAAAAAAGTGGTCATGACAGTCAAGAAAATTCAAAGAACCGTTTTTGATGAGGAAAAGTACCAATTTGATCGTTGACTCGATAATGAAATTTATGGAAGCCAATTTGAGTTTATTCAAGCAGGATTGAAGTCCATTGTGTGCCATCTCCTTTGCAAATTCGTATGCCCCATCTTCCTCAACCTTTGGACCACCTAAAGAAGGGGCAATTTGGTCTTGGAAATGAGTTGGAAGGCCGGTTGGGCTAGAAGACCAGTTAAAGGGGGACAAAAGGATGAGGATAAGCCATTGGTGGCCCTTTCCAACTGAAGTTGGTCCCATTCCCTCCTCCAAGCTCGTCGAGCAGCTTCTTCTCTCCCTCTTCTTGCTATTCGCAACCCCTGAAGCCCAAAGAAACCGTAGCTCCTCCTTCCTTAATAGCCGAATAGCCGTCTGTCTGCCAAGACCAGCCGTAATGCCACCGCTCATCTACACGTGCCTCTTCGCCTCTGCTGCGACCAGCTGCCCTTTTTTTTTTTTTTTTGCTTGTGCACCATCCTACGTGTGGCACCCATCGACACAGCTCTCGATCCGCCAAGATCGCCACAGCCTACTCACCTATTACTTATCCTAATAACATTCCACTCTGATACCATTTCGATTATAGCGATTTCATACAACTTGAGGGTTTACATCTTTTAGATCGGTCCTAGTGCAGTTCAAATAATAGAAGCATACTTATCATCTCCCAAACCCGTACACACACTAAATGATACAATGCAATACAAACCAACTAGAACTTTATATATATATATAAAGCTAAAGCCGAATCACTTTTATTTACATACTAAGATGGATTTCACAAGTTGGTATAACAAAAGGGCCAAAACTATAACTAAGCTTAGCGATACTTAAAAAGAAACCCGACTATACATTAGACGTGAAAATCTATCCATCAGCTAATGTCAGCCATCCCAAAAAGTGTCAACCTCCACCAGTCACGCGCTCCTATCACACCCATCCCGATGCATCGGCCGGCGGCGGCAACAGCATCCCCATCATCCTCCCATCTCAACAAATGTGGACAAACAAAAACTCTTGCACAACGGGACCATTAGGTAAGCCCACATCGTACATGACCAAAACACGGATGCAGATAAACACCAAACCATAAACACTGACATAAGGGTGCTCTGAGCACTCGACCTCCACATCAGACGGTAACCCATAAAACGTACCATGCGTGACAGGTGCTAGAGGCATCTCTCAATCTAAAATGTTAGTCCCCAAAGGGGTGAGTACAACCACTTAGCAGTAAAGATCCATCAAACTACACAATGCAACAAGCAAGACAATCAAGATATCACGAGTAAAGCACATATCATCCATGTTATCAAGCATACATCACCATGCGGACATGCATATATCACCAAGCAGTCATGCATATCTCACCATGCCATCGTGCATATACCACCATGCAATCATACTTGTATTTCCATGAAATTCATTCCATGCCATATGCACATACATACTCATGCTTTCATATCATCCATACACTCATGTATACATCCCCATGAGATCCATTCGAGCATTCATGATCCCATTCTCAATGTCGAATAGCATTAGTTTACTTTCTTAAGCAAATCATGCATCATGCCATATGCACACACCCATGTGCATGATTCAATTTCTAGTTTTATCTTTCAAAGGATCTCATCATTTTTCATCTAGGGACCAATGTTCGCATCCCTCAATTTATCGCTCGCACCCAACCTAGCATTGCGAGGAGCCTTCGGCACAAACCTCCAGGCATCCGACACAAACCTCCGAGCATCTCGCACCCCAACTAGCATCACGAGGAATCCTCCCGGCATAAACCTTCAGGACTTCCGGAATTACGTACCACCATACTACCAAGCATTACCCCTGGACATTATGTACTGTATACCACCGGGCATCTCGAAACTCCCAAGGACCTCTGGGCATCCCGACACTCCCAGGGCATCATTAGCTCACACCTCCGACAGTCTCGTTATTATCCTAATTTATAATCACATATGTGTCTCATTTTCAACATGGCATTTGATGCAACAATGTCAAAGGTCTAAACCAGCTTTTTGATGTCATATGATATGCCAAACATCACCATATATGCAGCACACATAACATCCACAATCACATTTTATAAAGAAATTCATTGGCTTTTGAAAATAGAACCAATTTTCGGGTAAAACAGAATGTACCTCTTTAGTAAAAATTCTTGAAAAATTAGTAAAAAATCTCAATAAATTCTGAAAATCTGACATGATGTAAAAAAGATCCAAAGGAAGATATTTCATGAAGAACACCATGTCAATAAAGTTCCACATCAATCACATAGATCTACACATCGCAGCAAAAGAAATTCCAACACCACTTTTGCATAGTTTCGGAAATAATTTTGATTAAACCCTTAAATAAACTCCGAAAATTCTAAGATTTTAATTTGTTATAGCTGAGATCTAAAGGTAAAAGTCTCATGAAGAAATCAAAATCTAATTCCTTTTGGATTAAAATCTGTAATTTCTATAACTCTCCCTATCTCTCGATTCACTGTCCAGAGTCATCTTCTTCATAGAAAATCGTTTTCCCCAATCAATACTTGCCTGTTTATTCTCAAATTTTAGTATGTTACTCCTCAAGATATTATCTACAACTCTTATCAAGAACACAAGATCAAATTCGGACTGGATAATTTCACAAAATTCACAAAATCACAACAGATCAACTGATATAGCTAGTACGAGTACCTAGAGGGGGGTGAATAGGTATATAAAAATTTTCTCAATGATTGCACAATACTTAGACAGTTGAAGGATTTGCAACAATTAAAAATCAATCGTAAGACTGAGTAAAGGAAAGAGAGAATTGAACACGCGGTTTATAGTGGTTCGGCTTGATTCAAGCCTACGTCAACTCTTACGCACCGACGCCCAATTGGCTGGATTCCACTATGAACAAAGAGATGTTACAGTGTTGATCTTCCTTGATTTCTGGGTGTAGATGATCTACCGCACTCGTTCAAGGTGTCACCAAGTATAAACACTCTCTGTGTATACAATTTCGCTCGAATTGTATCGACTAATAATCAAGGTTCTTCAGACTCTGGAATTTTTCTATCGTTCACATTCTTAAAACAACTAGAACGTCTTCCTTTTATACTCCTTTATGCCATCATAGCCGTTGGCACTTACCAAAGGAATTCCTCCAATCTACCCGTTGGACGGAATCAATTAAGAAGATCATCCGAGCTATTTAAGGAACCTGATGATAGCCCATCATCGTTCCCTTCAATCAGATTTTGTCCTGGCATACGAGGGTCACTTGGAATGTTCGCAAGTGCCTCCTCTGCCTTTCCTTTCAGAGCAACTCCCAATTCCTCCATTTTCCGAGAAAAGATACTCATTCCCATAACTTTTGTCCTTAAGGAAGTCATCTATATAGTTCAATGGAGTACCGGTGCTTTTCAACGCACGATAAAGCTTATAGATAAAGGAGGGTTTTTGGACTCTTACAAGGTCGGCATCCTCGATTATCTCTTCCTCCAGAGTTTGACTTGCACCTTGTGGGGTAGAAGGCATTGAATGACGTGGATGAGAGTGAATCGGACTTTGTCGCTGACTTGATAAGTCTTCCTCCTCGGTGAGATCGAAATGTGTCGGTCCCTTCTCCATTTTTTGTGGTCCCCTGCTTGCGATTATTGATGATTTCCTCGAAGAAGACATCTTTCTTTGTCGTTTGGAAGATTCCTTCACTTGCTTTCCTAAGAAAAGATGACCACTTTCTCGAAGATGAACAAGAAATAGAAACAGGATCGAGATGAGAGTTCCTTTTAGGGTTTTGAAGATTGGGGAAAAAAACTATATATATATAACTCAGTTTTGAAAAGGGAAGTTCAATCGGCACAAGGAAAGTGTACGAACACTTCTTTTCAAAATCAATAACTGCCAAAATTAATCCTTTTAAAAAGACAAGTTTTCGAATTTCACACGGATTATAAAATAACTGAACGAAAGATCGTACCTTTTCAATTTTAGATAAAATAGCAACTTACGGTCTATAGCCATGAATGTCTCGAGTCGAGGATTTAGAGTCCGAGATTAGAGTCTCGAGAGTTGTTGAGTCTCTAGACTTTAACTTCTTCAAGCTTCAAAATGTTGAGTCTGAACGGATAAAGTCGAATTGATTTTTCTCCAAAGGCTTTGTGAATATATCCACTAATTGACTCTTTGAATCAACAAATTGAATCGAGATTTCTCCATTTTGAATATGATCTCTAATGAAGTGATGTTGAATCTCAATATGCTTTGCTCTTGAATGAATGATTGGATTTTTGGTGAGATTGATCGCACTGGTGTTATCACATCTGATTTCTGTGCATGAGTCTTCAATTCCAAAGTCTTGTAGCTGTTGTTTTATCCATAGAATTTGCGAACAGCAGCTTCCAAGAGCTACATACTACGCTTACGTCGTTGAGAGAGCTACAGTGCTTTGCTTCCTCGAAAACCAAGACACTATCCTGTTTCCAAGTAGTTGGCAAGTTCCAGAAGTGCTTTTTCTATCGACTCTGCAACCGGCCAGATCTGCATCTGAGTATCCTAAAAGATTAAAGTCTCCCTTCTTGGGATACCAGAGACCGATGCTTGAAGATGAGGCAACATATTTGATAACACATTTCGCAGCACTGAGATGGGATTCTCTAGGATATGATTGAAACCTAGCACAGATGCAAACACTCAACAAAATATCAGGTCTAGAAGCAGTAAGATAAAGAAGTGAACCGATCATGCTCCTGTACAGCTTTTGATCTACTTTCTTCCCTTCTTCATCCTTGTCTATCTTCGATGAACATGACATTGGTATGTCGGTCTTTTTGCACTTTTCCAATCCGAATCTTTTGACAAGATCATTTGCATACTTTTCTTGATGAATGAAAGTACCTTCCTTCATTTGTTTCACTTGGAGTCCAAGAAAGAATGTTAATTCTCCCATCATACTTATTTCAAACTCATCCTGCATAGACTTAGAGAATTTCTTGCATAGACTTTCATTAGGAGATCCAAAAATAATATCGTCCACATATATTTGAACAAGTAAAAAGCTTTTGTTTTCCTTTTTGATAAACAAAGTAGTATCTACTTTACCTTTGACAAAACCATTCTGTATTAGGAACTTACTTAGTCGTCGTACCAAGCTCGAGGTGCTTGCTTTAAACCATACAAGGCCTTTTTCGATCCCGAAGACGAGTCTGGCTTCTTTGGGTCTTCAAACCCAGGTGGTTGTTCCACATAAACTTCCTCATGGATAAATCCATTTAGGAACGCACTTTTGACGTCCATTTGGAATAACCTGAAATTTTTATAGCAAGCAAACGCAAGTAATAATCGAATAGCTTCTAACCTTGCTACTTTTGGTGCATAAGTCTCGTCATAGTCTATTCCTTCTTCTTGCGTATATCCTTTGGCCACGAGTCTTGCTTTGTTTCGTACGACTTTTCCTTCTTCATTCATCTTATTCCTGAATACCCATTTGGCTCCAATAACAGTTTTACCTTTTGGTTTAGATGTCAATTCCCAGACATCATTGATGTTGAACTATCTGAGTTCCTCTTGCATAGCTTCGATCCAACTTTCATCAGATAAGGCTTCTTCTATGCTTTTTGGTTTAATTTCAGAAATGAGAGCCACAAAGACTAGATTCTTCACGCCTTTTTGATCTGGTGCGGATTCCTTCATTGATTTCGCCAATAATGAGATCTTTGGGATGACTGGATTTATGCTTCCAATTCTTGGTTGATTTGCCTGGTTGACGATCTCTTTCTTTATTTGAATCTTCATGAGCATCTTGATGTTGGACTTCAGTCCGAGATGCTTCTTGAGTTGTAAACGTTGGAAGGTCCGGAGGTGTTCAGATTCTTCATCTGAGTCTCGATTGGATTCATCTTGCGTTGAGTCTTGGAATTTGACATTCATTGATTCCTCCACTTTGACTGGCTTTTCTTGTTATAGACTCTGTAGGCCTTGGTTGATGTAGAATATCCAAGGAAGATGCCCTCATCTGATCTTTCTTCAAACTTACCAACTCGATCATTTGCATTTTTCAAAATAAAGCATTTGCAACCAAACACATGAAAGTATGAAACAATAGGCTTCTTACCTTTGAATAATTCATAGGGGGTTTTCTCTAGAATAGGTCTTAGGAAGACTCTATTTATGATATAGCACGCTGTTGAAACAGCTTCAGCCCAAAATCGTGAAGAAATTTTACTTTCAATTAAAAGTGTTCTAACCATTTCTTGAAGAGATCTATTCTTTCTTTCCACAACTCCATTTTGTTCTGGAGTGTATGGAGAGGAAAACTCATGGTTAAAACCAGATTTATCACAAAATTTTGTAAAATCTTGATTTTCAAATTCACTTCCATGATCTGTTCTTATACTTGAAATAGCACATCCTTTTTCATTTTGAACCTTTTTAGCAAATTTTTCAAAGTACGAAAAGGTTTCTGACTTACTTGCAAGAAAATATACCCAGGTAAAGTGACAAGTAATCGTCCACAATTACTAGACAATATTTCTTACCTCCAATGCTCTGGGTTCTTGTTGGTCCGAAGAGATCCATATGCAGCAACTGTAGTACATGATTAGTAGAGACATGATTTATTGGCTTAAATGAATTTCTTACCTGCTTTCCCAGAATACATGGAGTGCATGAATTAGACTTTTGGTATGGCAATTTAGGTAGACCTCGAACAAGCTTCTTTGATGAGATTTTGGCTAATTGCTTCATGTTGACATGGCCAAGCTTTCGTGCCATAAGACTGCTTCATCTTGAATTAAGATTAGGCATTGTGCTTCATTTGGTTTTACATCAAGGAGGTAGATATTTCCATGCCTTCGACCCATGAAAGACTGAGTCGAGTCTTTACTAATTCCAAAACATATGCCTTCTTGAAAGGAGATCTTGAAACCAAGTATCACACAATTGGCTAATGCTTTGAGAAGATTGTAGTTGAGTCCTTCCACTAGAGAGACATTGCTTATTGTGAGATTTCCAATTTTCACAGTTCCAAATCCCACAATGCTTCCTTTGCTGTTTCCTCCAAATGAAACTTTTCCACCATTTACTTGAATAAGCTTTATGAAGCAATTTGAGTCTCCTGTCATGTGTCTTGAACATCCGCTGTCAAGATGACACTTTACTTTCTTTTTGACAGAGACCTGCATTCAAAAGAGAGTCTCAAGCTTTCTTTGGTACCCAAATTTTCTTAGGTCCTTTGGCGTTAGTAGAATGAGCATTATTAGGCCATACTTTCTTAACAGGCTTCCAAACCATAGGACACTCTTTTTCAAAATGATCCTGACTATTACACTTTGAACACCTTAGAGCATTTCGACCTACAAACTTTACAAAGACTTTCTTGAAATGATTTTTGTAAGCCTCTCTCGACGGTCTTTTCTTAATTCTTTCTTTTACTTTCGAAAAATCAATCAAGGGGATCGTTTCTGCTGTCATACCTAGACCAGACTTATTGAAGTAAGGTCTTTGGACTGAAAGAACTTTTTCAAGTTTTTCAGACCCTATTGAAAATTTCTTTGAAATATTTGATAAGTCAGTTTTTAAAAGAGCATTTTCTTTCGAAAGATTATTTTCATTCTCTTTAAGAGTAGAAATATTCAAGTCTAAACTTTTCACTTTTTCTTCTAAACTTGTTTTCCTTTTGTTTTAGAACTGAGTTTTCCTTTTTAAGTTCGGAAATCTTTTTGAGAGAAGTCTTAAGACTAAAACATAGTTCATCAATGTATTTAGAGACTTTGACAGGAATTTTATAATCACTTACCTCAAATTCACTATCTGAGTCTGATCCAGAGTCTGAGTTTGATTGCGCCATCAGACACAGGTTGGCATATTCCTCATCACTTTCTTCACACTCTATATCGCTCCAGGTTTCGGCTTTGAGAGCTTTTCGAGACTTTTCAGCTTTTCCTCTCTTCTTCTTCAGAAGAGGACAAGTGGATCTGATATGTCCCTTTTTCTTACATTCGAAGCAAACTACATCTTTGTTTGGTTCCTCATTATCAACAAACTTGGTTTGCTGTTTTTAGAAAACTTTGTTTCTTTGAGTTGAACCTTCTTCCTTTTCTATTCAGCTTTATGAACCTTCCAATCATAAGAGCAAGCTCCTCATCGTCCGATCTTCTTCAGAATCTGTATCATCAGAATCATCATTAGATTTTAATGCAATGGATTTCTTACCTCTTGGATCTTCGTCTTCATTAATTCATTCCACTTCGTAAGACTGAAGAGTTCCAATCAGCTCGTCTACAGATAATGGCATAATTCTTTGCGTCTCTCTTATTGACGTCTTTATATGATTCCAATCCTTGGAGAGTCCACGCGATGGCTTGTTCACCTTCATAGGATCAGAAATTTTCTGTCCTTGATTCTCAAGACCATTGACAATATCTCAAAACGGCTAAACATGTCGGTTATAGATTCTCCTGGTTTCATTTTGAAGGCTTCATATTGACCAAGGAGAATGTTAATTCTGGTCTCCTTCACTCGTCTGTCCCTTCATAAGTGATATGTAATCTGTCCCGGACTTCTTTTGCTGTAACACAAGAAGATATTCTGTTATATTCAATTGGTGACAAAGCACAATATAAAGAGTAAATTGCTTTAGCATCGAGTGCTTGTCTCTTGTTCATCTCTTCTTGAGACATTCCGCTGGCTTCAACAGTTTCTTTCCCTCTTTCGATATCGATGCAGCGGTAGGAGTGATTCCTTTTCCACCACATCCCATTCCGGAGGATCCTTTGACCGTAGAAAAGCTTTCATCTTGTTCTTCCGGATGTTGTAATCCTTTCCATCAAAGTAGGGTGGTCTGGTATTGCTTTGCCCTTCCACCAGCCCTAGTGCTAGCATACTAGCCATGGATCTTTTACTGTGAAGTAAAAACACTTCAAACAAAGTAAGAACACGAGCTCTGATACCAATTGATATAGCTAATACGAGTACCTAGAGGGGGGTGAATAGGTATATAAAAATTTTCTTAATGATTGCACAATACTTAAATAGTTGAAGGATTTGCAACAATTAAAAATCAATCGTAAGACTGAGTAAAGGAAAGAGAGAATTGAACACGCGGTTTATAGTGGTTCGGCTTGATTCAAGCCTACGTCCACTCTTCGCACCGACAGCCAATTGGCTGGATTCCACTATGAACAAAGAGATGTTACAGTGTTGATCTTCCTTGATTTCTGGGTGTAGATGATCTACCACACTCGTTCAAGGTGTCACCAAGTATAAACACTCTCTGTGTATACAATTTCGCTCGAATTGTATCGACTAATAATCAAGGTTCTTCAGACTCTGGAATTTTTCTATCGTTCACATTCTTAAAACAACTAGAACGTCTTCCTTTTATATTCCTTTATGTCATCATAGCCGTTGGCACTTACCAAAGGAATTCCTCCAATTTACCCGTTGGACGGAATCAATTAAGAAGATCATCCAAGCTATTTAAGGAACCTGATGATAGCCCATCAATCCTGTTCGCCCATACAATCAGGATCTTGGTTTTGGTTTCCAAGAATAGAACATTCCAAGAATATTTCGTCGACCATCGGATCTTCAATCGATCTAGATAAGAATAAAAGAGTCCGAAATATTTATCCAACCAAGGGATCTTTTCCAGAGGATAGGATCGAATCCTCAACCATATACTTCGGCTTTGGATTTCCTTCGTCACTGGATTAGAAAGACTGTCAGTGAGAATAGTCTTGAGTCTTGAGTCTTGAGTCTTGAGTCTTGAGTCTGGTGATTATAGAGTCTTCAGACTTTAAACTGTTGGTCTTCAAATATCCAGACTAGACTGATAGAAATGTTTTGTCAGCTTCAAAATATTCTGGAAAGATTTCTCCAACATCAACATAACGATTTTTAGATCTAACTTCTTCAAAGAAAAATGGTTTCACCGACTTATACTTGTTTGTTTCCTCTCAAATTATGTTATTCTCCAAGAAGTCCTCTACAACTTTCATCAAGAAGTCAAAGTCAAATTCCAACTAAAACAGCGTATGCGACTCACAAAATCACCAAAGGTCGGACTGTTTTTCCCAGAAACAGAATATTAGGCTAGAACACAACTCCTATAACTTCGAAATTTCTCATCTCAACCACATCCGAAATTCACCATTCATCACACACAAACACAGCAAGCAAAGAGTAGATCAATGGACTCCACTTACCTCTAATCCAAGCAAAACACAGCAAGCAAACGGCGCGGCAAGGCAGCTCGACGGCAGCAACTCGGCGGCACGCACAACAAACGGCCTCCCTCTTCCTTTCCTTCTTTCTCTCTTCCTCTCTTCCTCTCGCACAACGTCTCTCTCTCTCTCTCTCTCTCTCTCTCTCAAATGATAATCCCCTTCATAAATCCGCCTCTCCTCTCTTTCTTTCCCCCTCATCATTGGCAATCATTTGATTTTGCATGACATCTTACACTTGGCTATAATGGACTAACACTTGGCAAGCTTCTCTTGCCACTTGGAGATTTACATGCAAGTTGATGGGCCTCCCTTTGGGCCAGGCTCTCCCTCCATTCCTCTCTTCCCATGGTCGACGGCAGCCCCCTCCCTTTGGGCTTTGTGGGCCAAGCCTAAATGGCCGAACGGTGGGGTCTTGCGGGCTAGTCTTGGCCTAAGAATTTTAGCCCACTTCCTCTTTTAATAATCTACTTTAAATCCCATTTATATAAATACCTAATTACACTTATTCACTTGGCTATAAAACTTGAAATCATGAATCAATAAACTCTAACTTATAAAACACATGGCCAGGAATAGAATTTTCTTTCCTATCAAATAATTATCCACTAAAAGTTTGGCCTTAATCTTATTGCAAATCATGGATCAAATAGCTATAATACAACTTGATGGTGCTTCCATCACCTATCCATGACTCATAACATATCTAGGGATTGACATAAAATTCTAGGATGCCACACTACGACACCCCTGGACCACCGTCACAAGTTGCTCACCACCATGCACCACCGTCTCGCTGCCAGTCATCCCCGCCTAGCCCACCGAAGCCCCACCGATCCACCGCCAGCCTTGTCTTGCCAAGCCAATCCCTGCCACCTTCTCTCTCGAAAGATAGAACGAGGTTCGAATGGGTCTTCTCAACACTGTTTGGCCCATTTTCAAGGTATTCCTGACCTCAAAATGCTAGGCCGCTTTGGAGTTTCTCGTCGCCCACAACATCCCCATCGATTTGAACCGAGCGGTTTGTTTAACAAGTTTAACTCACTAATCCTTACTTAGTAAGTTAATGATGCTTAAGGGTTGTTTAATTTAGCCTAAGTATAGATTTGGTGGATAGTTAGATTATATTAGCAATTTAATTAATTATCAATGCATGTTAAGTGGTTAGAGTAGTGTAGTTAGAGCCTAGACAAGCTCTAGTATTTAACCATAGTTCGAAAATTTTCCTGGCCTATCTCGGCTTCCAATTAGGCTTTATGAGCCTAAGTTCTATTTATTGCCATTATTTATTAGTTTCAATAATTATTTAATTAATTATTTATTTTTCGAAAATTAGACCGGGATAGTTGGTGATCGGAATTTCATGCCGATTGCAGTGGTGTGATTCGTTTATTTAGTTGATTTTCATTTTCTGCAAATTGAGTGTGATTTGTGATTGCAAGTAATTATTCCAAAATTTTCTAATATTGGTAATTAATTGGAAAATTACCGGGCATCAGTCTATAGTACCAAAAATCTATTTTGGGACTGCCAGAAATTGTGGGATGTTTAAAAGTGAAAATTATTATGGTTAAGGCCGACCGTGTACCCACACATGAGTATTTTTATCGGGTATGATAAAAATTGTAAATTGAATGGATGATTTGGGTAGTATACTATATCAGCCTACAAGCGATATGTCAGCTTAAACTGCGAGCAGTACACCGATATACTATATCAACCTACAGGCTCTGATATGTCAGACTAGATTGCAAGTAGTATACATTATCAGCTTAGATTACGAGCTATATTATTATCAGCTTAGTATGAGCATTATTAGTATACTATATCAATCTGTGGACTCTGACATGTTAGCTTAGATTGTGAGCAGTATACTATTTATCAGCTTAGAAGGAGCAGCCCCTTTATGATCAGACGTATTATATAGTATTGATTTGGCCAACCGGGGGAGGTTGTGATGACATGTTATCGACCGAGTCGATTGATCGATAGTTCAATCTGTTTTGGTGAATTCAAATGATTGGTTGAGTTTTGAGATATACTAACTTGCAGGAAGAGACTGAGGCAAAGGTAAGTCCTCAGACCAATATTTGTACTTAAGCGGCCTTTGAGGCGTATTTTCTTTCTAGTCAGGTCTTAAGAGGTAAAACTCACTGAGACATCATCTCACTCCATTATGGGATAACATTTTAGGTCCTTAGATGACAGCTCCTGAGTTTTTTTAGACAACTTGAGAAAGTTACAGAGTAGACATCTTCTATTCCGATGAATCAGGGCCCTAGGAGTTGGGACTATGAGTTGGTAAGGTCCATAGTCTGGGTTGATGCAAGTCTTAACCACAAGGTGCCCCACCGATATAGATTGTGGTACCGTCAGGCTCAAGATGGCCAGAGAGAGGGTCTTATACCGGAGTTTGAGATTCCTTTGTACATTCTGGAGGTCGCTTTTGGAAAAGGCACAGCTGATCCTCCTCAAGGCTCGATCGTAGACGCAGTAGACCCGACTCTTGAAGTACTAGAGTCCCTGGTGCAATTTGTTGAAGGCTTCAGTTGGAGTGTAAAGGAAGGTGAAATCGTGGAGGACGATGGAGAGGACGACAAGGACCATTAGTTTTTTGGAATCCCCCCTATTTTGTAGACCTTATAAATATACCAACCTGTATTATATATGACATGGTTTACTATGTTTAAATATAAGTGTCATTGTGTTTTCGATTCGAAAAATTTGTGGCCCTACTTTCTTATCCCATCTTATTGCTGCTTGGGGATTTATTATTTGCTTCCGCATGCATATTAAAACGAAAGGGTCGGCGATGCGTCCTAAGACATCCCTATTAATAGACCGGAGAGGGATGGACATGTGCTCAGAGGATCGGGGCGTGCCATCCCCGTTTAAATAGTATTAGAGCCAAGGTAGCGGTTGAAGTGATAAGGTATGATGGTCATTGAGATAGTTAGGGGGTGTTTGGTAACGATTCTGTTCCCATGAACTAATTCTAACTAGAAATGATTATTTTTTATTTTGTTCCCAGGAACTAATTCTAATTAAAAAGGCATGTTTGGTAACTGTTTTTAATTCGGAATAGAATTGTGTTTGATACCGTGCTAATTGATTATGTTCCAAATTAATTTCTTTTGATTTTTAATAAATTTTAAATAATTTTTTTACTTTTTTTCTTTTCTTTTTTCATTTTTTTCTTTTTTTCCCTTTTTTCCTATTCTTCTTCTTCTTCATGTGACCGGTCGCTGGGCTAGCGACACTCACCGGAGCGTCGCCGACCCTCGGCGAGGTCGACCTTCGTCGGTTGAGCCTCGGCGCGGCTAGGCGAGGCTCGCCCGGCCCCGCCAAGGCTTGGCCTCGCCGGATCTGGCAAGGCCGAGCCTCGCCGGTGGCTAGGCGAGCCTCACCGGCACCGAGCGAGGCTCGACCTCGCCCGATCTGGGCGAGGCCGAGCCTTGCCCAGCTGCCAACGAGGCTCGCCCGGCCCGACGGTGGCTAGGCCGGCCCCGCCGGGCCGGGCGAGGCCAAGCCTCGCCGGTGGCTGGGCTTGCCTCCGACGAGCTCACGAACCTCACCTGGCCTGGCAAGCCTCCAACGACCTCGTCGGACCGGCGACCGGTGGCGAACGGTGGCGGCGGCCGACGAGCAGCGGCGGACGGTGGTAGACGGCAATCGAGATGAGGAAAGGGAAGAGTGAGGGTTTCACCATTCTGATTCTTTTTTCTAATTCTCGGACAAAGAATCATATTTTTTTTATTCTCAAATCTTGTCCAAAGCTGTTCCCGGGAACAAAAATTTTACCAAACGCGATTCTCATCCCAAACTGATTCTGGGAACAAAAAATCAGAATCTGGCATTGTTTGATACGTTGCCAAATAGGCCCTTAGTAGGAAGGCCTTTAAATATATGCCGGTGCGTGTCTGTGATAGTTGATTGGAAATTATTTGTTGTGTGGATCGCTCAAATTCTAATTCGATGTCGAATTGGAAAGCAGATTTCCCTAAGGATCCTACAAGACAAGCGATCAGAAGCAGAGGACTCCTAAGAAGCGTACCATCGAGCCCGTGACTCGGGGTAGAACGCCAACAAGGGTTAGTACCCGAGGAGGCTGAGGTAGAGTGCCAACTGAGGCTAGCGTAAGTAGAGTAGCATCGTCTCCCGTTGGTCTGGGTAACAACCCCCGGTGATCCCAGAATGGAAGGGATCATGCAAGCGCTCGAAGCTATAAGAGATCTGATAAGGCAGCAAGCCTAGAATCAAGCCGCCGTTGCTGCAACTGCTACTACTACTGTCGTTGCTGCCACCGCTGAGGCCACACCCTTTGCCGCACTTGTTGTCACACCCGTTGTTGCACCTATCGAAGTTCAGCCTGAGAATGTAGTAGTGCAGAGAGAGGCCAATTCATAAGTTGGTAGAACAGTTCTTGAAGCGAACTCGCCAAGGTTCGTGAGTACTGAAGATGAAGATGCCGCATCTCTTTAAATTCAGGATCTAAATAAAGCTTTTGCACTTTTGATGTGCACTAAAGAAGATAAAGTGGTCCTTGCAGTTTACTAGCTGCAAGGTAATGCAAATACCTGGTGGAGAGCCGCCAGAGGTTTAGTGTTTCCAGAGGACATGGTCCCAGTGTGGGATGCCTTCCTAAGAGCCTTCAATGATCATTACTTCTCGGGAAGTGCCCGAGAATAGAAAATGGAAGAGTTCCAGCGTCTTCGCCAGGAGACAATGATTTTTTACCATTATGGAATCAAGCTCATGGAGCTTTCTCAGTATGCTCCGAGGCTAATTGAGGACCTAGAAGAAGAAGCTCAAAGGTTCAAAAATGGCCTTCGTCTTGAGCTGAAGCAATCACTGATACCGTTGGATCTGACAAAATATCGAGAAGTTTACTGCCAACCCCAAATGTTAGAGAGAAGTTTAAACAAGCAGGTCGCCTCATCTAAATCAAGGTTTAGTTCACACCAAGAAGGGATCCGATATGGGAAAAGAGCCATGTTTGGAGGGAGGTTTCAAGTTCCGCCCAACAGGAAAGGTGGAATTGTAAAGTCGGGGCCACGTCAAAATGGCTTGTGTCGCCTCTGTGGAACACGACATGGAGTGAACCAGTGCCCTCGGAGAACAGTTGCTTGTTTTGAATGTGGCCAGTAAGGTCACTTTGTGGCACCCCCTCCCTCAGCACGCTCCCCAATCCACTAGGGTTGCCACAGGTACTTATCACTTATCCTACTACATACCAGCCTAATAACTTTTTAATTAAAGTGGAACTATAGTTCATAAGGGTTGATCAATAGAATTCTTCTCCCTTTTTTTTTTTCTTTTTTAAAGGTCCCAGCACAGCTCATCAACGGAAGCATAAACGAGTATCACCATCCCTTACTCCAATAACAATAATGCAATGCATACCAACTACGCACCAAATGAAAAGATAAAGCCGAGTCACTTTTATTTACATTTTCACAATGAACATCTCAGGTTGGTACAGCAAAAAGGGCCAAGGCTTTTAACTATGCTTGGCTAACTCAAAAGAACACGACCCTACGTTTGACATATACACCCATCTATCAACAAGCGTCGGCTATCCCAAAAAGTATTGTCCTCCACCAACCGTACGCTCGACCACACCCAACCCGATGCATCAGGCGGAGGCGGCGGTAGCATCCCTAGCATCGCTCCATCACGCTGGACATGAACAAACAAAAACTCTTGGATAATATGGCCAACAGCAAGACCCACATCGTACATCACCAAGACACGGACTCGGACAAACACTAGACCAGGTACACTAACACAGGAATGCTCCGTGACCTCAACATCATATGGCAATCCATAATAAGTACCGCGAGCAACTGGTGGCAAAGGCATCTTTCACTCTGAAATGTTAATCCCCAAATGGGTGAGTACAACCACTCAGCAGTAAAGATCCACCAAACTACACAATGTATCAAACAGAACAATCAAGGTATCATGAATAAAACACATATCATTTATGCATTCAAGCATACCTCACCTTACAGCCATGCATATATCACCATGCAACGTGCATATACCACCATGCACTTATCATCAAGCAGCCGTGTATATATCACTATGCAACGTGCATATACCACCATGCACTTCATGCTTATATCATTAAGCGGCCATGCATATATCACCATGTAACATGCATATACCACCATGCACTTCATGCCTGCATTCCCATGAGGTTCATCCCATGCCATATGCACACATCCATGCGCATGATTCAATTCTCGATCTTTATCTTTCAATTAGATCACATCATTTTTCTTCCTAGGGACCAATGTTTTCATCCCACAATGTATCGCTCGCATCCAACCTGGCATCGCAAGGAGCCTTTGGCACTCACCTCCGAGCATCCGGCACATAAACTTCAAGCATCTCGTACCCCAATTGGCATCACGAGGAATCCCCTCAGCACACACCTCAAGGGCTTCCGGCACACACCTCCGGGTATCCCAACACTTCTAGGGCATCCAGCACACACACTCCGAGCATCCCAATACTCTTGGGGCATCGTCGGCTTATACCTCCAATGGTATCATCATCATTATCATAATTTATATTCACACATGTATCTCAATTTCAACATGGCATTTGATGCAACAATATCAAATGTCTCAACCAGCTCTTGATATCATATAACATGCCATATATCACCACATATGCAGCATAATCAACCACTCAAGACATTATATCACATGGAGCAATTTCATTTATTTTTGAAAGTACAGCAAAATTTCGGGTAAAAACAGATTGCACTCCTTTGGTCATAATTCTTGAAAAATTAGTAAACAGCCTTAATAAATTCTAAAAATTCGACATGTTATATACAAGATCTAGAGGAAAATATTATGTGAAGAACACCATATCAAAAGAATATCATACAATTCGGTACAGCCCACACATCACAGTCTTTATAATTTCGGAATATTGCCATACACAGTTTCATTCACGAATTCAGTAAAAATCCTAAATAAACTCCAAAAATTCTGAAATTTTTATATGTTATAGAAAAAATCCAGAAGTAAATATTTAATGAAGAACTCGAAATCAGATTTATGATAGATTAAAAACTATAATAACCATAACCATCCATAACCCTCGACATCAAATTCCAGATCTAACCATTTCAGATAAAATCATTTCACCAACCTAAACTCATCCATTTCCTCTAAAATTTTAGTAAGTTACTCCTCAACATGTCATCTTCAACTTTAATTCAGAACATAAGATCAAATTTCAACCTGAAAATTTTATAAAATTCACAGAATCACACCAGGTCAGCATTACGATTTCTAGATCTAACTTCTTCCAAAAAAAGTAGTTTCGCGAGTCTATACTTGTTCATTTCTTCTGAAATTTTGATATGTTACTCTCCAAGAAGTCCTTTACAACTTTTATCAAGAAGTCAAAGCCAAATTCCCTCTAGAATATCGCACACAACTCAAGAAATCAACAAAGGTTGGACTGTTTTTCCAGAAAACAGAACACCAGGCTAGAACACAACTCTTGTAGCTTCAAGATTTTGCACTTCGTCCATATCCAAAATTTTCCATTCATCACACACATAACACAGCAAGCAATAGCATACTCCACTTGCCTCTAATCCGAGCACAACACAGCAAGCAAAGACGGCGGGGCAAGGCGGGACTCGGCGGCTCGACGGCAACGATGAACGGCAGCGAACAGCCTCCCTCTTCCCCTTCTTCTCTTGCTTGCTTGCTCTCCCTCTCTCAATTTCACTCTCTCTCTCTCTCTCTCTCAGATGGTCACTCTCTCCCTCAATCCACTCACTCTCCCTCTCTTTCTTTCCCTTTCATCATTTGCAATCATTTGGTTTGTATGGCTAATGCCACTTGGCCCTAGGGGAAAGACACTTGGCATTTTTCCCATACACATGATGGGCTAGAAGATGGGCTGAGCCTCCTCCCCTTGGTCGACGGCAGCTCCTTTCCTTTGGGCTTTACGGGCCAAGCCAAAAGGGCCGAAGGGTAGGGCTGGCCTTCGGCCTAAAAATTCAACCCACTCTTCTCTAATTTTTTTCCTTTAATTATCACCTAATTACCTATCATATAATTACCTAATTACACTTATTCACTTGGCCATAAGACTTGCAACATAAATTAATAAATTCCAACCTATAAATCACGTAGCCAAGAACAAAATTCTCATTATCAAATCATCCTATAACACCAACTTCGATAACCCAAGAACATAAGATATCTTTCCATTAAAGTGTTCGGCCTTAATCTATTACAATTTTTCGGTCTAGTGGCCATAACATACTTCAACGATACAACCATTCACTTTTTCATAGGTCGTAATGCCTCTAGAAATTGTCATGAAATTTTGGGATGCCACAAACTTAGTCAGAGATTGTCCTAGGCGACCAAGAGGACAACCGCAGTTACCACCACCACCGCCGATGGGTCAAATCAAGGGGTACACGCCTTAGAATGCATCGCAGAGTGGACAGATGAGACCCCTAACTCAGGGAACAGTTTAAGATATCACCAGAGGTCAGGCAGAGGATGCGCCTAATGTGATTACAAGTATGGTTTCGCTAAACAACCATGCTGCTTATGCTTTATTTGACCTTGGAGAAACTCATTCTTTTATTGCCGAGCAATTTTTTAAGCTGATAAGATTAAGTTCTGAGTTGCTGGAGTTAGTGGTTAGCATATCTACACCATTAAAGAATAAGGTGTTGTCTACATTGGGTTGTTCTGGCTGCAAGTTAGCGATTGGTGAGCAAGAGGGGAAAATAGATTTGTTAGTCCTAGCCATGTATGACTTTGATTTAATAAGTGGCATGTACTGGCTCACCAAGAAACGAGCTAAGATGGACTGTTATCGTAAGGCGATTCAGTTTAACCCGTTAGAGGGTGGAAGTTTCGAGTTTATTGGAAGTCGAGGAAGGTCCTCGATTACATTAATCTTGTCACTTGAAGCAACCCGTTTATTAGACGAGAGTTGTTGGAGTTACTTGGCAATTGTCGTGGATACGACAATTGAGGAGCTGAAGATGGAAAACATTATAGCGGTATAAGAATTTCCAACTGTATTCTCGAAAGAATTACCAGGTCTACCACCGAAGAGAGAGATAAAGTTCATGATTGAGCTAGTCCCCAGGACAAAGCCAATCTTTAAGGCTCCTTACCGAATGACGTTGTATGAGTTGAAGGAACTGAAGGTGCGGACGTAGGAGTTGTTGGATAAATGATTCATACATCCCAGTGCATCACCTTAGGGAGCACCAGTTCTGGTCGTGAAAAAGAAAGATGGTTCATTGCGCTTGTGCATTGACTATCGTCAACTCAATCAGGTAACGATCAAGAATAAGTATCCACTGTCGAAGATAGACGACTTGTTTGATCAATTACAAGGAGCGTCAATATTCTCTAAAATTGACTTGAGGACAAGACATCATCAGTTAAGGATTAGAAAGGATGACATTTCGAAGTCAGTATTTCGTACTCGATACAATCATTATGAGTTCACGGTAATGCCGTTCGGATTGACGAATGCTCCAGCTGCCTTTATGGATTTGATGAACAGGGTGTTCAAAGAATATCTAGATCAGTTTGTGATCGTGGTCATCGATAATATTCTGGTGTATTTGAGGAGTGTTGAAGAACATGAGAGTCATCTAAGATTGGTACTGCAGACTCTAAGAGTTCATTAGTTGTACGCCAAGTTCAGCAAGTGCGAGTTTTGGTTGACTCGTGTTGCTTTCTTAGGTCACATGATTTTAGGCGAAGGAACTTCGTGGACTCATCCAAGATTGAAACAGTAATCAATCGGCCAAGACCGACTACAATGACAGAGATCAAAATTTTTCTAGATTTAGCAGGTTACTATAAACAGTTCGTAGATGGATTTTCAGCATTAACGTCGGCGTTGACTAGACTCTTGAAGAAAGAAGAGAAGTTCGTGTAGACAGACGAAGTGCAAGTATAGTTTTCAAGAACTTAAGTAAAAGCTTACCACCGCACCTATGCTAACCATTCCATCTGGTCCTAGAGGATTACGAGATCTACAGTGATGTGTCGTTCAGAGGACTGGGTTGTGTGCTAATGCAACATAGTAAGGTAGTTGCATATGCCTCCCATCAATTGAGGCCTCATGAGCAAAACTACCTAACGCATGACTTAGAACTCATAGTAATCATTTTCATGCTAAAGATATAGAGGCATTACTTGTGTGGAGAAAGATTCCAGATCTTCACTAATCACCAAAGTCTCAAGTACCTATTCTCTCAAAAGGAGTTGAATATGAGACAGTGCCGATGGATGAAACTTTTGAAGGATTATAACTGTGATATCCTATATCACCCTGGAAAGGCAAACAAGTTCGCTAACGCTTTGAGTTTGAAGTCTTCAATTGTTCATTTGCTAATTAAGGAGTGGAATTTAATTGAGAGGGCTCGAGATTCTATGTTCAAGTTTGAGGTAGGCCACCTTGCGAATCTTATGGCCACCCTCATAATTGAGCCAGATGTCTTGATCAGAATCAAGCTACTTCAACCGACAGACCCAAATATGCAAAAGATTCTAAAAGAGGATACTGATAAGAGAAAGGCTTACTTTTAGGTTTCTGATGATGGAACATTGAGGTTCTGAGGACGATTAGTTGTATCCGATGATGTGGAGCTTAGAGATGATATTTTATCAAAAGCTCATCGTAGCAGTTACAGCATTCATCCTGATAGTACCAAAATGTATCAGAATCTGTGTCAACACTATTGGTGATCTAATATGAAGGCGGACATCACCAAGCATGTCGCTAATTGTTTGACGTGTCAACAGGTGAAAGCTTAGCATTGTAAGCCGGGAGGACTTCTGCAACCTCTCGAGATCCCAAAGTGGAAGTAGGAGCATATCATGATGGATTTCGTGACTGGCCTACCGAGGAGTCAGAGAAGTAACTATTCTATTTGGGTAGTGGTCGATAGATTGACAAAGTCGGCTCATTTCATTGCAGTGCGAAAGGACCTTAGTTTGGACAGGCATGCAGATCTGTACGTGCATCAAATAGTTCGTCTACATGTGTGGCACCCCTCGACGGCCCCCAAACCATTAGGGTTGCCACAGTCCGCTTACCTTTCACTTGACCTGATAATATAATACTCTGCTACCAAGGAATTTCATTAAAATTTATAAAACCTAGGAGTTTGCATCTTTTAGATTAGTCCTTACGCAATTTATAGTGTGGAAGCACATCCATCAACTCCCTTCCTTATATTCAAAAAACGATACACATCTTCTAAACATTTTTAGGTAAAAGCCGAACACTTTTATTTACTTAAATTAGATGGACATCATTCATCGGTACATCAAAAAGCCGTAGTCTTCTATATTCGGCTATACTTCAAAAGATGACCGACATATCCTCTAATAGTCGTATACTCAAAGTCCATCGTTTAGTGTCGGCGTCCAAAAGTTCCTTCCTTTGTTATCCTCTTCCTCGCGGTCATATCCAACTACTTGATCTATTTACCAGTGACAGTGGCAGCAGAGGTATCTTATCTAGTCTGAAATGTCAGTCCTCAAACGGGGTGAGTACAACCACTCAGCAGTAAAGATCCATCAAACTACACAATGCAACAAGCAAGACAACCAAGATATCACGAGTAAAGCACATATCATCCATGCTATCAAGCATACATTGCCATGCGGTCGTGCATATATCGTCATGCAGTCATGCACATCTCACCATGCCATCATGCATATCTCACCATGCCATCATGCATATACCACCATGCAATCATGCTTGTATTTCCATGAGGTTCATTCCATGCCATATGTACATACATACGCATGATTCATATCATCCATGCTATTATGTATACATCCCCAAGAGATCCATTCAAGCCTTCATAATCGCATTCTCAATATCAAATAGCATCAATTTACTTTCATAAGCAAATCATGCATCATAACATATGTATACACCCATGCACATTATTCAATTTCAATTTTTATCTTTCATAAGGATCTCACCATTTTTCTTCCAAGAACCAATGTTTACATCTCTCAATTTATTACTCGCACCCAACCTAGCGTCCCGAGGAACCTCTAGGCATGCATTATAATACAACCCCTCACCCTCGGGGCATGTATCATAATACAACTAGACATCCAAAGGGCATCGACTCATTCGAACATCTGGGCATCTTGCACCCAACTTGGCACCACGAGGAATCCCCCCGGCACAAACCTCCAGGGCTTTCGAAATTACGTACCGCCATACCACTAAGCTTTCCCCATGGAATTACGTACCATATACTACCGATCATCTCTAAACTCCCGAAAACCTCCGGGCATCCGACACAAACCTCCGGGAATCCCGATACTCCCGAGGCATCGTCGGCTCACACCTCCGACGGTCTCATTATTATCACAATTTATGATCACATATATGTCTCATTTTCAACATAACATTTGATGCAACAATATCAAAGGTCTCAACCAGCTTTTGATGTCATATGATATGCCCAAATATCACCATATATGCAACACACATAACACCCATGATATCACATTTCATAAAGCAATTCATTGATTTTTGAAAATAGAACCAATTTTCGGGTAAAACAGAATCACCTCTTTAGTAAAAATTCTTGGAAAATTAGTAAACAATCTTAATAAACTCTGAAAATCTAACATGATGTAAACAAGATCCAGAGGAAGATATTTCATGAAGAACACCATGTCAAGAAAGTTCCACATCAATCACATAGATCCACACATCACAGCAAAAGAAATTCCAATGCCACTTTTGCATGGTTTCTGAAATAATTTCGATAAAACCCTTAAATGTACTCTGAAAATTCTGAGATTTTAATATGTTATAGCTGAAATCTAGAGGTAAAAGTCGCATGAAAAAATCGAAGTCTAATTCCTTCTGGATTAAAAAATATGACTATTACAACTAACCCTAGCCCTCAGCTAAATCTCCATATTTAATCCCTTTCAAAGAAAATCATTTCCCTGATCAATATTGGTCCGTTTATTCTCAAATTTCAGTATGTTGCTCCTCAAAATATCTTCTACAACTCTCATCAAGAACACTAGATCAAATTTGGACTGGATGATTTCACAAAATCCACGGAATCACAACAGATCAACATAACGGTTTCCAGATCTAGCTTCTTCAAAGAAAAATAGTTTCACCGACCTATACGTGTTCATTTCCTCTCAAATTTTGATATGTTACTCTCCATGAAATCATCTACAACTTTAATCAAGAAGTTGAAGTGAGATTTCATCTGAAACTTTTCATGCAGCTCACGAAATCACCAAAGTTTGACATAACAGTTTCCAGATCTAGTTTCTTCAAAGGAAAATCATTTTACCAACCAATATTTGTCTGTTTCATCTCAAATTTTATTATGTTAATTTTCAAGAAGTCCTCTACAACTTTCATCAAGAAGTCAAAGTCATATTCCAACTAGAATATTGCATGCAACTCACGAAATCACCAAAGGTCGAACTATTTCTACATCACTTTGAACACTACCACCATTCATTCGAGTTTCCAGCATTCAACATCATAGCTCAAGCATTTCCAGTATTCAATATCACAATTATAGCAAGCAAAGGGTAGATCAATGGACTCTACTTGCCTCTAATCCAAAGAGAATCACAGCAAACAAGAACGGCGAGGCAAGGCAGGCTCGACGGCTGGACTAGGCGACATGCACGGCAGCCGGTCTTCTCCTTCCTCTTTCTCTCTTTCTCTCCTTCTCTCACACGACAACTCTCTCTCTCTCTCTCACACTCTCTCTCTCTCTCTCTCTCGGTGCTTTGCTCAATCCGCCCCCTCCCCTTTTCCTTTTTGGTTGTTTAATTGCTTGCCTTTGGTTAATTTTACATGGAAGGATACTTGTCTTTGTAAGAATGACACATGGATTCACGGGAAGGACACTTGTAGAGTCCCTCTCACCACTTGTCGTTCTCCATGCAAGCTGATGGGCTCTCTCTCTCTCTCTCTTTGGGCCGGATTTGGGCCAGCTTTTTGGCCGACCAAATGGGGAGAAACAATTGGGGATTTGGTGGGGTTGTGGGCTAGTTTGGCCTTAAAAAAATCAGCCCACTCCTTCTCCAATTTTTCCTTATTAATCCCCACTTATATAAGTATCTAATTACACTTTAATATGGCCATAAAACTTCGTAACATAAATCAATAAAAATTCAACTTATAAAGTACATGGCCAAGAATAAAATTTTTCCCTATCAATTTATCCTTTAATACAAATCCTTAATCACTCATGGACATAGGATATATTTCCAACCAAATAATTGTCCATTAAAATGCTCGGCTTTAATCCATTGTAATTTATTGGTCTAATGGCTACAATATAATTTGATGGCGCTTCCATCACCTATTCATGCTTCATGGTATATCTAGGGGTTGTCATAAAATATTAGAATGTCACAACATGGAGTGCCGGTTATGATTACTTCAGACCGAGACCCGAGATTTACAGCTACTTTTTGGAAAAGCTTGTAGAGTGCTTTAGGTACGAAGCTGCAGTATAATATGGCATATCATCCTCAAACGGATGGCGAATTTGAGAGGACAATTTAAACCCTCGAGAACATTCTACGAGCTTGCGTGATGGATTTCAAAGGAAGTTGGGAAGAACAGCTTTATCTGGTCAAGTTTTCCTACAACAACAGTTATCAGTAGAGGATTCAGATTGCTCATTTTAAAGTGTTGTATGGTAGAGTATGCAGAACGCCAGTTTGTTGGAATGAAGTCGGGGAAAGAAAGATCACGGAACCAGAATTGGTTTAACAGTCAATGGATGCAGTTGCAGTGATCAGAGGCAGACTAAAGACCGCTCAAAATAGGTAGAAAAGTTGCTCAGATAAGCGCTGGAGATCGTTGGAATTCCAATGAGGGGTAACTTTGCACTTTAGCAAGAAATGAAAACTGAGTCCGAGGTACGTAAGTCCATTTAAAATTGTTGAAAGAATTGGGACCCTAGCATATCATCATGTGTTGATGCCGAGATTAGTGTAAGTGCATGACATCTTTCACCTATTGATGTTGAGGAAGTATGAGCCTGACCTGACTCACGTGCTTAATTTTGAGGAATTGGACGTGGACAACCGTGTGTCGTACATTGAAAGCTTGATTCATATCATGGATCGAAAAGAGCAAATTCTACATACAAAGACTATCCCATTGGTCAAAGTGATCTGGCAACACCACGGCATTGAAGGGCAACCTGGGAGAGCGAAGAGTCGATGAAACAATTGTACCACTACCTTTTTGTTTAAAGATTATAATGGTTTAAATTTCGATGATGAAATTTTTATAAGAGGTGAAGAGTTGTGACATCCTGAATTTCTCAGTTTTGCTTTCAATTAGATTAATCAGGCCTTTCATCGATGCCCCTATAGTGTTATTCTCAAAACCGATCACTCATGAGATAACTAGACTATCTAGATAAGTCATTAAAGAATTTTAATGCAATAGACTTGAAGATTCCATCAGGACTCAACTACTTGACCGTGTTCATCTATAGAAATCATTACGGCACAGTTAAAAATTGCTTAGAGATTAAAGATAGGTTGGTTCGACTGAGATGTGTGGTTAAACGTGAGTGATTCCACCAAATTGAGAAATTCCCGTCGATTGGCACTAGACTGATTTTTTAATCATTTTGGTACCCTGTGTTCATATTTGAATCATCGAGATTTTCACAATAACCGAGAGTTTCATTATGGCTCGAAGAAAATCGACCATGGGTCATTTGCATTAAAAATTTCTGAAAGTTACCCAGTAGCTTTGGTCACACTAAAAAGGTGCCAGATAGAAATTAACCACGAATTTGAATCCGATTTCATAAATTGAAAATTTTATCATGTCACAGGTCATTTTAGGAATATCGACTTAGTCTCCGAAGATTTTTCTGCAAATCAAGACTTTTTGGGAAAAAGTCGAGGTAAGGTCGTTTTTATCCAAAAAATTCAAGAGATCATTTTTTATCGGGAAATTTGATCGTTGACTCAATAATAGAATTTATGGGAGCCGATTTGAGTTGATTCAAGAAAGATTGAAGTCCAATGGGCCCCTCTCCCATATCTGTATAAATTAAATAGCCCATTAATACATAATGGTAAAGGGTCCCACATCTTCCTCAACCTTTGGACCACCTAAAGGTTTCTAGAAAGAGCAATTTGGTGTTGGAAACGAGCTGGAAGGCCAGCTAGGCTAGAAGACCAATCAAAGGGGGACAAAGGGATGAGGATAAGCCATTGGTGGCTCCCTCCAACTAAAGCCGGTCCCCTTCCCTCCTCCAAGCTCATCAAGCAGCTTCTTCTCCCTCTCTTCTTGCTGTTTGCAACCCCTTAAGCCTAGAGAAACCACAAGTCCTCCTTCCCTAGCCGCCGAACAGCCATCTGTTTGCCAAGAATCTACAGCGCCAAAAATCTATTTTGGGATTGTTATTTAATTGACTATTATTTTGTGCAAATTGGGTGTGATTTGTGATTGTGGGTAATTATCCCAAAAATTGCTAATATTGGTAATTAATTAGAAAATTACCAAGCGTCGGTTTACAGCGCCAAAAATTTATTTTTGGACTACTAGAAATTGTGGGATGTTTAAAAGTGAAAATATTATATTTTAGTTAAGGCTGACTGTGTACCCACACACGAGAATCTTTTTCAGGTTTGATAAAAAATAGTAAATTGAATGAAAGATCTGGGTGGTTTACTATATCGGCCTACGGGCAATATGTCAACTTAAATTGCGAGCAATATATCGATATACTATATCAACCTACGAGTTCTGATATGTTAGCTTAAATTTATCAGCTTAAATTGCAGGCTATATTATTATCAGCTTAATATGAGCATTTGTATACTATATATCAACCTATGGGCTCTAATATGTCAACTTAGATTGTGAGCAGTATACTATTTTTTATCGGTTTAGATTACGAGTTATACTATCTATTTACCAACTTAGAATGAGCAGCCCATTTATGATCGGACTTATTAGATAGTATTGATTTGGCTAACCGAGGGGAGGTCATGATGACATGTTATCGATTGAATCGATTGATCGATAGTTCAATCTATTTTGGTGAATTGAAATGATTGGTTGAGTTTTGAGATATACTAACTTGCATGAAGAGACTGAGGCAAAGGTAAGTCCTCCGACCTATATTTGTGCTTAGACAACCCTTGGGGCATATTTTCTTCCTTGTTAGGTCTCAAGGGGTAAAACTCGCTGAGACATTGTCTCACCCCGTTGTGGGATAACATTTCAGGTCCTTAGATGGCAGCTCATGAGTCTTTTTGGACGACCTAAGAAAGTTACAGAGTAGACATCTTATATTCCGATGAATCAGGGCCCTAGAGGTAGGGACTATGAGTTGGTAAGGTCCATAGTCTGGGTCGATGCAGGTCTCAACCACAAGGTGCCCCACCAATACAGATCGTGTTACCGTCAAGCTCAAGATGTCCAGAGAAAGAGTCCTATACTGGAGTCTGAGATTCCTCTATACGTTCTGGAGGTCGCTTTGGGAAGGGCACAGCTGATCCTCCTCAAGGCTTGATCATAAACGCAGTAGACCCAACTCTTGAAGTACCAAAGTCCCCGGAGCAGTCTACTGAAGGCTCCAATTGAAGTGTAGAGGAAGGTGAAATCGTGGAGGATGATGGAGAGGACAACGAGGACCCTCAGTTTTTTGGAATCCCCCCTATTTTGTAGATGTTATAAATAGATCAGCTTGTATTATATATGACATGGTTTACTATTTTTATATATAAGTGTGGTTGTGTTTTCGGTTCGAAAAATTTGTGGCCCTACTTTCTTATCCCATCTTATTGTTGTCGAGGGATTTATTATTTGCTTCCGCATGCGTATTAAAACGAAAGGATCAGCGATGCGTCCCGGACATCGCTATTAATAGACAGCAAAGGGATGGGCACATGCTCAAAGGATCGGGGCATGACACCACAAATTCAAACCTGTCAATATATCCTATTGAACCTAAGTTTACTTAAAAGCTAATGAGCTATGGGTAAATTATGATATACTATTACACATTATAGCATATCAATTCTTTGATGTGGGACTATTTTGACACAATTCACATATGTAACCCAATATAAAATGAATATCATTTGTTTGTAATAAAAGAAATCATAGTAATCTATATTTATTTAAAAGTTTTAAGAATCAACAAGAATCTCGATAGATTAGTCTAATGAGTAGAAGACCCTATTTTCACGAAGAGAGGTGCAAACTCTCCAAGCAATAAAAGGATATGTATCTATTTTCTCAAATTGAAAACAAAAGAATGAAATTACCAATAACCCATGTGGGATGATATAGCCCAGTAACACACTTGTAATAGTTGTATGATTATCTTCTTTTCTTTTATAATTCAGGGCATGAGTGAAGAGATCTTACCATTTAAAGGGTTATTAAAGATCCCTCAAACCTCATTAATCAGTTAAGTCCATGTCTTGTGCATGTCTTGGTGGGCTTTGAAAATGTGACGGTTGAGAAATATGTGCGACTTATGTTAGAAAATTCTCACATTATACTCTCTCAACCCCCTCTCTCCGACCCTTTCTCTCCTTGGACCTTTCTTTGCCCCTTCCCCTTATGGAGGGCAGGGATTTGACGTAGACCTCTTCCTCCTCTCCCAGTTTTTTTCCCCTTTTTTTTTCTTTAGTTTCTTTCTTTACTCTCTCGATTGGTTTTTAGATCTAGGAGCTTTGCTCTCCCCAATCTCACATCTAGGAGCTTGGCTCTCCAATTTAATTCTAGATTTTGGAGTTTTAATGAGTAAGTAATCCGCCTCCGGTTTCAATGGCGTTCACCGCAATTCCAATGTCAAATCTATAATTGGTCAACGTATTTTAGTTCAAAGCTTTGGGATTGGCATTTGCTACAAGGCCTGCTCACATGTGTTAGATCTAAGCTTTTTCAACATGTCTATATTGTCTTTGTACGCTAATGGTGTTGAGGACGCTTCAAAGCCATAACTATAGATGCTCAACGTGTACGTATCATTGATAATGTCATGTAATTCAGTGATTGGCCATCGATCCTTTTGCTTGGATGCAATCACAAATTTGTTCTTGAAGGACGAGCCCCTTGATTATCTCTACCAATCATGCTTTAATGATACAACATGATCTCTGGTTTTTGGTTTGTTTTGGAGCTCTATGGGCTTGCTTTGTTATTGTGGTTTTTTAGATTTTTAATCACTTATCATTTTCACAATAAATGACAATTTCATTTGATGAAAAAAAAAGTCTCACATCAAAGAATTAGTGCTGTAAAGCGATTAAGATATCCAAATTAGCCACTACTTCATTGTCTTTAAGCTTTTGGGTGAAAGTGGGTTCAATTAAATATATTAAGGGTTTAAATTTAAGCTCCCTCTTGGCGATCTCCCTTATGAAGATATTGGACTTCTGTTGCGTGCTTCCAGTAGTGACCTCTAATTCCTGAGCTAGAAGTCCCCAATGCTCCAACCCTTTGCGCCGATATATGATCTATCTTTATATGTTTCCTTAGCTTAGTAACTTCTTACATTTTCGTGCTTAGATTCTTGGGAGAAGTAGTCTCTGTAAGTCGACCCTACATCAACCATAATTTGTTATGGGTGTCGTCTCTCATTTTTGTTGTATTCCCATCTCCTTTTCACTTGACGTGGTCCCAAGATGTTGATTTGCTTATGCTTAAGGTGCGGTCTGGAATGGGTTTCATTTGGAGTACTCACGAGGTAACAAAATAACGATAGGTCGTCTTGTTGTGGATTGGTTTTTCCTTAGGTTGATGGGTCAAGTCAATGGCTGATTCCGCCAATCAAGTTAGTAGTTCTATTGGTTGGTTCACGAGAGTGAAGATTACCGCTAATTAACCTTAAATTGAAGGTTCTAACTAGCGACTAGATTGATTTTGATTTCGTTTGCTTCTCTATGAAAGATCAGCTCGTCTTGATATGAATATCCATATGAAAGAAGGATTCAAAGGATCGAATCCAGTTCACTTAGTTCTGTTAGTCACACGTTCCATTTGTAGCTCTTAAGAAAGCTCAATTGCAAAATGAAGAATCAATTTTTTTTCCAATCATTTTTGGGTTGGGATTGAACATCAAATTAGAGTTATGGTTCCCACTATTAAAAAAAGAGAACAAGTGGAAGCAAAATGTTCAATTTTCTACCGGAACAGACAAATCGAATTTCTCTTCCATATCCAGCAAATCACAATTGTTCAGAAATCTTCTATATTTACAAAGAAATGAGTCTTTAAAGTCATCACATGTAGTCCACCAATCAACCATTTACTATAATATCATTTGATGGGGTACACAACAAAAGTCTGATTCTTTCATTCAAGAATATTGTCAAGAGGGGCCACATATTCAAACATGTCAATATATTCAATTTGAACCTAAGTTTACTTAAAAGCTAACGAGCTATGGGTAAATTATAATATATTAACTGTTGCATATCATAGTATATCAATTCTTTGATGTGGGACTTTTTTTGACACAATTCATACATGTTGCCACACCCTGATCCTCGAGCCTGTGCCCATCCTTCGGTGGTCGATTAAGTTGTACGTCCTAGGACGTGTCGCCGACCCATTCATTTTAATGCACATGTGGAAGTGTATAAATAAATCCCCAAACAACACGGAGATAGGATAGAAAAGCAAGACCACAATTTCACAAAACACACTTTCATAAACAAATGGGTTTAGGTACAAAAAGATCAGGTTCCAAAAAAAAAGTTATCCTACAACCTACTAGTCGGACACGCTCACCAATCCTTTAGACTCCACTTCAACAGGCTCCGGGGCTTTGGGTCCTGCATCTAAGGACTTGAAAAGTTAAGCCCACAATGGGGTAAGACAATGTCTCACACAAGTTCACCAACGAAATCCCGACTATGAAGGAAATACGCCTAAAGGCAATCTATACACACATCATAGAGGACTCACCTTGCCTCAGTTCCCTTCTGCATGTCAGTACAATTCATATCATAGATGCATAAATGCACACATCAATTGGAACATCTCACACAATCTCAATCAAACATGCGTTCCAATTTTAATCATGGCCCAATTGGCACAACCTACTTGAAGTTCGGTGATTAATCATGGCCCAATGGACACAACATACTCGACGTTCAGCGATTAATCACTCAATTGCACTCAATTGCATAAATTATCAACCAGTTGCACAAGTAAGCAATCAATATCACATATCATCAAGCATAAGCTCTAAGCATGCCAAAAGTCAGCTACATCACCAAGGACAACTACAAAACCACTACCGGTTTTATCTGGTAGAAACGGTCCACTCGCGCATCTCCAAGTTTAAATCTATAAATCTAATTAAATAAATTTGGAAAATTTCCAAATTTGAATATGTTGTAAAAGAAAAATAAACGAACATTTTTCATGGAAACAACTAAACTCAGATCCTTCTAGATTTAGCCTAGTAAATCACTCGATCCAATACAGAAACTATGCCTGTTTCCAGAAAGTATGTTTTCCGAAATCAGTTTGGTTCAAGATCCAAAACTTATCCATTTGATTTGAAATTTGACGATGTTAAACTAGAATATGTGAAAAAAAAATTATGAAGAAACCATTTTGAAATTTGAACCCTAAGAGTTGATAAAAACCCCTAGAATTCCCAAAGGTCACAAATTCCAGCAGAGTCTGAGATTCTATTTGCAAATGATGGAACTAAAATATCATACTTTGAAATCTTTAAAAATTGTGATTAAAATATATATAATAGATGAAGATGTCCAAAGCATTTCTCAAGAGGAATCAACCTCCAATTTGCAACCCATTTCGATCTACAAAAATGACAAACGGCGAGGGACTGGAGATCAAAACTACAGAAAGTTCACTAAATTGGACTAATCCATCCTCAAATGTGCTAATCTCACTAATTAGATTAACATTAATCCATTCTAAGGCTAATATAACCATTCTAGATTATCACTAATCTATACTTAACATAATTTAATCAACCCTTGAGCATAATTAACCTTCTAAGTAAGGTTTAAAAAGTAAACTCACCGGTTTAGTGGGCCGGTGAGTCCACAGCGGCAACAACGCGAAGGCTACGCACGGGGACCTCAACCATAATAATCCAAGGCAGTCCGAAGGCTAAAACAGCAGCCACAAACTTGGACTTCCTCTACAACTCTAGAAAACTGGATTGCCGGAGGAGAAAATGAGTTGAATGGGCTGATCAAAGCTCCAACGAGGGCTTGGCCGGCGACCGATGGTACATGGGGGTCATAGGGGACTTGCTAGTGGTTAGGATGGGTGGAGGCTAGGTTGAAATGGAAGGAAAATGGCTAAAACGAGCGAAACAGGTGAAGCAGTGCAGGCTGCTAGGCAAACTGACGAACTGGCGAGCAGTTTCTTCCGACCGGCCGGCAAGTTAGCCAGTGAATCCGTTTGGCGAGCAACCGAGTCCTCCTAAATGGTTTAGGCCTTTTAAGCGTGATGGTGGGTGGCACGAAAGCTTATTCTCACGGGAAGGCAATAATCAACTCAGCTTTTCACAAAAAGGTCAACTAGAGTAGAAACAGGAAGGAAAACAGAGGAGAAAATGCTACGAATTTTCTTGGGGGCGAAAAGAGGGGAGAGAGAGAGAGATGTGAGGGCTAGTTTCTCTGGTTCTTTAAAGCTCTCAAATGTCTCAATAATGGATAAAATGAGGCCAAGGGAAGAAAAAGAAGATGGCTGCTAAAGGGGGACCACCATTTGGCCTCAAAAGTCCATGCCTTCTATCCATTTCACTCATTGCATGCCCCCACCACATTGACTGTCATCCAAGGCCAAGTTGCAGCCCTCAATCTTCCCCCACACACTTCCCAAATGGTCCAAAATGTTGAGTCCCCCATTGCCTACGAATTTTGAACCTATTTCCACCCAAATCCACTTCAATTCATCCTTAATTCTCCCTCAATTGAGCTCAAATCAAAGCCTAGAAATCCAGCCAATATACCATCATCCCCCTTAGGATTTTTCCTCACCGATTTGTCCAACCTAAATCCCAAAAATGGAGTAAAAAATGGTCCTCTAATCTTCCCGATCAAAAATGGTCCTACTTTGAATTTTTGCCAAAAATATCGGTTTGCAAAAAAATATTTAGAGAATAAGTCGATGTTCCTAAAATGAATTGTGACATGACAGAACTTTCAATTTCTAAAATCGGGTTTAAATTTGCGGTTAATTTTAATCTAGCGTGATTTTAGTATGACCTAACCTACCGAATAACTTTTAGAAATTTTTAGTACAATTGAACCATGGTCAATTATTTTAGCCACACTGTACATCTTCGACACATTGGTGACTCTCGATTGTCATGAAAATCTAGAGGTTTCAAATATGAACACGAGATACCAAACCGATAGAAAAATCGATCTAGTGCCGATTGACAAGAATTTTTCAATTAGGCAGAATCACCCACACTAAATCACATGGCTCAATCAAACACACCTATCTTTAATCTCTGATCGATTTTGACAATGCCATTTTGACCCTTGTAGATTAACACAGTCAAGCAATCAATTCCTGATCGAATTCTCAAGTCCATTGCGTTAAAATCCCTTAACGACTTCACCTGATAGACCAGTTATCTCATGAGTGATCAAATCAGAGAATAGAACTATAAGCACGTTGATGAAAAGCCCAGCTTATTCAACCAAAAATAGAACCTGAAAATCAAAATGTCACAACTCTTCCCCTCTTATAAAAATTTCGTCCTCAAAATTTAAACCTATTAAAAGTCTTAAGCAAAAAGGTGGGGGTATTGTTGTCTTATCAAATCTTCACTTTCCTAGGTTGCTTCTTCTGTGCCGTGGTGCTGCCAGACCACTTTGACTAATGGAATTATCTTGGTGCGTAGAATATGATCTTTCTGATCCACAAGATGAAGCTGTTCCTCCCAGCTTCCCTTGAAATCCAACACGCATGCCCACAGTATGTCTTCAAGGGTTTGAATTGTCCTCTCAGACTGGCCATCCATCTAAGGATAATAGGCCGTACTATACTGCAGCTTCGTTCCTAAGGCGGTTTGCAAACTTTTCATGAGGTAGCTGTAAATCTCGGGTCTCTGTCAGACATAATCGTTACCAACACTCCATGTAGACGAACAATCTGAAGCACGTACAAATCTACATGCCTATCCAAATCAAGGTCCTTTCAAACTGCGAGTAAGTGAGCCAACTTCATCGATCTGTCAACCATTACCCAAATAGAATCATTACCCCTCTAACTCCTTGGTAAGCCTATCAAAAAGTTCATTGTGATGTGCTCCCATTTCCACTTGGAAATCTCGATAGGTTACAGAAGTCCTCCCAGCTTACAGTGTTGTGCCTTCACTTGCTGACACATCAAATACTTGGCGACATGCTTGGCGATATCCGCCTTCATACCGGACCACTAATAGTGTTGACACGAATTCTGATACATTTTCGTACAGCGTGGATGAATGCTGTAACTGCTACAATAAGCTTTTGACAAGATCTCTTCTTTAAGCTCTGCATCGTTAGGTACACACAATTATCCTCGGAACCTTAGTGTTCTGTCTTCAGAAATCTAAAAGTCAACCTTTCTTTTATCGGTATCCTCTTGTGGGATTTTCTAAATCTCTGGGTTTGTCCACTGAAGCATCTTGATTATGATTTGCACACTCGGTTCAATTCTGAGAGTGGCCATAAGATTCAAAAGGTGGCCTACCTCAAATTTGAAAACCAAATCTCAAGCTTTCTCAAATAAAGTCTATTCATTGACCATCATATACGCAACTGAAAACTTCGAACTCCGCGCATTTGCGACCTTATTAGCCTTTCCAGGGTGATATAGAATATCACAATCATAGTCCTTTAGGAGTTCCATCTAGTGACACTGTCTCATATTCAGTTCCTTCTGAGAGAATAGATACTTGAGATTTTGATGGTTTGTGAAGATCTGGAATCTTTCTCTACACAAATAATGTCTCCAAATCTTCAGAGCAAAAATAATTGCTATGAGTTTTAAGTCATGCGTCGGGTAATTTAGTTCGTGAGGTCTCAACTGACGGGATGTGTATGCAACAACTCTACCATGCTACATTAACATGCAACCTAGTCCTGTAAATGACGCATCACTGTAGATCTTGTATTCTGCAGGACCAAATGGAATCGTCAGCACAGATGCGGTAGTCAATTTCTGCTTAAGCTCTTGGAAACTACGCTCGCACTTATCTATCCATACAACTTTTCTTCCTTCTTCAATAGTCAAGTCATCGACGACATCAATGCTAAAGACCCTTCCACAAACCTTATGTAGTACCCTGCCAAACCTAAAATGCTTCTGATCTTTGACACGGTTGTTGGTCTGGGCCAGTTATTAACTACTTCGATCTTGGTCGAGTCCACGGAGATTCCTCCGCTTGAAATCACGTGACCTAGGAAAGCAACACGAGTTAACCAAAACTCACACTTGCTGAACTTGGCGTACAATTCATGATTCCGCAGAGTCTAGAGTACCATCCTCAACTATCTTTTGTGTTCCTCTAGACTCCTCGAGTACAATAGGATATCGTCGATAATCACAAACGGATCCAGATACTCCTTGAACACACGATTCATTACAACTAGAGGTTCCTTGCACCAAACCTTTTTATATATGACCTCAAAGTTATACATAGACAAAATATTCAAGTACAACTCTAGCCAGTGATTCTTCTTTCTACGATATTATTACAACAGTTGAGGTTCTACAAACTTAATCAAAATTCTGCACTGCTACTTTGAAAAAATTATTCCAGAATCACTGTCATTCCTACTCGGTGCATAGATCGATTCATTCCTGTCTCCTTCACCATCCTAGTAGCGCCCTATCTATGGTGCATTCTGCAGCACGTTGCCTCTATTCTATCCCATGGGCAGCGGTGGCGGTGACTAATGTGGTCTTCTCTATTTTCTAGGACAGTTTCTGGCTATGTGACCCTGCTGGCCGCACTCAAAACAAGCACCTGGCCTAGATTGGCATGGGGCTAATTCGTGTCGCCTTCCATAAAAGCGACACATGCCATTCTAACTTGGCATTGACTTGCCTATTCCACCTTTCCTATTGGGTGGAACATGGAATCTTCCTTTGGTCATGGGCTCCTTCCCAAACCAGTTCCCATCTCTATTTGAATTGAACTTCGACCCAAACACAACAGTCTATTCATCCAGGTCCCTCTCTATCAGCTAGGCCTAACCATAAACCCCATTGTAATCCTTCAGGTCGAATGGTGCTAGTGGACTCCTCAGCTCTAGTCGGAGGCGATTCTCGAACCTCCTAGCTTTATCTTCGGGATCTTCCACCAGTCTTGGCGCATAATGAAACAGCTCAGCAAACTTAGCCTTATACTAGTCCACGGTCATCATCCCTTGATGAAGGCGTTGGAATTCCTCCATCTTCCGCTCTCGAGTACTACCAGAATAATACTTGTCGTTAAAGGCTCTAAGGAAGGCGTTCCACACTGGGACCACGCCTTTTGGGAATACTGTGCCTCTGATGGCTCTCCACCAAGTATTTGCAAATCCTGGATCCAGAGGGTTGCAGCCTCGAGATCTCCTGCACCTATGAACCTTAGCGAGTTCAACTTCAAAAATTGCTCCACAAGCTTGTGTATTGGTCTCTCAACTACATTCCTAGGTGGAACCTCAGCAACTACGGCAGAAACAGTAGCAACAGTAATGACATTGCGATAGTAATGGCGGCTGCAAAAGCGGCGGCATTATTAGCTTAATTCTAGGCCTACTGCCCTGTTAATGCTCTTATTGCCTCAAGCGCCTACATGATCCCATCGATCCTGGAATCACCAGAGGTTGCTACCCCAGCACCGACTGATGGCAATGCTAATCCACTTGCGTTGGCTTGAGCCTACACTCTACCTCAGGCACCAACCTTAGTTGGCATCCTACCACGAGAGACTGACACAACAGTTATCTTCCGAGGAGTCCTCTACTCCGAATCACTCATTTTGCAGGATTTTTATAGAAACCTGCTTTCCAATTCCATATAGAATTAGAAACTGAGCGACCCACACCAAATAATCTACCAAACATCTATCACTAACATTCATCAACATGAAATAAAGGTCATTCCTACTAACTATCCCATAAACCATCGCACCTTATTACTCCAACCACTAACCAGCTCTAATACCACTAAATGGGGATGTCACACCCTGATCCTCGAGCACATGCCCATCCTTCAGTAGTCGATTAAATTGCGACATCCCAAGACGCGTCACCAACCTATTCATTTTAATGCATGTGCAGAAATATATAAATAAATCCACAGATAGCATAGAGATGGGATAGAAAAGCAGGACCACAATTTTACAAAACACACTTTCATAAACAAATGAGTTTAGGTACAAAAAGATCGATCCCAAAAAGAAGTTGTCCTACGACCTTCTAGTCGAACACGCTCACCAATCCTTCCAACTCCACTTCAACAGGCTCCAGGGCTTCACGTCCTTCATCTAAGCACCTGAAAAGTTAAGCCCATGTCGGGGTGAGACAATGTATCAACAAGTTCACCCCTTAAACCCCGACTAAGAAGGAAATACGCCTAAAGGCAGTCTATACATACATAACAGAGGACTCACCTCGCCTCAGTTCCCTCCTACATGTCAATACAATTCATATCACAGATGCATAAATGCACACATCAATTAGAACGTCTCACACAATCTCAATCAAACATGTGTTCCAATTTTAATCACGGCCTGCTCAATGCTTGGTTGTCTTCTGGTGTAGCCAAGCATTGTATTTTAATCACAGCCCAATAGGCACAACCTAATTGATGTTCAGCGATGTTGTGGCATAGCCAAGTTAATCACGGCCCAATAGGTACAGCCTAATCGATGTTTGGTGATGTTCTGGCATAGCCAAGTTAATCACTACCCAACGCGCACAGCCGCTCGAAGTTCGGTGGTTAATCACTCAATTGCACTCAATTAGATAAATTATCAACCAATTACACAGTTAAGCAATCAATATCACATATCATCAAGCATAAGCTCTAAGCATGCCAAAATTCAGCCACATCACCAAGGAGAACTACAAAACCACTATTGATTCTAATCGACAAAAATGGTCTACTCGCGCATCTCCAAGTTTAAATCCAGAACTCTAATTAAACGAGTTTGGGAAATTCCCAAAACAACTCTCTCTTTCTTTTACCTACAAATTGTTTTTTTAAACCTATTTGGAAATTGATATAAATATATCAAAATAAGATTATTATTTTTCTTGTTATCTATTTTCCTTTTTTTACTAGGTTATACACATAATGTTGTTCTTGTTCTTTCTAATATTCAATGTGGAATATAGAAAAATGTTTGTTGTATATTGATAAGATAGTCACTAGAGCTTTATATACTCAGTTTCGAATTCCAAATGACGAAATTATCCCTAAGGATAGTATTTGCACGCCTCAAACAATTGATTTTTATTTCTCATATTTTTCAATAGATTTCCAATGATTCTTATTATTTTTCATGTTATCTAATATTTTTCCACCATTTGACACTTGTCGAGGTCCTCACTACTGAGAATGCCCTATGGACCACAAATCCAGGGCCATGAAGGCCGCAAACTTTTTTAATTATTTGCCCTATTATCACTGCCACACCATCCCTTGCTAACGCCACTCCACCGGGGGTCACCCTGCTATCAAGACCGAACACCCTCCGGACCCCAAATATGTGGCCACTCCACCTGTGGTCGCACGTTTTAACGACACACTCTCTCTCAACCATAGATATACAACCATTAACTCCATCTATTGGCTTGCATGGAGGTTCGTTGCCTCGTGCAACCACGAATCTAAGTACTGGCAATGCCGACAAACTCCATGCTAGCCGAAGGGCATTTACCTCCATGGTGGCCTAATTCAAGTTTATGAAAATTTGTGATTTTTTTATATAAAAAAAAAAACTTTTGAGGCAAAATTGGACAAAAGTGAAAGTTCAGGAGTTTTTACGGAATTGGGCTTTTTTGAGCATGAAAATAAGTGAAAATTATAGTGATCAAAACTTCCTGGCTCTCCTCATTTTTTATTTGATTCGACATTGATGTCTTATTATGAAGGCAACAAAATATTTAAATGCGAAACTCTCTCTTGTCCTCTTTTTTGGCGTTTTCCAATAAAGACATGTACATGTTTAGTTCGGTTAAATTGTCTAAAAAGTCTTAAACATATTGCACTTTTGCCAATTTAGTCTCAAACCTTTCAATTTTGCCAATTTAGTCCTAAACATTATCACATTTTGTCAACTAAGTCCATTCGATCAATTTTGGCCGAAAATTACTAATGCGGATGGCCGGTGTGACATGGCAAATTTTTAAATAATATTTAATGAGATTTTAATAATTTTTTTGAATTTTTTCTTTTTTTCTTCTTCTTTTTCTTTTTAGGGTTTGGAGAGAATGCTAGTGAGGATGGCCAGCCGATCCTCGCCTGCAACAGTGATGATGTGCACAAGCCCTCTCTTAGAACCAGCGAGGACACAACACCCTCACCAGATCTGGCCAAGTGAGGGCCTCTAAACCCTTAAAATAAATCAAAAAATAAATCAAAAAATAAATATTATTAAAAAATTGTCACGTCAACATCGGCCATCCACATCAGCAATTTACGATCAAAATTGACTAAATGGACTCAATTAACAAAAGGTGTAAAGGTTTATGACTCAATTGGCAAAATTAAAAAGTTTAAAACTGAATTGACAAATGTACAATAGATTTAAGAACTTTTAGACAATTTTCCCTATTTGGTTCACACTATACTTGACTGTACAAGGTATGTTCGTAGAAGTTTAAGCTATATATGGTGACATTTTTATCCACACATTAAACTCATTGATAGTGCAATCACAAACAATTTCAATGGCCTTAAGGTATATAACGTTGAAAGCAATTGCCACCATTGCAAAGACACTATAAAAGTTCACCTGGAACGCATATCCTCAGTGGTGTTGACTGCAAAAAAAAAAAAAAAAAGACCAGTTGACTGCATGCACTCTTATGAAACTTAAACTTCTCCGTCGACTCTTTTTTATATAGCATAAACAAAATGGATAGGAGGACGCATAGGATGAGCTCTCTTTTGTCACCATCTACCCTTTCGCCAATAAATTTCAATGCTCAACGATAGACCAACTATCACCAAGCATACACTATCGTCTTTTAAGTCCTAGCATTCTCTTATTGCAATTACTACTCTTCTTCACTATGGCCAAGTTCTTCAGGAGTGCCACTTTCATCGTCCTGATTTGTCTTTATTTTCTCCTCCTCGCTGATCAGTCCACTTTCAATTGCATATAAGTGTGTGGATAATCATAATGTTTGGCATTTTCATGGTTTATGTATAAAGGACTTATATCATTCTTTCGGGTGCAGATCATTCATGTGCTTGTAAGTACATTCTGTTGGTATCTACTGGTTGTACAAGTACGAGTCTGTAAATAATATAGGAAAGACTACAGTGTGCATGAAAGTGGAGGAACATATGAAAATATGCGAATACAAGCAAACATCACTCAACAGTAGGCACGAAGTAAATTTGCCACATTCTGGTGCCACTTTTAGACAGTCGCTTGGGTTGAAAGTGGAATTTATGCTATATCACAACTCACAAAAGTTGAGGCACTCTTTGTTTGGCTTGAGCATTCAATTAGGCCATGCGCCGATGGCGAAAGCAGATACATGTAAAAGGCGAAGCAAGACTTGGAGCGGATTTTGTGGTAATAGCAATCATTGGTGACCAGCAGTGCAAGAACTGGGAGGCTGCAGTGCACGAGGCTTGTCATGCGAGCGGCTTAGGAAGGGCTTGCTTCTGCTACTTCAATTGGTAGAGAAATAAGAAAGATGATTCCAAAAGTCCTATTAACATGAACACTTCTATCCTCAGTTGAAAGTTTCGAGCACATGGTTTCACTATTAGTTAACGAATAATTTCTTGTTGGCGTCTCCCTTGTTGACATCGGTTTGTATGAGAGTTGCCCACTCTCTGATTGCCCGAACACGGGTCAAGTGTGTGTTTGTATTTTGAGTGTCATTGTTGTTGGCCTCTTGATGGCCAACGAAAATGTTGCTACTTTCCTTGCATAAATGCTTCTATTTGGTAAAGTAATCCTTTTATTTACTATATACACTATCGAATAAACTCCTATTAATATTTTATATGTTCTGTAGAATTTTTATTTTTTTGGTCGAACTATAGAACTTATTTGAAAAGGAGAGAAGAATATAATCAAAGCAACTGAGGAATGAAGATGAAACAATGTTATATGGTAAACCTAATCAAATTTGTTGAACTGATTTGTATCACGACACTGAAAAAGAAACCGGAGAAAAGGATAACTTCTTCGGGACATGACAGAGTAATCTTCCTTGAGTGAGATGGTGAAATATTGAATCAGTTCTCGATCACTTCTTTTGTTGTTATCCTTTCCAATGCGCTGACAGAGTCTTCTGTCCTGTTAACCTTAGTATGGAAGATGTAGCAATTTTTCATACACGACCAGATCTGCTAATCGAATCTCTTTCTATTCTGATCCAACTACTTAGGTTGCCTCTTTTTGGTGGAAAACAAATTCCAAGTTTTCTGAATTTTCCAGCATTTTATGCACGACAATTAGATCAATCAAGGAATATATTTTTAGTCAATGAATAAAGCACCCTCAAAACAAGAAAAAATGACTTCTTCTCTTCATAAAAAAGCCCCCCCGGAAATCTTTTTCATCAAGAACCTCCACAACACAATCAAACTTCCCCCGCCCAGATCATCATCCAAGCTTCCTTGGACACAATAACCTCAACCTCGTCTCAAAATCTCCAATGAAACCTAATTAATTTCAATCTTAAAGCCAATAAGCTGCTGATTCATATTGGAAGCGTCATAGAGGCGACATATTTCACGGCAAGCCTAAAATTTGCATGCTCAACCAGTACAGGTGACCAAAAATTTGGAAAAGAGCAAATAAGTCACCATTTAACCTTCCATCGGAGTTTTCACCAAGAACCGTCTTTTCTTTGCACAATGAAAAGAAACACGAAGACGAACAACATGAATGAAAATCACCGAACTCGGCAGCTTTGGGGACCTTGTCGCAGAAGATATTGCACTTAATTTCATGGAGATATGGGTGCAGAGTGACAGACTGCGACGAAACAAAGACAGGTATATGAGGAGGGGAAGAAATGAATAAAGGGCAAGTGTTCGATGAAATTCTCCTGAGAAAAACTCACCTATGGCCGCGAGGACTACTTGGAAATAGGAGGAGGAGGAAGAGATGTTTTCTCGTTTCAATGAACTAGGCGTCACCTTCGAGTCGTTGGGATTAAATGAAGGACCGGAGTTTTCCAGAGAGCTCTCCTTCTGTTCTGGCCAAAATGTTCATTAGCCCACACAAAGATAATATCCATGCTTTGTCTGGTTTCTTCGAGATTCAAAACCATTAATCTATATTTTTTATTGAGAACGACTATTTTTCTTATTGAAAATTATTTAATCGGTCCATTAACATGATTTCGTCCAGGGATTTGCCCGAGTGTCATTAAGTAATTATCATGTCATTGTGCCTGGGTCCGTAGGTATCAGCCTCCCACACCTTAGTTATCAGAAGCGGAGCCTGGGTCAATGAGATCGAGCCAAGGTACTCTGCTCTCATGCTCATGTTCCTAGTGGCTAGGTCCGAGAAATCCTAGCTCCTATGACCAGGACCCAGACGCTTGGGTTTGAAAAAACCCGGCGGGAGGCCAAGGCCCAACCCTAGACACTCAAGCCTTATATCATATAAATAGTTTATGTCTCTTTTAGAAAATAGAAGTTCTTCTTACTAAATGACGAAAAATATTTTTTACTTCATTTTCAAACAAATATCAGAAAATGTTGTCATTTTTGTGAAAAATATTTTTCTGATGCGTCAGATTTTCAATGAAATAAACGAAAACTTAATCTAATCCAATTTTTCAGCAAAATAAACCTCGATCATAATTGATTGGGAGAAGAAGGAAAGCCAACAGTGTTCCCATTTTTGTGATTTGAACAATTCTGTGACGACGCATTCAGTAATTTTTGCGCTATCTCGAACAACACAATATGTAGTTGTCCAAGTCACTGACAAAACGAGTTCAAATATGTATCTATTTTTTGACAGAAAATAAAGTTTATTATAAGTAGAACTGCGAAATGCCAAAATACTACAAAACATTTATTTTTCGCTTTTCTTCACGAATGTCTTCAGCAAATTTCAAACGTGTTATCTTACATTCCAAATTTTCCACATATGTTCCACGTTTGGGTTACCACCATTCCATCTTCTATGATGCCCCTTTTCTTGCATTTGTTGCACACTTTATCGGGGAAATTCTTGCCTTGAAAGAGTAGTACATGTTGTAGCATCACAATATTATTTCTCGTAGAAGAAATTAAATTCTATATATAACCAAATATTGTTGAGGGCAAACCTTAAAGTTTGAAAATTCAACACTATAAGAAGTCATTACTATGAATGTGCTAATTATTTGCAAGAGATGTCAGTTTCATATAAACTAAAGTAGATTTAAAAAAAAAAAAAATTGCTAGGCAATGTCTCCTAATAAAATGAAATTAACATAATGCGCGCCCTAGAGTAGAATATTTATTATTGGTATTTTAAAAATGGAAAGAATTAGGAAAAGCATCCTCGGTATGGATGGGTTAGCTTGAACCATGAAAATCGCAATCAAGGTTGATGCCTAGACACTTATAATTTATGACGGGATGTGAGTGTAATGACCATATATTTAAAGGAGGGTCAATATCACGGAAAGCTCTAAACTAATACACTTATAATAAATTTACCCTAAACTAATTTTTTGGCCACCAAAAATCTTTAACTAGTACATTTATGATAAATTTACCCTTCATTCGTTTTTGTTAAATTGGATCAATATAACAAAAAACACCAAATTGACACTACTGTAACAAATAAAGAGTAAAACCCCAAACTAGTTCAACCATCAATCAACACATGTCATCCAACTTATCAATTTGATAGTAGAATTTAACAAAAATTAATTGATGATAATTTTGTCAAAGATATATTAATTTGAAGCTTTCCGTGGTATTAATTCTAAAAGGTAAGATATAAACGGTGCCAGAAAAAGTACGGAGACATTGAACAGCAAGGCTTGAATTTTCACACCCTACAAAGTGCAAAGACACCTGAATACAAGCTGTTGAAAATTCTGACCCGAAATAAAAAAGCCGTTGAAAATGTCAGCCGCTAAAATGAAAACTGAGTGTTTTTTAAACCCTTATTTACACAAGCGATTGACCTAGTAAATGACGATCATTTGGCACAAATTATACCTAATCAGAAATATTATGATGCATACTACGACTTTCATGAAGGACAGAAATTCAATCAAACAAGTTTATCACCTCATTTCAAAGCAAACATGAGTCGGACTCCAACAAGATAGAACAGCATAGTGATGATTTTTTGAAGATTTGCCTAATCAAATCTGCTCCAAAAATTCTAGAAAAAAGATATGGTGTGATCAACACAATTTCGTACAACTTTCATGGAGAACCATTTCCAAAATCTCAACACAGAAATCAGTAGAAAATCAGTAAGCAAAAAACACGTTCAATAACCAAAACATCTTAACATCATGTTAATCCAACAGAATCATCCGACTTCTGAGATGGAATCCATATATCAATTGAACCCCGTTTGAGGCTTGTAACCTATTAAATCGAAACTTATCAAACATAGATCATATGTCTAGAACACCTCGAGACCAAATAACGAGGTTTAGGACCTCAGATCGGCCTTAATAGAAAATCACTTTCAAGCATGTGATTTTTGCAGAACTGGGTAGATCATGTGAAATCAGGTTCAATCTCATCTTCAATCAACACAACATCATCAAACCTCATCACATAACATCTAAATCTCTCGTCTAAAAATGAGGTGTAGTCCCTAGGGTTCGAATCCTAGTCCCAATCGACTATCTCGATCTTGCTTCATCAAATTCAAGTTTCAATGATTTATCTTTGAACCTGAACTCAAACGCAACTGATCACGCTTGAACGATCGCCAATCAACAATTGTCGGAATTTCGTCAAACCTTGTGGATCGTCAAGGATTAACGTTGGGGAGCGTGATACAAACTATGGACCACCCGATCGGCAGTCGGAATCGCTGATAAGGGAGTCCTTAGGTGAGCTGATCCGATGAGCACCGGAGGGGACGATGGCCACAGCAAGGATAGACAGGCGGTGAAGACGGTTAGGGATGGCGGCGCGTCACCAGAGAAGGTCCAGCGTGCAACGGCGATGTGCGGCAGTCAGAGAGGGATAGAGAGAGAGATGGAGAGAAAGAGAGGGAGAGACAAAGATTTGAGAGAGAATATGGTTTTCAGATCTGAAAATGTGTAAAAAATGAATTCCTCGTAAATTTTGGAGGGAATGTTTATATTGTTCCCCTAGAAGATCAAATCTCGACCGTCTGTCAAAACTTGATTGGATGGCCTAATTAAATTCATCAAGGGCTAATCATAGTCAAAATGTACCACATGATCGTTCGGATGGTGTTGATGTACCAAAATTGGAAGTGTAAGCCGAATTTGCAACTAAGGCCTAATTATGGGCAATTTTGTAATTTCATAAAATCCAGGGGGTATTTTCACAAAATATGTAAATCCAAAGGGTGTACACAAGAAATACACACGACAAAGAATTCACAAGTGGTCGCCTACCATGGAGAGCCAACCAGCAGAGGGCCGTACCGGCCTCCTCCTTTGGTGGGAGGCCGGTCGGAACAGTCCAAGCTGTTTCGACCAATTCAACAATGCTTTGGGCAACTTGGTCCTTGAGGTTCTAATTAGTTCCTCAAGGACCGAATTGGAAGGAACACTTGTTCAATTTGAGGAAAAACGGTCCAATTCTAAAGAAATTAGTCTAATTGGACAATATAAATGTGATCCAGTAATTTTCTATTAGCCTAATTACATGATTAACACAAAAAATAATGGACCTACACCATGGGTATATGCAATTGGACTTTATAGGCCAAACAAGACAATTTAACATAATTTCTTGATCAAACTTGCAAATTAATCAAAATTGAATTCAATTAATATCGAGGCACCTCTTAGGTTTATTGTCCATACCTAGGCTAACCTATTGTATCCAAATTGACTTTGAATTGATGTCATGACTCTTATGCTAAAAATGAATCGAGGTTTAATAGTGAAATTAAACCTTAGTTTTAAATAGGTCAACTTGATTCTCTTAAAATGGACCCTGGATTCGAACTTTTCTTAGGAAAATGAGTGGAATGAAAATGTCAATTCACAAATAATGAAGAATTGTTTCAAATGCCCTAATTAGGGTTGAAAGTGACAATTCACATTTCAACATGACCGTTCGCAAAACTGAATGGAAGTGAATGAGTAATAGTCCCTAGATCAAATATCATAAAAGGAACTAAGTCTAATTATAACTAGAACAACAATAATCTTATTTTTGGCTGATTTTGAATCTAAAACCGAAAAATTCAAAGAATAAGATTCTTAATTGATTTTCACAAAAAATTTTACACTCAAGTCAAATTAAAACTAAAATGAAGGATTTTGTAGATTTTTGAATTTTCAAACTTTTCTAGTCAAAAGTTTGACTAAAAGTCAACAATTTAGTTAACTTTTCCTAAAAGGTTGATTTTTGGGTCAAAATTATGAAATTTTTGAAAATTAGCTTGGCTAAAGTAAAATTAAGATCATTTAAAATCTTTGTGTGCAAAAAGCCGACTTTAAACCCGATGTTCACTTTTGATCAAAGAGTTAACCAAAAATGACAAAACAAAATAATGAAATGAAAAATGACACTTTTTGGTCAAAAAACAAGTTCTGTCACTATCAAAAACAGGTCGTTTCAGATCTCGTTTTAGTCAAAACATAAAGTTACTTCTGGTATCAAAAATGTGCAGAAATAAGAACAATTTTTTTAGGATCAACCTATCCAAATGATTTTCACAAATTCTGGAAAAAAAAAGGGGGGGGCTAATACTCTTAAAAACCCCAAACTGGTACACCTGTGACAAATTTACCCCAAACTATTTTTTTGACCACCAAAAACCCCAAACTGGTACACTTGTGACAAATTTACCCTATGTTAGTTTTTTGTTAAATTTTATTGTCAAATTATTAAGTTAAATCACACGTGACAATTAATTAGTATACAAATTTGGAATTTTATGATCCATTTGTCACAGTTTACAATTTTTGTGATTTTTTTGTGGTATTAATCCAATTTAGCTAATGGTATATTTGTCACAAATTTATCAGTTTTTGGTTTTTTGTGATCGAATAAATTAGTTTGGGGTAAATTTGTCATAAATGTACCGATTTATGGTTTTTTATGGTCAATCGGGGTAAATTTGTCACAAGTGTACCAATTTGGGGTTTTTCATGGTCAAAAAAATAATTTTTGGTAAATTTGTCACAGATATACCAGTTTGGGGTATTTCAGAGTATTAACCCAAAAAAAAAAAAAATATGTATGTTGTAGAGAAACATATTTTGAACAATTTTCATAAAGGCATTGATTTAAGATTCAAATCACAAAAATCCATAGAAAATCGACAAGCAGCCAAGATCGATCAATACATAACAGTGAACTAAAACATGTCGGTTTTCCAGAATCATTTCCTGACTTTCGAAGCAGATTTCAAATAGCAAACGACATCGAGATCAGGGACGTGCAATTGCTTATTGGAAAGCTAATCAAGTCATCTTTGACTCTCACAAAGGCATCGAGCACAAAAAAGCACATCTACTAGCTTGTTTCCAGGCATATGTACAGAGAGATCCGTCATGGATTTCAAATTGCAGAACAATGATCATCCAAGAAATCAAACATATTATCATCATCACAGCCTATCTACTTCCTTCCTAATACATCCTAAACATTATCAAGTCATCATAGACCTCGCAAATCAATCCCTAAGATAAGCTCTAACCCCGATCTGATCGAAACCTCGCTTCATTGAGCTTGAGGCGAAAGAGCTTACCTCTTAATGAGCTTACATGAAACGAACTCCCGCGAACTATCACCGAGCCACCGCAGCACCTAGGAACATCAAGGACTGTCCTAGAGGGACTGAGATCACCGGAGATGCTGAAGACAACGCTGGATTTGCTATGATTTGCTACTGGATAGAATAGTTACCGGATCGGGCACTAAAGACCACCGGTGACTTCTCCGATTAATCCCAGCCGCTTGGAACTCGAAAGGGTAGAGGAACGTTATGATGATTGGCAGCACCGAAGAGCTCGCCGGCAAGAGGCTAACGCCGGTGAGAGGTGTTGTGGCCAAAGGAAAAAATGCGCGAAGATGAGAGGGAGAAAGTCGGTAGGGAGAGAGAAAAAAGAGAGAGAGAGAGAGAGAGACTCCCTTTACATTTCAAATATGGAATTCTACGAGCCCCCCTTTTCAAGAGGAAAATGATATTTATATGTGTATGAGAGAGGCCATCCTAGCCCTTGAATCGATCCAATGATTAGGATGCCATCTTTCTTCTTAACAAACTTAATTGCCTAAGATGATACCCAAATCCATCACAGTTTAAATTAAATGGTCACGATGCATTCTTAATGGATGGTGATGATCTAATCTTGAGGTAAGAGACTAGTTGGGGTCCTTTTGTAATTTCATCAAACTTGGGAGGCAAATTTGCAAATTTCATAAAATTCAGGGAAATTTTTTAAATTTGAAAATTACGGACATAAATGCATTGGTCATGAAGTGGGTCAACCGAGGGTGGTTTCCGGCTAAAAAATGACAGGAATAATTGGCCAGTCAACACCGATCAAATCTGGTCAATGCAGGTCAACGATGGTCAACACTGGGTTGACCGAGTTGAATTTTCGTCGGAATTTTATTCTGATTTTTCTTGTTTTACCCAATTTAAGCAAAACCAAATATTTCTACATGAATCGGATCAAATGAGATGCAATTGGCTATCTCAAGTCGACTAATTGTGCACAAAATGTTTAAATTCATTGAATTCCTATTAAAGTGAGGCCACAAACTAAACTCATATTATTAATTGAACCTCAATTGGCCAAATTGAAGCTCAATTATTTCAATTACAATCTAGTCTAGAATTGACCAAGTCAAATTACGCCAATTGAAGCATCTTAGCGGGGTTTTCTAACTTCTGAATAAGTCAAATCGACCAAACTAGAATGTACCCAAGTGAATCTCCCAAAATTGACCCCGGATTTGGACGTATCTCAAGAAAATGAGTGAAATGCAATCGTCCATTCGTAAGTCATGAAGAATTAATTTTGGTCCCCTAATTAGAGCTCAAAACAGCAATTCGCATTTTGACTCGGTAAATTACGAATTGGATGTGCAAGTAGATTTCAAACAGTCCCTAAACAAAATATTGAAAAAGAAACTACGCCTAATTATGACTAGAATAAAAGTAATTTTATTTTTGATCGATTTAGAACCTAAAACTGAAAATTTCAAAAATCAATGTTCTAAACTGAATTTTATGAAATTTTCTATACAAAAGTCAAATTTGCATTAAAAGAAATGTATTTGTGCATTTTTTTTTTGGATCAAATGTTTGACTAAAAGTCAACCATTTAGTTGATTTTTCCTAAAAGGTCGATTTTTTGGTCAAATCTTTGAATTTTGAAGAAATTGATTTGACAAAAGTGAAATTAAAACTAAGTGGAATTTTTTTGGGCAAAAAGTCAATTTTTGACCCAGAGTTGTCTTTTGGTTAAAGAGTTAACCAAAAAGTCAACTCGAAATCAACTGTTTCACTTTTCAAGGTTTTTCTTGAAAATGAGCTAGAAACTACTTTAAAGCGACAATACAAAAGAAACAAATGAAAAACGACATTTTTTGGTCGAGAGATAGGGCTCCATCGCGATCAGAAACCTAAATCTTGATTTTTTACATTTTAGCTATGCATCAACTAAAAATCAGGTGTCAATATTATTCATATAAAATATTCTTCTCAATTTAGGATGTGAAGCACATCATCAAATAACAATGGACATATTAATGCCATATTTTTCTTCCTTTCCCTAATTAGATGGATATAAAAATAAACATGCTAACTCATCATTTTTAAAAAATTCAACTCAACATACAATAATTTGTGACATCAATCAATATATGATTTGTTGTTTAAGCAAATAGAAAGACTACATTGAATATATACTGATAGTTTAAGGAATTCATTGAACAAATTAAAAGCTCAAAGATGGCATTATATATCAAGCCAAAGTCCAGGAACCATTTGCTTTATTTTCCCCTCAAAATATCTGTTGGGGTCTTTTTCTAGTCAAACGGCCATTGGTTTGATCTTCTTTGACCATCAGAATGTCTTTCTCCAAAGCACTGAAGTTATTTCCCAAAGTAGAACACTCTGCTGTGTGTTCGACATCTATTCTGCATTCCTAATTATGGCAAAACGGGTTTTGTTCACTCCAAGATGCTTTCGGCGGATACAACAATTGAAGACGGCTGGAAAACACCAACATGAATCCGATTCAAATTGATGACGGGCTAAGTCTTCCCAACAGTATTGTAGAGGCTTGTATGTAGAACCACATGTACTACTTTTGCAAAGTGGTCCTTCCAACCTTTTCACGGGCCTTTGTTACATGGCATGTTCCCCTTCTGCAAATAGATTCTTCTAAGCAAATTGACATCCTCATCTTCAATGAGTTTTTCACATTCTATTGGTTCATCCAAACTTTAACACCATCTTTCCATAACTTGTTCTCCTTCTACAAATATCCTTCCAAAATTGAACATATTTCTCGTCCAATGCCTTTCCCTACTTTAGGAGATTGTTAAGAAAACATTTGCAAAGATTTATAATCAGAGATCACTCTATTTTGCACCAATAGAAAAAAAAAATTCAATGCAACACATAGAGAAAGTTGTTCATAAACTTTGCAAAGCTTCCCTGACTACTTTGAATTGTTTTTAAAGACCTCCAATCTTGAAAATAAGGAAAATGACACAAATAGTCCATGCACTTTGGACCAATGCACAATTTTATTTCTAGACTTTTAATTTGTTCAATATAGTCCTTATAGTATTTCTAAATATTTAATCTAGTCCTTAAACTATATGAAAATGCTCAATATTGTTCTTCTGTTAATTTAAGTTATTGGAATCTAATGATGTAGCTTCATATCAATCACGTTTGAATTGGTGGACCAAAAAAAAGGTTAAACATGGATTATCCACAATAAGATATTCATCTCAATTCAAGATATAGCAATCCACAACGTCAAAGAACGATGGACATATTAACACCAGACAAAGGGATAGGCATGTTGACTTGTCATTTTAAAAAATTCAACTCAACATACATTAAATATTTACGGATAGTTAAGGGGCCACATTGAATAAATTAAAAATTCATGAATCAATTGTACACTAGGTTAAAGTTCAAAAACCATTTATGTTATTTTCACTTCAAAATATCCGTTAGGGTCTTTATCTAGTCAAACAGCCATTAGTCTGATCTTCTGACCATCAAAATGTCTTTCTCCAGAGCACTAAAGCTATTTTCCAAAGTAGAATACTCTACTTCTACAGTTTGTTCGACATATTTTCTGCTTTCACAATAATGGCAAAACAGGTTTGATTCACTCCAAGCGGCTTTTGGCGGATTCCAACGCTTGAAGACAGCTGTAAAGCACCAACTTGAGCCCAATTTAAATTGATAAAGAGCGGAGTCTTCGCACCAGTATTGTGGTACATGTAGAACCACATGTGCTACTTTTGCAAAATGGTCCTTCCAAGCTTTTCACGAGTCTTTGTTAGATGGTCTGTTCACCTTTTGCAAATAGGTTCTTCCGAGCAAATTGTCATCTTCATGTTCTTTAAGTTGTTTACATTATATTAGTTCATCCAAACTTTAACAAACCCTCGTTCGACAGCTTGTTCTCCCACTACAAATGTCCTTCCAAAATCGAAAACATTTCTCGTCCAATAGTTTGTTCTCCTTCTGTAGAGCCAAAGCCTTTCCATGCTTTAGATATCTTGTTGTCAGCACTATTAGCATATGGCTTGGGTATGTAGAAGTCGTCCATTCTACATACCCAAACACCCAAGATAGTGAATTTGGATTATTGTCATTTTCAAAACATTATAGGAGACTTTCTTAACAATCTCCTTTTTTATAGTGACAAAACAAATTCTGACCTTTCATTATGTAGATGTATTCACATGCATGCAGATTTTGAAGTGTGTATAAGATAACTCAGGTCTAGTATTATGCTTGAATGATATGAGTTTAGAGCAAGGCACAAAAAGCAAACCGTTATAATCTACAAGATATAAATTCCTCTATGAATGTAACAAGAGCTATTGTTATCACAAAGAATAATTTGACCAATACGTATGAATTCGTAGGAGCTCTTTCATCTACAAGGTTATGCAGTTAATGGCGTTCAAATATGAGAAACATTGCGGGATTATGTAAGCTAAATAAGTTTATGCGTGAAGAGTTCGTAAAGTTTTAAGCACAGCTCACTGTATGGGTGTTGTAAAAGCTCGTGTAAGTCGAATGTTTCTGTGCATATTTCTTGTTTCGTTGAGCCGAGTCTCATGAGTGAGATTTTGAGCAGGGAGATATTCGAACTATGGAAAGCCAATATCGGTGTCATTCACTTTGTTCTTCACCAATGATCAGTCCCATTTCTCCCTCTTGTGATGTCACCCTTTAATGACTTTCCCACTACAAAGCCCAAGCAGATTGCAGAAGCAAGCTTAAGATTATGTTCACTGCAGTAGCCAGTGCAATTTGTTATGGCTTGGAATGAGTAGATCCGGAATGCAAATCTGCAGACATCTTTTATAAAATCTTGTGTAATGTGGATTATATCGAAAGATCTCTAGAAGGGGTTCAAAACAGAGCTGAATAACGTGACTCGAAGTAACAACGTACTGGGATAGCTAGAGTCTATAAAAGCCAGGGATCGTTTATCTAGCCCCCGCTATCGCATAAGCATTATTGTCAACAGAATTCTTCATTGCAAGTCCAACCCTAATTGAACACATGATAGATTTTAATAGTCACATTTACATGCTGGCTTATCCGTGAACACGACCACATGGTAGAGACAACAGCTTTTCGTTCCCATGCCAATTTACGATGGGAGAGATGCATAGCTAGTGTTCATGTGAAACCTCACAAAATAACTAGTGAAGTAGCGATCGATGAGGTCATTTCAGCCCATTCACAAAACTTCCAACTCGCAGATTCATGTCAAAACTGGATCTCTCGCATTCATGCCAGAATATGATCAGAGTTAGCCACCACCTCCCCAGGAGCTTGGCACTTGATGTGAGCTCTAATGAATGTATACTAATATACGACGCATCATGCAAAATTCATAAACCTGGCCATTGAAGCTAGAAGCTAAGGGATTGCTAAATTTTGTGTCTCATTCCCAGAATATAAGTTCTCTCTTGCACAATTTCAAATGCATAATTATCGGGTCCGCACTGTCAGTCTGGGAGAGAGAACCTAGAGGTGAAGTCTGCCGAGGCCAATCAAGCGGCACAAGAGATAACTCTCGATTAAATCAGCAAGAATTCTAGCCACGGATCATATGGCGGAGAGGACAGGCGTTCAACTCCATAACTGCTGATATAGAAGGGCTTTGAAAAAAAAAAAAATGTAAAATGACCTTCAAAAGAAGGGTTTAGAAAACTCTGATATGATCCTTCAGATCTGCCCAACCCACAGATTGGACAACATAGCACCGGATGAATCCTTGTGTGACTTTCTCTGCCTTAGCAAACCAATTCCATGTCCGGTAGCATGACGAAATATAACAGCATTAAGTAAGCTTGCTGCCATGTGATCTAAGACCCGTACATGAGATGTGATGAACGTCATTCGGCAGTCTCCACCACTAACTCCAGGAACATTTCTGTTTCTAAACATGCACACACTCCCTGAACAAAAATTTAAAACCTGCTCCAAATTAAACAAACACCATAAATACATTCAGGATACAGAATCCCCATGTTCACTTTATTTGTAAGAACAAAGAGGCCAAAATATTTCTTACCAGTTTCATAGTCATTATTGCACAAGAAGCCTTTCCTGATTCGTTTCATCCACCCATTAGTTGCGCCAGTCAGTCATTTCATGATCCTTTAGTATTCCAGACAACATAAGTTCCTCTTTTTCTGAACTCACAAGGTTGAAAGCCATTCATGGCCTTACCCATCAAAGCCATAGCAGCTATGCTTGGAAATTGCTTCTTTTGAAACTCATCGACTGATGCCTTTGTACCATGTGGCTCGCAGAGCACGAAAGCTTGAGGCTTCTTTTGTAAGGAAGCAGCTCGGTTGCGACACCACCGCTGAATCCAAGGGTGTGAAAGCAATGCATCTCGACTCGTCCCAATAGAACCACTGGAAGATGACGCACCATCTTTTGCTAACAAAGCAAATTGACCTAAAGCCATCTGTTCTTTGTCATGACAATTACCAATGATCTTCTCCGGACTAGTCCTCCTCTGCTTCATAACTTTGCCGACTAAATTATTGTCCTTTCCAGAGGAACAAGCATCCCCAACTTTTAAGCTTTCACCACCATGAGGTAAAGTCTCAGGAGTGCTCATCTTCAATCGTTTCAGCCATCCGGTTCTTTGCTCTGGTCCCCCATGATTGCTGAAGTAAGTTTGAGATTTCGAATCTGTCCCCTGATCAGCATGAGAAAAGAGATGCTCCGCATCCAAACTCTGGGTTTTCGATGTACTTGGCTCCCTCTCATCAGTAGAGCTTGACAAACATGTAAGTTCAAGATACTTCCGTTTTGGGACTTTTGTCTCAGGCGAATTCCTATTTACTGCTTTACCTCCAACTTCAGCAACTGAAGTGGCTGCAGCGAGAGAAAGTGATAGTTTTTGGGGCATAACAATGTCCTGCAATGTCAAAGGTGGCCATAACTGAGTGGTAGCAGAAAGCCTGTAAACTAGGTTGCAACAATCTAATGCTTTAAAAGCATTGCTTCCAGCATACATTAGGAAATACAATACTATAACCAAATGCAATTCCAAGCTTTTCTTCAACTTCAAATCCATTGATCTATCATGCCTCAAACTCCAAGCATTCAATTAAGTAAATTGTCTTAACTTATTCATACACGTCTTCCAATATATCAGCATTATTTTATGTAAGTAGCTGACAGCATGATATCCTAATTAGCTCTTTCCGACAACTTGAAGAACATATTCATTGCACCATGCAGCAAAGGCATAATCTTACTTTAGCCATAAGAGATGAATAATGGCTGAGAATGCACAAGGATATTTGCAAGAAAGACTTTAACAACAGTTGTCTCGTAAACGACAAAACACTTCTACATCAAGACAGATGCCTGTCATCAGATTAGACCTCCATCAGCACTAAGGAGGTTTTACATTAAAAAGAAAAAAAACAAGAAAAAAAAGAATCCCCAAAGGGGTTTATGACTTAGCTTAGTTAAACACCATATATGTAATTCTGCAGACTAAGTATTAGTTGACATAGCTAGCACCTCAATACAGAAGACTATAGAAAGTCTGTATCCTCCACCAATCAAGAAACAAGCAAGCATCATGAATAAAGAATAATCTATGAAAGGTTAAACTTATCATCAAAGAGAGCACATTCGACAACCATTACCTTGTTCACCGGTGATAAAGCATCTCCTGCAATCAAAGAGAAGAAACAAAATTTAGCAACATGCAAAACAATCTTGAAAATGAAAGCGACCATGAGATCTAAATAACAGCAGTAATATTTGGAAATTTATCCTAAAGAAGTTAAGCTAAAGGATTGCAGCACCACCGGAGTAAAGGACGACCATGGTTCAGGAATGACAGCAGGTGCAGGTACACGTACCAGAAAGATGGTTCTCCCGAAAAGCATCCATGTCCATTGTATCAGTTTCTGCAGATGATTCATTCCTTATTGCCATCACAGAAGTTCTGCCATCTGCAGCTTCTTCCTTTTCTTCAGTGTCTGTAGAGCTCCATAAAGGTTGAAGCTTCACTCCATGCTGACTACGGAAATTATTTGGAGACAAGCTAAGAACTTCACCAAATGCAAGTGCATTGTATTTGGCAGATACTGTTGACTCCTTGATGATTTGACCTCCTTTGGACGAGTTAACACCAAACTTTTCACTAAAGAATAAGTGCCGTGTTGTTTGAGAAATTTTGGGCTGGAAACTTGAAAATCCTTCAGCAGAGTCTGCACTGGTGCATATTTTCTTTGTTTCTAAATCAAGAAAAGAACATCCTGGTCGAGAAGAATATTCCTGGTGTAATTTTTCCGGCTTAGACCCCATTGGTGGACTGCTCTGGCATGGAAAGAACTTATTAGTGGAATGATCTTGAATTTTCTGGTATTTTTTGCCTACTAAGACTGTTATCGGGTTTTTGCCTGTCATAGGATCATTTAGTAGTGGAGCACCATCACGTATTGCACTCTCAGATATGTGCGAATGCAGCATACTCTCATCCGTCTTCTGACCAATATAAAGAGCTGAGCAAGGGTGATAGTCACGATGGTCATGCTGCAGCTGAGAAAATTGAATGTTTCTGAAGTGTTCTTTGGCCGTCAAAGAAGTGCTGGATCCAGTAATATCTTTTTGCTTTTCCAGGAGGTAACAATGGGAGTTCCCCCAGCTTCTAGTCCATCTGGAATACCTCGAGAGCTAGACGATACATGATTATCATGAAAAGAGCTAGAAACAACTACTTTCTTGTTTTCAAGAAAACTATGTGATTTCATTGGCATTCCAGAATTATAGGTTGAACCTCTAAATTCAGGATGGCATTCCCTTGATTGAGTTTCTGCCTCAGGAGGAACCCAAAAAGATGTTTTCTCTTTTCTATCTAGACATAGAGAAGTATTTGTATCAAAATGTGGCCTTGATGATTCAGCAAAGAAGTTAGTAGCTTGGTCATTCTTAAGAGTCAAAGAACCATCTTTGTTTGGGAAAGGCCAGACACTACAAAGGGTTGGGGTGCTAATCTTTCTTTCATGAAATTTTCTGAAATCATCTCTAAATTCTCATTTTGCATTTCAACAGATCCTGATGCTGCTACTTCACAAAATTGTTTGCCAGCTAATTTACACAGACTATCTGGTCTGCTAACAAGCCAGTTCCGCTTAACCTCAGAATCGTTTTCCACGGGCTCGTGATTAATCGATAACTGATTTTGAGTAAGGGATACAGGTTTACACTTTGTTCGTGCCCAGTGAGCCATCCATACAGATTGTGAATGCAAAGACTGCTCAGCTGTTCCTTTACTTCGATAAAATGACTGCTCAGCATGCTTCGACATGATAAAGAAAGTTGATGAAACCTTCCAGGTCAGAGTATGCCTCTTCCAGGAGAACCTGGGGGAAACAAAAACCTATCACACATACAAGCTCCTTATTAATAAAGCCAAGCGAACGTAATTAGCATAGAGAAAGGCTGATCAGCCCAGGCACTCAAGTAACAAAAGATCGAACCAAACTTCTCAAATAGACTACTGAAACCTAATGGAAAGCCAAGAAATATCAAGGAATGTTATTGTCAATGAACAGGAGTCTGTTGGCACGGCACTTATAATGGTAGTCCTCCATTGCATGCCCCCCCCCCCCCCCAAAAAAAAAAAAAAAAACAAACAAAACAAAACAAAACAAAACAAAATACTCTGTGCAACCAAGCCAACATAGCTCCAAAGGAACACGTCGTCTCATCTCATCGATATGGAGAAAATTCAGGATGCTAATGCCAACTAAATTCTGTTCTCTGCTCGACAAATAAGCAAGGTCCCTATATTGATGTATCCGACTCGAATTTATTATACCTCCTCCAAAGAACTCAAATTCAAATTCAAGCAAAGGCCATCAGAAACTCAACATATGCGAGAATCGACCAAGAGGGCTTTTTGAACCAAGCCATCCCATCTCAGGCCTCAGGCCGCAATTCATATAACAAAAAAGAAAAACACAGATGCTCCAAGAAAACAAACCCATCTCCAAAGGAGAACAAATTCATCATTTCTCGTGAATTTCAACCGACCCCTCCCTAATAAACCGAAAATCCCAACAAAATCCAGGTCATCGCAAAGCAAGAGCACAGTCGCAACAAAGAGATACCCTTTTGCGGAACTTCCGTTCGTTATCAAACACGAGAACCCGAAAATCTAGTCACCTCCCGGCCAGAACCAGCAAGACGAGCTCAGGTCGCTTCGACGCGCGAAAACGAAGAACCAAATCACAACCCATGATTCCTAGGAGCAAGAAAAACAACAAATAAACGGCAAGCAAGCAAGCTCCATTTCCACGAAACATGCGCCGACAACTTGCTCGAAAACAATCATCCAACTCCAACGAAACCCGACCATAAAAGAATTCGCGGTTCGAGACGGCGCGAACTCACCGCTAGAGCTCGCGCGAGCAGATCCGGCGGCTGCGGAGGCGGGAACAGCAGCCCATCGACCGCGACACGGGTCGCCTCCGTACGTCACTCGAAGCTCCGGCACTGTTCGGAGATTGGTGAATTTCGATTCCAGAAGACGATGATGATGAATGATGATGATGATGATGATGGAATTTGGGAAATTGTCGCGGATTTTATATACGAAAGCAGCTGTAGAAAAAAGAGAAAGAACTGCTCTCCTTTTCTTTATTTTTTGGTTCATCTCAGCCACATCCTAATTTTTTTAAATATTTTATTTTGCCCCCGGGGGCCCACCGAGTGCGCTTTTTCTGATTGGTTGGGCCATTTTCTCCTGTCTTTTTAATTACTTTATTATTATTATTATTATTATTATTATTATTATTATTATTACTATTATCAGTTCGGTCAAACAAAATGATCTTCGTTCTATTTTTATTTTCCAAGCGCTATGAAGAAAAATCTTCATGTCATCCGAAAGGGGCTTCACCTTTTTTAGTATTTTCAATAGATGTCTCATTATGTCGGCAATTTTAGCTGTTTCCATCCCAGATTAAGGTCGGAGAAAAAAAGGTAAAATTAATTATTTATCATCTAATAAAATTAGAGAATCGTTATTTATCAAATGAATTATCAATTCTCTCACTACACATGCTTACTTAACATCATCAAATGTCATCATAACCAAGTTTTGATTATGAATAAGATGGATCAATATCGAGTTAGATAGCCAGTGAATTTTCTCAATTTGTGCATATTTCATAGCATTAGAAGAGGAAAATTATCAATAGCCTTACAAAAAACAAGCATTTAGAAATTGTCTTATCTTAGTGTTTGAATTGTCTACCTAAATTAATTAAATAATTCATGTGATAGTGCACAAAGCACGTGCAAAGTTTGGTTTAAAATCAAAGAATCAAAAGTCCATCATCGATGTGATTTCACCTATAGAAAACAGGAAAAAGTAGTTGAAAATTAGCATTTTTTTTTATTTTTCTCAGTGACCATCATGCTTAGTCAATTTCTCCTTGTTAGAATAATTTTTTTCAAAAATAAACTTTTGATGTCAAAAATTAGTAATCCTACTAGTGAAAATAAATGAGTCAAAATCTCGAACAACTTACAAACTTTGATGATGTCGAGAAAGCATACATAAGTGGGTTAATCTCCTAACAATATATATATGTGGATATTTACATGTTTATATGGAGTACCTTAACTAAGATGATGGTGTCAGGCTTGTCCATTATATGGAATGAACAAAGGATTTAGTACACATGGGACCCACCAATCAGAAACTTGTTGCTTAGTATATGAAATATAAATACTTTTTCGTGTGAATTGGAATATCCTTCTTGGGAAGAAGGTATATGGGGTCGATCCAATATAAATGCCCTCCTACTTGGGACTTTTTTATTATTTTTCATCATTTGACTTTTCGCCTTTTCGATTTCAAAAATATCTACTCCACTTTATAAGCAACAAAATATCTTCGCCAATTTAATTTAACTTTAGTATATTCCTTCTCATTTCTCAACAGTTAATTTCACGGGTTAATCTTTGTGTATTGTAATATTTCGTATATAAGCTTCTAAAAAATGAAAAGGAGTTACGGTTTGGGATTCGTTTTGTAAGAATGGTAGAACTGCTCGTGTACAAGACACTTATATAAGGATTAAGAAACAAGGAAGAACGAGATATCCCTTTTCTTTAGTGGACTAAATAAACATTATAATGCTTGAAATATCTAAATCAATTTATAATGTGGTATCTATGTTTTTATCAATTACTTAAAATCAGGTAATATGTTTCATTATCACTATCAATCTGTTGCATCATTTTATATGTCAATTTTTTTAAATCAATTATTCCATTACTAGATGCATTAATCTAGGTTAAAATGGTATTTTCCTCCCAATTATAACAATAGTTCATTGATATGAAAATATCCCAAAATAAATCAGAATGTCAAAAAATGAAACGAACTAAGAGATAAGTCCTAACTAAAAAGAGTCGTCCATTTGAAATAATCATACAAAAAAGTGCTTTCGCATTTCAATCCTGCTTCTAACTTGAAAATCAAAACTTTGACCATTTCTGTAAAGCTCTAATTTTTTATTTTATATTGTTAAAAATATAGAATTTATACTACAAAAACTTCAAATTAGTACACTTACTAGTACATTTATAACAAATTTACCCTTCATTAATTTTCTTAAATTTTATTATCAAATTATGATTGGAAATGTTGTAAAATATCGCGTGGCGAATATATAATAGAGAAGAGATTTGAGAAGAGAAACTGATGAACACCTTTAGAGATAGTAGCAAGATGAGAGCTTCTTTATTTCTAAGATCTCACCGCTGTTATGTTTCGTGTGATTGTGTATTGTACATCAAAACTAAACTCCTATTTATAGGAGAACAAGAATGACTGTATTATTAATATCAATGTATCGAATGATACATGCATTTTATAGGGAGACGAACGTTTATTGTATAGGGAGATGTACTTAGAACATTTGATACAAATGTACCATAATAAGTACATTGGATAAGATGAATATAATAAATATTCATTCATGTATTCTATCCATTCATGTATTTCATAACACTCCCCCTTGAATATTCATCATATTAATTACAAATGTGCATCGAATGATACTACCTCATTAAAAACCTTAAGCCGGAAAAACCCAGTAGGATAAAAACCGAGACAAAAGGGAAAAGAGTAGAGCACACATGTTATGATATCTCCCTTTATGGATGCATTAATTGCCTCGTTAAAAACTTTAGCGGAAAACCCTATAGGAAAAAACTGGACATAAAGAAAAAAGAGTGCAATGTATATATAGCCACTCCTAGACTAATCATTATTGCATCTTGTGAACTAGCCACATATCAATGCTGCAATGCATAGTTCATAATATCTCCCCTCAATAGAGCCATATAGCCACTTCTAGGCTGATTAATCTTACATCTTATGAACTCGCCTCATACCAACGCCATATACTAATTTCTCAAAACTTGATGTTGGCAATGATTTGGTAAAAAGATCTACAAGATTATTTATGGATCGAATCGATTTAACATCGGTTTATCGACTTTCTTGGAGTTCATGAGTATAGAAAAATTTGGCGAGATATGATTGGTCCTATCACCTTTGATATATCACTCCCCGACTTGTGCAACACAAGCGGCATTATCTTCATAAATTATAGGGAGAATTGGTAACCTAAATATTAAGCAACAAGAATTATGAATATGTGTTATAACGGATCTTAACCAAACACACTCTCTTCTTGCTTCATATAAAGCAATAATCTCGGAAGTGGTTAGAAGATGTAGCTACTAGCGATTGCCGTAGAACGCCAAAAATAGCGGTGCCAGATATAACAAAATAAATACCCAGCTTTGAGAGCGAGCCTTATGTGGATCGAATCTATATCCAGCATCAAGATATCCAACTAAATCAGAGTTAGTGGAATCATTGGAATAATATAATCCCAAATCTATTGTTCCTGGAGATAACTAAAAATATGTTTAACTCCATTCCAATGTCTCCTTGAGTTGGCTCGTAACTAAAACGTGCCAATAAATTTACCGCAAAAGCGATATGCGGTCTTGCACATCGTGTTAAGTACATCAAAGCCCCAACCGCATTGAGATATGGTACTTCGGGACCAAGTATCTCTTCATCGAATTCTCTAGGACGAAATGGGTCCTTTGGGGATCCGTGAGACCTTACAACCATAGGGGTACTCAATGGGTGAGCTTTGTCCATGTTGAAACGTTTAAGTAATCTTTCAACATATGCTGATTGATGGACGTATTATTCCATTTGCTTTATGCTCAAGCTCTAGACCAAGACAAAGTTTGGTTTTACCCAAATCTTTAGCTTCAAACTCCCTTTTTCAAATATTCCAGCGCTTTTAGCTAACTTTCCTGGAGTTCCGATTAAATTTATATCGTCGACATAAAACGGCTATAATAGCAAATCCGAGTTTCGATTTCTTAATAAACACGCATGGGCGATAGGATCATTTTTATACCTTTCCTTAATTAGGTACTCACTTAGGCATTGATACCACATGCGGCTTGGATTGCTTTAACCCGGACAAGGATCTTTGTAATTTTATTGAGAATAAATTGCGGAGTGCATGCTTCTGCATTTTGCATCCCTCAGAATTTTCATATAAATATCAGAGTCTAATGAGCCATATAGATATACCGTCACAACGTCCATAAGACGCATTTCCAATCTTTCAAAGATTGCTAGGCTAATGAGAAAACAAAATGTAATCATATCCATCACAGGTGAATATGTCTCATTATAATCAATCTCGCATCTCCTCGGGAGAATCTTTGGCAACGAGTCGGGCTTTATACCCGACAACCTCGTTTTTCTCATTTCTTTTTCGGATAAATACCCATTTATATCCAACGGGCTTTACATTATCGGGGATACGGAGTTACGGTCCAAAAACCTCTTGTTTAGTTAGGGAAGGTAATTCAGCTTTAATTGCTTCCTCCCACTTATGCTAATCTTGCCTTTTGACGACATTCAATAATAGAGTGTGGTTCACAATCATCATCCATAATTTGATGAGCAACCGAGAATGCAAAAACATCATCAATGATGATTTCATTTCGATCCCAAATTTCATTACAATATGTAATGGAATTCTCGTGATTCCCCGGGCTAGTGCTCCTTTCATGGGTTTGCGCCTCTTCGGGGGCAATAAGCTCTTGGGAGCAAGCACAACGCCGGCTCTTTTGGAGCAGATTCTTGATTCTTTCACCTTCGCGTTTTCGAGGAGCAAGATATTTTGATCCTATTGGTCCGCCACACTTCAAGTGCGGGATTTTGATCCATTTTAGCCTTGTTCTTCGGAACAACTATCCTAGTTGGAGTATTTGCCGCTAGAATATGAGACTTCGTTACCTTTAGTAGCATCATTAAATGCGTTCGGAAGTCTATTGGCCATAGCCTTTGTAAATGGATTATGCGCTGCACCTCGTTTTCACATCGGGAGTCATTGGGTCTAATTGAGATAAATTTTTTCTCATTCCGGAGAAAACCTTAACTGGTTTTGTTTTGCCGGTCATGGAAGTTATAGGTATCCCAATTCACGGAAACCTAGTCTCATCGAAATGACAATCTGCAAACCTGGCGCAAAAAGATCACTTGTAGTTGGTTCAAAGAACCTAATGATAGATGGTGAATTAAACCCAACATAAATGCCCAAACGGCGTTGGGGACCCATTTTTGTCCTTTTTTGGTGGTGCTACAGGCTTTTTTGTATGCACAACCAAAGGTGCGTAGATGTGAAATATCCGGTTCATAACCAAGAACCATTTGAAGGGAAGATTGTAAAATACTAGTATTGGGCGTAATCTTATTAGAGCGCAGCCGATGAAAACCGCATGACCCCATGCGTATCGTTGAGATTTGTTCTCAATAATAAAGTGCGGGTAATGATTTGGATACGTTTAATCAAGGATTCTGCTAATCCATTTTGAGTATGAACATATGCAACCGGGTGCTCAAGCTCGATTCCGAGTGAAGCACAATATGTATCAAAACTCTTTTATGTAAATTCACCAGCATTATCCATCCTTATGCTCTTAATTGGATAATCAGGGAATTGTGCCCGGAGCTTTATAATCTGCGCAAGTAAACGTGCAAATGCGACATCAAGCGCGTAGATAATAGGCAAACATGGGACCATCTACAGGATGCATCCACTAATACCATAAAATATCTAAATGGTCCACTTGGGGTTGTATTGGTCCACAAATATCACCCTAAATTCTTTGCAGAATAAAGGAGATTCAAAATTAACCTTTGTTATAGAAGGTTTAATAATGAGCTTTCCTTGTGAGCAAGACTCACAATTATAATCTTTGGACAACAATATCTTTATATCCTTTAAAGGGTGCCCTTTTGTATTTTGAATTATCCTATGCATCATTGAAGCGCCGGATGACCAAGGCGATCATGCCACACTCAAATCGATCAAGGCTTACCAATCTCCGACGATGTGGTAGCGTAGGTTTCAACAGCTTAATCATGACACAATACAAACCCATAGAAGAAGCTTCTAGCTTCTCATGGATGGTCTTCAAGTCCATCTTATAAGAGGAAATGCCAATGTATTCTTATCTTGCTCATAAATAGTCTCAATATGGTACCCATTACTATGTACATCTTTGAAACTGGAGTAGATTCCTTTTTGATCGAATGCTTAGAAATGCATTCTCAATATGTGGATTGTACCATTTGGCAAAATAATTGTAGCATTCCCAAAACCATCAATAATTGAACAGGACCCGATATTGTATAGATTTGTGCCTTACGCAATGTCATACTCGAGAAAAAGTGTCTACTACAAAATATAGTATGTGTTGTTGCACTATCAAGCAAACAAACATCTTCCTTTTTTCTCGCATTTTCCATTTGCATTTATATTGACAACTTCAGGTGTCAAGTATAATAAAAGTTGCATATTAGTTATATATAGTCAATAAAATTTCAAAGATAAATATTATATAAGGTTCATAAGTATTTCATAAAGAACAATAAAAAGTAATACATTTAAGAAGTTAAATAACATAAAATTCAAAGTTCAAATTATCATCCACCAATCTGATTCATCAAGAATCAGAGATCCTCAAAGAAATCAGTTCTGGTGGCAAACCAATAGTAAAAATTCCGGCATCCACTCGGAAGAATTGGGATACTCTCAAGAGTCAAAAAGATAATGGGAGTTCCGTGATCTTATTGCATTTAATAAGGCTTTACTAGGTAAACGAGCATGGCGACTATTACAACATCATTCCTCCTTATGGAGTAGACTATTCAAAGATTGTAGTATCATTCTCAAGATTATTCGCACGCCGCAAAGGAACAAGGCCCTCATGGGGATGGTAGAGTATACTAGTAGGCTCTAGAATCAATTGAAGATAAGATCCAATGGTATGTTGGTGACAAATAAAGGATAAAAATCTAAGAGGATAGATGGCTTGCTAAGGGCGTTATTGGTGGGCTTACACTCTAGAGGCGGAATTCGTAAAAGTGGCTGATTTTATTGTCCCATACCAAAATGCTTGGAATACTTCCCTTCTTCGCCGTAGTTTTGATAATCAAACGTAGGAAGAAATTCTCTCTATTCAGACGACCATAGTGCACGATGATAGGCTAATATGGAGGGAAAGATAAATGGCATGTTTACAGTGAAGAGTTGCTTTCTGATTCTATTAGATCACAACACAATAGAAATAGCCAAAACCATGCTTCTTCATCTTTCCAAGTCCCCCTTATGAACCGTGAAATGGAATCTAGAATATCAATACTACCATTAAATTACAATCCTTCCTATATGCAACAATGCATTGGCAACAAAAGAAAATCTCCACAAATGACACATTTTATCAGATCTCAGTATGCTATATGTGCAATGATCAGGTCCCAGATACAATAGAACATCTATTCTTGTTATGTCCTTGGACACACGCTATTTGGTCTCATACGCTAGTTAACATCACAATGCATTTTTGTGGAGTTCATAGGATAGAAACTTGCCTGGCAAACTTATTAGAAAACAGAGATGGCTTACTAGATTTGGAGACTACTGCATTTATTCTTTGGCAGATCTAGAAAGCTCGCATGATAATTTAGTCTTCCGCCACCAAAAGCCAAAATTTGAGCGGGTGGTGTAGGCGGCCTTAGGAAAAATCGGTCCAATCGGTGCTACAATGGGATGAAACCGAAACAAGGCTCGCAACATTCAAAACTAGGATTAGCGATGGCATCCACCAAATCCGAGAGTGTTAAAAGTTAACACGATGCTGCTTACCCATCTTGCCCTCAATGAAGCACATGGCGTGCGTGTCTCGGACTCCTCCAACATCCCGATCGACGGGTTCACAAGAATGACTCGCTTCCTCGGCCTTGCAAGTAGAGGTGCTCACCCTTATCTCACTCTTCAATTTCTACTACAACAAGGGAAATCCACATATCAAATGGTGTTTAGAATCATTTTGTCAGTTCTTGTGGAAGCCCTCCATATCCCTAACCTGATGCCTTGGGAGAACAGAGTCCTTTTCGATGACTGCACGGCGCTTTTGCTATGTTTCCCTAATTTGCAAGTTCGACACTGCAAACGAGAAGCGAACGCTATTGCCAACTGAGCCGCCAAAGCCCATGGGGCCTCTTTACTTCCTTCTACTTGGCCTATTTCTCCTCCTCTTTATCTGCTAGATCTTATGTACTCGGATATCCTCTTAAACGAATCCTCTACTTTGCATTATTAATATAACTATCGTTTTAGACCAAAAAAGAAAAAAAAAATCTTGTCAGATTTTAAACAATCATCTTGATAGATGGAATGCGATGGAAGGTATTTTTGAGTCATTAGTACAAAATTTAAGATAACGCAAAGGAAAAATGCCACCAAAAACCTTAAAATTTATTCAAAGTGATAAATTTACCTCGAATTTTTTTACAATACAAAAAATCCTAAACTTTGTTAATTGTGACATATTTATCCTAAACTTTTTTTATAATACAAAAATTCCCAAACTTATACTTGCATGATATATTTATTCCAAACCATAGAGCTTTTTCATCTTTTTTAATTTTTAATTCTTTTTCTTTGCTTTTCATTTTCCTCTTTTTTTTTTTCTTCTCTTCTCTTTCCTCCGCCAACCATGACGGGTGGAAAGCCAAACTCGGCGAGGGCTGCCCTCGTCCGACGTTTGGCGAGGGCCACCCCGGCTCTAGGTCTCGGTGAGGACAACCCTTGCCAAATGGATGAGGGCAACACTGCGATGCGGCGAGGTGGCTCTCGCCTAGTTCCTGATCCCGACAAGGAATGCACTCACTAGCGTTGGCGAGGGCTGCCTTCGTCGAATTTGCGAGACTATCCTCACCCGACGAAGGGGGAGGGTTGTCCTCACCCAACGTTGATGAGGGCCACCTGATGCCGTCGAGTGGCTCTCACTCAGTTCCGCTTCCCTTCGCCGGTGAAGGGAAGAGAGGAAAGAAAAAAACGAAAGACAAAACAAAATTAGACGAATTCAATCATTCAGCTATAGAGTTGGGATAAATGTGCGCAATTGGTAAAGTTTGAGACCTCATGCCACAAAAAAAGTTCAGGTAAATTTCTCTTATTTGATAGAGTTTTGGTTTTTGATGGCTTTTTTCCTAACGCAAAATATGAAAAAATTTCTATGGAATTTTACCTTTATTTTCTAGCAGCTCGGGAGATAAACCGAAGGAGACATCCTCCGTAGCTTCTCATCATCCTCCTCCTTCTTCGTCCCCGGAAAAACCATGACAAAACCCCTGTGAAAACCTCTTCTCCTCCCATCCCTATGTCGTCCATGCTCTTCTCGGCCCCTCTCCTCCTCCCTCCTCCCCGCGCTCCCATCCGCCTCCCTCGCCCGGCTCCGCTCGCCCTCCTCCGGAGCCATGGCGAATCCCGCTTCTGGGTTCGTCCTCCCCAGGCCAGAACCCTAGCGTCGAGCCCGAAGCTGAGCTCGGCCGGACCTCACGGGCACGCATTATGTTTCCTATACTGCGGCGGAAGAAGGAGAGGCGCGGCGTTCGTTTCGAATGCGGAGCAGAGCGCGGGGAGCGGCGGCGGCGGCGGCGGCGAGGTTGACGAGGCGGAGAGGGCGGCGCGGGGCGAGAGCACCATGCCCGAGAGGTTCAGGTACCTGAACAGAGAAGCCCCCGATCCTCCGATTCGCTGGCCGTGGTTCGTAGGTACGGGGATCGCATTTTCATGGGTGATGTTCAATCTTGAGTTTCATTTCGGCATGTCGTTGCTGTCTGCTTAGGGAGGGAGCTCTTGGGATTTCGCCAAACGTGAAATCTAGATGATTTTGCTTGAAGTAGCGTTGATTCGTAGAAAAACTGAAACTTGATCTTAATGAAGTGAAAATTTTGGATGAACAAATCGGGGGGGCTTTCGACCTGCATTGTAAGTGAGAAAGGATTTTGCTTGAAGTAGTGTTAATTGATAGAAAAGCTGAAACTTGATCTTGATAAAGTGAAATTTTGGATGAACAAATCAGGGGGCTTTCGACCTGCATAGGAAGTGAGAAAGTATTTTTTCCCCCTGTTAATTACCGCAATTTCATTTCTGGAATATTGCCGTCTATGTGGACGTAGGCATGCTTCGATAAGATCTCGATATGACGAGCGGGTCTGATTTTAAGCTATGGCCTCTCACCTTATATTCTTGTAAGATGTATGGTTTCACTTTAGACTGAGTTTGTTAGGAGGTCAACTGAGTTGGATGATCCTTGCAGTTTGCTGTCCTGTACAAATAAAGTTGTTGATTGAGAACAATCGATATTTTCCTGGGCAAATTGCACCATGCCTCTCCTTTCAGGAGGTGAAGTCCAGGCAAGCATGAAGAGTATGTTTGACACTTTAGAGTTTGAAAGTTCCAACATACCCACAATCAGTTCACCCTATCGATCTTCCATCTATACAGGGACCTTAATTCAAGTTTTCCTTGATTCGTTCAATTTTCTTGTCTCGCTTCAGAAGTTCTTTGACCAGAAAGTTCTTTGACCAAAGCTGCAAAACAGCTGTAGTGGGTGGTCTGCTGTTTGGGCCAACTGCTTTAATCAAGATAATGCTCCTGCGTCGGTTTTGTGCTTGAGAAAAACAAAGAGGTGCTTTTTTCTCAATGTAAAGGCGTAGAGCTAACCTACTAGTACTTATGAATCACAGCCATGAAATTTTCAAGAGCAAACAAAACCAAGTCCTTTCATGTGAATATCCAAGTGCAAAGCTCTATTATGTATTAAAGCATAATATTTTGTCTTTCTTCAACTTTTGGTGATTTTCAGACATTAAATCCTGAGTAAGTAAAAAAACTGTTAGCAAGAATTAGCAACAGAAATCACAGGTGAGCAAGATGTTGCTTTTAAACCATGGGTTGACGATTCAAGCCTGCAAATTGGGGAGGTGTAGTCATTTACCCTTTTCCTTTCGTGGGACATTTCTTAATGGAAGGTTTATTTTAGAGACAAGTTATTCTATCTATCTGGTGCATAGAGCCTTCAAATCAATTTGTGAATGTTCGATAAACTGGTCTTAATTATTTGTATTTGGTTTTTCGATGGCTTGTTAATTTAGGTTGTTTATACTGTTCGACCATGATTCTTGTTCTTCTTATATTGTCTTTGCTTTACTTCATGGAACCACTAGTTATTGTTGATCTTATCATCAGTCATTATCAGCATTTTGTCAAAATACCTTTCTAATCAGTTGTTATTGAATTTGCAGCATTGGCTTTCCTTATATATGCATGGAGAGCAGTTCTCTTTGAACTATCTAACTGGAAGAAGTCTGCCTTGGCAATTGTTGGTTTTGTGGGATACCTCTCAAAACTTGTCCTAGCCCTCATCTTTCATTTTATTGGCGATCCGATCACTTCCACAATTAGATGTATCGAAACTGCAATCTACTCTGTCCGGGCCTTTTACTCTGGCATAGTAGCGTATGCTCCTGTCCCCGAGTTGACAGTGATCATTATGTTGGCATCAGCAGTGGCAGCCATTGGAGAGGCTGTTGTTCCAAACTGTGTTTCTAGTCAGCCATATTCTCTTATGGTAGCTGGATTGATTGGCTATGCAGCTGTGGGAGGCTACATCTCTGAGCCACTTTTGTGGACTCTATTGGTGGGATTGTATGGGTTTTCACGCATTATTAAGAAGAGAGATGATGTTTCATCCGTGTTACCTGCTGCAGCTGTAATGGCTGCCATAGGGGAGCCTTGGGTTAGAGTGGTGGTAATAGCCTCATATCTTGCATTAGCTATATCCCATCATTCAAGGAAACTTTCAGAAGGGAAAGAAGTTGAAGAAGTAGTGACAAACAGGAGGCTTCCAATGCCCTTGTTTGTAGCGGCATTAGCCATTGGAATCCGTGTTGCTGCTAAGTGGGTTGGATACCGGCATTTAACCTGGATGATAGTCTGATCTTGGAGGAATTCTAGTTGTCAATTTCTGCGGCGAGTTCGGCACACAAACTGATAAATGAGTCATTTTTTTCCCTTTTGAGGGACAACAGGTTTTCTTTTGTATTCTGTGTTCTCTTTGGAGTCTGTAAAATGGGTTAGAGTAGGAACTTTGTCCTCTTAATGGGGCTTAGTGTGACATCTCAATGTTGTAAATTTAGGAAACAACAGTGCCCATTGCGTGGTCTGTGGTGGCTCTCTTTTGCAGAAATTGCAATAAATTTATCGTAAGTTTCAGTATGACAGTGGTATTGCTAAAACAGTCATGCAAGATTAGGTCCACTGCAATTTTACCCTGTTAGGTCCATTTATTGAGAGGTCTCAACTGCTTGTGCTAAAAAGCCGTGTAGCAGTTCAACCTTCATCTGCGGTTGTTAAGAGGAGAAAATATTAGATGCAGCTTTGATTCGAACGTGGCATCGTCAGAGTTCACTCACTGGGCAACACATGTCGCCCGGTGACCATGTCGTAACCAGAGCAGTTTTATTTTCTCTCCAAAATGGCATGCTGCAAAAAATTGTTTCTCTCTCCTCCTGCAGGCGAAGCCGTCTTGTATTGTCACACCTCGCGGTCAATTTAAATTGACCACGTCTTGTATTGTCACACCTCTCAGTCAATTTATTTAAATTGACTAAACTCCCTCTGCAAGGGAATATTTGATGGGGCCACCAAATCCTTCACACAATTTGTCCTCTCCTCCCACGACAAATTTGAACGGCAGAAGGAAACTCTCTCTCCCTCTTTCCATTTCTTTCGTTGTAGAGTCGCTCGGTCGCCGCTCTACTCTTTGCTCTTCCTCCAAAGGACGACGGAGGCCGCCGTTTGACAAACCATGCCACCTTGAATCACTGGCTTTTGTACTCGGCAGGTGCTGGTGGTGAGTGCGGTCTCGGCCATTTCGAGCTCGGTGGCAAGCTCGTCGAGATCCTCGGTGGAGAGGGTGTAAGAGGTGGTGCTGAAATAGGCGGCTTTGGTGATGGAGCATAGGCGGCCAAAGGCTCTGCATGTGAAGAAGTCGAAGGAAGCGGAGGGGTTGACCGGTGACGGCCTGTTGAACGAGGCCTACGAGAGGTGCAACTCCGGCTTTTGTACTGATGAGGCTGCGGGTGGTGAGCATGCGTGATCTCAGCCATTTCGAGCTCAATGGTGAGCCCGTCAAGATCCTCGGTGGTGAGGGTGTACGAGGTGATGCTGAAGCAGGCGGCTTTAGTATGATTTTCGGAGAAGATGGCGAAACATCAATGGATTTTCAGTGGTTATGATTAAAACCACAACAGAAGCTTTATTCGTCGATGTGTTGTGTAGCCTCTAAATTGCTTCAGTATCGCAAGTCACTATACCTGTTGTTTTTACACATCCTAGTGGTGTGGTTATGGTTAGCTCTTTAATATTTTTACCTTCTGAGTTGTGAATGGGTATCTTTTAATTTTTTTGATATCTTTTCACTGATTTTTGGCCACTTTTTCCACATAGAGGGAGCTCTATTCGGAATCCATTCATCCTCGAGTTTCCTTTCATTGTAATATTAGCTTTGTCCTTTGATATAGTTTTAGCCTTGTAATTGTCTTGGGATAGTTACTTTGTCATACTCGTTATTGTGCCTGTGTGTTGCCTCATTCTGATGCTGTGCATTCTTGTTTCAGATTGACAAGAATTTTCAGAGGGAAATCATTAACCACAGACCGCTCAAGCACCCAAATATTGCTAGGTCAAGGAGGTTTGGACTAGTTTCTTGTCTTTCATCATATGATGAACAGATTAAATAAAGATTTTGTGGAACTTCAAATGCGAAAGCATGTTAAGCTAGTCTCCACTGAATATATAGTCTGTAAATCTATTTAAGTTATCTGTTTCAAATCGTTGAATGGGAGAAATTTAGGCAGTCATATATCATGCCTGTTATGGGTCTTGCATTAGCTTTATCGAAGTCTCTAAAGACTAATTATCTTTGCTTGTCTCGCACACTGAGCAATCAACTGAACTTTAACATTAATCTTAGTTATAGTTTTAGTGGAAATTCAATAGCACATTAGATGCAAACTGCATTGTACATTGTAAAACCATAGAATGCCAATTTAAGGTGTTATGAGGTCTTTGGAATTACAAAACTCATCGCATTGTGTGTCAGTGAAACAATACCACCTTCCATAGGATAAGAAGATGTATTGAATTTTGTGTTGCCCCCTTACGAGATGGTGCCGACGCGGCGGCTTTGGTGAGGAAGCAGAGGCGGGAGGAGGCTCTCAATGTGAAAAGGCCAGGAAGCAAAGGAATTGACCGGCAGTGACCTATTGAACAAGGCTGTCGAGAGTTGTGGCGAGGTCTACGACGAGTATGCCAAGACGTTTTACTTGGGTATAGTTTGCTCTCTCCCTATGCATGTGTTTCCTATTTTTTCCTACTAAGATTGGGATAATGCGTTTATCTTTTGATCATGAATTCTAAAAGGTTGGTGTTAGTTAAGCATAAAGAGGAAGAAGAAACCATCGCTCGCAGCGGCACAGCTGGCTTGGGACTCTCTAGAAAGGGAGGAGTTCGAATCCCAAAGACATCATTAGGGATTCTTACCTTGAGTACTGAGGTGGTAGGTCTTGCAATCGCTCCCCAAGATTTGCTCACCGGCCGTCGCCTTACGAGGTTCCTAGGTCACCCAAAAAAAAAGAGGAAGAATAATATCATCTTCATGCTTGATTGATTTTTTTTTCTTTTAAATAGGTTCGATGAAACTACACCTTTTCTAGATAACACTTTCTCCGGCATTGCCTATTAAGGACAAAAAATCGCTTCAAGTGCTATAAGTTTGCACAAATGGACACTTAAGTGCTAAAACTTACGAAAGTAACACTTAAATACCAAAATCGGAGAAAAATGGATCACTTAAGTACCACTCCGGCCAAAAACGCTGAAATGTCAATTTTCCAAATGGCGAGTGCAAACGGCATCATTTTGCACGTTGACATGACTAGACAATGCAAAAATAACATCGTTTTAGTATTGATGTGGTAAAAAATTTAATATAAAAATTAATTAAATATAATTTAAAACTAAATTTATTTAAAACTTTAAAAATTTAAAATTAAAAATTAAAAAATTAAAATTAAAAATTAAAAAATTAAAATTAAAAATTAAAAATTAAAAAATTAAAAAATTAAAATTAAAAATTTTGAAAAAAAAAAGGAAAAAGGAGGAGGTAGCTGAGGGCTAAGCCTCCCCCACTACGCGGGGAAGGGTCGGCGATGGAGGGGGAGGGTCGGCGGCCCTCACCCCGCCGGGCCAAGGGCCATCGCCGCTAGGGGTCGCCTCAACGGCGGCGGCCCCTTGGCCCAACCAAGCGAGGGCTGCCAACCCTTGCCAAATCTGGGCAAGGGCTCATGGGCCCTCGCCGACCATTGCCGGATCTAGGCAAGGGCTCGCGAGGCCCTCACCGACCCTTCCCCCTCCGTCGCCAACCTTTCCCCCTCCGTCGCCGACCTTTCCTAGAGACGGGGGGGAGATGCAAAGGTGAGGGCTCGTCCCTTAGCCACCTTCCCCCTTTTTTAATTTTTTTAATTTTTAGATGTTTTAAATTAAATTTATTTAATTTTTATATTAAACTTTTTATCACGTCGCATCAAAACAACACCGTTTTGCACTCGCTTCGCCCGAAAAATTGGCACGTCGTGTTTTGGCCAAAAATGCACTTAAGTGATCTATTTCTCTCCAATTTTGGCACTTAAGTGTCACTTTCGTAAGTCTTGACACTTAAATGTTCCTTTGTGCCAACTTATGGCACTCCAGGGGTCCGCACGTTACTTATTAAGTATTATAGTGTTTAGTCACATGAAGCGATCTTTGTGGTTTAAGTGACTTATAATGTCATGTAAGATTCACATAGATGAAATGCAATATGAATGATTTTTAGACAGTCTTTTAGTAAATTATGTTTTTTTCTTTGTTAGGAAAAAACTCATAATAGGTTGCATACACCTACTTTTACTCATAGATAGGAAAAATCCGATAAGCATAAGCTAAAGCATATCAAATCGATGCCTGCCAAGATGATATCACCATGAGTTGCATTATATATGTAGCATTCAAGAGAACATAGACAAGTAGAAGTAGATGTATGCAACCTTTTTACGAGTTGAATAAGAACATAATTTCCTTGAGTGCCTTGGATTTAACTAAGTATCGATATATTTTAGAATATGGAATTCTGAAGATTATTTCAGGTGTTTTGGTATTAATAAAAGGAATCAAGTGTAGTGGCCCATATGAACTTCAAGGTGAGACAATGACTGATTTCACCACGGAGATGTCAGCTACATTTGTTCGAGTCTGAATTGTGGCATATGTGTTTGGGATACATTGGCGAGAGAAGTCTAAAGGTTTTAAGTTAAAGAAATGTGCTATGTGGTTATGTTCCTAACGAACTAACTGTATGCATATTTTGTGATTTAGATTAATGGCGGAAAGTACAATTCAGTAAAATTGCAGAATTAATTCACTTAAATGTTAGCAAGCTGTCAAGGTATCTTTCGAGAAAGAGTGATAGATATATGCTAATAGTTGTTGATGACTACTTGATGAAGATAGGGGTGTTTGTACTCAGGATCATGTAGTTGAGGGCTTTGATCGAAAATGAAACTGGTAAGACGATCGAGCATGTGCGGATTGACAACAGCATAGAGTTTTGCCAAAAGTTACTAAACGAATTCTACATAAAAGAATGCACAGTGAAACACCGTATTTTCGCCAATGAATCACAACATGTTGCAAAATTGATTAGCAAAATATTACTAAAGACTGCCCAAAAAATGCTCTCTAGTATTGGTATGGCTAGAAGATTACTAGCAGATGAGCAATTTGATAAATAGATCCCTCTCGACTACGATTGGATATTAGATTCCCGAAGAAATGTGGTCAAATAACGTTGCTGATTATTTTATTCTTCGAATATTCGGTTGCCCATGTTATATTCGAGCAAGTGATGGTAAATTCGATTGAGGGATAAGAAAGTGTATAGTGAGCGGGGTTATCGGTCATTGGTGCCTAGAGTTAAATTCACCTGTCATTAGCAGAGAAATTATGTTTGACAAGTCTTTGGTACTTCTAGCTATGAATGATTATAGCAGTATTCAAATGGATTCAAACAATGTTTAGCTTGAAGTGGAGTTACGACCACAAAATCATGAGGTTAGCGGTACGAGTACTAACAAAGTAATCGACACAGATGATGTTTATAGCTAGACGGAGCCTATAGAGTCAATGGTTGTTATAACAGCTGAAATTGACAAGGTACTAAGTTGATTTCTGATAAATATAGATGCAATAATAGTTTTGTTTTATTTACAGTGTCAAAAAATCATTGTGGAGCAATTAAAGGTATATGTGGAGTTGGTATTCGATGAAATCCTCAATTACGACGAAATTCAAGCGTGACTTAGACTTGGAAAATACTTATAGCGGTTGAGCCCATTAAGGGCTTGGGAAGAGTAACGGCAAAGTTGAAATTTTGTAAACGATTACGACTTGACTCAAATATTGGGCCAATGTAGAAATTATTAAAATATGTCTCGAGTTTGAATCCGTAAACAAAAGCCGACTCATATTGAATTATTATTATTATTATTATTATTATTATTATTATTATTATTATTATATGGATGTCGAAAGATATAATACGAAATTCAGATTCTTTGTTTCGGCGTTAAAGAATCCATGTCGGATAAGGGTTCCGAGAAAAACGGAGAAAGGAAATCTACGGACATCAGTGTCGTCAATAAGCGTTGGAGTCGTTCAGTTGAATTGGAAAGTACATCTGGGATTTTGAATTTGACCTTGACTCGGTCAATGCGTCAGATGAGGAAAGAGAACAACCAAAAAAAGGAAATTTCTTTCCTTCTCCAACTCGGTGTTGACTTCTTTGACTAATTTGATTTTGGGACTTTCTCCAGGGCGTGCTTTTGCTTGCAATATATATTGCGTTAAGCGGCAACGTTGTTAAAAGAGAAAGAAGAGTTAATCTTGAAGTGCCATTTTTCACACGAGTGCTTGGCATTGTTTTCGTTCATGCTATTACATCAAGAGCTTTTATGTGTTTGTAGCCGATTAAATCTTGTGGTAAAATTTGTGTGTAATTCTTTTCTAAGATTGAGATATTATTTTGTGAGAAATTTCGAGACTAAATATTGCGTGTGTTTTTTGGTGTAATTGGGATTTGGGAAACACCGGAAAAGTGTTTAAGTGACTCAAGTATGTAATTTTTTTGTATCACTTGATTTATAGTGAATTCGTCATTACTTTTCCTGTGGACATAAATCTCTACGACCAAATCATGTAAATCTCATGTCTAATATAATTTCTTCTTATATCTATTTTATTATTTGATCGTTCACTTTCCGCAACACTATGGAAGGTGGTAATCTTTCACCGACACACAATGCGATGAGTTTTGCAATTCCAAAGACCTCATAACACGTTAAAGTGGGATTCTATGGTTTTACAATGCACAATGCAGTTTGCATCTAAGTGCTATTCAAGTTCCACTAAAACTATGGCGTAGGTTTATGTTAAAGTTGAGTTGATTGCTCAGTATGCGAGACGAGCAAAGACAAGTAGTATTTAGAGACTTCGATAAAGCTAATGCAAGACCCCATAACAAGCATGATATACGACTGCCTACATTTCTCCCATTCAACTACTTGAAACAGATAACTGAAATAGATTTACAAACTACAAATTGTGGAGACTAGCTTGACATGCTTTTGCATTTCAAGTTCCACAAAATCTTCATTTAATATGTCCATCATATGGTGAAAGACATTGAACTAGTCCCATACCTCCTTGAACCTAACAATATTTGGGTGCCTTAGCGATATGTGGTTAATGATTTCCCTCTAAACATTCTTGTCAATCTAAAACAAGAATGCACAAAATCAGAATGAGGCAATACACATGCACAATAACGAGTATGGCAAAGTAACTATCCCAAGACAATTACAAGGCTAAAACTAGATCAAAGCACAAAGCTAATGACAATGAAAAGAAACTTGAGGCTAAGTAGCATCGACATGCGACACGTTGCGACATGACACGTTATACGTCGTTTCTCTAAAAACAAAGAATTTCGATACGTTGTATATTAAATGTATATTTTTATATATACATAATAAATTATCATTTTTATGATTATTTCAATCAAATTAATTTAATTCAAATTCATAAATAAATAAATAATAATAAAAAAAGTCTAGAATGGACTTACACTAAAAATATTAATCTACCATTTATTAATATCATTCTTTGTTTTAATTTAATAAATTCAACTCCATTCCGATAATTCATAAAACTTAGAGAAGGAAAACAAGCAATTCACATCATGGATTCACGTGTTAGACATATCGGAAAAAAAAAAAAAAAAAACTTGGGGTATGAATTTTGTATTATGGGAAGTGAGAGTCAAAAGAAAAGAGATGACTAAATTTTTCTTCTTTCCCCATTTATTATTTTTATTATTTTTTCACATATATATACACACTTTTTTTTTTATGACCCAGGGAAATCCGTAAGCCAACAGCCGACGGGTAAACCTTGGGGCCTACGGAGGAACCCACCACCCCGTGAAGCGGGTAAGTCCACCTACAACGTGTTGGGATTTGAACTTTTCCCCTTCGTGAGAGGAAAAAGCCCGGCTAGCAACACCACTCAGTGCATTGGTATATATACACAAATTTTAATATGTTATTTATTAAAAAAAAATTAAAATTGATCTCACGCAACTCCCTCTACGTGGAAAAAGTGGCCAAAAATATTTGAAAACATATTAAAACAATTTAAAGATATCCATTCACAGCTTAGAAGCTAAGGCCCTATTTGGTAACCATCCAAACAACCAAATTTCGATTTCTTGTTCCTAGAATTAATTTGGACCCCAGTAATCACGTTTGGTAAAAATTTTGTTCCCGGAACAAATTGAGAGTAAAATCAAGAATAAAAAAAAAAAATATGATTCTTGTTCCGAATCAAAATTGAGAATCAAAACTCTTCTTCTTCTCTTTTCTTCTTCTTCATCAATCGCCATCCTACAACTGTCGTCCACCATTTGCCGCCGCCGGTCGCCAACAACCAATCCGACGAGCTAGCTGGAGACTCGCCAAGCCAGGGCAAGGTCTAACGAGCTCGCCGAAGGCAAGCCTATACACTGGTGAGACCAAGCCTCGCGCCGGTGGGCCGGGCCGACCTCGCTAAGGCTGGGTGAGCCTTGCAATGCCCAGCCTCGCCGATGGCTAGGCAGGCTTTGCCCAGCCCCGGCAAGGCCGGCCTAACCACTGGCGAGGTTGGGCGAGCCTCATCCAACTGCCAATGAGACTCAGCTAATGAGAGTCAGCCTCGCCAAGGGCCGACAACACTCTGGTGAGGTCACCAACCTAAAGAAGAAGAAGAAGAAGAATAGGAGAAAAAGAAAAAAAAAAAAGGAAAAAAATTATAAAAATTATTTAAAAATTAAAAAAATTGATTTGAAATGAATCAATGAATACGATACCAAACCCAATTCTATTCCAGAATCAAAAATTTTGTACAGTTCCAAACACATTCTTTTACTCAAAATTAAATTCTAAAAACAATAAAAAATAATCATTTATGATCGAATTTATTCAACGCAACCATTACCAAACGTCATATTTTAAATATCAAAAGCACTAACCATAACCACACCACTTGGATGTGTAAAAACAATAGACATAGTGACTTGCGATACTGACGCAATTGAAGGCTACACAACACATCAACAAATAAAGCTTCTATTGCGATTTTAGTCATAACCACTGGAAATACATTGATGTTTCACCATCTTCTCAAAAAATCATACCAAAGCCACCTGCTTCAGCATCACCTCATACACCCTCATCATCGAGGATCTCGACAGGCTCGCCACCGAGTTCAAAATGGCCGAGATCACGCACGCTCACCACCCGTACCCCCGTCGGTACAAAAGCCAAAGACGCACCTCTTGTAGGCCTCATTCAACAAGTCGCCACCGATCAACCCCTCTGCTTCCTCCGACTTCTTCACATGCAAAGCCTTCAGCCGCTTGCGCTCCTCACCAAAGCCGCTTGCTTCAACACCCACTCGTACACCCTCTCCATCAACTATCTCAACAAACTCACCACCGAACTCGAAATGGGCGAGACTGCGCTAACCACTCGCACCAGCCGAGTACAAAAGCGGAGTTTCAAGGTGGTGTGGTTCGTTCGACGGCGACCTCCGTCATTCGTCGGAGGAAGAGCAAAGTGGCGACCGAGCGACATTGGAACGGAAGAAATGGAAAGAGAGAGTTTCCTTCCACCGGAGTCGCGAGAGTAGAGAATAAATTGTGTGAAGGATCTGGTGGCCCACCAAATATTTCATTTCAGAGAGAGAGTTCACTCAATTTAAATTGACCGAGAGGTGGGACAAGACAAGATCGCTTCGCCTACAGGAGGAAAGAGAAACAATTTTTTTGCAGCGTGCCTTTTTTAAGAGAAAATAAACGAGATGTAATTTCAACTTAGCCACCGGACGACATGTGTCATCCGATGAGTGGACTCTAATAATACCACGCTGGAATCAGAGTTTCACCTAATGGAAGCTCAAACAAATTCTCTATTATTTTGTTTTTTTAAGTTTTATTTGTTTCACAAAAAATAATTAATTTGAAAAATATTTTCCCTAAAATGATCACTTGTATCCTTAGAAGCATCCATACTTATATTTTCAATTTTCTATCAGAAGAAAAATTTTATTTTGTGGAATTTAGCATATTATTTTGAGGAACTTTTGCAGAAGTAAATATTCACAAGGAAAAGTAATTTCAACCTGTTCATAGTTAATATTTGTTCTGACGCAGTCGCTTTTTCCATTGAAAATAAGCATTCATGCATCATGTAACTACACTAACAATTTCTTCGTGGCAAATATAACTTTTTAGTAGACAATAATTTCTCCATGTAATTAGCACTTCCCATGAGAAAAATTAACATTTAAACCATCAGAAATTAATTGTGGTAAAAAATACACTACGACGAGCTAATAACTCCTATTTCTTGAACATACAAGTAAATTAGCTATTGTAGCATGCAATTTTTCACTTTGTGCTCAGCAAGAGAATGTATGCCATTCAATCGACTAAAGACTAAAAAATTTTCCATGTGAAAATCAGCTTCTGACTATCGAAAGTGATTTCTTTCAACCCATTACTTGTTAGTAACTCTTCTCTATATTATAGTTTTATTTCGTGGACTTTTGTAACCCTTCAGCAATGAACAAACCCAATGCAAAAGCGCTTTGCTCAGGTGACACACCGGCCCTTCCCTGTTAATCATTTCTCTTATACCAGTTTCGCATCATGAGGCATTCACAAGGTGAACAGTGCATTCCTCTCGACAAAAAGGTCGGGCGAGGTGATCCAAAACAAGATGAAACGAGAGTCTGCGATAAATTGACGATTTCAATCAACTGATTTCAGGACGGAGGAAATGAATTCTTTTAAATATACATCTCTGTAGCTCCACATTTTCTTGAGAGAAACTAATTCACAATTGAACGGGAAAACAACAAAAATCATCAGGAACAAAACTTTAATCGGATGAGCGGGCGCCAGAAAACTTACGCAACGTGGACCCACAATTTTCTTGATAGTAGAACTAACGAATGATGGGTGACTCGGGATGTAATTCTATAAGGCCACCCTCACAAACTATTAAAGCAATCACCTTTTTCCTCTATGACATGCCATATTTCCAGGGTTGAATTCACATTATCATTTTCCACTTCGGTAGCAGATTCCCAGGCAATTCGCCCGAAGAATTGTTAGCACCATCTTTTCCCCACATGCTTATTCGCTTCTTCTATGGTGTTGTGTCGCCTCCAGCAGCTAAACTTTATCGGTTTTTGTGTTTGTTCAGGCCTGTATAGTGTGGAGAGACTTGAGCACAATTTGGAAATATAAGAAAAACTGCATAAGATTGACTCACATGGGCAGATCTATCACATTGCTAAGATGAGACTACTCTTTGGACAAATCAAATGGTTTAATCCTACAGCCACTAAAGATCAGACCCCAATATATCTTGCTTGTTTCCCTCTCTGTGCAATAATATTAATGGAGAAGCATAGCAAGAGCACTTACAGGTGTATGTGGGATCTGAAGAACAATGAAGGAAATGGAGTACAGAGCTACACTAATGCCTATGCCGGCAAGAAAATTGGACAGCAGCTTCTTATCATCTTTTGTCGGTACAAAAGCTCCCTTCAGTGTATTGGTCAATAAAAAGATACGATGAGAAATCTGCAAAAGCAAGTCAAGTAAAAGAAAATTTCAAATCGTTAGATCTATTTGAACAGTCAACTAAAGTTTTTCATGTTTGAGATTCAAGGGAGGCAAGCCCTACAAGAACATATATTGCAGATGTCAGCATAAAGTTCAGCATAGGATAGCCTGGGATGAGACAAAGAAGCCATTTAGGCTGTCCATTTGGCACGTTCGATCTGCATAAGAAAACAAAAGAATTAGAAAGGCACCTAAAATGATGGAAGAGTGCAGAGGTACTTATATCTTTGGACACTTGGAAATTTCTACTCATGTAAACTCATAGTTTGCTTTCCTCAACAGCCATAATGATTTTGTTAGTTTCGCAATTTGTATTTGAATTCTTACTGCACTTTATCATGCAGTAGTAGCTTCCATAAACCACAATAGATTCCGTCTCAAGTTTATGACACAATGAAAAGATAGAAACATTTACAAGATCAAAGCCACAGAAACAAATGCCCAGAAAATTCTAAGCATACAGAGAGTGCACTCAGCAATGGACAGAAAATGACACTACACACCTCAACCAGATGTGGAACTGGGAAATATATGTCTCCAATGTAACCTTGCCAAGCCACCTATAAATACAAAAATGCAATTAGAAAGGAACAATAGAAGTGTCATGTGTGCACAGACTTTATCCTTCATTTGTCTAGATTAAGAGATAAGTTGAACATACGCAAGGAGAGTCAACGAATAATTCCGGAGGTGCTGAGTGAAATTTCGCAAGCAAATGTATACCCTGAAAGCAAACAGATATTAGAGCATGATAGAGAATAAACGGAAAGACTCGTAAACGCTGGAGAGAGTAAAAGAATGGCAACTCGACACCCACGTGATAGGAATCCAGGATGTGTAAGGGTGAAGCTTGTTGTATGACACTTTGTCCAGTCTGTAGATATATTCATACCACAGGTAACCCACCTAAAAGTTAACTGCATTAGTCAACTGACCAAAACTAAAGCTGCGGGAAAAAGAAGCAGCACAACATGAATCCAGCTTTAACTTGGAAATATCAACAAATAGCAGCTAGGATCCTAGGATGCAGCAGTGAATAAGATAATTCAACTCACAAATAAGGCAACTGCAACGATGCCCGATTTTATTGTGACCTTTCTCTTGTTTTCCATTTCCTCCAGTTTCTCCATCCATCTCTCAACCTAAATTGATTAAAAAGAGCTTCAAGTCTGAAACTTCCAAAAGAATGAGACCTAGCAACCTAAAAATGTAAACAGGCATTACCGTTGGATGGTAATAGGCATATATCATGCCAATGATCCAAATGTAACGATCAAGTCCAGATCTAAAATGCCACTCATGCAATCGAGGCAGATCAGGTTTTGCTGGATCAGTATATCCTGGCAACAACAGAAACGGCATGGAGCTATCAAACAGTCAAGGAGGGGAAAGGGCGATTAACATTCAATAACTCAGATAGACAGACTCTGCTCAAGATGTTCAATGCATGACCAAAGCCAGAGTAATGCGAGGGCATAAAGATAATTGTATTAAGTCTAGAAAAAGAACATTCTGTCATAAGACTTTTTGGATAACCATTTTCAGGGCAGCCTATGGTTCTTTAAAGATCCTTTTGATGTAATCCAAATATTAAAAAGTCCCTCCACTAATAACAATGAGAACCTACAGCAAGCATACTGGTAAAGAAGGTAAAAAGGTTTGCACCATTTATAATAAAAACCTATTCAGTCCCTAGTAACATTACTTCATTTCCAACACAAAGATTAAGAGAACATCTGTCACCATCCAAATGTTAGCATTTCCAGCTAGAGAACTCTGAAGTGTGTTATCTCAACAATATTCCCGACAGAGGCAAAAAGAAGTCAATAGAAGTCTTTGGTACCAACCTAATAGAAATGCCAATGGACCCCAGAGAATTTCGAAAACACCTGGAATCTCCCACATCAATATAACCACCAGAAAGCAAGCAAATATCTTCGCAATCATCACCGATCTTATCTCATTATACTGGTTTTAGAATACCCAAGGCTCCATAAACCATAAGAGTGAAAAAGCGTGTGCATAGGGCAGATGTAGTACAGCATGTAGTCATTGTTGAGAACAATGCAGCAAAATATCACGAAGAAGTTTAGTCGCCACATCATCTGCACAAAATTGATAATAATTCACAAACATGTCAGAGTTCAGTAGACTAAAAGCCAGTTAAGCAAGTCAAGGCAGTATGAAGATTAAAGCTAAGCAATGATGACCTGAGCGAAACGAGCAAGACTGAAATCCTTCCTAATGTAATAATAGGAAAAAATTGCCAAATCCCGTCATCCAAACATATGCAGCAATAAATACACGGATCGCGTTGTAAATTTCTGCTGCTGCAAAGTAGTGATAAATCAAAAAGAGAACCTGCAAAACACAAAGAAAACAGGCATGCAGCATTAAAATAATGCCTCGGCTTCCTTCAGGTGAGTGACATGTACATTCACAAAAAAAACCAAAGAAAAGAGAAAATCGAGTGCCCTCAACAATGCCAAAAAACAAAGGCACATATAGGTTGACTGACGAACTATGCATAAACCCGAACATTGGCCTGGTTTACAAAGCCAACCCAGATCTGAAGTGCATGAAAGTCCACTAACAGATAGCAAGGATGGAAGAGCATATTTTGAGCTAAGAATTACTAGATGACATGCTTCTTTACTTATCACAAATCGCGACCTTTTCCAGTGCAAGCTTACCTCCACTCGGCAAATAATTCAAGCAAAAATGTAACGATAGCATAGTTAGGATTGTACCATCTTTATTTATTTATACAAGTTCCAGATTGTACTGTTTCTATTTATTCAGTACTGAAAACTATGCTTCATCTTACTCTGACTCAGATATAATAAACCTGCAAGAAAACTTGCCTGCATCCATCCTTTCCATTCCCTCAGTCTGATGCCGATTAAGGTAAAGAATGGATTTTCCAGAAAATGCCGACTTGTCACTATGCTTCTTCAGGGAGGCCATCAGTGCTACTATGATGAGAAGAGCATAGAGAAAGATGAAAAGGTCCCTATTGTAACTCTGTCCAAGGAAAATAACAATATCAGCTGAGCAAGTACATGACACCATTCTACAAGTAACAGTTCAAAAAATAAGAGACAACAATATGACTCCCATTGGATATTTCAGGGCAAAAAGTCATCCAGCAGTGCCTAATTTTGCTAGGTTATAAAAATGTCAACTGAATGCTACCAAAATACATGAGGAATGTTTCATTCGACTCCTCAAGAAATATAAAACAAATTATGCAACTCTAAAATCACAGTTGCTGGACAGAAGTACAACTTCAAAAGGTAGCAAAATCCACTATTAGCTCTAAAGATAGTAATACAGCAATAGAAAGCAGAAAAATCACTACCTTAGTAGAATCTCCCAATATATTTGTTCGATCACAGATGTAGAAGTAGATTAATACTGCTCCAAACTCAGACCTATACAATGCGCACACTTGTAAGAAGATGCCAAGAGAGTAATTACTCCCAAATCAATGTAATCATTAGATCACAGATAAATAATTAGGACGATACTGTTCCAAACTCAGACCCATACAATGTGCGTACTCATAATTTGATGCCAAGAGAGTAATTGTTCCCAGATCATAAACAAAATTTCACTTACATTGCTCTAAGAGTTGCTCGGTTCTCTAGCAAGAAAGAGTCATCCATTGTCAAAAACCTAAATCAGGTTCCAGAAGCTATATGGTAAGTAGAAGACCTAATAAATAGGTAACTCCATGAGAATACAGCATAATAAAATAGGCACCTGATCAAATTCGTTTTAATGGATGAACTATGAAACTTTGCAGAGGCTGATTTGGCAAGGCCTCCTTCCAAAAAGAACAGCTCGATCATCTTCCTTGGTAGTACCATTTCCCAATTCCACCAAATTATTGTCTGAGTGGCTATAGCCAAGAAGCGAATTGTTCAACACCAAAAGCAATTCAATAGTCCATTGAATGAATTTAATAAAATTTCAATATCAGCTCATATCAGTATCATTTGCTAGGACTATATCCCGCTTCCTGTTTCCATCAGAACTGCACAAAGGCATGAGCATGTGCCCACACGCATCTCCTCATAGTAGTATCGGAGATATTTCAGACACATCCCCATAGCAGTTCTAGAGAAATCACCTGTTATGCGCATGCACACCCAAAATTGTCAAAAAAATCTACATTGACCCATGAGATGTGTGCAACTCCTACTATTAAATCTTGAGATCTAACAGCTTGGTCAAAAACAGTCACCCTAGCAAATCCAAAGGGAACTTTGGAAGGAAATGAGTCTCAATATTATGTGCCCCCTGCGTCCTTGCAGTAACCGAGTGTTAACATGCTATTCTAACTTCCCTGTTCTTTAGGTAGATGGCTATTTGAATAGCCATTCCTATTCCTCTTTCTCTAAATATATCTTAAATTTAAACTATATTTACCAAAATCAACCATCAAGAAAATTGTTTTGTAACTGAGTTGCCATTCCCTGCTTCTTTGTGAATTGCTTTTACTGGTAAAAGACAAGAAAGGGGAAAAGCTTATTCTGCATTAATTTATCTTTTCAGGGTTCTAAGAATAATGGAGATTTGGGCCTACTCTTAAGGGGAAAAAGTGAAACTATTGAAAGGACAACTTGCTGGTTTTAGGATTTGGACATCTTACATTAATATTTCAACTAACATTAAAACTGTAAACGATATAGTTGGTGATCATGACAACCATCCAGTATACTATACATAATAAAGATTGGAGCCTTGTCTCTGAGCTAATAACCAAACACACTGCCTTCCATACCCCAGAAGGATCCTACCATTGTAATTGACTTTCCAACTGTCAAGATTCAAAGAATCTTCTTAACCCCTTTCAATATCACCTCTCTCCCATCTCAACAACTTTTCCGGTAAAATACGAGCAAACTATTTAAAGTCACAATGATTTAGTTTGAATGCTCACAGGTGAAAGTCTCTTCCTCTTTGTTTTACCAAAATCTGTGAAGGACTCATTGAAGACTTCTTTTTCAAGAAAGACCAGGGCAGGGAGGAAAGTTAATGAAATGAATAACATGTCAGCTTGAAATTTGGAAGACAACCCAATCGTTAGTCGTATGCAATCAACCTTAAGAAAGAGTTGTCATGATGATATTGAAAAACTTACACTTTAGAAACCGAAGCAGACTTCCTGAACTCCAGCACTTCCGAATATATCCAGGCGATAAATACTGGGATGATGCCAAGTAAAAAGGACACCTGCAGCATGATAACAATTGCTTTCATCAGTGAAACAGGATTTTTTCTACGATGCTAAACTATTAACTATAAATGGCATATATATACCGTGCATGAGCAAACGCTGGCTAGATATTTCATTAAAAAGAAGTTTGAATAAATAGTCCTCGTTCATGCAAGCAGAATCCTCACTGGGTCCTCGAGTAATTGACTAAACCTATAATGTAAATTCTTATGAAGGCAAACCTGCTAAACTACATCCACGTCTACACTAAGCAGCTCCAAAATCTGCTAACAATCTGCTATAGATGAATCCGGCACTAGGAATGGAAACCAATACTTGGTAGTAGATATATGAATGTCTCATGATGCTGAAAGTGAGAGGAACGTAGCAAACACAAACGAACAAAGTGAATGAAAAAGTTAAATCTCGATACGAAACAAGCTGGCAGAGCCCCAAGACAAGAGGAGAAGAAACGTCGCACATATCATCCTGAAGCATATGTAATAAAATATACACTCCATGGCAGCACCGCACTAGAATACACTAGAAAACGGTACCGAGACACTTCCAGATCAGAAACGGTGCAAAACTGCTCCTAACTTGGATAAATCACACACAATTTCAGAGAAGAAGCCTCATATTCCTCCCAACACATGCAAAACAACACCGTGAATTATAGCAGAACTCCATCTGCACGAGAGACACTCTGCGATCACGCCACTTTTCATCGGGTTGATGCGGTGTGTGTTTCTGTGACAATAACAGCAACACGCTGTCCTGCCCAATTTTAAATAAAAAAAAAAACTTGGGGACGTGTGATCATTTCAAGCGGGGCATGCTACGGATTGGCGATGCTCAGCGAATCACACGCCATTCCCGCGATCCAGGAGGGAAACAAGAAAACCAGAAAACCTATCGACGCCGCATCAGCGTCCAAGCTCTGCGCGGATCACGCGCGCGCGGCACCGATCCGTTCAAACGCCACCAGCAAACGAACCCCACCGCATCAACAGATCACAACACAAGAAGCCCCGCGAAATCCTGCACAGATCGAGGACCAGGAAATCGGCCGCGACACTCGCATTCCGCAAGGATTCACTCCACACTCAGCTCCGCCGACAAGAAACGGCCGGCATTGCCGCCCTGAATCGAATCGCGAAAAAGAACCGCTACCTGTCCAGCCGTGATCGGCCCGGAGACCACCATCCTTTCCGGACCGGATCGAATCGGCACCGCCGCCGGCAGGATCGAACCGGTGGTCCTCACTCCTGCTCCTGCTCCTGTTCCTCGACGCGGCCAAGGGCTGTAGAGGACGGCGAATCGCAGATCCGAGAGGATGGAGATGGTCAGCAGATGATTATATACGAGGGACGATGCGGACCCGGGGGGTGGTGGGGGAGGGATGGCGAGATTCCAACGAATCGGGGGGGAAGCGAAGAGGGAAAATGGGGAGATTGCTTGGAAGGAACGAGAAGATTTGCGGGGAGACGTCGTTGTCGGCCGCTCACCGTCGGTTCGGACGTGTGCGGGAGTGTGATGGACGATGGTGGTGAGTGGTTGGGGGCTTCACCGTCGTTGCACTGCTCTTTTCATTTAGCCAGAAAAAAATCAAAATTAAAATGACAAAAAATAATATACATATATATATAATCAAATTAAGTGGATTTTGATAATATGGGGGAGCCGGTGAAACTACCAAACGTATTAATTATTATTCTTAATAATTGATTAGGGATTGGTTTTATTAATCGCGATAAGGACATAAATGGTCCGGCTAATTTTGGTCCGATGTCATTTAAATTTCAGCGATATTCAATTTGGCAATAACCATGTTGTAATGCTCGATGCTACTTTAATCAAGTTCAAGACAATATTAAATATTTTTATATAATATAAAGCATCTATATCTAATATATATCAAAATCTTAATTATATTGAACAATTCAAAAATCCATTAATCACATTAAACAATTCGAAAAAACGAGGAATGACATTAAACAAATTAAATGTTCAGATATCACATTATATATTAAGCCAAACTTGATCTAATGTATAATTTGAGCCTTGAAATAACTATATGAACATGCGAATATTATCCTCCCATTGCTCAAGCAAACACGCACCAAAAGCTTCAAATATCAACAATTCAAAAGCTTGCATCGTCTAGCTAAAATTTATTTAATTACATTAAACAAATTAAAAATTTAAAACCATATCGTCCCATTTTCCCTTATTTATTTCGGATATGGACGCTATGATTGTTATTAATTAGTAATTAATATGGAAATTTTTTATTCCCTCGTGGATCTATTTCTTAAGAGGCGGCAGGATCAGGGTCGCTTACGCGTTTGAAAATTTCGTGAAATTGACCTTTATTCGTGTTATAATGATTGATTAGATATTTAATTTTGTAGGTTTATATACTGAAAAGGACATGATGAATTCATTCATTTACATGTTTGACACTCGCTAAGAGAATCTTTCGTACGTTGGCGTTCGCGTAATTAAATTAGCGTAGGTGCATCTACCTTCGATGGCGATGCTTCCAAATTCAAATTATATCGAGTGTTCGTTCATTTATGGGGGAACTGATGAAATGTTTTGACTGAAAATCGGGTTAGCTTAGCTTTCATTTGCTAAATTAACGGTTCTACATCATTACCAAAAATAATGCAAATTTTTTCATTCTTGAAAACACATGATATGTGTACTATTATAAAAGGAAATTAGGACCTTCTACTTCGAGAGATCTAAACTATTTTTTTTCCTTCCTCTTATATCCGTAATTATTTATTCCATTAATATTGGACCCGTGGGCAAATCCGTTAGTTAATAATTATGATTTGTCTCTTTTGTATGGTTCAATCTTTTTCCCGTGTACAAACAATTTTCCTAAGAAGATGCAAATCTTGAAAATCATTTTATCTTTTCCAAATCTATATACACAACTTCATTGCACTATTTCTCTATCTAAATATGTATTTAGTAAGAATGAATTATTTAAAAATAGATACAAGTTCCACCCTGCATTTGGAATATACTCTATTGGGACCGCCTTCTAATTTTGGAACATGAAACTTACCATATACTCTAAAACCAACCTTAAAACCAAACATGCAATTCCAAGGTCCATTTAGAAACTGGCCAATTACTTTTTTTGTGTTTGATTTTTTTTTTTATTCACTTTTAGTTAAGCAACAACAAAAGTTTCCTTTCATATTTATAGAATTTCATCAATAAGACTCCTATCCCAAAAACCACTTATAATTAAAGTAATCTATCAATACCTAGCAACAAAAATCGTATTATATTATCATGTAAAGTAAATTGAAGGGTTGATTCAAGAGTAAACTAGAAACATGAGTAAAAGAGTAGCGATTAGTTAATTTGAGGTTTTCTATATTGGATTTCTCCTCCAATGAATATACATATATGTTGTAAATGGATTCTAATAAATCTCTTTCTTCCACCTGCATTAGAGTAAGTTTAAAACTAAGTATAGTATATTGAATAACAATATTAATGACGTGATATTCCTAATTCTAAAAGTTTGATACTATTAAAGTATGGAAATTGCTGCAAAGATCCATAAATACTAGTAGTTTTAGGGTTATCTCAATCTAGTTAGATTCGGTATTCCGATTCCTAGTTTGATTCTCTAGATCCCAATCTGGTTCTTCAATTACAATTCTAGTTCAGTTTGATTCCTACTCAAAAAGTAGACTGCATAGTATCGGTTAAAATCAGAAACTGGAAATAATCAGATAATTCGATAAGTCTCGTAATCGAGAATTGGACCAATTTGGATTGGTCCGCTTTGGTTGACAATTTTACGCGACAACCATTCTCACCTTTAGTATTTAATGAAATATTTATTTCCAATGTCAATATCTTATGTACACACAAAGTGCATGCACATTTACCATTTTTAAACCAAACCAAATGTCATATGAATTTTTTGAGTTGAATTTCTTAACAAAGTAGGTTGTGAAGAGTAGTTCATCTGCTCATAGTTTAACAATTCTTCTTATTCTTATTATTGAATAGTACATTTTACCTAAGCCTGAACTTTTAAATATATAATATCAGGAACAACAGTGTCTTTTTCAAGGTTATGATATTGGTTCATGTGAAAAGATTGCTCTTTAAAAATAGTGTACGGCATAGATGGTACTAAAAAGCAACTAAGCAATGCAATTTGGAATATCATAGGTCAAATATCAACAAACTCTTGTTTTTCTATAGTCCAACAGGCACTAGTGTAGCCTGTAAAATAACTCACAAGCCTCATGAAATGATCAAATCATGCCTTTGACCTATACAAGTGGCCATAATCCAGAACAACTTACAGACATCAAGCAAGATTTACCTCCATATCCTAATCTGAATATCTCCTGACTGCCAACTAATCCCGTCAATCCAAGAGAGTTAGTATTGGTGAACTCAAATCGATAAATGTTGTGATTTTTGAGTTCTAGAACATCGCTCTCTCAAGTACAAATACCAAAAAAAAAAAAAAATCACTGATGATGCAGTATCATGAGTTGTTTTCAAACCATCATGATATGATGCTCCGACCAGAAATTGACTATTTCTCATAGCGTTGTCTTCAATGTTAGATGCTTGACGGGCCACAGACAACTATGGTCACATCCTACATCAACATTGGCCAAGAAAATCCTTCATAAACATGAGAAGTGAACTCGTTCAAAAGTCAAATATTTGACAATGTAAGCGGCCCATCTTTCTACCTCAAATGCCAAAAATCTATCTCTATCTAGAATTTAAAGGTCATTCTAATTGAGATATATACCATTGGTAGAATATCTTGACTATATTCCAACTTCTCGAAGCATTTTCCCCTTTTTGATTAGCCCTTCATGTCGGCATATTAAGGTTAATTTCATGACGCATTTTTTTTCCAATAATTTGAGTAATGGCACTACTAATCCCTATGGCTTTTGATTTGTTTTATATCATCCTTTTGTTTTTGCCAATATGACCTCTGAACTATATAATTTCTCATTGTCACCAATTTTTCTAGGGTTTAAACCACCTTTAGGTTTTATACTTGAATTTAAGCCTAGACTTAACTCCGCGCCTCCCAAGCCCATACCAATTCGATTTTAGGTTCAAGTTTTTTAACATGCAATTGTTTTTTAATTAGGAGTCGCCACTAATCTATTTCTTTTTGGTGGGTCGACATTAGAAACCCAAATAAAGTAACGAGATTTACTTTATTCCTAATGCAACTTAGATTTGATACGGGACTTGGTTACGCTAAATTTCTCTAACGAAATTTTTCTCGTACTCATCTTTTATTTTGAAAAAATTGTTTTTCGCAAAGCTACTCTTATTTTAACTCTATTTTCCTACGCGAGTACATTACGCCACAAGTGGTAAATAAACCACTAATTAACACTCGATAAACAATAAATGTTGCAAAAAAGAAAACTTACCTCCAAGCAATCTAAAGATCCGCAATGTTAAATTAAAAATCCACATCAACAACCCTAGATATTTCGCTTCTAATTAACACTAATTTTTGTTTTCACTTAATTAATGAGAATCATGCTTTATGCAATGCATGTGCCACTAATTTAACACGATGATATGACATGGCAACATGACTTAGCTTTTTATGACCTAAGCTTATATGACATAAATAAGCATGTAATCTATCCCCTAAGCATAAGATGGATTTATTCTAAAAATATATATTTTTTCCATGAGATTTGAACTTAACGAAATGCAACACTTAAATATGCAATCCAAATTAATCTAATGACCTAATTCTAATGACGGGAAATTTCTAATTAAATGAACCTAACAAAAATCACTAAATGACGTAAGCATTGTATGAAACTAATTCTATATGACGTGCACATGATTTTTATTTTTCTAATAAGCATGCAATCTATTTAGGAGAAATTATCTAAACCATAATATGCAATCTAACATGCAATGACGCAAAGAATGCCCTAATCCTTACATGACATATGCATAATGACCTTTTTTGTGTTTTTCCTTTTTTTCCTTTTTTTTAAATTTCGAAATTAAAAATTGCCAAATAATTAAACATGCAATCCAAGTTTTTTAATTTTTTAGGGGTTAAAATTAATCCCTAATTTTTTAATGCGATTAATAATTAAAAGGGTCACCAAAATTTAGGTGTCAACAGCTGCTCCTCTTTAAAGGTGAGCTCACAGAGGTTGCCTTCAAAGACAAATTGAGACCTAAATTTTGGTCATGCTCATGCAATGAATGATTTTTTGTCGGAACATGAATTCCATTTTTTTTAATGCAATTTATATGATGCATGGAAATACTAATGCAAATGATAGATAAACCTACCTGGGACAACTTACCTTCGAGGAGAATAAAGTAGTTCGAGGTAGTGAGTGTTACCTCTCCAGGACCCGTACCATTCTACAGTCGCCTAGAATAGTAACATGACTTTGTGAAGATGCTGCTTTCCTAGGACCCGTACCATTTTACGGTCGCCCAGTATGGCAGAAAGAAGCTGCTTTCTCAGGACCCATACCATTCTACGGTCACCCAATAGGGCAGAAAGGTTTTGTAAGGAACTGCTTTCCCAGGACCCGTACCATTCTACGGTTGCCCAGTATGGCAGAAATGAGCTGCTTTCTCAGGACCTGTACCATTCTACGGTCGCCCAATACGGCAGAAATGTTTTATAAGGAACTGCTTTCCCAGGACCCGTACCATTCTACAGTCGCCCAGTATGGCAGAAAAGTTTTGTCTAGGACCCGAGCAATTCTACGGTCGCCTAAACGGGGATTCATTTTCCAGGACCCGTACCATTCTACGGTCGCCTGAATAAGGAATAGGTGTTGTCAAGGACCCGTACCATTCTACGGTCGCCTCAACGAAGAAAATTATTTTTCCAGGACCCGTACCATTCTACGGTCGCCTGAATGAGGAAATTGCTTTTCCATGACCCGTATCATTCTACGGTCGCCTATTAGAGTAATAAATGTTGTCTAGGACCCGTACCATTCTACGGTCGCCTAGACTGAGGTTTTGCTTGGCTAGGACCCGAACCATTCTTCGGTCGCCTAACCTTGCGGTAGAAATCATCTGACCAGGACCCGAACCATTCTTCGGTCGCCTTAATCAGATTGAATCTGGAGGAAAAATCTTTGGGGGACAACTCCATTGAGTGTCGGTGTAAAGGATTCTGGGCTACGAAAGCACGCCAGGTCAATAAGAGAAATCCGGGTTACGGAAGCACGCCAGTTCGATAAAATGGACTCTGGGCTACGGAAGCACGCCAGGTCGATATAACTGGACAGCTTGACCAAGTCAAGTGTTGATGCACTTGAGAGAGAATACCTACACAATGACAAGTATTTTAGAGTATGGTAGAGATATACTTACCTGGTGACGTCTCTGATTCTTGGGGATATGTCTTTTGAAATTTAGATATCCTGTGGAGGTCTTTTACCTCATGGTGGATGTTTCTCATCTGTTAATATCATGAAACATTCTGAAAGGAACTTGAATTACCTGTCAGACATGAGTTAGAGCAAAACTGATATGCATTCATCAAAGAGATAGACAATTTGAGCTACTCTAGAATGCACATTTCAAAATTCAGTGAAATTCTCATTAATTCAATCGGGTTCATGCATAATGACCTTTGCATCACCCAAATTTTCACTGGAGAGAATTATCATTCAAGACAATGACATGGATTTCTTAAAAATGCTAAATGAGAGACTTCCAGTTAGAAAGGACTTTCATTCACTCTCGTTTAGAATAGCTATTTTGTGAGAATCACTCAATCTCATCATCATATCGACAAGGGTCTAAGTATTCTCGCAAGCGGTACGATCTTACCAATCTAAGAGGTCTTTAATAGGGACCATAATGTGGGCTTGGTCAACGGCTTAACAAAGGGACTCTTTGAGTCAAGGCTATTGAAAGAACAACTCTTTAATCATCTCCGGGTTTACAAGTCAAGAACCCTGCAAAATGAGAAAGAAATAATCTTGCTCGCACTCCTTCAAGCGATGCTTATGACATGTGAATTCATACGCTAATTCAAGTGCCCTAATTAGAAGAGACTTTACAAGGGACGTAACATAGACTGGGTTCATGAGTTGAGAAATGAAATGATCATTAGGCTCAAAATATGTGTTAAGGGTGAGAGTTGATGATCATCTTGACATTGCCACCAGTTTTCTTTTTCACCATCAGGGACTGTCTTCATGAAATGCCCCATTGATTATAAAAACTCAACATTTGAGCTCTTTGAGTATTACTCCATTGGGATTTAATTCTAGCAATTGGCAGTCATCTATCTTGACTCTCTTTTTTTCATTTATGGGCATTGGCATTGCTTTTACTAGGCACACCGCTTTTTCATACCCCTAATTCTTGTTCATTTTTTCTTCACTTTTTTTTCATGGGCATTGGCCTTGCTTTTACCAAGCACACTGCTTTTTCATGTCCCTTAATTCTATTTTGATTTCTATGCAAGTGTCAAGCGATTACACTTTGAATGACATTCAAACTTTCAAAGGTTTTCATCTGTCTTTTGCCTTGCCCCGATGTGGGGGATGATCACCAACTGGATTTAAAGAAATTGCAGGCCCAAATGGGCTATGCAAAGGATATAAGTATGTAGGATAGAGAAAGAAATGCTCTTCGTCATCCTAAGGCACTTAAATTACCACATGAATTCAATGTAATAGCATGACTAGAAGATTGATGCAAGTGAGAGCAAGAAAATTTCAATCCATTTTCTTGACCTTATGGTGTTGTCTTACCCTATGATTTGCCCCAATGTGGGGTGGTTCTTGACAGGGGTAATTTGAAAGGAATTTTCATAAGTGTATGAAGCCCAAAGTAGTTAAGCAATGGAACACCTGTTGTGTTTGGGATAGAGAAATGAATTGCCTCTCATCATTTCGGTTATCGTATCTTTTGCAAGAGAACTCTTTACCTTGTAGATATGGAACATCCTACACTCATCTCACAAGTGTATAAGTAGGGGACTGTGTATAGGATAAGGCTTGCCTTTCATCATTCTGACACATCTCATTCAGCATTCTTAAGCATTGATGTCACTCCATTAAATTGTCTATGTTGACAAATCTCCTCATGAAATTGGTGAGCTAAATCAATATGAAAATTCTTTTTTCAAAAGAGTCCAGCAACTTTAAGCATGAAATGTGTTTGTGACTTCAAAACAAACAATTTATTACACTCAAAACATGGTTTTAAGCATTCATTCAAGGAATTGTCCCACGAAGGGATTGTCTCAGCAATGGATGTCCTTGGATTGTCTCTAAAAGTGAAAATCCACTTTTTGATTTGATGAATACTCCGTTCTTGCTTTTGCCCCTGCACAAGAGAACATTCATGAATAGGATACTATGCAACTCAAAGTAAATTCAAATTGCATAACCATTTTGACTCGGATCGAGATTTTGTCTCAGTCATGTCACTACTAGAATCTGTAGTGCCCCCAATTTGTCATCTGCAAGGAAAAGAACAAAGCGTCATCTCCCAAAATTATTTATGTTCAAAGACGAGATGTACCTCTTTCACCAAAGATGGATGATCCTCTTTTAACTTGCCCCTCATTTAATGGGCAAGAATGAAAATTCGGTCAAGGACGGAAATGGAACACACTTTGTTTGGCCCTTCAAAATGGATATTTAAAGTAGTATCAAGATGTGACCGACATTAACTCTTTAGAAACTTGTTGAGTAACAATTGAACCAATTGCAACCCGATGTGCCTTTTTCAGATGCTTTCTTATCGGGTCAAGAAAGTAATGCTCTGAAACATGAAGTAAATGAGTCAGAAAATTAAACAAGGCTAATCTAATGCATGCTTTTTGGAAATGGCTTGAAAAATGATCTTTTTTTTCTGTTCTTTTGGATTTTTTTTTTTTTTTGGATGAGAAAGCATGAAGAAGCCCAGTCCTCATAATTCTCCTTGGATGATATTTTCTTTTATTGCTGGATATCGTCACCGGGTTAGTTTGGAGTGCCCCGTCATGCCCTCAAAAATTGGAAATAAAATTGTAATTTCATTGAATAGAATCAAATGAATTACATTATTGGAATTGAAATTATGATTCCTAACCCCTAAAAAGAGAAGAAGTCAAAAACAATTTCTCAAAAGCAAAAACAATTCCTAAAATGCAATAAAAATTCCCGCGTTGGGGGAATGTGCAACTGAACATGCCCCTAATTAAATAAGGAAAGCGATCTACTTAAGACCATGAATTATGTGCGCTTGAGTTCTTCACCCTCCTTGATCTTGTGATGCGAACCCTCCAGGTTAGAGATTCTTCCTTCTAGATAAGTCACTAGTCTCTTCATGGTGGCATCAAATTCAGCTACCTCAGGAAAATGAGACAATTCAAAAGTTCTTTTGGCTCTCTTCTTTGAGTTGCAGTTTCTCATTGAAGATATAGTACCTATGTCATCATAGTCCTTTTGCTTGATGAGAAAAGCCACAGTGGCAGACAATTCATCGACTTGACTTTGGTGGTGTGCAATTCGCTTGTTCATATTGTCAATGATACGATCCAGCACCTCATTTTGATCCACCATTTTAGCCCTCGGCCGTGTACGGATGGGTGAGCGAGATCGCTCCATAATCACCTAAAGGAAATAAACGGGAACATGTAAGCATGAGGTGTAAATGGAGAGTCAATCCATGACAATGATCTAATCGATTTTTTTTCTTTTTTTTCTTTTTTATGAATGAAAAGTTCGTACAAGCACGACATTTCCTAAAGAGAGTTAGAAAAGTAGATACCTTAGAAAGATCAAATTTTCTAAACATGAATTGAAAACAAATTCTCCAAAGTTTTTTATTTTCCAAATGATTTATTGCATCCAAATGATTTATTGTATGGCAATTTTCTCATTTCATCTCTAATTGACAAAGAAGTTAAATTAATGATTGACTTAACTTGTCATGGACCGACCAAAAACATTACAAAATAAATTGCATGGTATAAGAAAGAAGACTTACTTCACCAAGGTAAAATGACGGCAATCACATAGACAAGCGCATGAAGTGTGAGGTTTGATTTCTAACTAGAAAGGCTAAACGAGGTGGAGTTAAAAGGGTGGGATGACTTAGTTGCAGCCTCGCATACTAAGTCAAGTCCTCCTAACTCCGGCTCAGTTAAGAATGATACCCCAATGCGACGCAGCCTCGCGGGCAGAGGTAAACATTCTTAACACCAAGAAAAACTTTCGGGATTGAGTTGGGCAACCTCTACTACACGGCCTCGCGGTCGAAGTCGTATCCAACTCAATACCATCCTAAATGTCCTAGTGCGGCCCAGGTCCGGCGGTAGGTTGTGTGTGCAAAAGTGTAGTGCTAAATGCAGGGCATGCACAACAATTCAAACAAACAACACTTCAATGGCTTGAATTTAAAACATTCATCCCCAACTCCAACCTGCAAGACAAGGGTTAGCAAAGACTACTCCCCTTATATCTCCTAATCTGCAAGAACATTTAACACTTTAAAATGTTAGGGACATACACAGGATCCTCGCTGCCAAACAAAAACATTTTTCAAAAGAAAGAAAATTTGGCCTAAGTCCACTAAGAGTTTTAACTCACGTCCCCAGCGGAGTCGCCAAGCTGTCGCGACCAATTTTTCGGGGTATGAACCACCTAGGGTTTGGCTAATGAATTGTTAAGCCTAGACTTAACTCGGGCTCTCCCAAGCCCATACCAATTCGCGACTTAGGTTCAAGTTCTTAACATGCAATTGATTTTATATAGGAGTCGCCACTAATCAATTTTTGGTGGGTCGATTAGAAACCCAAGTAAAATAACGAGAGATTTACTTTACTCCTACGAACTAGAGATTTGGGTACGGGGACTTGATTATGCTAGATTTCTCTAATGCCCTTTCAGTACCTTTCTTTTTATTTTGAAAAATGTTTGGCAAACAGTTTGGATTGATTTTAATTCATAACATGTGAGATGACCATGCAGGTGCGCAAACCACCAATTTAACACTCAAGAAAGCAAATGAATAAATTGCAAGACTTACCTCGTAGCAACGAAAGCATCTGCGTTGTTAGATCAGAATTCACATCAATAACCCTAAATATGATTTCTAATTAACATGCAATTTCTTTTTTTCTTTTTCGTTTTCACTTAATTAATGAGAATCATGCTTTATGCAATGCATGCCACAAATTTAACATGAAATGATATGACATGGCAACATGACTTAGCTATATGACCCAAGCGATATGACATAAATAAGCATGTAGTCTATCCTGAAGCATGAGATGGATTTATTCTAAAAAATATTTTTTTTTGTATTTTCCATGAGATTCAAAATTAAAGAAATGCAACACTTAAATATGCAATCTAAATTAATCTAATGACCTAATTCTAATGACGGACAATTTCTAATTAAATGCATCTGACAAAAATCACTAAATGAAGTGCATTGTATGAAACTAATTCTATATGACCTACACATGATTTTTATTTTCCTAATAAGCATGCAATCTATTTAGGAGAAATTATCTAAACCTATAATATGCAATCTTAACATGCAATGACGTGCAAAGAATGCCCTAATTCTACATGACATATGCACATATGCATAATGACCTTTTTTGTGTTTTTCCTTTTTTCCCTTTTTTTAATTTTCGAAATTAAAAATTGCCAAATAATTAAACATGCAATCCAAGTTTTAAAAAAACTAGCAACCTAAATTAATTGATTTGGTTTTTTTTTGAAAATTCGAAATAAAATATCTATTATAAACATGCAAACCCTAAAACGGCGGCACGGCGAGACCGGCGGATAGCGCGCGGCGAGCAGGCGTGCGATTCCGGGTCTTCAACGAGGCTCGGCACCGGCGAGGGAAGCGTCGAGCCAGGTCCGGGCCTTCGTTGCCTGGGACCTCGGATTTGCAGGCGAGGACCTGCGCCTGATCTTGGCCTCGGTTCGCGCTCCGGTCACCGGTGGCTTGGGATCTCGACGACGGAGACGATTCGTAGAGGAGGGTCGCAGCGGAAGGACGCGGCGTCCGGGGATTGGCGCGGGTCGCGTGGAGCGGGAGCAGCGGCAGCGTTCGGCGTCAAGGCAACAGCGGCGGCAACCGGCGCAATAAGGCCGGGAGGTGGAACGCGAGGGGAGACTCGGAGAAGATGATGAACAGAGCCCTTTTTCTTTCTTTTTTTCTTTTTTTTTTCCTTCTCTCTTTCTCTCGCCGCACGTCCTTTCCTCTCTGCTTTTTTCTACTTTTCCCTTGACTTTTCTTTTCTTCTTTCAACGAAACTTCACCCTTCTAAAACCCTAGAAACAAAGGAAGAACATTCTCTCTTGCTTTGAATTTTTAACCTAGAAACTGAGAAAAAGCCGGCCGTATGTATCAATAGTGCGGCCCCCCTCAAACAAATTGCACGCGAGGTATTATATAGGTCTAAAAAAATGTATCTCTACGGTATATTTTTTCCTTTTTGCTCGCATACGATACCTCTTAAATATATCGTTGAAATATATCCACCTCGGCAATATTCCCTCTTTTGTATTTTTCATATTCTATCCAAAATTTTCCTTTTTTGCTTGAAAATACATATATTGCCTAAATGTGTGAAGAATCGAACGGAATATGTGAAAAATTTTGCACTCGCGATCGGTCCAATAAACAAAAATGTTCCTAAACTATATGCCATGTGATTTTATTTTTTCGGGGATAAAATTAACCCATAATTTTTTAAACGTCTAAACGGTCAGCTAAAATTTATGGTCAACACTCATTAAAATAGGTTACCATTAAAAAAACTAATGGAAACGTAGTCAAGTTGTTATTTGTTGACGTCTTATCCGACATGTCTTTCAAAAACCAAAAGAAAAAAAAAACAGAATACATATTTTGAAAATTTAATAAATAAAATAAATACATAAAGTATTTGAAAAAGGAAAATTAACAAAGAAGAAAAAACTTTCGATTGCTATGGCAACCATGTTGTTGTGGTAACGATCGGGATAGGATCACCGGGGTCGCATGACCCTAACGATTGGCAAGCCCGGTCATCCTTGGCTGAGGCAATTGGGTCATTAGAGGTTGGCTTCCCAAGTTGTCTATCTCTCATTATGGTTTGAGGATATTTTTCAAGTTTTTAATAATTTGGTCCACTAACCATAAAAAGAATCCACACCATCACCTGTTTGTCCAGCCACAGCTAACGTGGCACTGATGTGACGATTCACATCATCATTCTTGTACCTTTAACATATGACTAGCTTGACTCAAAAAAAAAAAAAAAAATTCGTCTAGAGACCACATTATAAAAATTGAAAGGGCTAGCGGGGCCATAATCTCCCAACTTCATAACATATTGAATACGCACCGTACTCCCTATTCTGATAATTAGTCATGTTTGCACCCGAATAAAATAGTTTTAGGATCGATGACAACCTTAGCTTGGAATTTCATGTGATAAGGAGCCCCTAACCACTAATATAAGAAGTGAATGTAGCCCGACCGCTCTAAAATGCAGTCATTGGCATGTCGAGTGTGTGTGAAAAATAAATTGGAGCCTTGAATTTGAATTGGTCGTCAAGACAGATACAAAGGTCAAGTCCATTAGTCAAAGAAACCTTGCTTGGTACAATAAGCAAAAGTTTAGTACATCACACTCGATTCCGGTTCCCTTCCACCTAATCACGAGATGAAGTGCTACTGAAGAAACCATTCTATTAAATTGCCATTAAAGAGATCTTATGAACAGCTCATGTAACGTGAACAATAATTAATGTAAAATGACTTCTGTGGACTTTAGAATCGATAGCGTGACCACTATTTCTTTATGTGTCCCCTTCAGCTGTGCATTGATAATGAATAATAGCAAATATTAGAGAAAATTAACTGATTAGTCTTAAATATATTGGCCCTCCTATGTGGCACATCACCACGTTAGCGATTTTCAAGTGAGAATTGAGCGGAATGAGTACATTGAAATTTCACGCAAATATTTACAACTAAAATGAAAATTTGGAAAATTTAGAATTGAATTGACATTCGTACAATATGTTTATGACTCATTAGATATTTTTTCCCAATTTTTTACTATGGTACTATGCACTTATTGGGGAATCCAAATCTTTGATTTGAAAAACATTGAAAAATGTAATTTGGAGATCATCAAGCATCTCAACATAGACCATCGTCTATCCTAAAAGCATTTCAATTAAGTTTTATCAAGCTCAATCAAGGATAATTCAGGGACACGAACGCAGAGACTTGACTACCTTGAGGTCCGAGAAACACTCTACAATCCTTATTGACCAATTAAGTCTCGATCTTCACTGTGTCAATGACTCGACTTGTTGAAGTTTGCACGCAATTATCAAAATTATAATGAGTGACCTTCTTTTTGGAAACTCTGGGACTGCATGATAAAATTTCTATTTCTTATTTATCTCATTTTAATTCTAAAAATTTTGAAACAAAATCCGTTTGAGTAATGCGATTTAATTATTCTATTTCTAACAAATTTCTATTCCGAAATTGATTTAAAGAAAAATTAGAAATTAATATTTTTAATTTCTCAATTTCTGTTTAAGAAATTTTGTTATGCACATCCTTAATACCCCAATCAACTGGGCTTAACTTGAGGGTTGGTATGACAAAATTAACATTGTACGGTCTCCCCAAAAGTTTTTAGGAAGCTGCATTTCTTTTGTTCTTTAAATTTTTTGCGACTATATATATATTGAAATCTACAGATGCGACAAGCGAAGGAAGAAAAATGGGGAAATGTACGTTTC